>JALPQD010000110.1:2763728-3963728 GCA_023101885.1 Typhlomys cinereus | reverse complement strand
CACAAAATTGTAGCCGTGCCTGGGATACACAAGGGACAAGGCATTAAACAGACACCTGGGCTCAGGCCCCCTCTCACCCCTTCAAATTCATAATGAATTCCCCGTTCGTGAGCACTGGAGTAGTCTGTCTGTCAGTCACCCTCCAAGACTGATAGAGGCACAACATTCAATGTGGAAGCTGAACAGCTAGACTGCGGCGCCTCCTGACCTTTTCTTTGTCCCTGCAATAAAATGGTCTTTTGGTGAATTATATGAGTATAAACTCAGATTTTGGAATCATGGAAATCCATACTCCTCACCTTGCTGTTTTCACAGCTTCTCTAGGCCTGTTTCCTTTGCCCATTAAAAACAGAGCTCACGGTTATAACTCATGAAGGGTTAAAGAAGTCATGGTACAAAAATATGTAAATTGTGGCGCACAGCCTCTGGCTCACCAGGCATCAATCATAAGGAGGAAGAAAGGAAATAGTATGAATGCCCAAGTCTAAGGTTAAGTACTCCATGTAATCAGAACAGTGTATGTGGAATCAAGGGCGCACATTGGGCCTGACTTCGATACCAATTCCCTGTAAGCAAGACAGTTGCTCTGGGGTCTGGTATTATTACCTGCACTATAATAACTAAACTAATTGGTTCCTCAGGCTCTTTCTGGATCCTCCAGTTTGTGAAAGGAGCACCTGCCATTTAACCTAGGGTAAGAGTAGTCGTGCATGAATGGAAGTAGGCATGCATGCAAACATGGATACATTCATCTTTGCTAGGTAGATGGTACATTCATCTTTGCTAGGTGGATTGATGGATGCATGCATGCATGCATGGATATTAGCCATAGAAGAGTAGAGGTGGCCTCTACAACAAGGTTATGTCCAGGATCTGACATCCACCCCATTCTAACCCAAGCTTTCACTAACCACGAGTAATTCCCCATCCTGACACTCCTCTTAGCTGTACCTAACAGGCCCCAGAACTTACATGGGCTTGGTGAAGAGTCCTGTCACTCTTTTGCAGCTCTTATTGTCTCCCCCACAGACTCCACATTTGTCAAACTTCTTCTTGGAGCCCAGGTTCCCATCACAGCCAGCCTTGATGCACTTGCCTTGGACACACACTGAAGTGGAGTCTGGAGTACACAGGGTACCATCTACCACCTACAGTATCCCCCAAGAAAGGTAACAGGAAAGGGGGCAGCTCAATCAGATGTTCCTCTGAAGGTCTGGCCCCTCCATGCTCTGACCTCCCGCCTCGAGGAAGGCACACTCACCTTGGGTGCCAGCACGTAGAAATAGCCCGTGCCATTGGCCCGACAGATGAGCTTGCACTTGTCCCGGGGTGACACACCTGAGTACTTGGGAACCCATGCCACAGCAAGGGTGAGCCGGTTGGTACTGTGGTTGTAGCCATTGAAAGCCTCACACTGTTCTTCCCGGAAGCTCTTGCCAGAGGCTGGGCGGAAAGAAATAACAGACAGGAAGCTAAAGAGAGGAGCCAAGGGAGGTGCAAGACAGGATCCCTCCCAAGGTTCCCGGCCCTCCTGTCTCTACGCAGCAGTGTGATTGATACTCATTCCCATCTCAAAGGATTAAAGCAGCCCGAGACCAAAATATAATATATTTTCTACAAGCAGTGTGCTTCCTTCTTCAGTAACATGGCCCTGAGATCCTTCTACAGCAAATATCCTGGACATTTTTTGGATGATGAAACTCACCAGCAGTCTTTTAAGCCTATTTCTCTTATTTCACAAGAGTGTTCCTAAATGCATTAAGCAAATTGCATCTTTTGCGAAGAGCACAATTATATTCATATGCAAGTATTTATGCACTTCAAAACATACTTCTGACATATGCTTTCTTTTGTTACAGCGTTGAATAACAATATTCAATGATGAATCTAGTACTACTGTGATTCTGAAGTAGGAATGAACATGATAGTATTTTGAGAATTCTTTAGCAACTGAAATACCTCATGGAGATATTCACAATTTCTATGAGTGGCAAAGTCCCAAGTATTTCTACTACTGTTATCATTTGTTGCCTATGTAAAGGAAAGACTGAACTTTACATGGAAAAGTTAATTAAAAAGAAAAGTGCTAAATTTTAAAATGTATAATTAAATTTTTAATAAAAAAAATAAAAAATAAATAAAATAAATAAAAACAAAAACAAACAAAAATAAAAATAAAAAGAAAAGTGCTAAATTTCTAATTGAAGGAGATATTTTTAGATGGAAATATCAGTGAAACATAAAAAATATAAGTTTTTTCCCATCAAGTTCAGAGGCCCTGAATATTAAGCAATGGAGTTGTCAATACTTAACTACAAAGATTTCTAGAATCCCATGCCTTTGAGTCGATAAATAGGCTTCCCAGCTTCAGTACCCAGAAGAAAGCACCTTGCCAAAGTCAAGTGTTAAGAACACTCCCAAGGAGGGCCTTCATGAAACTCTCCACTTTCAGACTGTGTCCCGGGGTTGGAATTTTGCTTGCAAACTCTGTGGACACTAGCAACCTCCAAGCTCACAGCCCAGGGGCCAGGCCAGTGCTGCCCTCCCACCTCACCTGAGCTGGGGCAGGGTTCCAGGTTGCAAGATCGGTATTTCACCCTCACTCCCTCGCAGTACTTGCCACCATTGGCAGGGGTGGGGTTGCTGCACTGCCGCCGGGCCAGCTGCACGCCCCCACCGCAGGTGCGTGAGCAGGGACCATATGGCTCCCACTTGGCCCAGGAGCCGTCCACCTGTGAGGAAGAGTCGGTTATACTCCCGAGAGCCCAGGTGCCACACCCAAGCCCTCGGCCTACAGAAGCTAGTCGAATAGCCTCCAAGTTTCCATCCTACCCTCACTGAAATGAAATCTGCTTTGCATCAGGAGATAAGAAATGATGAACAATCAAATTGTATATGCAAGGTGCACCTCGCATGATTCATCAGCAAACAGCAATGGCTCCGGGCTACAGATGAGAGCGCCAGGAAGACAGAGGCAACCCTGGCTGTGAGGAACTACACAGTCATGCGTGGGCTTGAGCCTACACCCAAACTTCCTTGGGTTGTGGGTGCTTCACCTATAGGAAATGGAGCCAGACATACTTGGATCTGAAATGGGATAGAGGGGCAGGGAATTTAAACTGGCTAACATGTATGACCGAACCTGACCCTCTTCCATAAGTGAACAAATTCAAAGTCTCCTTTTTATGCAGTTGGTCTGTGTACAAGCCTCCAAACTTTCCACAAGTGCAGCATATAGATCTATCGGCATAGAGAAGCAACCTAGTTGTGCCACCTGGGAGTCCAGCTCTTGCAGATCACCCACAAAGTGGCTAAGCCATTCATATCTAAGCAGGCACTGCTTGCATCAAGCATGAAGGCTTTAACTTATGTATGTAATCAGCATGTTTATTTGATCTGTCTGATTTCAGAAAATTCTCGTTTCATTCTGTTTAACGTTTTTATTTTTTTCAAATCCCTTATCAATTCCTTGCTTTCTCCCAAACTAATACTCCATCTCTAATTCTCCTGCCACATCCTGAGACAGTCATTTACATCTGCCCTCTCGGCATCTGAGCTCCTCAGAGCCCTGCATGTGAGTTTTGTACCCCCATCAAGCCACAGAGTTGCTCTCTGGAGATCAGCAGTGACCACTGAAAGAATGAACTGTGCCCAGGCCTTAAAATCTCTTTGTTTTCTTCCGTACTTAACACTGCTTCTGCTTCTTCAGGGACAAGCAATTTGGTCTGTACCTGGTATCATTCCCTCCCACCCATTTGTACAAAAACATGCATCCTGCTCTTGCCATACAGTCATTCATTCACTAAATATTTGCTGAGTTCTTTTTTACTGCTTGCCTGAAATCACGTTCAAGTTCCCAGACTCAAAGCCACTATACTCAAGTGGGAAAAGACAGACAATAAAACCAAGCCAGTGCCTAGATGTGTGATGGGGTTGAAAGCAAAGAGAGTAAGGATGACAGGGGACCTGGGTGAGGCAGGATGAGGGGACCTGGAGGATGCACTGAGGAGCCCAGTTTTACAGCTGCACTGTATGTGAGGATGCTGGGCTCTCACTGGGACACCTGCCTGAAGGTGTGGGCGTACCACAGCCAGGCAGGTATCAGGGAAAGAACATTCAAGCAGAGTGAGCAAGGGGCATGCCTGAGGATGGCTGCACCCAGAGGACTCTGGTGTCACTGAAGCAAAGCAAGCAGGAGGCCAGCAGGCAGGCAGTGGCGGCAGAGACCATGCTAACTCCTTCCACACTAAATGCCCAGCCTCGGGAGGGGATCCAAGCAGAAAGGCCTAACTTCCATTTTAAAAGGCTGATTTGCTCTGGACAGTCTGTGAGGAGGAAAGTCAGCAGCAGGAAGACCAGATGGGGAGCTATTGCCAAATTCCAGGGCAGAAGGAGTGTGGCCTGGAACAGTTTGACAAGGAAGTGGTGAGAAGTGACGTTCTGGATGGATTTCGAATACAAGGTCAGTAGGAATTACAGCGATATCAGATGTTAAATGTATGAGAGCAAAACAGTTTTGGCGAAAGCAAGTAGAAGATAGCATTGCCAAAGCAGGTTTGGAGGATGCACTGAGGAGCCCAGTTTTACAGCTGCCATGTTTAAGATGTTTATCAGGTGTCCAAATGGCCTTGCCAAGACTCACTTAAGTATATAAGTAGTTCAGGGCTGCAGCTGTAGCTCAGCAGTGAAAAACCTGTTTAGCATGCACAAGGCCCTGGTCCATCCCCAAACTGGAAAAACATTAAAAATAAAAAAAGCAAAATCTGCAGTTTAAGAAACATGTGTGGGCTGGAGATACAACTTGGAAGACTTCATCCTACATGTGGTATGTAAAGCCGCAGTCCAGATGAGTCGCAGGACTGAGCCCCGAGCACTGAGAATGAGAGGCTGAGAAAGCCCCGGTGAAGGGGAAAAGAGGAGCAGGCAAGTCAGCAAAGCCTGGCTTGAATTAAGTGAAGATGGGGTTCTCTGCAGAGAGACAAAAGGATGCATTTGCAACAAGAGGAGCTGCAGAGATGTCCATTCGGTAAAGGGCTTGCCATACAAGCATGAAGACCCAAGTTCAATCTCCAGCACTTACGTAAGAAGCCAGGTGTGGTGATACACGCTTATAATCCCAGTGATGGGAAGGCAAAAACAAGAGGACTGCTGGGGCTCACTGACCATCCAGAGCAGCCTAATCGGTGAGTCCCGTGTCCCAGCGAGAGATCCTATGTCAAAAACAGTGGAGTCTAAGGTTGTACAGAAGGCAGATAAGATAGTGGATGCAGGGGATATGCTCTTTGGATCCTTAATTGCTTCTTTTTTTTTTTTCTTGGCAAATTGAAAAAAAAATGAAAGGTTCTAGTTGCTATGATTTGAATGTGGTTTGTGTTCCAAAAGTTCACATGTCAGAAGCTTGGTCCCAAATGTGGCAGTATGAAAATTGGTATGTTTCAAGAGTTCTCATGTTAGAAGCTTGGTCCCCAAGGTGGCAGCTTGAAGACATTGTGGGGCCTCTTCTAAGGGGTGAGGTATTAAGAGGCAGAGGGACTGGGAGGAAGGAAGAGGCAGAGGACTTAGGGAATTTGGTAGTTCTTGTGGGATGCTGGAAGCCATCTGCCATGCGGTAGCATGACCAGAACCGCCAGAAACTTCATTGTATCATCTGACTTTCCTTTTTAACGTTTGTGCACGCACCATTGCACACACATATGCCATAGCTTTCATATGCAGGTCAAAGAACAGCTCACATGAGTCAGTTCTCTCCCTTTCCTAAGAATGAACTCAGGTCCTCAGCCTCTGTCATGATTTGGAGCATGAGTTGTCCCCCACGGGCTCGTGTGTTTGGATCTTTAGTTGTTTGGAAAGGTCATGGCACCTTTAAGAGTAGAGCCTTGCTGGAGGCAGGCACATCACAGGAGGTAGGTCTTGAGGTTGATTAGCCCCATCCTACTTCCCCAGAGAGGTCTGCTCTTGCAGTTGGCAGTTTTGCAGCTCTCAGCCTCCTTGATGAATCTGATTTAGGCCACCTCATGCCTTTTTTGCCATAATGGACTGTATCTCCCCTCTGGAACCATAAGCTGAACTAATCTCCCTTAAGTTGCTTGACTTGGAAGTGGTGCCTCACAGCAACAGAGAAAGGTAACGGGTACAGTCTCGACTGCAAGCTTTTATCTCATGAAGCCATCTTGTTGGTCCATGTGCTATTTAGTCTTTAACTTCCAAAACTCTGAGTGAAATAAATCTCTTTTCTTTATAAAATTACCTAGCCATGCTCTGGGTGCAGTAGTTTATCTCTTAATCCTAGGACTTGGGCAGCTAAGATGGACAGCCACAAGTGGCTCAGATGCCCAGCCCAAGCTACAGAATGATTTCCAAGCCAGCCTGGGCTACAAAACAAAACAAAAAAGATATCTAACCTCATCATAGTAATGATAAATGGACTAATAGAAGTGAAAGTAAGAAAGGAACTGGAAATGAGAAGAGAGGGATGAAGGTATTAGCTGATAATTTTAGGCTGTTAGGAGAATTCATGAACTGGGGAAATGAAATGTCTGAAACTGACCAGCATCGTGGGCCAACTGAGCTTACAACTGGCTGATTTAAAGTAAGTGCAATGAGTACACTTGCTCATTTTATTCCATTCATATTCACTTCTACAGGCACACCTGAACAGGAGAGTGAGGGGGACTGAGCCAAGGAGACCCTCATCCAAGAAAGAGACCATGACAAAGAGACAGATGAGGGGATGAGGAGTGGTTTGGGCAATGGAAAGCAGGCTCTCCACTCAACAGCTGAGAGGGGAGGCTGCAGGAAGAAAACATGGAAGGGCATTTGTATCTGTGCACTATGGGCCTAACTGGAAGAGTTATGGTGATCCAAAAACTAGAGAGAATAAACTGGAACACAGTGGTTGGAGAGGGGTTATAAAACTGGGATCACGGGCTAGAGAGATGGCTCAGAGGTTAAGACTCTGCCTCAGAAGCAGAAGGTCCTGAGTTTGGATCCCAGATCCCATGTAAAAATGGCTGGCAAAAAAACAGTGGTAGCCTCTACTTCTGGCCCTGATGGGCAGAGTCTAGGAAATTCCAGAGTGAAGCAAAAAGTAGGTAGAAGCAATCCAATATGATTTCTGAAGTCACCTTTCGTCCCCCACAGGGATACACAGTGCCCTCTGATACACACGTGTGCACACATACACACACACACACACACACACACACACACACACACACACACAATAAAATTAAATTAAAAAACTGGGATCACTGGAAGACTCAGTGATAAATAAAAAAGGCCATATTTGGGCCTTGGCTGATGGGATGATGTTCCTCATAATGGAACAAGTTCTAGTTCACAATGTGGTAAAATGACTGCTCAGAAAAGAAACTGAGGTGGAAATGAAGTGCATCACAGACCCTACACCCGACATTCTCTGCATTCTGCTGGCCACAGCTGCCTGTCCTCAGAACCTTCTAGTCTGAACCTATGATCCAAACCACCAAGAAAAATGCAGTTCTTCCCCCAAAGACATCTCAAAGGAGCCCTTGGCCACCATCCCTCAGACTGCCTTCCATCCCTGCTTCATCTCCTCTTGCTGAGATCCTACTGCCCCCAAGGCTCTCTTAACATCCCTCCTCCTCAGAAGTTTCTCAGCCCCTCAGATGGGGATAAATCTCTCATCCTTTGCTCTTCCCTGATGCTTTTTTGCACTTCTGTCCTAACACAAGACGCACACCTGCCTGTCTTGAGACATCCCTAGCTTCCTCCCTAGACTGTGTGCTCTCTGAGGCCCAGCCTGTGATTTCTTTTGTCTTTTAACCACCACTGCTTCCGAAACATTCCTGAACTCAGCAGGCTGTTGCCCAGTAAGTGGTCAAAGTGGGAAAAGATTTTAAATAATCCTGCACCCTTTCAAGGTTGGGAAATGCTTCTCTCTGAATACAAAAAGCTCTGTACTGCGTCCTCCCTAAACTGGAGACGAGCGGGGAAAAGAGACAATCACTTCCAAGGTGAGGGACGGAACTTCTGATTCCCATCTGGAAAAGCACAGACGCCTGCACTGCCCTTGCATGAGGCCTGAAGAATGCAAACTCTGTATTATATTCAGAGAATACTGGAGCTTCTGTTGCTTCCATTTTACTTCGTATTTGTCATTGGGGGGGAGGTGCTTTTGTTTAATCATGTTTCAGCTAAAAAAAAAAAAAAAAAGCAATCACAACTCAGCTGATCTCAGAATGTGTCATGCTGTGAGGCCTGTCTGGGGCTTTGCTTCATTTCTTTTCTAAGCCTTGTTTGTGGCCATGATCCCAGCTCCCTGGATGTGGAATACACTTGGAAAGAGTTGATAAGGGAAGGAAAGACGAAGAGAGTTGAGAGTGAGCCACTTGCAATGTCAAGGATATAATTAGTTCTGTGCCTATAGTTCCACCCCACACAAGGAAGCATAGAGTTCAAGCTGAACCCCCACCCCAAGATGCATAAAGGTTTTTCCAATGCATCTAAAGCCTCAGAATGTTCTCTGACCCACTATCCCGTTTCTCTACTCTTAGCGTCAAAAGGGAAAAAGGCCTGGGGAGATAGCTCAGTGGATAAAGTGTTGGCTGACAAGCATGGGGACCATGTTCGGATCCTCAACACTCATGTATAAGCTGAGCATGGCGCACGCCTATAACCTCAGCCCTAGGAAGCCAAAATAGGCAGCTCTTAGGAGCTCACTGGCCAGCCACTCTAGACAAAGTGGTGAACTATAGGTTCAGTGAGAGACGCCATCTCAAAATTAATTAATTAATTATTAATTAATTTAAAATGGAGTAATTAAGGAAGACATCCCAGTGTCACTTTCTGGTTTCACACATGCCACATGTGCACATTCAAAACACACACGGGGGGGGGCAGAGAGTCACAGAGCAGCAATGTGACATGGCTATGATCACATAGCCACTCTATGACTGGCAGCCTACAGAGGAAGGCCGTGCTTCCTCCCAGCATTCCCCATTGCACAGGCTCCCACACTCACCCGAAACTTGTTAAGGTTGTGTCTTTCCACGCAGGCCCCTTTAAGACAGAACTTTCCCTCACCACAGTTGGTACCATCTGCCCAGGGGAAGTGGCGGGTCTGGCACACCATCTGCCCCTTGGCCTTGCCTGTGCACCACAACTTGGTACAGTACTGCATGTAGGGACAGGGCTTAGAGCCCACGCCAAAAGCCAGCTCGCACTGCTGGCTGAGGGTATAGCTGGTGCCAGGCAGGTCCTCAGGCAGGGAGATGGGCTTGCTGGGCTGATCCAAGAGGCAGTCACCTGCAAAGATCCAGGAGCAATCATTAAGACAGGGTGATTAAGTAATAGGGACAAAATGAAGCATATGAACCCAATGCTGTCACATCTCAGGCACAGAGAAAATCCAGAGAGGTGGTAAGCACTTGCTCTTAGTGACAGCTGCGAAGCCCCTCCACTCAGCCCTGTGCCTCTCTGCTTACCATGCCCGCTGTCTAGGAAGTCGGTGATAATGGCAGCGCTGCAGGCTGACCAGGGATTGGCACGGTCAATCTGGATAAGGGTCGGGGACATCATGTGGTTGGCTCGGAGCTTCCCAAATACCGCCTCGCACACTTTCACATTGTCGTGGGGCATGTTGAACACGTGGCCTGTGGAGTGAAAGGAGAGGACTCAGGGAACAGGAGCAAGAGCTTCGCAGAACAGGTTGAGGGGTGTGCAAGGAAAGGGGAGGAGTGAGAAGGCCCAGGATGGCTTTCAATCGGGTCATCTGCAGCTATGGATGGACTGCTTTGCAAATGCCCTCAGACCCTGTGCTTGTGTCTTATCCCTCTCACCAGGCTGTGAGCTCAGCTCAGACAGAAACGTCTCCTTGTCTTTCACAGGTGCTCCTCTCTACCCCCAAAGTACCCAAGTGACAAGACCCTCTGTAGAGGGCACTGGGCCGCTGCATAAGAAAGAAAATAAAAGCCAGAGCCCAGGCAGACTTTATTCCCAGAAAGGATCCATAAGGCTTCAGAATATGAGAGAGACAGAGAGAGAGAGAGACAGAGAGAATGTCTCTTCTCCCACCATAATACCCACCCCGCAGCTTCCTTCCCTTCCAGCCTTACCTAGCTCATGGGCAGTGGTGAAGGCCGACGGAAGTCCATCATCCTCGATGACAGAGCAACTTCTCTTGGGATCGCACATGGTGCCCACATCAGCCATGCCCAGGGTGTCACAGGTAGTAGCCCCACACAGGTCCTGCCAGGTAAAGGAAAAGCAGAACCAGATTGAAATTAGAGACAATAACAAAAGGTTTCTGAAGGGAAGGAGGGGCATTTTCCCTCCGAGCTTACGAAGGCCCAGGACCTTCCAGCTAGCCAGGCAGAGTTATTTGTAGAATCAACCCAGACTGAGGGAGGCAACCTCAGGAAGAAAGTTCTGTGGCTCACCCGAGAGACCACATCCAGTCCCACCCAGGGAGCTACAAAATTAAACTACAAGGGCCACGGCTTTATATAGAGAAAGTCTTCCAGACAAGAAAAATGGTGACTTCCACAGTAAAGTAAGGTTTTGGCTCCCTGAGGCCAGCAGGGACAGAAAGCAATCATGCTCCCCATCCAGTCAGCTCAGAGCCTTGTCTATCTTTGTTGACTGACTGCCTTTTGGACAACCATGAATTGAGTTCAGATTCTCAGCCACAGGGTTGTCAGCCAAGGACTTGCCCCACCAGAGACTTGGCTTCCTTGGGCTGGCAGGAAACAGAGAGGGAGGATCACAACCACCATCTACACAGAGTTACAACTACCAGAGGTCCGGAGGAACATGTGCTCAAAGGCTGTGAGAAAGAAAAGATGAGAAAGAAAAGATGATGAGATCCTAGAAAACAAGACTACCAACTAGAGAGCAGAGGTTTCCTCTGTTCAGCCAGAAGCCTGGTACTGCGGAAGTTAAGGCTCCTTAGAACATGCTGGGATAGGAAGAATTTCCAAGTGGAAAACAAAATGGAGTTTCTGGAAAACCTGATGGAGCAAACTATAGGTCATGGGTACATCCAGAGACCTTAAAAAGCAGGAATTGGAAATGCTAAGACATTCATACATGGCCGGCTCCCTTGAGAGACATGTTGAATCAGCGACACTGACATTCTCTCTTCATTGTATAAGTGACTTTAATGAGTAGTGTTTGATCCTATTCGTTCAAGGAGAAACTGAAGTCAATGTTCATTGCTAATCATGGCCATGATCACTCGATGCCGACGGCATCCCCCCCACATTTGATGCTCAGGACAATCCACTGGAGTAATGACGAATCATCCTCCCTACAGACAAAGAAGCTGAAGCTCAGAGAGGTTCAGGTCATATAGTAGACCACCCTGAGGTTCCGTGTGATTGGGGGACTCTGGATGTCACAGCAAATGACCGAGCACCTCCTAAAAGCTTGCGGCAGCATTATAATAGAAACCAGGAGTCCATGGCAGCACACACGCAAAGCTGCACTCAACTTTGTTCCCTTTATGCCTGTGCTATGTAAGTAGGTGTGCATGCATCAATATGTTAACCTGGGGGGAAGGGGGAGTAGGGCAGCAGCCAGGTTAGTGGGGCCAGAAGTCATGAGAGGAAAAATGGTCATAGTACAAAAAATCAGCAAAATTTAATCCAAAGCACTCAGAAGTTTACCAGCTGAGCAGTCAAACTTGGCTTCCCACGGTCAGGTGATGGTCACACTTCCTAATGAGTTAACAGTTCTTCTAGCCAAAGAACCACGAGGGTGACCAACCTGAACTCAGGGTGCCAGAGTCAGTTGATAGGCACTACACATGGCTGCTTATTTAAACAGTGCATCACTTCTGCTTCTGGCAATTCCAAGAGAGACTTTAAGTTCCCTTTATGGTACTTTTCCCTTTTCAATGGCTCTATTTGCAGAAATAGAGCATGAGCTCTCCAGAGCATGAGAACCTGAACAATCACTGTCAAAAGGTCACAGATCAGCTTGTGATAGGAGGGGAAAGGGAAGACGTGGAAGGAAGACACAGAGAGGGAGGAGGTAAGCCAACGGGTCTGGACCCTAAAGTGTAGGATCTCAAGTAACAAAGGTGGCTGCCTGGAGAGTCCAGTCCTTGGTTGCAGTCTATAACCAAGCCTGCAGACCAGGCACATTCCACAGCCTGTGAGAGGCTTGCACACTCAGGCTAATACAAAAAAGAGAAGACACAGGAATAAGAAACACAGGCCTACATTCTGGTCCTGGCCTTATGGTTATATGGCTACGTGTCTTTGACCAAGTCTCTTCTCCCATCAGGGTCTCGGTTTACTGCTCTGGGAAAGGACCAATTCTCAACCAGAACTTGGACCATCCAACATCCTAAGCTTCTTCTCCTTCATTCCTAGTCCTAGGTGTTCAACTCCTTCGACCCTGTAAGTTATGGAAGAAACACAGTAAATGACTTGCTTTTAGGTTGGAAAGAGCTCTAAGGAGCCTCTTATCTACTGACCCATGTTAGATAATACAGCTCACAGGAACATGACTCTTGCCCCTGCCAATACTAGAGTTTTAGTACTTGTCCTCGTCCTCAGAAAGTGACCAGAGCAGAGGGAGAGCTCATAGGGGATTGCTTTGCCTCTGTGGCTGAGGGGACCCTGCGGCAAGGTGTCCTTCCTCTCTGGAGTGCAGACAAGCAGCTGCAGGCCCCTCCTAACCAGGAGCGACCTGTTCTTTCCATCAAGAAACCCCAGCTTTGTGGATCCAACAAGAGGAGCGAGGAAAGTTGGCAAAGTCCCTGGGGGAGGGATCAGCAGCAGACAGATGCCTCGGTCACCAGCGTCTTTGGGATGGGAAGATGCACTCCTGGAGTCAGAAGTTCCACCTGTTCCTCCTCCCCATCAGGGAGGCTGAGGATTTAGAGCTCCAAATGCCCATGGGCACTTGCATGGGGCCCAGTGGGGCCCCATTTATGGAACTGAAAGTCTCCACCCTTCTGGAATTAACTCAGAGACGCTCAAGTTGCCTTAACCACTTCAGCTCAGGCTCTGATCTCCAAAACACAGAAGCTATTCTGGTCTTTCTGCCTTTAAGAAGCAGTCACTTCCAAGCCCAGCCCCCACCTGTATCACTATTTCTAGCAATTTACTATTTCTTCTACAATCACAGATACTTTTCCTAAATACCAAGAATTATCCTAGCTAAGAACCTAATCCTCCTGGACTCTTCCTTCCTAACTGTCCTTAGTTAAGGAGCTGTGAATTAAATACATAAGGCCAACACTATGCAATGGCCCACTCCTGTTCACTCCTCTTGCTGTACACACACATAAACACATGCATGCAAACCTAACACATATGTGCACACACGTGTACACACATGTACACATATTTCCACACATGCACATACATACACACAAGAATACACACATATGCATGCACACATGCACACACATAGATACACATGCATACATACACACATTCACACATTCACATGCATATACACACAGGAATACTCATGCATACATATAGATACATATGCATACACATAGGAACACATACATGTACACACATAGACACACATGGGCACACACATGCACCCACATAGGAACACATATATGCACACATATAGACACATATGTGCACACACACATAGCTGCCGTCAGCTCCTTCCTTGCAGACCTCCTTCTGAAATCTCTCCTACCCAGGTGAGTACCGAGATGCTCCATCTTTCCCAGCAACATAGAGGACAAAGGAATAGAAACCATAAAAAAATCAATCACATTAATTTTTTTGCTACACATTCATTTTTATAAGGGAGAAAATACATACATTCCTATGGAACCAACTTCCAGGTTTCATTGAAATCCTAGGCACCAGAGTCTAAAACTTCAGAACCAACCTCACATTTGTTCAGGTAAGCTGAGATTATACAACAAAGACTCATACTAAGTGAAGTACGGGTTGTTGAATTTATAGCTTTTGACATTCAGGCCAGCCCAACAGTCTTCTTTGTTCCAAATCATATTCTACTAGGAAAAATACCTCCATCACTGATAGAAAGCATTAACAGTGCCCTAACTTGTTCCCATCTGAATCTGTGCTGTTTCACCGGATCTTCTTGCCCCGCACACACTCTACTTGTTTGCAGTTCTCATGGATAAGAGGTCTTTGCTCGTCCAGAAATAATACAATCTAGCAACTCAGAACACAGGCATCATGGCCTAGAGCAGAAAGCAGACAGTCCAGCCTGAAAGGTGAGTTATGTCTATTCACAGATTTGGTGTCCCTGGGATAGAAATCCTTCCAGATACATAAATGCTATTACTGCAAGAGATTGAGGTAGTCAAAAAGACTAGAAAAAAATCCTCAATGAAGAAGCACAGAAGTCAAAGCTTGCAGGAAGGATGGACTTCCTCTAGAAATTACCACCTCAAGATACATATCTCTAAATGTAATGGCGACAGCAGAAGAGACTCTGATAAGGATCACACCTGGAGCCCTAGGTTAGGCTGAGTGAGAGTTGAAATGCAGGCAGTGCAGCCTTGGGACCCTTTACTATTTCTGTAGTGCATTTACTGTAAGAACAGAAAGGCTGAAGAAGCTCCAAGGGAAAAAGTTCACCCATCCTGTCCTGCAGTAACACTAACTGAGGAACAGTCCTGGAACTCCCCGCTGACGGCAGCATTTACTGCCGCCATGCTGGCTGAGCAAGTTCCTGGCTCCCTGCCCCACACCTGCATTGACACACTGACCCCGGCGGGCCCCGCTGTGCACCCTCTGTCTGCTGACTTCAGGGAGGATTAATGTGTTCCTCACTGGGGCCCCACCTTTCTCCAGGGCAAAGCCCAATGGCAGAAAGCCAAGAAGAAATGCCAGAGGAACCCAACCCTACAGCTTGACAGCATGAAAGTTGGATTAATGGCCTTCAGGAGAGAGGCAAAGTGCCCAAGCATCCAAGGACATCAGGCGCCCTACACTTTCCCTGACACCTTCCTTCCATTCACACTTGCTGTACCATGAGCTATGCCGGCCTGAGCAGGCGCACAAACATGAAGAGATGCCCGCTGTAAAGAGATTTACAAGGGACCAGCAAGGACTGGGACCCAGAATTCCCACACAATCACAGGAGCATTAATCAGATAAATGTAACTAAAAAATTTGCAAGGGCAATAGGACAGAATGCTTTAAATCAGGGCTATCTCAAACTTACATTTTGGAAAGGGACGTACTTATTCAAAAACAGAAAACCTATGCTGGATGATTTCAGCAACCTGTCCCTTGAAATAACTCTACTAGCTGGGTGTCATGTCATCCATCATTGTCAGCCGGCAAAGTCAAAATAGCTGGCTCCGTCCACTTGTAGAAAATTCAAGTGTCAGGATTCAAACCCAGCTCTGTTTGACTTCAAGACTTTATTCTTTAAAAAAAAAAAAAAAAAGACTTCATTCTTTCAGTTACACCATGTGTTCATGTCAAAGAATCAATGGAAGTAGGAAAGAGGGAGAGAGGAAAAGAGGGATGGAAGAAAGATAGAGAGGGAGAGAGGAATGGAGGGGAGAAATAGCCACAGAGAAATTCAAAGAAAGCCAGAAGTAATACTTAAGGAATGAGAACTTTCCACTGGTCTTGTTAACTAAACCAGTGGTTAAAAAGAAAAGAAGCCAGCATTTGGGCAACTGAAGCAATAGGACCTTGGGTTCAAGGTCAACCAAGAATAGGTCAAAGATAGGGGAAGAGGAAGAATGAAGAATGGGAAGGAAAAGGAAGGGAAGGGAGGAAAGAAAAGGCGGAGGGTACTTACATTCTCGGCTACTGAGTGGCTGAGGCAATAGGATTCCATAAATTCAGTGACTTGATCTAGCCTCAAGAAAACACCAAGGTAGCTGGGGCGGGGGGGTGTCTCTCCATCACCAGCATCATCTATCTTTTACCATTAATATCAGACTTACTTATTTGGAGTAAGGATAGGGCAGGGAGAACACTTCATCTACAAGACACAGAACAACCATACTCTACCCTTTCCTCTCCTGCCTTCCTCTTCCTCTTCCAAGAATGATTGCACATTGATGTGACCAAGTATGACAATCTTCAGATGGACCCTGTCCATACCAAATCTTCAAATGGACCTTGTCTCCTAATATTCAAGGCCTGACTTCAAAGCAGATTCTGGTGAAATCATGATTCCCTTTTACTATATTGGGAGATAGATGTAAAAATACAGATCATTATGATGTGATGCATAATTCTGCATTTGACTACTACACCACCCTACTGCAAGTACTTTATTACATAAAGCGCTGGACTCTGTTTCCCAAAAGGTTGCACTCTGCATAGTACAGAACATGTGTTCCCAACATGCAAACCATGTCACTGTTCAAGGTCAACATGACCAAGCTTGGAGTTGTGAGAGAAGGTCAATGAATGAAGAAAATAAGTCGTTAGACCTGGATAATCCCAAAGGAGGAAAAAGGAAAAGGTTAAAGAAGGGAAAGAGAATGACACTAAGCAAAGAAAAATAAAGCAGATGAAAGAATAAGCAAGCAAGGAGGAGAAAAGCTAAACGACAAGTCGTCAGAATGAAAACAAAGCCATCACAAGGAAGGAAATGTCACAAGAATCAAAGCAGATGGTGAAGGAACAAAGGGCAGTATTACATGAACTGAGCTTCCTTCCCCAGTCTGGAAACTCCTCCTGGAAGAAATCCATGGTTCTTAGGAGGAAAATGTCCTCCAGGGGCATTATCCTGACACTTACCATACCGTGTTGCAACTGGCTGCCTTTTGCCACACTGATTCTTGTCAAGGCCCAGGCCACACCTTAGTAGTGTGTGCAGCTCCAATCCAGGATGGTATCATGCCTGGAAGTCACAGATGCTCAAGCAGTACCAATGGAATATGTGAGCAAATGGGCGAAAGCTACTTTCCCGCACAGGTTGACTGAAAAGGCAGAGGCACTGGACCTACAGACAGAGAGTTCTCAGCCAATGAGAGCTTACCCAGTCTCAGCAGTTAAATACCTGGCATCTGCAACCCAGTGCAAAAAGCAGCCAGAGAAACTGTTCTTCTCATAGAAATAAACGAGAATGGCTCCTGGCTCTGATTCTCAGCAGATCCCCGTTCCAATCCTGGGCTGACCTCACCCTGCTGTTATGAGCCTGGAGGCTGAGTACTTTATAAAATCAGATGTGCTCTTTCTCCATGAACTCACTCTGAATCTTCCAATTGTCAAAACACTTGCTGTGTGATCAATGTATTCTCTCTTCCGGACAGCTAAGGTTCCTGAAGGCCACATCTGTCTTGGTCTTGAAAGAGCAGCTGTTTGTCCCTGTATTCCCATCCAATACCGTACCTTCCCCTGGGGAAGCTCAAGAATGAAAAGTTCTAAGATTCTGAGAATGCAGCGGGCCCTGAAATCTGTGCTAGGAGGAAGGTGAGAGAGAGCTGTTTGCCCAAGCGTGACGCACATACCTTGACGATGGACCTGCCAACACAGCTTCCCGCCTCTCTGGCTTTGCCCTCTAAATGGCTAAGAGAAAAAAAAAAAAAAACAGCTTCTAAAAAGTCACATGGTACACATCACTGCTTCTGGCCCAAGTGGCCATGCATCTTGTGCCCATTATGTGCGGACAGCTTGGCCCTGGGGATCTAGCACACCACTGACAAATGGAAACTGCCCCACTGTTTGATTGCTTCTTCTTCAAAAGGCAGGCTCCTTCTCATGACACGGCCCACGTGTGCAATGAGTGTCCTCTTCTTGGGGCCTGGTTCCAAAAGTCAGCCTCCAACACTGGGCAAAGAAGACCAAGGTCTGTTACTCTACAAGAGCCTGGGCGTGCCCTCCATAGGAGCATCCCAGATAACAGATAGGACAATGGCTGCTTTGCCCATTAAGATATCCTATTCTTTTTTTTTTTTTTCAAACCCCAGCAATTTGCCTACAGAGCTGATCTGTGTGCAGAAGTTGAAGTCTTCTAGGCAGTTTCCCCATGACTCAGGCTTTGTAGGGCTGGGCTGTTGCAGCTTGACAGACCTCCGTTGGAAGAATGAGCACAAGGAAACAAGAATTGGGCCAAAGACCTCCCTAGAGAAACCAGGTGGTGGGAGGAGAAGAGGCTGGGAAAGGAGGAAGTTCAACTGCAGGAAGAAAGGAATTGTGCCAAATGGGTTACTGTGGAAGACTCCAGCTCCAGCCCCTGGGCACCAGACCAGCTCTAAGTGGCCATTTAGAAACAGCGGAGAATGAGAGCCCCAGAGGTAACCAAGGATTCCGTGGCATCGCCAGAATGCTGTGGTTAGAATAATGACAAAACAAGAGCAGGATGTTAATTCAAGTCGCAGCCCCCAAGATCAGAGGAACGGGTCACGTGAATGGCGCTTTTCCTCCTTCTCCTAGATTTGAAATTTTTCAAGAATCCAGAAAGTTCATAGTATTCAACTGCATCAACACTTATGGTTCTAAACACCCACATATTCATTTATGTGTCTTCGAGACAGAAAATCAGGTAAAGACATGCAAAAGGCGAAGCTGTTTTCCTGGTCTGGGGCCATCTCTCCAATCCCAACATTCAATGTCTTTCCAATTCCACAGCTGCAGTCTCCTAATGTTCTTGACTAAGCCGGGACCACTTCCACCACAACAAGGGCAGAAGACTCAACCTTGCAGTCAATAGGAATCACAGGAACGGAACACACATTTAGCATACAGCTGGGCAAATGGGTCACTCTCTACTAACCAGGATCTGGGAAAACTGAAAGAGATTTTCCCACCTCATTTCCAAGTGAAACTCCACTTAAATTCCAAGTGAAAACAGTCTCAACTCCAAACAGGTGTTCTTAACTAGACTGCCTGCTTGGAATGGTCCGGAGGCCCCAGAATAAGATCTAAGGGTGCAGAAGCAGTGAAGGAATGAGGCTCCCCTATAGATACATGAGGATGATTTTTTGCCATACCCCACGTGCACTATTTCGATGATTCATCACGTCCCCTAATCAGGCTTCCCAGGCTCAGGACAAAGAAAGGGAAATATGTTGCCCGCTAGAAATGTGGCAGGCACTGACCTGGGATCACCTTCCAGTTCTACAGTCAGCAAAGGAAGCCTGCGAGGAAATGTCAGAGAACTTCGATGCTCTTGCAGAGGGGGCGGAGGTTCCCGCCCTCTACAATGCCATCCTTACAGTGCCGCCTATCGGCCGCGAAGACAAACTACGGCTCCGGGGCGGCAACTTCCTGGGTTCTGGCCCCTCGGCGCCTGATCCAGCGGACGCTGATTGGCTGCATCAAGCCAACACCTTCGGAAGGAGCAGGCTTGTCTTCCAACAGCCCAGACGCTCGGGAGCTGATGCTCCAATGAGCCTAGGAGAGAGCGCTAACTAGAAAGTCCCAAGTTGAAGTCGGAAGAGATCAGCAGAATTTAGGGAAGGGTACTGCGTGGCACTGAGGGCCGTGACCGTAAGCGAATGGGGCTAACTGAGTTCAAAGAGGTGACAGATCGACTCACCTGCCGAGTGAAGAGGATGGCGGTGTCCCAGTACTCGGGGTGTTTGTCACTCACTTTGTTCAGCTTCTTCTGCCAGGCACAGAAGTTGCGCAGGGTTAGGGCCGCATTGCCTGTGACCTTGGGCCCAGTGTCCCGGTCTCCGAGAAGCAACACCTTGACCACAACGATGTTGATGGGGTTGAGTATGCTGGGATGGCGGTAGAGTCGCGCCGCCGTGGCCAGCAGCGTCAGTAGATAATGCTCCAAGTCCGCGCCGTGGAACTTGACCATGGACTCGTCCGCCACCACCAGTGTCTCCACGTACCGTGGGATAGACACGAAGCGCTTGGCGCGCCCCGGCCTGCGCCGGCTGTGGCTTTCCCTCAAGCCGTTCCGCTGCGGCTTGTAAGGGTCCAGAGCCCTCAGGATGGCAGGGTTCCAACCTGAGGCCACCCCGCAGCGAGAGGTAGGGTCTCCCGAAGGCCCGCCGGGGACACTCCGGCGCTGGAGAAGGTGTGCGCCCTGGCTATTGCGCTCTGCCGCGGGCGCGCTGGCGTTGGGTAGAGGGCTAATGACATACTCCACGCCTCGGTAGCCGAAAGCTCCGCGGAGACCCCCACATAGGCTCACGGCTGCAAAGGAGTCTGGTTCGGCGTTCACGTCCCCAGAGTAGAAGCAGCGTCGCAGGTCTAGAGAGCTGCCGGTGAGCCTCTGCAGCGGGCCACCTAAATACTCAGTGGCGAAGGCGGGGGCCAGGAATTGAGCATCTGGCGCCAGGTGTAGGTAAAAGTCCTCCTGAAATGCAGTGATCTGAAAAATGAGACCCTGATCCCCAAAGTCATCCGGACCCCTCCGGTAGTAGCGGCGACCGTTGATATCGGGGTCCAGTCGGATAGGAACGACCACCTCCCTCTCTGGCTCGGAGCTGCCAGCAGGTCGCCAAGCAAGAGCCAGAGTTAAGATGCCCAGCAGCAGCATGGCGCCGGGCAGCGCACAGCCGCGCTCCGGGAAGGAACTCCCGGCTCCCGCGGCAGGCACTGTCCCCTTGCAGCCCGGAACACCGACGTTCCGGGACAGCCCGCAGCTCCCAGAAAGGGCAGCCGACCAAGGCAGGGAGGCGCCTTCCAGAGCAGGGAATGTGCACACACAGGGCAGCCCGCGCCTCCTACCTGTTCCTTCCCAAGCAAGGCGCGCTCTGGGAGCCTAAGAACACTCGCTGTCAAGTGCAAGGACGAAAATGTGTCGCGGAGAAGTGGCGGGCGGCTTCTCCGAACTGCAGCCACTCGCGGCACTGCAAACCAGTCGCTCTGCGGGCCTATTAAAGGCCCCCTCCTCTTTGGACTGCCCAGTCAGCGCCCCTCCCTTTCTCCCCTCCCAGCCTCCCAGAGCTCGCAGCCCCGAGCCTCCAGGGGCCACGGGAGAACTCGGTCCCGCCTCCAGAGTGAAAGCCACTTGACAGGGAGGGAGTGGCGTTGAACTGAGGCGGGAGGCGTGGGCTGGCCAAAGAAACCAGTATTAGAGTTTCAGATCTCATTTTGCCCTTGATTATACACCAATGCCAGGACACACTTTTGTCCGGATGGACATCTGTGAACTTCTGAGCTAGCTGCCTTTACTCGAGGCAGCTGCGGTCAGGAGTCAGGAACCAAGACAACACTGACCCTTTTCCCAAGGCCACACGGCCTTTCAGATTGCAACACACACACACACACACACACACACACAGATTTCTTAGTCACCAAGGTCCCTAGTAGACTCCAAACCAAAGATTCGCCCTCTAAATGTCCTACTGCTGGAAGAACAACCTCCAAGAAACATGGGGGAGAGGGGGGGTGTCCTTCTCCAACCCAGAGCCACCCAGGTTGTTCAGGTACCCTGAATTCAGTGCTGTGCTGGGTAGGTTGGTGCAAATGGAGAATTCTGCCAAGCAGCTGTTAAATGCAGCCCGTTTAAAGTTAAATTATAAGAATTTGCCATTAAATAAAAATTATACTTTAAAACAGAGATGACAAATTCTAGAATCCCATCACTTCCTTACTATCTGATTATTGTCTCTGACCTGGGACCACTGAATCTACCTGCCCTTCTCCCATGGCCCAAAGCTTCCAGAGAAGAGAGCAAAAGAAGGGGGAACCTGGTGGAGACCCAGAATGACCTGCCACTATTTATTTCCCCATTCAGGGACACAACAATAGACCCTTGGAAAAGGTCCTGAAGTGCAGCAAATACTGGCTGTCAGGGCTTGAAGAGAGGAGATGAGTCCTTGATAGGTTTTTACCTGCACCTAGTGTCTGAAAGAGATATCCAGGACAGATGCTGGAGCTGCAGGTACAAGACAGAGGTGGTCTTCCTGCCTAGGAGGGCAGCAGAGGAACTGTGGGCAGCAGAAAAATCATGCCATGCATCTTTCATAAGATTATGTCATTTGATCCTTGCCCACGGCATTGGAGTGGGGGGACACCTAGTAGAGATCATCTGAAGAAGATAAGGTCACTCCATGAGTTCCCTTCCAGCCTCGATAGAAGCCTGGGGACTGGTGTGTAGCTCAAGCTCTGATCTCTCTGCAGAATGTCCTTCTTTCTCTTGCAAGGAAGAAACCTTGTAGAGGAAGGAGGCTCTCTACTTAGTATCTCTAATACCTAGAAAATCTGTTAAGCACCAAAGGGCTGAATTGAACTTCCAAGAGGAGAATACAGAAAGGGGAATGTGTGATTGCTTCAAGCATAAAGGTGCTTAGAGAAGTGACGCCCAAGTAAATGGGTTTCATTGTCAACGGAAAGAGAAAACTGGGACCAGCCCCTCAGCGAAGAGCACTTTTGCTGTACTGTTCTCTGTATAAAGGAACCTCTCTTAGAAGAGACCCCTGAGGCTTTGGAACATGAAGACAGACAGATGCCCATAATTCTACAGCGGCCCCTCCTTTCCTTAACTGACAAAGGAGCTGAAATTCATTATGTGAATGAGTAAGAGATGGGTGTTTATATTCTGTAAATGAAAGGGATAGTATGCATATGGGAGGATTGTGTGTGAGACAGAGTTATAGTTTACAAAGGCCTGTGTGTTTGAGTGTTCAAAGAAGGCCTATAATTAAAGAGAACTCAGCAATGAAAAGTCACTTATTTAGGGCAAGCGATTGTTTTCCTACACCCAGCAGCAGTTTTGATGGTGTTTCAAACCACATTCACTGTGATGGATTTGGACAAAGCCTGTGGATCAACCACATGGCCAGGCCAGGAAGAAGAAACCCCCTCACACTCCGCATCCCAGTACTTCAACTTCCCTTCTCCAATCACACATTGAATGAGGAAACTGACCATGTGGACTTACTCAAAGGCATAAGTGTGTGTTGCACACTTATTAATATGGACTAAACACTATCACCACCACCACCCCACCTCACCCCCGCAAAACCTCCAACTTCATCCTTCACTTGATGCTAGCTTGCCATCTCAGGTACATTACAACACGTTCCTGAACCTCAGCTCATTTTAAAATGGTTCTAATGAAGAAGGGTGGAGGGATATGTTATTTGTACACTATGAAAGCACTTGAAGTGAGAGGTCTCAGGAGCTACACTGCTTCCATTACTGATCTCATTCTCACACTTCTAACATCCCTATCAAAAGAGCAAAGGAGCAAGGATCATCCTAGGTCAGAAGTCTCTGACAGAGGATTGCATTGGAAATCTCTTACCTTAAATTGCTTCAGGGGGCTGGAGAGGTGGCTCAGGGGTTAAGCCTCTGCCTTGCAGGTGGAAGGTCCTGAGTTCAGATCTAAACCCCACATATAGATGCAGGGCCGAAGCGGGGGCTGCCTGCGTTTCTGGTCCTGGTGGGCGGAGCCTGTGAATCCCAGGGCAGAGTAAACAAGGAGGAAGTGGAGGCCTCCATGGTGGTTCCCTGAATTCGTTTGTGGTTCTACACACACACACACACATACATACACACACAAAAATGCACACATGCGCACACACACATACACGCATAATTGAATAAATAATAAATAATAATAAAACAATTTTAAAAAGTTTTTTTAAAAATCGCTTCAAAGGTCACTTCCAGACCAACTATCACTTGACTTTTAGATTCCAAAGACGGGATGAGGGCAAGAGTGTAGGATCAGTCTAATGGCATGTAGTATAAAAATACCTTGATGAAACCCATCACTTTGCAAACTTAATGAAAAAAAAAAAAAGGAGAGAGAGCTCAGGATCACAGGTCTTATGAGCGTCCTTCAGCTGACACTAGCTTGCCATCTCAAGTACATTACCTCAATTTCTCCCTTTTTAAAATGGGGCCAGTAATACTCTTAGCTCCCATAGCTGTGGTGAAGACTAAATAGCTAGTGCTTCCAAAGAGCCCCATGGCTTTGAAACACACAAAAATAGTTTAGTCACTATTTCCTAACATAACTAGTGATATCAGCTGCTGTTTCGGTATTGTTGTTGTTGTTGTTTTGCCACGACCAAGCCTTACTAGGCCTTTTAAGATCTGCATCATTGTCTTCTGAAGTTTTCCATACTCCAACTGGAGAGAGGGGAAAGCTAATGGGAACATCCTTACCACCTCCACCCAGAATCCCACATAGTTTCAGAACTCAAGTTCCCTACTCGGACCTCACAGCTGCCATCCTCTTGCAACTCCCTGACCTCCATGAGGTAATAAATAGAAGATAGCACCTCCACCAGAAAGAGACCGAGGGGCGGGGGGGGGTGTCCACACTGTCACTTCTGAATCTTTCAGTTTAGCTTCTGAGAGTCTTGAAGTCTCTTCTCCAGTTCAGCTCCTCAGAGAGCTGCTGCCGAGCCCCTGAGAGCAAGAAGCACCGGAACTTGGCTGAGATGGCGTACTTTGCTTAGAACCCAGCGTTTATCTCTGTTGAAAACTACTTTTTGTTAAAGAAAAGGTCTCGCTTTGGAGCCCGGGCTCCAGAGATAATCCTCCTGCCTCTGCTTCCCTAGTACTGCCACTTTCAGGTATGTGCCACCATGCCCGCTTTTTAAAACTATGTGTTTGCTTAGAGCTTTTCTTCTTCATTGGCTGAGTCCCCTGCCCTGCTGGGACGACAGCGGGGCCTCATCTGCTCTTGTTCATTATTCCATCCCCCAGGGCTGACACAGCAGTGGGAGCATGAAGCTTCCCATACCTACTGAACAAATGATTCAACCCTAGTCTATACTCAGCTTAGTGACCCGCAGTCTGTAAAACACTGGAGATGTTCCCCCTCCCAGATGGTATAAGGCTTGCTCACAGGAATAGACCGCCCAATGCACTATGCCCACAACTTGGTATATACTGTACTTTCTGGCACAAGCCTGAGCCCAGCACCTCATTTGAGGGCTGAGGCAGCTGAGGTCCGGACAGATGCAGCAAAACCAACCAGCCAGATGCCTTACTCATCTCATTAACTAGCCTTTCTTCACACCACTTAAATACCTGTTCTAGCCCCATCAACAAGCTCGGCTGCTTCATGCAGCTCTTTCTGCATGCACAGCTCTGCAGATGTCATTTCTCCCACTCAGGATTTCCACTGGACCTCATCTGTCTATGAAAGACAGAATCCACTCACTGGGTGAGCTCACACAGCTCTGGTTACTCCTTTGTTCTCAGCGTCTTTTGCCCTATGCGTATTCCATCGCTAGCACAGACAAATCTCAGATTGCTTTCCCTTTGTGAACTGTGCTGAACCCTTTCCTGAGGTTGGCTATGATCACAGGCCTTGAAAACTCATCAAAACCAGGGCTTGCTTCCTTTCTGTGTCAGTTTTCATGATAGTTTCCAGCACAGGTGTCCACTAGGTGGCCAGGCCAAGTTGTTTCAGGAGGTTGTAGGTAGACGATCAGCTCAAAAGGGGAGACACCCAAACCAGAGGAAGCAGCAGCTACAGTTTGGCATGAAGCTAGGGTTCCACGCCCCTCAAAGCTCAGTGATTCTGTCATCAAGACCAATGATCACACTGTTGTCTTGGAGTGTAGAACAACCTGGAGCATCTTTACGAAACCATAGGAAGAACTAAGGAGAAGCAAGCACTTATCTAGGCAAGATTTCTGCGCTGAAATGATTAGAAGATGTCTAATTTCTCAGACTACTATTCTGTGTCAGTGGCTCATCAAGTGAAGATTTCAATCAAATTTTACACAGCAACATGAAAATAGATTTAAGAAGTTATAATTCATCCTCTTGTTATGTCTTTGTCATTACTTGGCAAAGTCTCAGAGAGTCCTGGTTTTGTTTCCTCTGCACTGCATGGAATTTTTACTACAGAGACAAGCAAAGCAAAGAGCACACAGATGGGCGCAGGTCTTGGGGAGCCTTTTTGGGGGACCCAGGAATCATAACCCATGGAGTTGCTATCTCCCACTGGCTTCACCACTTCTGAAGCCCTCGGCCCCTCTTCTTCTAGATGCAGCTAGAGGCTCACTTAAAACTCCATGAATTTTAACTCTGGGCCTGGCTCCATTCTTCAGTGCTCAGAGGAAATAGTTAACTCTATTTTTTCCTTTTGAACCACCCACTGTATGTTTTTCCCCCTCTGGGATTAAGTGTTAAGCCAAAGTCTTTCTGATACTTCCTGACCTTGTTCTTTTAAATACTAGAAAGCTAGAACAAAGAGTCT
This sequence comes from Typhlomys cinereus, assembly GCA_023101885.1. Taxonomy (NCBI): domain Eukaryota; kingdom Metazoa; phylum Chordata; class Mammalia; order Rodentia; family Platacanthomyidae; genus Typhlomys; species Typhlomys cinereus. The sequence goes on along the minus strand of JALPQD010000110.1, from coordinate 3,937,688 downwards.
TAGTTTGACTTGAGCAAACTCAACAAGTAATTCCAGACTATCTCTTTCTTCTACCTTGAATCCCACTTTTATAGTCTTAAATACCAGCCACCACCCTGGAAGACCAGTCTCCCCAATTCAGCCATTTATTTTATAGCCTTATGTATACATACTCCAATGTAAATTACCTTAGACCACTTGGATATTGACTACATCACTGCACATTTAACCTTCAACTGGATGCATGCCTACTGTGGGTGTAAACTGAATGCTAAGCCTTCAACTCCTAACTGGGGACTTAGAAAATAACTCATTTTTCTTGCCAGACAAACTTCCATTTTCTCTACTCACCCACTATGCTCCATGCTCCAACACCACAGTTGAACTTTCAAGATTGCCTTAGTCTCCACCCTGGACAAAAATGAAGGACCACCTCCAAGACAAAATTCATCATTCCCCCGGAAACTGTAGTTTCTTCCATTGGCCTATCAACTTTGTAGTTAAAAACACTTGGAACACCCAAAATTCTGTATGATTTGTAATGAGTTCATACTTATTCCATTTTGTTAGTGTGTGTGTGTGTGTGTGTGTGTGTGTGTGTGTGTGTGTGTGCGCACGCACACATATGTGGAGGTTAGAGGACAACTTCAAGTGTTGATTCATGTTTGAGACAGATTCCCCCAAGCTTCCATAAGTTCCTCTTCCTGTGTCTCTCATCTCATCATAGAAGCACTGGGATGACAAACCCACACTATCACATCCAGCTTTTGGATATCACTCTGGGAATCCAAACCCAGTTCCTCACACTGAACCATCTCCACAACCCTTTATACATTATCTTACTTTACTCTCATGAGTACATTTGGGGAAGGAAGTGATGGGACAGGAATCATTAACATCTCTACCTTGGGTCAGAGACTTAGAGAGTTTGAATGACCAACAAAATTCACTTGTTGGGTATTAGCATAATCAAGAACAAAACCCAGACCTTGTATTACATTCTGTCCTGAGGACCTCAAAGCCTTTGTCATACTTGGATATACGAGTCAACTTGATGGTTGAGGGTTTGAGCTCTGGGCACATTTGTAGAGAATCAGTAGTTGAGTTAAGTCCAAAGTGAACTTGCAGAAGATTGTCTAGCTGATGAGAAAGGCTCAGTCCATGGTGGGTGGGACTAGGCCCTGAACAGGTGAATAAATAGAGAAAGCTGGTTGTGGAAGTTAGCATCCTTGTGTATACTTGGCCAGGCATGCTGGTCTGACAAGTAAGGATCATTCCCCTTCAGTTGTTATGTGAATATGACATGGCTAGTTCCCCAGTCCTGATGTTGGTTGGTATGAGGCTCTCTTGCCAGAAATCATAAAAGAGAATAGACCCCTTGTTCTCTTAAGCAGTTTTGTCATGATTTTATCAGCAACATGCAGGCAAATTGCCACAGTCCTTGATTTCTTTCTTCTGGAAAAATTGTCCCATTTACTCTTTCATCGTCAATACCTTCACTTTCCAGCACATGCAGGTTTGCATCTTCCTGCCACACATGTACTTCTCCTGCACTCCTTGAATACATAACTCACCAGTTGACTTAAATGGAATTGCTAGGTAGCCAGTGAGTTAACTTAAGTGGGGCCTTGTACCCCACGTAAGTACCATGAAGACTTTTCATCTGTTATCTTTAGAGCATCTACAAATATCCACAGAGAACCCTCAAAACAAGTAGCCTTTAACTTACCTTAAAACAGTACTTTTCTATGACGTCATTTTCCCTTCCTTCTCTGGAAACTGTGGCACTAAGAAGACCCAAATTGCTAGAGATCATTCTGGATCACCTGAACTCCATTGAAATGATTCTTAACCATTTGGGAGTCTTAGAGGATGTCATAAACAATGGAGGAGTCTATCCCTGAAAGAACACCCAAAAACATGCACACACAAAATTTTCCCAATGCTTTGGTCAATGTGTAGTAGACCTTCCAAAGCCCGTTCTTTAATTTCTAGAAGGTTAGCCAGTCTTGTCCATACCTGAAAAGAAGAAAAACATGTCCTCTCTACAAACAGTGAGTTGCTAAGATGCTTGAAAATTTGAAAAAGGCTACTTCATACCTTTCTATGATGGACAGGGCAGAGCAACAGACAGACTGAATTACAATCCAACTGCGGTCAACAAGGCAGGCTGGCCCCTGTCTGTCTGATGTTGGTTCACTGGGGGGTGCTAGCCAAGTGCTCCAGCCTCCGGAGTTTTTAGTTCCCTGTTCCTACTAAGGACACATCAAGCTCACAGCACTATTTGGAACTCTTGTAATTAGACAGTATGAAACACTTCCCACTTCAGGAGCTTACAATTTATTTGGTTTGTTCTGCCAAGAAAAACTGAGGTGAGTTGTGGCTTCTTGCTCTCTTCATTTAGGTAAAATTAGGGGGTAGGCACGTAGCCTGTGCAAACTCAGCGGCAGCAAGTCTTTCCTGTCCATACCTTCTTCCTCTGTTCTGGTCCCCTCCCCTCCACACCCCACATTCCCAGCTGACCCCCTCACTGCAGTACTTGCTGTCACTCTCCCTCGTTCTCCCCACACAGTTTCACTCCCTTTTCTCAAAAATTTTCTGCCAGCATTTCATTCACACTAAGCTGAAAGCAACTGATAACAGCACTAAGCCAGTTTCCAGTAGTATATATTTAAACCTTAAAAGGATCAAAGTCTTTTTTTCAAAGCCAAATGAACATGGTAAAATTTCGGCCAACAACCCAGCAAGGCCAGTCATTAGGTGGGGAGGAGGGAGAAACAGAGTGACTAAAAGACCCTCCCTCCCCAAGGATGGTTGCTCTAAGCAGTTTCACAGGTTTGGCACAATCCCATGGGGATCACTTCTCCTGAAAACAAAGCATATGCCACAGCAGCTGTGAGCATACAGCAACCCATAAGCTAGCCTGCTCCATGCACCAGCTCAGTCACGCCCACAGGGCCGGCCATGATGGAGGGTCTGTCACTCAATAAGTTGCAACTGGACTAGCAGAGATGAAAATATTCCAAAGAAACATTTGTGCCTTTTCTTTTTTTGAGACAATTCACTCCAGAGGACTGGAATCTCCTGCCCCCTATCCTCCAACCCCCATTCCCACCGACAGGAATCTCATGCTGGGCACAGGAAAAGGCCTGATGCCAGCCAGAGGGGAAAGGGACTTCACAGAGTACTAAACTCTTAGACCTCCTTACATGAAAGACTGGAGGAAAGACAGTGATGAGCCAGTGGCGGGAGGGCCACACTTTGAGCAGGACTGCTTACTTATGCATGTCTCTTGCCTTCCATGTAACCTTCATCTCTCATGTTTGGACCTCAAAGATAGACTAGGAGGATCAGTGAAGGTCTTTGTCTCTCTCTTCCCAATATGGTCACTTTGGACACATCTCTTTCTGCTTTTCTCTGTTAATTTGACTCTTAAATGACTCATCTAGGGCTGGTGGCCAAACTTGGCCTGTTGGGGTGCAAATTGTTACCCTAGATCTTATAACTCTATTGCCCTCGGTGTGGAGGGCACTGTGTGGAGGGCGCTCGTCTCCTAGACCGTCTTTTTAGTTCTTACCCAGTCGGTGCATGATGACGTCCTTCAGCTTCATGCCTCTCGCTTTCCCTCTGGAAGTGGGGAAGCTCGTGAACCCTGGGAATGAAGGAAACAGAAGCATAAACCTAATGTGGAAGATAAAATTACTGCTCAGCACCCATATCCCAGCATGGAGGAGGCTCACAGGCATGGGTTGGCTGGTCCTCAAAGACGCTGGAAATCAAAGCTCTCACAACGCTGGTGTTCGACTAAGGAAGAATGTTACACTCGCATGTGGGCCAGGCCACTCGTGGGAGAACAGCTGTTTCTCACTGCTGGGCTCTGATTCACCTCCCTCCTGCTTCCAGGTCAAGCCAGAAGGGCCTGCCCACCCCCCTGTTCTCCCAAGATGAGTTCCTCAATGTGAAGGGTTTGCATACTCTGCCTTCCCTCTGTTTCTTCTCCCTGTCCCGCTGTGCGGGTCCTTCATTCCTGGAACAGCAAAGAGGTGATGGGATCTGGTCACGTCATGTCTTTGCCAACCTGGCAGAGGCAGGAGCGTGGCTTGCCCAATCATTTCAAGCTGTAGTTAGCAAGACTCCGAAAGTCAAGTCACTCCAAGAAAGGATTCCTCTCTTCCTCATTTCCTTCCCTAAAACCAGGAATTTCTGCCTTCCCTTTAAGAACAGCTCATTCTGACATTTTCAATCAACTGGGGGAAAAGGTGTAGGTCACCCAGTCATCACATGCTTTAAAAGAGAAGTGAATATACTCACTGCATCAGAAGGACCCCAGGGCATGAGGCAAGAGGGGCAGTGAGAAGAAGAATCGAGAGCTTTCTTGGAAATGTAAAAACAAGAGAAAGGGGTAAGGCTGGCAAAAGCTGAAAATATGGAAGTTTTTTAAGGAAACAAAGCAAAGCCCCAACTGCACTTTAACTTCAACTACTCTGTCTACACATGGCTCTCCAACCCCCATTTCTAGCCCTCAGCACTTTCTGAACCTCATTAGTGTAGCCATCTCCATTTAGATGTTCCAGGGGTCTCTAACAAGTTAAAACCAAACCTCTGACTCTTCCTACACAGAGACCCAAAACAGCACACAGATGCAAATGTGCCTTCTCCCATCAAGCCAGTGGCATCTCTCTTCACTTCGTACCTCATCTGACTTCCTTGAGCCCTGTATCCATCCCAAAATCCTAACAATGCTGATACCAAAGATTCCGGCTACTTCCATAGCACAGGTTAGCACCATCTCCTGCAATCTGTCCCAATCCTTCCCCTCCCTTCATGTAGTCCTTATTCCATGCAATTGCTAAGGTGTGTTTTAAGAATATGTGATCATGTCATTGTCCTACCTAATCCATTGCCCAATAGCAAGGAATATGCCTTTTCACACTCCATCCTCAGCCAATTTTCCAGCTACGTTCTTCAGGAGTCCCTTGTGTCCAGATCTGTGAGATTTTTCTCAATTTTTCGTGTGTGTGTGTGTGTGTGTGTGTGTGTGTGTGTGTGTGCTGGTGCTGGGGATTGAACACAGAGCATGGAGTTTGCTAGTCAAGTGTTGGACCACCAAGCTACTTCTCCAGCTCTTATTTTTTGAGTCATGGTCTTACTAATGCATATCCCAGACTAGCCATGGACTTGTAATCTTCCTGCCTTGGTCTTTCTAGTGCTGAGACGACAGGCCTCCTCCACCACACTCGTTGTAATGCCTTTCTTCTCTGCACGTGTCAGGCTCTTTGTCTTGGTGCAAGAGAGCATCTGTACGTATATACGTGTATCATTGCCTTTCTGAAAGAATGTTCCCCCTCCAGTGCCTTGTAAACTCCTACTCATTCACTAAAGTCCAACAAAAATACCACTCGGATGGAATCCTTCACAACCCGCTCTCTACCCATCAAAACACAGCTATCACGACGTTCCCTGGGCTCGCATGACTTGTAAATTACATCCACTGACAAACATTTACTGAACTCCTACTTTATATGCCAAGCTTTTTTACAGGGCTTTATTCTTGCACCTGCAATAGTGTGTGATAGTAATTTGACTATTTCACATTCTCTTTCACCAGACAAGGTGATGTGCTGATGAAACAGACAAATCAGAACACAAAAAAATACCTTCTGCACGTCTTTAGGCCAGATGTCTAGGGCTAGTTCTGCTGCATACTAGATTAGCACATGACAAAAAGTGAGAATATAGGGGATGGGTAGGTGGGGAAGGAAAGGAGGGAGGAAGAAAGTTCAGAAAGAGGAGAAAATTGCATAAAATCCAAGGTGAAGAAAGAAGAATGAGGGGCAAGCCAGAGAGGTAGAACAAGAGAAGAGAGTCCTTATCTCTTACTGCCCACTAAATGTGTGGCTGCAGTGTGGTGCATAGCATAGGTAAGCAGGTGTACAGATGGGTAAACTGGGTGTGAGTTGGTGTCTGTAACCAAGCAAGTAACCAAGGTAACCAAGCAAGTCCTATCAAGTCTATTTCCAAAGCCTGTGCCTCGGTCTTTTTTGTAATTTATGCAATTATTCACTTGGTGGCCATTTTGAATGTCAATGAGATGCAAGTCATTGTACTTGTTGCAATGGGTAGAAGTCGAAACAAGACCTGGCTCTCACCACCAGAAAGTAGCAAAGCTTATGGGTGATAATGATCGATTCTTAGGCAGTTTCCTCCTATGTTAGAATTCAAGAGTTAATTTAATCTCCCACATCCAGTCTCTTATTTATTTTCTCTACTAAGTATGTTGCTGTCAAACATTTTATTGATTTATCCATTCATTCATTCATTTAATATTTATAGAGGGTCTGTAATACAAGAAAAACCTTCAACCTTCAAAGCTTTGGAGTTAATTAAACACTTCCCCTGCGACTGAATCAGACCACATCTCTCTCCTTCCTCTCCTGATTTGTGGGGGACCTAAATCCCATTCTCTACCTGTGTCCTCAGGCTTTAAAGCAAATGAAAACTACTTTCACATTCTTAAATGAGTTCACATAAGGTGAAACACTTCTGTGTAAGTCACTAAATATGACAAAAACCTGAACCCCTCCAATTGTCCCATAAGGAAGAGATCAGAATGAAGGTGGGAATGATCCATTTGGTAAGCAGGGAGCTGGGTTTATCAGCACAGCCCCTGCAACCCCATGACTCAAGGCAGCCCTGCCTGCAGACTGCTCTCTGTCATCTCAGATGCTACTTGGGTAGTGAGCAATGGTGGCATTAGATGTGACACAGAGAGAACTATGGGCTGACAACCTAGATCTCCTGCCAGCCAGCTGTAAAACGACATCCTTATAATATTCCCCATCTGTAAGGTCAAGAGTAAGAAAAAGAGATCTCCTAGATCCTATCCCGTTCTTTAAAATTCTCCAATAACATGACCCAGAAAGGTCAGACTCCTGGAACAATGTGCTGAACAGAAAGAAATAGCAAGGATGAACAATTTCCACTAAACACAGATATCTGAAAAGGTAAAGTAAGTAATAGAAAATGAAGTTTCTAGTCCAGAATCAAAAGAATGTTTTACTACCCAACAATATTTGAAAATTAGAGTAAGTGGGACTTTGACAGTCTTAACAGTATCATCTCCCACCCTGCACTGCAAAAATTGCTCTTTTAATGTTTATTTATTTATTTATTTATTTATGAGAGACAGACAGAAGTTACACATATGCATGTCATGGTACAGGTGGAGACAGAGGCCAGCTTTCAGAAGTGAATTGTCTCCTTCCACCATGTGGGTTTCTGGGGAATTGAACTTGGATCACCAAGTTTTTGAGCAAGCATCTTACCCACTTAGCTATCCCACCACTGATGCAGAAATCCTCTTTTTAAACTCCGTGACCTTTATCAGCACTTGAATGCTTAGACTGACCTGCTTAGCCTACAGAATTCTACAGAGATGCAAACAGCAATAGGCAGCATAGTCACTGAGCACCTGGCTTGGGAGCCTGGCCTCTCCAGAACTAGTCTGACAGTGCTTAAAGACCTATCCGTTGTTTATTTCTGTCATATCTCTTCCTTGTCTCTCTTAAGATTTGAACATTCAGGCTGGAGAGATGCTCATGGGTTAAGACTCTGACTCACAAGCAGAAAGTACTGAGTTCATAGCCCAGGTCACACATGCACCATGCATGGTCAGCACAGTGGAAATACCATGCATGGCCAGCATGGCAGGGGATGGGGGGACTAAAAAAAAAAAGAAGAAGTGTCCATGATTTTAAATTCTCTGCTGCTCTTTCAGAGAGCCAGAGAACTCCAGGCAGTTCCAAAGACAGGAGACCTCTGGGATGAGAGGAAAGTGGCCGAAGTAATTCTGGATGCTTTTCAACTGTTCAAGGACAACAGATAGGAAACGGACAGCAGTAATGGTGATGGTGGTGGCAGAAGACAAAAAACATTTGTGGATAGTCACTTGTACCAAGGCTGCTACTTGGCACTGTACATTCTAATTCATTGTAAGTACATTCATAAACACTAAGTAGTTTTCACATGAATTTCCTCGATGACCCTGGATCTTAATCAACTGCTGCTAAGAGCTCATTGCCATCCTGAAGAGCCTGCTCTTTTCTTTCCTTTCTCTTCTTTCCAAAATGAGACGAAATGAGTGCAATTTTGCAAGTTGCACACATGGCGCAAACACACACACACACACACACACACACACACACACACACACACACACACAGAGTCCTGTTAAGTGATAACGAGGCCCTTCCTTGTTCAGGGAAGTTTCAGACCTTTTCTATCAGCTATGAAAGGTAACTGTGACAAGACTCCCATCTGGTGGCTGGAATCCATAGGGAAGATACTGGGAAATGCACTGTTTGCATCAGATGCACTTGAAACCAGCCACCCTTGAGACTGAGATGCTTGCAGATACCACAGACATCTCAGCTCAGACAACCTCTCAAAGCTACCTGACAGTTTAGGCCAAGAGGCGTTGGTTTTGATACAGTCTGGAGATGGAGGTGAGGACTGGACAGTAGGAAGGAGAAAGCACAGGTTACCTTAAATGATGTGGCAGCATACCTTTTTGAGTGGCTGGCTCTCAGGAATCTGACAAGCACTCAGCTTTTCAACCTGTATGATTTACAAAAATCGATGGCTGTCTTAATCTGCATGATAGATATTTCTAGAAATACAGAGTTCCAATAGTGCCACCTTCTGGCCATTTGTGGTGGTGTGAGAAGGACACACAAGGCCGTTGTGGCCACTGTCCTGCCTACGGTACTCATTCCAAGCAACTCTTACCAGGCAGTAATAATTATAGGTAGCAGCCACAGATACATTCTGCCTGAGATCTGGGTAACCGTTTATGTGTGTCTTACTCATGTTCCCCTTCACTGAACTAACTTGGCGAATGGGGACCATCTCTTACAGCCACTGAAAAATACAATAGACAGGTACAAAAGAGGTCCTTGCTATCTTTGTTCTTTAGTGTATTTAAGTCAAATAAAATCCTATTAGAGAGCAAGCCAATGTCAATAGCCCCATGGAGTTGCTAGTATAAGCAACTTCTACTTCTTAATACAGATAGCAAGACTGGTAGCATACCCCTGAGACTGTCCGAGAACAGCACAGTGATAGGAAGGCAGGAACAAATCAGAGAACCTAGCTTTTTGTGGGCCAAACTTAAAGCGGCCTCAAGAATATGAATGAAGTATTTTCCACACAGCAAATGAGGTTCCAGAGGCTTGAAACATAGGCCATGAAGGACTAAGAAAGAATGAAGCAGGTAAAGATTCACAGAAAGCCTCACATACAGGCAGGTGACTGTCACAAAAGCCTATGAGCTAAAGAGGATAGAGGGATGTTGGCCTGAAAGAAGTGGCTAGACTATGGCCTGTCTGAGAGGGCGTGCTCAGTGACAGGATAAACAGGGACTAGGAAATCCTTTCCCTGCTGTCTGCAAGGCAGAGCTGTGACTATTGCAGTACAGTCAAAATCACAGAAAAATGTGCATGACTGTGAACAAAAGAAAAAAGCACATAGCTTTGTTTAGAATCATGTTTAAGTAACATAACAGGATTTGGAGGGAAGCTGTTTTGTTTCCTTCTCTGAACCCTTGAAAGAAAGGCCAGACCGGAAGACTCCATAGCATCCCTCCAAAGAAGAATGTTGACTCAGCTCACTTCGGTGGCCCTTTCTAGCTCTCTCATACCATGATGAAATCCTGTTTCTATGTGAAGAAATGTTAACTCTCTGAGACAGCTTTCCTCAGAAGATGTTCTATTTAATTAGCAGTGTGTGCATTTGACTTGGTAGAGATCCCTTCCTCCACTACCTGTTCCCCAGGTGACCCTAACATGTTATCTGACTTATCTGAACCTGCTTCTCCACCTGTGCATTGCCCTTTCAGCTTTGAAAGCCCACAGCAAACGCTCAAGCAGTGGGAGCTACTACTATAAACTGAGGCATATACAAACTTACTTACTTAGAGGAGTACTTAGGACCATGCCCAGTCCACAGCTGGCACAGTGTCCATGAAACATGATGCATTGCCAAAAATGCTTTGCAAGTCTTCATCTTACCCATATATCCCTCCAGTGGACAAACTTGGAGAGTAAGGACCATCTCTTATACAACTTTGGGCCTGTCTTCAGGTAGAGGACACCAGGCATTGACGGTAGAAGTCCCATAAGTTACAAGCCTGCATTCTCCTTAATCTCTATAAAATGCAACTTGGGTCAGAGGGTTACTGACATTTCTTCCCATTTTGAAAGAATCTGAATTCTAGAAACTATCAGAATTCAGTACACACTCTAAATGTGTGGTAAGCACTGTATAAAATTCTAGTAATAAATTGAGTAGTGGTGAAATAAATTTATTCAAAACTTAAAATTCACAATAGATCTATAGTAGCTCATATCGTATACACAAGTCTTTGGTTACTTAAGCACTAATTAAATGGTGAATAACTACTAGATATAAAATTAAAGACAGCTCTAAAGCGAACTCTTTTGCAATATTTTTCATATAATTTTCAGCTTAACTTATTCAGAGCATGGTATTATTTTGAGCTACTTACTCCATAAGAATCACATAAGCTGTGTCTAAATCTCATTTTCCAAATTTAAGGAATCCAAATTAATGCTGTTTTATATATTCAGTCAACAGCCTGGTTTATATGTTGTTATTGTTGATTTATCTGTTCTAAAAAAATGTATCAAATATTTTGAGTCCAGCCATCCCTATTCTTATGGTTTAAACACACTCAAAGTATCCATGAACAGCTGTGACCACATTCCCATAAACTTTCTATACAGACACTGATGTTTGAATTTAATGTCATTTTCAAGGGTTATGATATTAATAATGTCATTTTTTAAATCTCTTTATTAAAATGTACTAGCGTAAGGGTCAAACAAAAAGAAGCAGTGTATAGAACTTGGTCCATGCACCACAGTTTGCCAACCCTTGATGTAATTACATACTTTGGAAAAGAGAGTGGTGATGTAGGAACCCCAGAATTGGCAGGGTGCCAGTTTGGCATTTTCACAATTGAGCTGTGTAGATGTTTGTTTGTTGGTTTCCTCTACCATGCGTCTAAGAGACACCCACTTTGATTCTCTGTAACAGACAAGAGTTAAACTTAAAGCTAAGGCAAGCCTGACACCTTGTGGTTGACTTGCAAATGGCAGGCATCTCCTGAAAGTTACCATTGAGTGGTATTGCCTGAGAAGGATGGACCTAAGACAGAGTGGACAGCCGCCGCAGGCTCCTGGGACCATTTGCTGGTCATCACAGTTGTTGTGATGTGGCTGTTGTTGGTGGTGAAATGAGGCAGGAGAAAGGCCTCAGCGCATTGTCACACTCTCTCCAAAGGGAACTTTCTATTTTAAAATAACAGCAACAACTTCCAGAACCTTCTTAACTGAAGGCACCAGAGATATTCTAATCACCGTCTTTGAACTCTTTTCAGCCATTAACATATATTCAGGAGGGAAAAAAAGTCAAGTGGTCATTCTTCTCAGATGCTTTCAAGAAGATAAACAGAATGGATTGGTTGCTATTGGAAACCAGGTATATAAAATAGAGTTTATAAAGCATATGCCTATGTCTCAGCACTCGAGGCAAGGTGAGGACATTAGAAATTTGTAGCTAGTCTAAGGAACACAATAAGTCTACAGCTATCCAGGAGTTTCACTCTAGAATATGGTGAACAGTAGGATCCAAGAAGATAAAAACCCATGAGTGAAATGTCACTACAGCCTGCAGGCAAAACGGAATTACTCACTATCTGTACAGGTCAGACTGTCCCAAGTGTGTAACACTTGCAGGATGAGCATTTTGCTTCTGGGAAAAGGATGAAGGAAGCAACAGTTCTTTCCATTCCCCTGCCTTAGAAGTGTTTCATCCCAAAACACTCTGGGCTTAAGTTACTCTGAACCTTTCTCTGTGTAGGAAAGGAGATGCTGAGATATGTTAAGTTGGAAGTTCACAAGCAAAACTGTGTGTTGCTGAGAAAGAAAAATAGAACTTGGTGAGTGGATTTGGACAAGGCTCTATTGGAAGGGAAGGTCCTGTCTTCACAAATGGACTTTTGCCACTTCAAAAACCTCCTCTTTGGAAGTAATAAGCCCTGAGAGTCTCAAAACAAGCTGAAACTTCTTAGTGGATCAGGTGGGCTGAAAAAATAAAGGCAAAGCAAAAATACTCTCATCTGAGAAAATTAGGTGGCTGTCCGGGAGAAGAGGGGGAATTGGTGAGCTGACAAGGACTTAAAAGTCTGATTCTGGGATCCCTCGGGGTACAGTAAAAGGCTGGTGCAAGAGAACTAGATTCTCCATCCATTTTAGACCACACCATTCAGATTGGAGTGAGTGCAAATACTGAGTTTTGTGATTTTGAAATCCTGTCATCAATCTCCCCCTCCCCCCTCCTCTCCCCGCCCCGGAAAGACATGGTGGTGTGGGGTAGAAAGAATTAACCTAATACAAGTTTGAATTTGGAGCTGTGGGCAAAGTGTAGACGGTGGTCCTGCTACCTTTCCCCGAGGTCCGATGAGGCAGAAGGTGGTACTGAATGACAGAAGGCACAAAGGACAGGAAGCATGCTTCTCTCCTGGGAAAATAAGAACTTTCCCTTCGGAGTGAATCCTCTTTGCTTCCTTAATGGTAACCTCCCACTGGACTTGGAGCTGCCACCACAAAACCCTTAGAGGGCAACAGTGCTTGCTAACCCTGATCCAGCGACATTTAAGACTATAAGGTACTTTTTAATGGACAGCGTATTTTTAGGGGGTGACTTTTTCCACCTTTCTCTTGTGTTTTACATTGAAGGACTCTGGAGCTTTTTCTAAAGACCTTTCTTTTGAAACAGCCAAATCTTTACAGAGATCTGAATACTATTGCTGAGAGAGTGCAGGAGTTTCTACCCAGGGTGGGTTCCCCTCGCCTCCGAACCCCCCCCCCCACCCGACTGCAGAAGAGAGGGAGGTTAGAGTCTAACTCCCTAAGAACTTGCCTGCTGGGGTTGCCCAGTATTACGTGAGTTAACGTGGATCCGCGTGTCCGGAGAGGGAAAGAGCTGAAGTTGACACTTAACTACGGGGAGGGGCTCGCTGCCTCCTGATTGGTTTTATGTTTCATCCCATTTTTCCCCTCCTCTCTCTCCCTCTTTTCTGTTTCTCTCTGACCCCAGGGGAGGGGAAACGGGGTAGTGAGGGATCAAAAATAAACCTCTTATGTCAAAGCCGGGAAGCAAGTATAAATACGAAGGGTTCAGCAGCCCACTCGGTGTTTCCCGAGACTGGGAGGAGGCAGCAGGCGGCTGCGTGGGACAGGGGCGGGGGACGAGCGCACGCGGGCCGGGGCGCCAGCTGCTCGCTGCGGAGGAGAGGGCTGCGCGCACCAGAGGGGCCGCCAGGGGACCGCCGCCGCCGGCTGCCAGCAGGCCGAGTCGGCCTCGCATCTAATTGATCTTGTTCCTGGAGAGAGAGCGGCCGGGCCGCGCTCCGACCGCAAGCACCTGCCCGCGCCAGGCGGGCTTCTTCCCTCTCCCGCGCCCCGCCGCCGAAGCCCCCATGCTCCCCGACCCGGTGGCCTCTCGGTGGCCGCCCCTCCTGCTGCTGCCGTTGCTGCTGCTGCTGCCGCCGCCGCCGCCGTTCGCCTGCGGCGCCCCGGCCCGGCCCGGGACCCAGAGACAGGCCTCGGAACTGGTGGTGCCCACGCGGTTGCCGGGCAGCGCGAGCGAGCTCGCGTTCCACCTGTCCGCTTTCGGCCAGGGTTTCGTGCTGCGCCTGGAGCCCGACGCCAGCTTCCTAGCGCCCGAGTTCAAGATCGAGCGCCTCGGGGGCTCCGGCGGTGCAGCCGGGGGCGAGCAGGGGCTGCGCGGCTGTTTCTTCTCGGGCACGGTGAATGGGGAGCCCGAGTCACTAGCGGCCGTCAGCCTGTGTCGCGGGCTGAGCGGCTCCTTCCTGCTGGAGGGCGAGGAGTTCACCATCCAGCCTCAAGGCGCCGGGGACTCCCTGGACCAGCCGCATCGCTTGCAGCGCTGGGGATCCGGGGCGCGCCGCGGGGACCTCGGGTTCGCCGGCGCCGTAGCCCTCCCTCTCCCTCAAGAACCCGAGTGGGAGGTGGAGACCAGAGAAAGTCAGGGCCCGGAGAGAAGCGACGACGAACGAGACGAGGAGGAGGATGAAGAGGAGGAGCGCAAAGAAGAGGCAGAAGGAGCCAGCGAACTGCCGCCACCCTTGAGGGCCACGATCAGGACCAGGCGGTTCGTGTCCGAGGCTCGCTTCGTGGAAACTCTGCTGGTGGCCGATGCTTCCATGGCTGCCTTCTATGGGACCGACCTACAGGTAGGAGGCGAAAGCCTTCCGCGGCACCCGCCAGATGGCCCCTTGCCCAAGGTCCCTTTTCCAGACGCGCTGAGAAAAACCCTTCATGTTCCCAAGTCCAAGCCCAAAAGAAACTCTCCTTTCTGAGAAAAAGCACTAACTCTTTTACCTTCTTCCATGCGGGTTTCTTACTTACACAACTCAACCCCCCCCCACACACACACCCACACACCCCAAGTTCCTTCTAATGGAGGTGCTGGCGATGTCTGGCCCACAACCTTGAGTCTCCCGCAGCCCCCGACCCCAGGCACCTGTTTCTCCAGAGATAAAAAACTGCAAGTTTTGGAAAAGTCCTCCACCGCGGCTCCCTCCCCTCCGCTCTTTATTGTCCCCTGCCCTCCAGGTTCCCAAGGAAGCGCAGCTGGGAAGGGATAAGGTGTCTGTAGACTCCCGTGAGTACAGTCTGAGATTGCAGTAATAAAATGTATTGGATAGAACTGGAAACTGAACCTGGAAAGGAGCTGCCTAACTTCTGTGCGCCCAGCTGGTTCTGATCAAGGGGCATGGTCTACCTTGCCAACCTGGCACTCAGCCCTGGCAGAACTTGGCAATGCCAGCATCCAGCACAAGAAGGGAGGAGGAGAACAGAATTTCTGTAGCGGGGGGAGGGGAGACTCAGCTCCAGCAGCCAGCTGGGGGAGAATAGGAGGGAGCAGAGGAAAGAATGAACTCTTGCATTGACTATCTCTATAGGAGCTGTAGCCAAATTGGGTGCACCCAGACATCCTATGCTCAGACTTAGTTCGTCAATGATCTGGAAAAAAAAAAAAAAACCTGTGGTCCAGAAAACTACTGTTAGATGCAGAGTTTTTCTAAATAGATGCAAAGACAGAATTAACTCACCAGTACCTCCCTCCAAAAACAGAAGGAAGGTGTTTCCAGAAGGAGATGGCATTAGAGAGAACCTAGCTGTTCCAGAGGTCCTGGTTCTCCGAAACAATGATCCTGCCAACACCGAAGTAGCTCAGCTAACACTTTCGCAGTGATGGTATGGTTGGCCAGTGTGCCAGTCCTAGGCTCCGTCTGTGCCTGACTATTGAGGTAGCAAAGGCGTTGGTATCACCTTTGTAGAGCAGAATGGTCAACCAAGAAGGGGGTCAGCCTTCTGCTTCTCATAAGGTCTTTCTTAGCCTTCTGTGACAAGGCGAACAGGATGAGAAAGATCCAGTGAAAATAGATGGAGAGGCAAGAGAAACTGTTGGTGAGAAGGTCATGTGCTCTTCCTGTTACTTCAGGGACCAGTTAAGCCCTGGGTAAGCTCCCTGCACGTTTTTGTGGTATTGACTCTGCCCAGAGCACTGCAAGAAGGCTCAGAGCTATGGTCAAAGTCTGCCCCTTGAGGTTTGGATCTGTACTAACTCTCTCTCTCTATATATATATATATTTTTTTTTTCTCTGCCTCCTCTGAGAGCAGGGAGAGGCACCAGGGGAGGAGAAGGCTTCTTCTCCCATGTTATTGGAGACCACCTCCCCTGACTCCACCTGGCTTCTCCGGAACACGTCCAAGAGGTGTTCATTGCAACTCAGCGCTAAAGTCTTTATGTGTTACTTCTGAGTATACCAGTCACAGTCTAAGAGCCAAAATGTAGGAAGGAAAACAAGAGCACGAGGAAACAGCAGGAAAAGTCACATCAGAGCCAAAATGTACCCTCTTTCTCTTTAGTCCTCCTCTTCCCCCTCCCCCACCTAGACACTGGAGATATTAAGAATTTCCCTCCAGGACATAATTGGCATCTCCAGAAATCACAACTGCTCAGAGGCAGCCAAGCTTTTGTTCCAGGACTCCCTAACCACTGAAGAAGAACAGCTGGTTCTGTCCTGGGTTATGTTAACTTCTGCTTGAGATCCAGGTTTGCTGCTCATACAGTCAACTTACTCTATCACAGAGCCACGAGGCTTCCATCTTCATGGAATGCTAAGCCAACAGTCTGGTTCATAATTGCCCCATCTATCCACATGCACAGGTTTCTCGACCATTCACACAGTTCTACACAGACTCCTCCACCAACCAACTAACTTGAATCTTCGGGAGGACATCAGAACATGTGTCAGACATCTTCTCCTATGGCAATCTACTTCTAGATTTTAGACTGAAGTCTTTTTCTGACCACAGAGCTTGGGTCCTGACCCATCTATACACCAATTCCTACCTGCTGGAATTCCCTGGGCTTCCTAAAGTGAGTTCATGAGTTTAGGCAAGAGAAGAGTGAAAGTCAAATCTTGGTGCCTCAAGACTTGGCTTACTCAACCCAACACACCCTGAAAGAAATCTCCTGGAAACCCATTCTCATGCCTAGTGTCTTAGAGTAATCAAAGATGTGTGGTAGTGATAGAAAAAGCCCCTGATCCTCTAAGGAGGTACTTCTGCTATAAGCATCTGTGAGTTTGTTTCAAAATGAACCCATCTTCTGCAAGATTCAGTCATTCTATGAGTATGTTCCATTTACAGGGTACTTGTACTGTATGGTCTTTCTCTGCCTCCCTCATAAATATTTCTCAAGATCACAGATCACACAGTAAGTGGAAAGTTGATTTTGCCTGCCAGTTCTCCTAAACCTAAATCTGGTAGTCTTTGTTACCATACCTTGATGGCTGTGCTGTGCTGTGTGTGTGTGTGTGTGTGTGTGTGTGTGTGTGTGTGTGTGTACATGTTCATGTGGGTTCTTATATGTACGGAGACCAGAAGTTGGGTGTATTTCTCTCTGATCTTACTTTTTGAGACGTGCCTTTCATATGGGTGCTGGGGACCTGAACTTACATCCTCATGCTTGCCCTACCAGCACTTTACTGACTGAGCACCTCCTCGCCCCCCCCACACACACACACTGCATCTTATCATGAGGAAAATCTGTGAGTCTATCCACACTCTCACAGCTGCCTGCACTGTGGTGTGGCTCCTTAAATCCAGCAGTCCCAGGACGTCCCAATGAGGCCTGAAGTGTGAAGCCCTATTCTGAGAAGAAGCCACCTTCACCTTTAAAGCTTCAAGAGAGAACTAGCTAGCTCACGGCTAGTGTCACTGTTAATTGACATGGCAGTGACATTTTCCAGATCTCTGTATAACTGAGTTCACTTAATCCCTTCACAAGAGAGGCCCTGCCTCCCACCTTCTTATCTGCTTTCAGACTTAAGTAAGGCGTTCAGACAAAGCTGACTTTCTGAAAGGAGAGAGTGCATCAGGAGAGTCCATGAACTTTGTGTATAGCCCCAGGCTGCCCCTGGTGCTAGAGGAGGAAACACTGAGTGGCTGGCTGAGAAACCTGGGAAGTCTCCTACCATCATCTCGGCAGTCAGCAGAGCTTCTGAGTCCTCTTCTTAGCAGGAAGGGTCCAGGAGTGGTAGTCTTCTTCCCTGAAGCAGATGTGGAATTCCCAGATGTCCAGCTCCAGCAATGATTTTAGGGAAAGGTTATACAGTCATCTCATTTTCCCTTATCTGTATCCTCCAGGAAAGATACTCTCACAAGTCTAGTACTATAGTAATCGCATGGCCCTGTTTGTCTGGCACAGTTCCAGTTCATGCCTGTGATGTCAAAATTACATTGTTAACTTTCGATGTCAGGACTGGTTTGACCATACAAAAAGACAGGACCCGCAAACTCTTCATAAGTGAAGACTTATGTGGCATAAATTATGTTCTTCCCACCTTCTGAACAATGAGTCCTGTCCATCCCTAGTATCTGCTGCAATCACAATGACCAAAAGTATTTCCCAGAGACAGTGTCCAAATATCCAAAGGTGAGATGTGTGTATATAATGACAGGCAGTCATGCTTGCTCGCCTGCTAACTAGCTGATTGCTTGCTTGTCGTGTTAGGTTTGTTTGGGGCAATTTGGTTGGACTGAAATTTTCCTTGTAGCAGCAAAGATTTCTGGCAGTGTGGTGGCCAGAAACACAGACTAGAAGGAAACGGAAATAACTGAGTGCTGTTACAATAGTAACCTATCTCTCTGTACCTTGAATTCTTTATCATCAGTCTTAATCACATAGCATTGTCTTGAGCTTGTAACAAAATATGGAAAGTACCTGACTGAGGGACTAATAGGTAGCAGCTACTAAACACAACATGACCCTTAGTAGAGTTGCCTTTGGTGATGGAAAGCTTCCATTAGAGTAGGTGTGATGGTGTGGCCACACATCACCAGAGTGCCAGCCACCACTTGTCAACTTTGCCGTCCCACATGGCAGAGATCTTTCTTTGCAGATTGTCCCCAGCTCTGAGTGTTTAAGGCTGGCTTCTGACAACTCTGCCCAAGAATGTGCTCTCACGAGGTGGCGTTACCTTTTGCTCTTTGGAAGACAAGGTGAACTGAAGGGTGGCTATGTCATTGCTGGAGCCAGACGTCTTTCTCTTTCCTCTTCCTCTGCTTCTCTGCCACCTCCTCCCCAGGACTGTCACAGGTCTTAGAGACATCTCTCAGGAAGAGCAAGGGCACCCATTGTCACTCTGCTCGTGGGCTCCCCACATGGAGAAGTTTAGGACCTGAAGTGTGACACAAATGAGCTATGTGCAACAGGTGTCGTGCCTCTGGAAGAGCATGTGGTTCAAGCTCAACCTTTCTCCGTGAACTCCCAATGGTGGGCTTTGGCTGACTTAGGATCAGTGAAGAATCTCAGAGGAGAAGTATTATTGTTCATAACTCAGGGAGTCCACAAAACCTCCCCCACCCCAAATAGCACATTTTCCTAAGGAAACTTAAGGCATGAGTTCCCTAAGTTGCTCAGCCAACTTGGCTGTGGAGACCATGGGCTCCCACCACCCTGTGTGACTTTACAGATTGTCTGTTGTGTCAGGGTCCAAAGTCCACAGAACAGGATCTCTTTCCCATTCTCTACCTCACAGGTTGCTCTTGTATGGCGAGCAGGGAGTTATAAATAGACATTGGGTGATAGAACAAGCCAGCTGACCTTTTCCTTAACTGGCTTGTGCAACTCTTCTGGGAGGCAAGTCTGCCCACCAGGCCCAAAGAATGAATGGGGAATGGGAGGCTTACAGATTCCAGGGGTTATACCTGGCCCAGACTTAGCAACCCTCTTTCCTGGAAAACTTCAAGAACTAAATGCAAAGCTCCCATCTATCACTTTGCCTCAGAATTGCCAACTGGGTATGGGGGATGGATAAGATGAATGGCCACACTTCTTGGTGAAATGGTAGGTTGACGGCACCAGGACTGGGACTTCTGAAAGGAGCATTGGACCACAGGGTCTACATGGCCCCTTGTCCTGCAACTGGTCTTCTGAGATAGTCTGTAGTCAAGAGGAACTTCAGCCTTCTTCCCAGCCAGCATCACCTAGAAGCATGATGTGTACCTGGCCAGTTCAGCCAGACAGCTGTTTGGTATGTAGAGAAAAGGATCCTGTATGCTTCCTCCATTGTTCAGGAGGACACTCCCTTCAGGCATTCATTCAGTTCCACTTGCTTTTCCACTGCAAGATTATTGCATCTTCGGTCTCTCTGCCTCAATCTGTTTTAATCGACTAGCTTTGGGGCACCCCGACCATTCTTTGACCCAAAGTCTTCTGATTCCTTGTGCTAAGCTGCCTTGGCTTAACACTTAGAAACTGGCATCTTGGCTTCATCCTGTTCCAAAAAGACCTCATCCTCTCCCATTTTCCAGGCTGTAGAATTGGGACTCAACTGGAAGAAGTCTTAGGACAGTCACAGTTTGTCTCTGAAGAAATTCCAGGTGTTGGTTCCTGCCTGTCAATTCTGGGTCCTTCCCAGAGAGACCAGGAGACTCTGTCTGCCCTCCAGAAGCAGTGAAGCTCTGGCCAGGAATTTGCCTCACAAGCTACCATTCCTCAGGACTCACCCGCAGTTGCATAATGACGTGATTGCATTTTTCCCTCAGGAATCCAATGGCAGGAACAAAAGCCAAGTTTCAGCTTTGCCGATAAGATGTTTATATCGGCCTAAACAAGCTGGAGTCCATGGCATGCTGAGTAACCTTGCTTAGAAACCTTCCAACTCCTGTTTGTAAGGCTAACAAAATATCTGGCCTGTTGCCTGGGAGATGAGCAGACAGGTCCCATTCACAAATAATGGGATGTGTCTGGAACTCCCACACATGGCCTTCTCCAGTGGAATGTCACTCTCTGGCTTTCCCCCTCCTTCTGAGCACTCCCACCTTCCAGATCACAGAAGAACAGAGAGAAGAAGCTGTGGGAGATGGAACTCCACACAGCACAGAGGCAGAGTAATTGGGCAGCTGCTCAACCGGTCATACTATGGACTCAAGATTTGCTTGCCTCTGCCTCTAAAAATGCTCCAGGAGGTCTCGAGGCAGGAGAGGAACCTCTCATCTACTGTCCTCTGAAAGCCTCAGCATCCAGCAGGGGAGAAGTTGGCAGCTCAGGGATAGGCCAGAGGCCAAAATCATGACGTAGCTTGGGTGGAACTGAAAGCAGGTGGGATCCTGCACACATGGGTCTCATTAGGTCTTCTGGCTTCGCTCAAGCTCTAAGCAGAAGGGAATAAACCCCATGGGGCTGGCGGACAGAAAGCAGAAGCTGGGAAAGTTAAGAAGGGAGTACTAATCTCAGACACCTGGGACGGCATCTGACTTTAAGAACAGTGAGACCTTAAACAAGCTATTGAATTCTAATGACTTTCCACTCCCTCATTGCATGGAGATTGCAATGCCTGATTTTGTAAAGCTGTTGTGAGAAGTTAATGAGTGATGGGTGTCAAGTATAGCCAATGGCCAGTGCCAAATACCTGTTGCTAGGACTGATGATTACAGCAAAATTTTCAGGGTTAACAATTCCCATCATGAAAAGTAGGAGTTACCCCAACAAAAATCAGAAGAAAGCGTGGATGGATCCTAAGAGGGATATTCCACTAACTTTGAACCCTCAGATTATTGCTTCTGGGCTGAGGCCCAAGAGGATGGGGGTGTTCTGCTGGGACACAGTTGGTGTCCAGACAAAGGCAGAATAAGTCATGCAACTCAACGGAACTTTCTGTTCGCAGCTCCAGGTCAGTAGCTCTGTACTAGGAACACCCTTTGATGTACACATGTACAGCGGATGTGTGGCTGGTGCAATGGAAGAACTGTCCATTCTGACTTTGTAGAATTCTAATTAACTTGGATTTAGAAAGCCTCATGAACGGAGCTCAGTGTTAATGTATAAGTTTGATGATCGGGCAAGTCTGAGTTCAGATGATGACTGCGTCCCTTAGTTTCATGATCATGGGCTAGCTACTGAGCTTCAGTGCTCTTCTCTGGGGAAATGAAGGGAAACGACACCAAACTCTCAAGGATTTTTCCAGTCCTTAGTCAAATGCTACATATCGAATACCCAGCTTGCAGCCTGGTAGGAGATGAGTATCTCCTAACGAGAGGTGGTGGCCACAGGCTGCAAGACTACAAGAGTGGTTATACAGCTGTCCTCGCTCTGCTCCCTTCCGGTAGAACCACATCCTCACAGTGATGTCTGTGGCAGCCCGCATCTACAAGCACCCAAGCATCGGGAACGCCATCAATCTCATGGTGGTAAAAGTGCTGATAGTGGAAAAGGAAGGATGGGGCCCAGAAGTGTCGGACAACGGGGGACTCATGCTGCGCAACTTCTGCAGCTGGCAGCGGCACTTCAACAAGCCCAGCGACCGCCACCCGGAGCACTTCGACACGGCCATCCTGCTCACCAGACAGGTGTGTAGACTCTGAAAGCTTGGGAGGCTGGGAGCCGGGATGGGCCCCAAGTCCTGCCCAAACATGGGAACTGTCTCCATGCTGGCTCCAGCTGGACGCCGGAGGTTTCCTGCTGGAATGAGGAGGAGGAGGGGGTCATGAGGATAAGTGTGAGGCCTTTGCAAGGGAAGGAGAAGAATCTTGTAAAGGGATCTTTTCCAAAAGTTTGTGACCAGCTGTCTGCTGAGGTCATAACAAGAGGAAATAGGCTCAAGCTGCCCCACAAGCAGTCTGAGGAAAGGGAAAGGACTTTGGGCTTCAGTCTTTGTTAAATGTAGCGACAGGTAACCCTTGGGGTCTCAGACGGCAAGAGGGCTGGCTCCCTACCTCTCTAGTGTGACTTTTACTGAAGGTCAGGGAGTACGGTCCTATGTGCCAGGGCCTGTCGACCTCATCAGTTCTCAGCAGAGTCCACAGATACCACCCTTGTTTTACAACTGAGGAAACTGAGGCACAGAGAGGTGACATGGTAGCAGTGCCCACGGTCAAACCCAGGCCGTCTGGCTGCGGGGCCTTGCTCCGCATCAATATGCTCCATTGTGAAGTTCTGTCTCCCAAACTGGGTCTTTGAAGTCCCAGCCAGATAAGCCTCCTGACAGTGCTCTCCGCATTAGAAAGACAGGCACAGGTGAGCAGCCCGATCGTATCAGACAGAAGAGAAGCAATCACACAGGACTCCTAGGTGGGTATCCAGGCGCCGAGCGCCACTCCTTTCAAAAGCTTTAGAAAATCAGGTGAGTATAAGACTGTATTTTCAGGGATCATTTCTAAAATGTCTCTTTTAGAGACGTTACTCTGACTCTGTAGAGAACCAAAAGCCATGAGGATGAGATGTGCCCTTCTCTCCTGAGCATGAAGCCGGCTCCAGGTGTTGCTTTGCTGCAACTGCCTTTTGCTGATAGTGATCACTTCTACTGTTCCTCTGGGAGAGGTAGAGGGAAAGAACACAGTCTGGAGAGAGAGAGACAGACAGACAGACAGACAGGGAGAGAAAAGGAAAAAGAAAGAGGGGGAAAGAAGGGAGAAGGAAAGAGAGAAAGGAAGGGAGGGAGAAGGAGAGAGAGGAAGGAGAAAAAAGAGAGGAAGGAACGAGAACAAGGGAGGAAGGAAGAAAGAAAGAAAAGAAAGAGAGAGGGAAGGAAGGAAGGAAGGAAGGAAGGAAGGAAGGAAGGAAGGAAGGAAGGAAGGAAGGAAGGAAGGTCTCTCAGATGACTCATTGGCTGTTTGTCCTATGCGCGCTAGCTCAGCACCCACCCCCAGTCCCCATAGTGGCTGTCTGCCCTCACACACTCACTAATGCCCTCTTTCTACCAAACAGAACTTCTGTGGGAAAGAGGGACAGTGTGACACCCTGGGGATGGCAGACATCGGCACCATCTGTGACCCCAACAAGAGCTGCTCTGTGATAAAGGATGAGGGGCTGCAGGCGGCTTACACACTGGCCCATGAGCTAGGTAAGACTGACCGTGCCAGAGCTTTCTGCACTCATCAAAGGGGGTTGTCTCTCCCATGCCAGGGCTACTGGGTCCCGAGAAGGAGGTAGCTTCATACACAGCCATTGACGGAGTGGCTCTATGCAGATAGATGCTTGATACTGTTGGCTCCACTCCTGCCCTGACTCTAACAAAGCACTGCATCTGTGCCCTGCCATTATCAGCGTCACTGGGAGAATGCCAAAACATGGAGCGAGTACACGGTTACTATAATGCTGGACACAAGCTGGGCAGTAAGGTTTCTGGAAAGGGTGAGTTTTGAAGACAATAGTAGAAATGAATGTGAGATTCAGGCAGGCAGAAAAGGAAGGGCTTCGGATAGTCCTCAGTTATCTGCCAAGACTTCCTGATAAGAAGACCAGGGTAAGCCCAGAAGCAGAAGTATTTAGACAGTCTTCAGAGTGGGCATGCTCTGATGAGTAATTGAGTGCTCTGATGGGTAGCCTCATCGAGACCCTTAATGCTGCTGGCCAAGTGGGGAGCTCCTGGGAAGACGGGCAACTGGAGCAGACCTCTGTTCTCTTTCCCCCCAGGGCACGTTCTCAGCATGCCCCACGATGACTCTAAGCCCTGTGCACGGCTCTTCGGGCCCATGGGCAAGTACCACATGATGGCGCCACTCTTCGTGCACATGAACAAGACGCTGCCTTGGTCCCCCTGCAGTGCCATGTATCTCACTGAGCTCCTGGATGACGGTCACGGTAGGCCCCACTTCATTCCTCTCAGCTCCCCAGGGCTTCTGGCACCTGCCCTGCCTCCAGGATTCCCTGCAGCTGTGCGTTCTCACATAGGCTGCAGGGTGGGGAGAGACTGCAGAAGCCTGTGGTTTTAAGAAGGCATGCTAAGCATCTTCCATAGAGTTCCCTCTTCCTTGCCTCATCTTCCCACAGCCTGAGCTCTGGGCTAACTGAGATTTACTTCTCATAAAGCAGGAGGAATTAGTATGGAAACCATCTAGAGGAGGCGAGTTTCAGCAGAACCTCAAGCAAGGAAGAATGTTGGTAGTTTGAGGGAACAGAGAAGAGCATGTTCTAGATGTTCCATGGAGTGTTGAACCATAGGGCAGCTCAGAAATAGCAAAAAAGGCTGTGAGCAGGTCATGTGAAAGCCAGGATCTTAAGGGGTGGGGGAGGGGAGGACTGCTTAACAAAGCTCAAATTGTTGAATGAAGCAGTGAAGCAATGTGTTCTAGGTTCTTCTCACCAAAGGGGCAGGAACTTAGCTGATGTAAAAATAGTATATTGTGTAAACATACTACTTGGGCTCTGTTTGTATACCATGGTTCCTAAGTGCTCACTTACAATCCTCGTCGTATTGTGATGTAATATAACTTGTCACCATTAACTAGACGTATGCTGAGTGTCATAGGGAATACACCCAGCGTATCTGGACAGCAAAGGAAAGCCCATCTTCCAGAAACCTATGTAGCTGGCTGCACATTGATGACGTTTAGATGGAGGACAAGGGGACTGGAATCCCCGGATGCCAAAGTACATAATACAGAACTCATGCTTCATGCAGGAGACCATGAATAGAGGTGACAGTAAGGCCCTGCCCTTGTTTTGATTCCTCTGCTTCCTCTGTTCTCAGGAGATTGTCTCCTGGATGCCCCCACCTCGGCCCTGCCCCTCCCCACAGACCTCCCAGGACGAAGCACTCTCTATGACCTGGACCAGCAGTGCAAGCAGATCTTCGGGCCTGATTTCCGCCATTGCCCCAACACCTCTGTCGAGGACATCTGTACACAGCTCTGGTGCCGCACAGATAGCGAGGAGCCCATTTGTCACACCAAGAATGGCAGCCTGCCCTGGGCTGATGGCACACCCTGTGGGCCCTGGCACCTCTGCCTGGATGGCAGTTGCCTGCCCAAGGAGGAAGTGGAAAAGCCCAAGGTGAGGAAAGAAGAGGCGATAAGGGGAGAAGTAGAAAGCAGGAGGGGGAGACAGAGGGTGTTTGCAAGGGGGCATCACGCTTGAGAATCAAGAGCTGGAAAGCTTCTTGCCATGCTATAACATGTGACTTCTACGAAAAATCACCCATCTTTCAAACCCCTACCCATGAGGAGTTTAGAGACTGCACTCAAGGTCAGTAAGACACTAACTACCACTCTTTCTGGGATTATGGCAATTCCCTATTGGTGCTGTTCTGGAGCTGGCTTGGTTTATGCAGGGTGGTAAGAGATGTAAAGACCAGAAGGTGGGCACCTAATAGATGGGAGCCTTATAAATCCATTATAGAGTGGCACAAGATCGAAACATTGCTTCAAGCACTAAGCAGACAGTATTTGTCATCTACCACATTCGAGCTGAGTTCCTAGTTGGTGATCAAAGAATGAGCACAAGTGTAGGAATTCCATACTCCAAAAGGAGAAAAGGAAGAGTGATCCAAGCGGCCTCTGTCCAGGCAGAGAAAATTTGGCCCAATACAGAGGAAACTTGCATGAAAACCCAAGGCAATGCCAGTGGGGGTTTTATTTAGGTGATTCAGTTTTTCTCTCTGCTCTTAATACGTCCCAACAGCAAAGCCGATCACATTTCTATGACTTCAAGTCACGGAGCCATCATGATGAAATACCACAAGATGAGTTTCACAGCCTGGGTCCTGCCCAGCCCTGAATCGCCACGGTGGCCCGAGCATGGTCCAAGGGCTGTTCTTGGTGGCATGCCTTTGTAGTGAGGCGCGGGCTGTGGAAGCCACCCAAAGCTTAAACTAGCACAGCTTTCATGGATTCCGATTCAGCCACCTCTCGTTCTCCTTCCCCGTTCTCCTCTCACGGTATCGAGGACAGGGGAGAAGGGTCCATCCACCGTCCCCAGAGCAGGACCAAGCTAACCGTGGCGTCATGGGTGAAAAGGTAGCATCAGAAAAATAACTTTTGTACTCAGAGTCGTGTTGCTGCCAAGTGAAAGCACTATATCTTTAGGATCATAAATTTAGAGTCAAAAAAAAGAAAGGATGTTGATTTAAAAAAAAATCATGACAATGGTTTTTATCCGGGCAGCAGTGCATTTCCAAAGCATCACTTTCTTTCTTTTTTTTTTTTTTTTTTGTCACTTTCTTTTTTGAAAACTCTTCTGTTTGCATTTTTTTTAGATGAGCACCTGTGATTTCATATATATATTATTTTGACCCTCTGTAGAGCTACCAAGGAAAGGACTTCGTTCTCATAAGTTAGTCAGTAACTGGAAGTGAAGTGATTGCGTTTATTGTTCTAGCACTGGAACCAATAACTGATCAACCCTTGGCAAGACATCTCATGACTCTTCCTGTAAGCCCGGGTTCTCACCCTCATGCTTGTGACATTCAGGACTAGAAAGACTTTGCTGGGCTTCGCCCACTGCTGGATGTTTAGCAGCATCTTCGTCTTGATCCACCAAATGCCAGTAGCACATATACCCCCCTAGTTGAGATAATCACATTGACTGGCTGCATGTTCCGTGAAGGACAGCTTGGGGTCTCAATGCAAAGCCACTACACCAGGCCCAAGCTTGTACCCATAAAAGACTCTTTATTCATTCGGCAGCTGTTCAGTGGAGCACCTGGCTGGGCAAGGCACTGTTTTACACACTGGGCAGTCACAGTGAGCAATCCCAGTGTAGCCTTTGTCCTCACCAGGCTGCAGCCAACTAGGACACACCATCACCAAACAAACCATTGAATCCATTTATAGAACTTCACACACTCAGATGAGAACAACTCAATGAGGAAGTCAGGCCCGAAGCCACCAGCTGGCACAGACAGCTGAAGTCCCCTCCCCTTTGGTCCTGATTCTGCAGTACTGTGTGTTACAGGCTGTGGTAGACGGAGGCTGGGGCCCATGGGGAGCTTGGGGAGAATGCTCCCGCACCTGCGGAGGAGGAGTACAGTTTTCATACCGTGAATGCAAGAATCCTGAACCTCAGAATGGAGGAAGATATTGCCTGGGCCGGAGAGCCAAGTACCAGTCGTGTCACACAGAGGAATGCCCGCCTAACGGTAAACCACCTGCCAGAGTGGCTGCTGGTTTGGTTGTTGCAGCTTCCCAAAGCAGGGTGGCTGGGGAGGGAGGCATATGGTCTCCCTGGGTGCATAGTTGAGCCTGTGATCAGACTTTATGGGCTTGGGGACAATCTGCAGGGATCCATGGTAGCTCTTGATGTTGATACACCAGCAAAGTCAAAGAGGGAGACTGTCCCACTCCTGGTTTCTTAGGGTATAGATACAGCACGTCACTCCCAAGCAAACTTACCCAGCAGGGGCCTTTGCACAGGGATTGGTGGCTGGAGTAACAATCCTTTTGGAGACATCTGAACCGATGTCTGCATGCAGATAGAAGCCTTTTACCAGACAAAGGCAGAGCCAAACCTATGAGATTGCAGCCGACATCAGACCTAGGCAGGAAAGGGGATTTCTAAGTACAATACCTGTGCTCATTCCTTCTGAAACAACTGCCCATCTTCCCTTGTGACCATGGTAACTGCATAGCAGACCCTTCCTAGAAGGCCATGCAACCTCTACCTCCCCTTGCTCATTTTTATCCCTAGGGCATGCTAGAATCACATGCCTTAACTCAGAGGCAGAAAAGGGCAATAGCAAACTTAGGAAAGGGAATCAGGTGGCCCGCACCCTCCCACCCAGTTCCGGTTTGAGCAGATTCAGGAAGTATTGGCGGCCTGAAATGACAAGCAGGGCTTTAGGAGAAATTCTTCCTAGTGTCAGATGTCTGGCATTGGGTGAGTGTCTAATAGGGAGATCTGTAGGCTCGGCGGTTTTGCTGAACTGGAGTGACAGCAATGGGATGAGGCTCCAGAAACTTCACTCAGGAACTCAGAGAGTTTGCCTGGCACGTGGGCTGAGACAGGTTGGGAAAGGAAAGAAACTACAAAGCAGGTTTGAATGATGAGTGACATCATGAGACATGCACTGAGATCAGCCATTTCAATCAAGGATTTGTCAGTGCCTCTGTGTGTCTAGAACTATAATAGGCAGTATAGAAAATTTTTTTAAAAAGTGCACAAGGCAGGATCTCTGTACTTGAAGAATAGCAAATGGCAATCCAAACTCTTTTACACAGTATTTAAGGCTTAACCTATGAGGTACAGACCCCAGACTTATGTGGGGTTCAGCGAGGAGAAAAACTGCAGCAAGAGGACTCGATAAAAGGCGAAGCAGGAAGAAAATGCTTGAACAGGGCCAGTGTAAGAAGTGCTGTCACTTGTTCAGTGGAGTCAGGCAAAATGTAGCAGAATGTCAAGACCAGATCTTGATGATTCTTAAAGACTGAAAGAATATCTGGGGGTGCCCATGACAGACATTCTATTAGATCACATAGAAGCTTTTCCAGACAAAGCCAAGGCAAGACCCCCTCAGCTGTAATGATTCAGAAACTCAGCTGTGAGGGAGTGGGAGAGCAGGTTTAAAAGTTGCCACAGGCCATTTGGATGCCCATCAAGGGATTGGAAACACATGGCAAAAAGAACAGGCTTAATCCCGGGACTGTGTAAGAATGGAGGCAGTACGTGGAAGAGGCTGGGCATTAGGTCCCCAGGGAGGCCATCAGGCCAGGGATTGAGATTATGAAGATGACATACAGGCATGATGTTAAGTCATAATTTTTCTGAATGAATGTACTAGATGACATCAAGACAGATTACAAATGGCAGACAGGGATGTTCAGATGTTCAGCAAATGCACAGATGCCAGCCTCATTCTATACTATAATAATGTCAAACCAAACCAACAATCAGAAAAGGGAAATTGCACTTAGCACAGCTGAGTTGGGTAACTGTGGTGCCTCCAGATGGAGCTTCCCCATAGATATTCATAATTACAGAAGTTGGTATGTAGAGGTTGTATGTTAGAGCTAGAAATGTAAGATGAGGCATCTTTGGCCACACGTCCACTGTCATCAAGGAAATCAGCATGGAGTGTGATTAGCAGAGTCCTGAAAACATAACTCCACGTGTCCTTCCGTGCTACCAAATTTACTGAATTGTTCTGTATTCTCACTTACTACTGTTCATCTGTAACAAAGAATTAATACCTTTCTCATACGGAAAAGATAGTTTATGCCTCAGAAAGCACAACATGAGGTTGGATGACCCCTTTTCATGGTCCTTTGGGGAAAGGTCACACCCCAGCCAGGTATGTTTCAGAACACTGGAGAACACTGGGCCCCATGAAACTGTGTCCCTGAGTTTAGTCCTAAAGAAAGGAAGGGACCCTAGATTCAGTCCTTTCTCTACCAGAATCCTTCTTCAGCAGGTGTGTTACCTCCATGCCTTTTCTTACCCATTTTAGGAAAGAGCTTCAGGGAGCAGCAGTGTGAGAAATATAATGCCTACAACCACACTGACCTGGATGGGAATTTCCTGCAGTGGGTTCCCAAATATTCAGGGGTGTCTCCCCGGGACCGATGCAAGTTGTTTTGCAGAGCCCGGGGCAGGAGTGAGTTCAAAGTATTTGAAGCCAAGGTAAGCATTCCCCACATTCACACCAGGGATGGGAAGAAGGCCGCCTGTCTCCACCCTGCCTGCGGGCTGCTTCTGAGCTCCACATACTCTTTCTTGCTTTTTCTCTCCCAGGTGATCGATGGCACTCTTTGTGGACCAGAGACGCTCTCCATCTGCGTTCGCGGCCAGTGCGTCAAAGCCGGCTGTGATCACGTGGTGGATTCACTTAAGAAACTGGACAAATGTGGGGTGTGTGGGGGCAAAGGCACCTCCTGCAGAAAGGTTTCTGGTTCTTTCACCCCATCCAGGTGGGTATTCTAGTGGTTATTCCTATGTAGAAAATAAAGGCCTTCAGGTGCTGATAAGTCCAAAGTTGAATTGCAGATGCTACTTAATAGTTGTGTAGATTGGATGAGTCTCATAAAATACTCTAAACCCCCATTTCTCTATGTAACATCAGTGGCCGTCTCTATCTGAGTCATCAAGACTCAAAGTGGGAATGTGTAGAGCAGTTGGCATAGGGCCTGGTCATGAAGAGAACAGGACCCAGATCAACCATTATTTTATGAGCCCTGGAGGCCACATGGATGGGGATGTGTCAGCTCTGAGTCAATCGGTGGGAGAGCAACTCTGAGTAACACAGGCCTCAGCCACAAGACAACTCCTTGAGGCCAGTTTTGAGATGGAAATCTCACACAAGGCCCTGAACCCTATCCTCCTGCAGATGGATTTTCATCAGAGAAGGGGGCACAAAGGAGCAGCCTGGGCAACATCATGAGTTTAAGGGCTTCTCCCACCTGGGGTTTCACATCCATTGGAACCCCTAATATTTCCATAAATGCCTTCAGTAGTTCTCTTATTTGACTACTAAAATAAGTCTACGAAGCTGGCAAGGCCAATACAGTTCTTCTCCATGTTACAAATGGAAGAACTGAGGCATTAAAGACTAGGTGACTCTTCTAAGGTCACGTTAGTGACAGAAAGAGAAACCTGACTTGCCTGCCTGCTTTCCTTCCTTTCTTCCCTTCTCCTTCCTTCCTTCCTTCCTTCCTTCCTTCCTTCCTTCCTTCCTTCCTTCCTTCCTTCCTTCCTTCCTTCCTTCTTCCTTCTTTCCTTCCTTCCTTCTTTCCTTCCTTCTTCTTTCTTTCTTTCTTGTTCCTGTAGTCCTGGGGCCTCTTGCAGGTCAGGCCAGGTTCCTTACACACTAGACAGACTCAGTGCTTTATATGAACCACACTCTGCTACTCTGGCACCAAGTACATGCATATGAATTGTGGGTAGCTCTATGAGCCTCTGAGCCTCTTTCCACTAACCAACCTCAGAGTTTGTGCAGTCTTCACTGGCCAGTTTTCTACCCATTGAAACCTGCTCTGCCCCATTCTCTTGTTTCTTCTCCTCTTTCTCCTCCCTCTCTTCCATCTTCATTGGTCCTCTCTCTTCCACACACATATGCTTTATATGATTGTCTCACTGCTCTCAAAGTATAGAACCAATTCATGACAGATAACTTGGAGATGTCTTCAAATTTAAGCTCAAAAGACATAGAAAATAAAAGCATGAGCTATTGAGAGCCCATATCCTTTAGCCACTTTATGGCTATACAGATGGATTTTGAATACTTTCATAGCCTTAGTCTAAGCAACTAACCCCAAATGGGCATACTGCAAGAATAAAAAGAACCTCACTGACCTCTGTCCTCAGAATATTCCACTTTCTTTCAAGCTCCCAAGCCTGTGTAAGCCAGATCCCCAAAGAGAACGAAGAGCTAAGCTTTATTACCCTATATAAAGCGCTGTGCTTACCACAGACCAGAAACTTTTCCCAGACAGTAGGCCCATCCCTGAAAACTGGTGCTCATACTCACAAGGTAACCCCCAAAAACCAGACTTTACTCATCACCCTCACTGAATCCACAGTGACCAAATGTTAACTGCTACTTGATTGAAAAGGCAATGTGAATCCTCCATCCTGGTTGGGCTCTGACATAGATGACAGGATCAGATTTTCTCACATGGGTTTGATTTCTGAGCCTGGAAGTAGCCAAGTCCAGTTTTATACTTCTGCAAGAAACCAAATGTTACCCAAGGGTACCAGGTTGCCTGCACATTTTAGAATATCTGGGCTTCCCCGCCTATGCGGTTGTCACAACCCATACATCTAAAGCCCTCGACCCATACGTCCACAAGAGACCTGCCTGCTCAAGTGGACACTCCAATGGCCAGCACAGGTCTGTCCACCTCAAGAACTAATTTACGTAGAGCTTTTGGGTGGTCACTTTATTATTTGCTAGTTGTTTTTGTCTGCCCTTCCCCCCAGGCACCTGGAGAATCCACTTCGGTCTCCAAAGAACCCTAGAGAGCAGGCTGGGCGCCACCAGCCCTAACAGAGTCTTTCTGTCTCTACCACAGTTATGGCTACAATGACATTATCACCATCCCAGCGGGTGCCACAAACATTGATGTGAAACAACGGAGCCACCCAGGGGTCCGGAATGATGGCAACTACCTGGCACTGAAAACAGCCAGTGGCCAGTACCTGCTCAATGGCAACTTGGCCATCTCTGCCATAGAGCAGGACATCTTGGTGAAGGGGACCATCCTAAAGTACAGTGGTTCCATAGCCACTCTGGAACGACTGCAGAGCTTCCGGGCCCTACCAGAGCCTCTGACCGTGCAGCTCCTGACTGTGCCTGGGGAGGTCTTCCCCCCCAAAGTCAGATACACCTTCTTTGTTCCCAAAGACATGAACTTCAGCGTGCAAAGCAGCAAAGAGAAAGCAACCACCAACATCATCCAGCCACTCCCCCATGCACAGTGGGTGCTGGGGGATTGGTCTGAGTGTTCCAGCACCTGTGGGGGCGGCTGGCAGCATCGGACTGTGGACTGCAGAGATCCTTCGGGTCAGACCTCTGTCACCTGTGACGAGGCTCTGAAACCTGAGGATACCAAGCCCTGCGGAAGCCAGTCGTGTCCCCTGTGATCTCCTGGCAGGAATCTTTGCTCATGTTCTTGGGCTCCCGGGGAATAGACAAGGGTCCCTCTAAGGTGGTATCAAGATGGCATGGTCCTCCAGGCCTCCCATTGCCACAGTCCTTTAGGTACTGCCTGAATTCATAAGAGGGCAGAGAAGAAGGCATGAGGACGACAGATCCTAAAACGGACTGGCCCTTACTTGGGTTCAAGTAGAGAGCATAGGTTAAAAGGTAAAAGTGCACTTAACAACCCAAACGGGCTATTTCAAAGGCAACCACTTTGCAAAGGATTAGCAAAGTTAAATGAAAAAAAAATATATAATCTTTTTCTATTTGGTTTCCCCAATAAATAATCTACCTCATAGGGGGGAAAATTTAGTACGAGAAAGCTATGGGGCCAGAAGTTGTTGATGAATGTCACAGCAAGCTTCATAGCTGCATCCCAAGCTATCTTTGGAAATGACTATAACTGTCTCAGTGCTGAAATCCATTGTCTAAAGGGCAGTGGTGTCCATCACAGGGTTATGGAGAGCCACATGTTCTCAGGCTGCCACCTGCCAGGGTGGACCCATTTCAAGTATTTATGCAAATGTGTCTCTAAACTAAAGTGTGATCTTGTGCCAATGAAATGGTCTAGTCTTGTTCATTACTTCTTTGGAAAGGGCAGGGATCCAGTGCCCAAAGACTAAGGCCAAAACTAGGTCAGTTCACCTTGAGCACACACAAGCAACTGGCATCGTGCCTGGGCTGCTTTAGACCTGCGGTAAGAAAGCAGCTCCTTTGGGTTCTACAAGCCTGCTGGATCCAGTCCATACAGGAAGCTGCTCATTTGCATGACCTAGGCCAGAGTGGGCTCAAATCTCAGTGGCTGTCAGGGTCAAATGTGCTTAGCCCCGATGAGTGGAAGAGCAGAATGAGAATCTGCATTCCTAACAACCATCCATGTGCTACAGAACATGCTGGTTTGGGGGATCACACTTTAAGAGCCTCCAAGGTAAAGGAAATAAGAACCCAAAGATCATGATGGTCATGCAGTGCCTCTGGTCTCCTTTTCTTTTTGCTTGTTTTGGGGGTTTTTTTGCTCTTATTTTTGACACAGGGTCTCATGTAACCTAGGCCGACCACACACTCACTAGTCAAGGATAACCTTGAATTTTTGATCCTCTTGCTGCCATCCCCCAAATGCTGGGATGACAGGTACATACCACTATACCCAGCTTTTAATTTATTTTTATTTATTCAGTTGGGAGTGACTTGTTATTCTTGAGAAAGTGTAACCCATGTTACTTTGCTAACCTGTCTCCTTCAAACCAGAGACACAGGAGCTTCTCAGAAATTCTCAGGAATTCTCCCCTAGTGTCCAGGTGACATTACCCCAGTGACATCAGCATCTCCTCAGCAACACCTGATCTCCTCTTCATTTCATCAATATCTCACAGCTTCTTTGGTCCAAGCAACTCGCAGACTTTCCAAAGAGCCCTTTGAATCGAATGTCATTTCCCATCAGGCACTGGAAATCTCCCTAGAGGCCTCTGAAATCTTGTCCCCACATTCTTCATCTATCCCAAGGCCCAGAAAACCTCCTTGGCTCTGTTTTTCATATGGGGAACTCAGCCTTTGGAGCATAAATGAGTGAGGGATTAAAAAGTCAAGGTTATCCTAGACTACATTAGTGAGTTTGAGGTTAACCTAGGCCACATGAGACCATATAGCAAAAACAAAAAGAATGAAGAAGGACTGAAAGATAAAGACAGACAGACAGATAGATAGATACATACATACATAGATACATAGATAGATAGATAGATAGATAGAGATTACCCTCTAGTAATAGAAAGAAAATACCTAAATTTGCATACTCTCGTTTTTTTCCACCACAGACCCCCTTTTCCTTGCCTCTGAGTTTTTTCTCAAGACATATGAACATAGACAGAAAGGATGTTAGATGGAGCCCTGGTATAAATGAGGGTTTAGACCCATAGGACACAAGATGAGGTCAGTAGGATTGCAGCCACTACTGTCCCCCTTAGCTTGCCTCTGTATGGTGGCAGTGGATGGTTTGTCTGAGTCTGTCTAGTCTTTTCGGTGAGTAGAAAACCAGACTTACATAAACATAAACAAGCGTGCACACACAGGCATGTTGTTGACAAGTAGTAAGAGCAGAGGTTTTTTCCCTCATTGCTGTGCCCCGGTTTCCTGAAGCTGATAGTTATGTCTGCAAGTCTTCATCTCCTTCCGTCTCTCGTTCTCCCCCAAATAATCAAGGACGAGTGTGTCTCCATTAACTGTCTATGTCAGCCCAGCTGTGCCATCCCTCCTGCCTGCATCATTACCAGGCACAGCTTTTGCCCCAGAGTTCAGCTGGCAGCAGAGCTGCTGATGTGCGAAGCAGAAAGGAATCCAGCTTGGCTCTCCCTTGCTGTGTGGGCTCAGCAAGGCTCAGAGAATACATACTTGTTTGTGTCTGGAAATTCAACAGCTGCAGCTCAGGAACTCAGCAAACAGAGCTGCAGAGGGAGACCACACCATTGTTGGCCCTGGCCAACCACAGTCACCCTCTTAGTCCACAGAAGGAAAGACTGTATTTCCTCCGCTGAGTCTCTGCATTTTCCAGCGATTGCTCCTGATGGAAACTGGTACTGGTGTCTCTCATGGGAGTCCAGAAGCCCATGACTCAGCACGTAACTTAGCTACTATTCTGAAGATTCCCAGCAACTGCCAGAAATATTCCCAGTGGTTCATTAGCATCAAGGCTTCATTAGAACTTTTCTATCCTTAAAATAAGTGAATTCTAAAATTGGACATGTTAGGACATTCATGTAATCCCGGCCCTCAGGAAGCTGAGGATCTTAAGTGTAGAACCAACCTGAGCTATGTAATAAGACCCTGTCACAAAAATAAAAGATAAGCAAATCGTTGACTGGGGTTTCTTCTCAGCCCTTTATTCCCTCAACAGTTGCCTAGAAGACTGTGAATTTGGGGAAAGAATTCCTGAACCGTAGAGAAATATATCCCTGACCAGCAATCCCACCCCCAAATCCACCATCCTTTGGCCCATCAGCACCCCAAGGCCATCTGAGGCCATAAGGGAAAAAAGCAAAGGAAAGAAAAGGTAGCACTGCTGTGACTGAGAAAGATAAACAGGGGTTGGGTCTCCTTTGGTGGCTTGTGGCGAAGGACAGCGTGTCTTTGCCGGGAGCACTTTGCTCCAGCACAGCAAGTCTTCCTGTTTGCAGTCCTCTGGCTGAGCTCACAGCCTGCAGAAAGCTGTGCAAAGGAATATTCAGAGAGAGGAAAAGTCACCCGTGTGAGCTGCTATCTTTGTAGGTAGTGCATTGTGGATGATCATGATCTTACTTTATATAGGAACATATTCTAGGGGGCTGGGAGTGTAGCTTAGTGGCAGAATGCCAGGCTAGCTTGAGTGAGGTCCTAAGTTTGATTTCCACCACTAAAAGAAAGGAAGAAGGGGGAGGGGGGAAGAGAGAGAGAGATCTGAAATCCTGTCCCCACATCTCTTTATGTCTCAAGGTTCACAAGACTTCCTTGGCTCAGTCTCCAGTAAGGGGAACTCAGCCTTGGTCAGAGTGGATGAGAAAGAAATGGGCCACATCCAGAAATTACATTCTAACAATAGAAGGAAAATACCCAAATTTTCATATTCCTGTTTTTCATCACCATTAATCCTATCACCATAAAAGGACGATTCTAAATAATATCATCCAACATACCAAGGAAAATAAAGTTGGAGTAGCGAGTACTCAGTGTTGAGTCGAGACTTCCAAGCTTCGTCTACATCATTACAACTCCTCCTCAGCATGTGTCTGCTTTGGAGCCCAACACTTTAGCATGGCCTCGACAAGCTTAGCAAACAGGTGTGCCTATTAAAGCTTGCGATTTGTTTCCTTAACTCGTTCTTCACTAAATCAGAGATTCTCTGATATTCCACTAAAGAAGTGTCCAGTGTTACTTCAAATTGAGGGTTTACCAACCCAGCAACTCTCTGAAGTATATAAAAAGATCAAGAGAGACAACACCAATATACAAGTAAATTCTGAACTGCAAAGTTAAGAGAAAGCCACCTGTGTCTTTAAGAATATACTTCTCTCCAGTCTTGGGCTCAGGGAAGGAGGATACAGGGACTTTCTAGCTAGTCTTCACTCCCCAAGAGCTGCCCTATCCATGGCTGACAGATTGCACAATTGCCCTAGGAAAGAAGAAAGCAGGGAAGCCTTCTCCAGGCATTACCGGTCCTCACTCCAAACATCTTGTAAGCCTCAGGAGCACCGAAAAGAGTTTGTCCTCAGCCAAACACAACTTCCTGTTTCTAAGAAAGGGAAGGGGAAAAAAATAGCTGAAAGGATTTTTGGACACTGGAGATTTCGAGTTTCTGTAAACGCAAGTGAATCAGACACATGTGGAATAAATTTCTCCGGAAGTCAGAAAAGATGCTGTGAGTTCCTCTTGCTGGACCAAAAGGAGGAGGAAGGAGAGCTGGGCAGGGAGGTTCGTCAGATGCTGAAAGGAGAAAGAAGGCCCATGTGAGTGTCAGATCAAAGAGAGGGTCCCAGCGATGACAAGGGTCAACAGCGCCCCTCCCGAGACCACTTCCTGACTTGCTGGTGACTCAGAGCTTCTCCACCTCTGAAGTCATAAATTCAGATATCCTGCTCCCTGACCACAACTTCCCATCATTCCAACAAATGTTTTACTAGCTTCACATCCTTTATCCTCACAGCCCCCAGGCCCTTGAACACTTCACCCATCTGCCTCCACTTCCCATCTGTCTCTGCATCTTTTTCCCTGGGCCTCCATGTTCTAGCACCTCAACCTAAATCTTGTTAATATGCTCAACGTCTGTGAGCCACTGAATTTCTTCCCAACATCCCAGCCCCAGATTGGCTGATCCAGACCTTCCGAAAGATGCCAGCTCCCCTTAACTACACCATCCCAACTCGTAAGCTATTCGTTTTGGAGACTCAAGTGGAAATTGCACAGGATTTATTCCTTCCCAAGGTCGTCAAGACTTTACCAGATGGTGCTGGAAGGTGCTGGAAAGCACTGGAAGATGGGTGCTCCCCAAGGTATAGGCCTCCCCCTCAAAGCCAATGCATTTGGGAACACTTGCCTCATTGATTTCCTCTGGAAGTCCACTCTAGAGTCATTCAACTCATCTCCTCACACTCATTATCATGTTAAACAGAAGACCCACAACCTGAGGAGACCCACTGTTGGATCAGATGACTTAAGGGAACAAGGGTTTATTCTCTCTTACAATTCCTAGTTACAGTTCTCAGTTCAGCTTTATGGGAGAGCACGCACCAACACCAGGGCCGCGGGAACTGGCCACACCATCACCACACAACAGCTGAGAGATGGGCAATCCTTACTTGTCAGACCAGCATGTCTGGCCAAGTGAACAGAAGGATGCCGCTTTCCTCAACCAGCTCTCGGTATTTTATTCACCCATTGAAGGCCTAGTCCCATCCACCATAGGCTGGGCCTTTCACATCAGCTTGATAATCTCCTAGTTTGCTCTGGGCTTAACCCAACCACTAATTTTCCACAAATGTGCCCAGAGTTCAAACACTAAATCATCAAGTTGACATCTGTGCCTAACTATGACACCCACTACAGCAGTAATGTCCCACTACAAAGATGTAGTAGCCAGTGGAAACTGTCCAGCAACCCAAGCAGGCAGCCCAGGCTCTGGCTCTCCAGGGAAAGTGATTTTGCCCTTTCTCTACCTTCTCAAGTTCACGACACTGCCACATTTCCCTGTGATTTTGATGATTTAGTATTTATTATACTACAGGGCTCAATATGTCTTATAGCAGAGTAGACACAGTCACTGTCAAGTCAGGACACGTCAATCTAGAAGAACATTCTAATTCCACCAGATTCTGCATTTAAGAAGTATATTACAATTCCCATCAATCCATTAAAAAGTGAAGACAGACTCTAGTCACTGAGCCGCTGCCAAAGACTCGGCTGCCTACCCCCTCGAGCCTGGCTTCCTGACGCTTGTCAACATCCCCAAACATCTTCTCCTGCAGCCGCCTTCAACAGGCCAGGCCGTTTCCACTGAGGAAAAAGAATCACATTGTATGTCTGCTATGCAGAACCTCCACTCTTTTGGCCTCTTTGCCAATTCAAAAACTGGTGATGACCTGCTTCTTGCTGGTACTGAGGATTATATCCATATAAGAATTCAACAGAGAGGGGCTGGAGAGGTGGCTCAGGGGTTAAGCCTCTGCCTTACAGGCGGAAGGTCCTGAGTTCGGATCCCAGATCCCACGTATAGACGCCGGGTGGAAGCGGGGGCGGCCTGCGCTTCTGGTCCTAGTAGGGCGGAGCCTATGAATCCCAGGGCGGAGCCTGTGAATCCCGGGGCGGAGGAAGTGGAGGCGTCCATGGTGGTTCCCGAATTTGTCCGTGGTTCTACACACACACAGACACACACATGTACGCACACATGCATACTCACACACGCACAATTGAATAAATAAATAAATAAAAAGAATTCAACAGAGAAACAGCAGGCAAACCCTCACTACTGTCCAAAGGATTGCTGATAGTTACAATAAAAAGAAACTAGTAAAAGCATTTAAGAAGAAATTTGTCTGCAGTGGCACTATAATTGAGCACCTAGAATATAGAGAAGTAATTCAGCTACAGGATGACCAGCGAAGAATACATGCCAGTTCCTGATAGAGATTGGACTGGCCAAAGACGATCAGCTGAAGGTCCAGGGGTTTTAAGTGCTTGTGGCTCTCTGAAGCTTAAGTGAGGATTTCCTTGCAATGAGGAGAATTTCCCTTCTGACCCTTGTCACAAGTTTAAAAACCTCACAGCTTGTATAATGTAACCATTTGGGGTCCGCTTTTAACTCGGACTAGTGTAACTCCTTCATGCACTAAACTGAAAAGAGCCAAAAAAAAAAAAAAAAAAAAAAAAAAAAAGCGAAGATAACGCCTCTGCATCTGACTGAACTCTTCTGATAGACACACTACCTCAGGGCTCACAGGCCTTCCCAGAGCCTAAATTCTCCATGTCATCCTCTGTTCCCCACCACTTGCTTGCTCTGATCTGCCAAACATGCAGTCATCTCACTGGAGACGGAACCTGCTCTTCCTAACCCAATAAGAAAGTTAAGAAGAAGAAAGACCCTCCCACACCCCCAACAGCACCAAGGGTACCACGTTTAAAGATAATTAAATACCTGCAGTGCAGATCTTGGTCTCCCACTAGCCTGTCTCTGGCATGCTACAATGCCAAAAAGACATCCCCGCTTTTCCATCTTGAGTTGTATTTCCAAAGGCCCTCCGCTGGTTTCCCAGCCTACAAATGTGCCAGATCACACATTTGCCAAAGCAGAAAAAAACCCCACAAAATAAAAGTTGCCATATGAAAACTCTGTTTCTCGCTGCTAATCCTAAAATTGTACCTGAAACTATGACCATTCTTTTCTTTTCTTTCTTTCTTTTTTTTTTTTTTTTGCATGTGTAACTGTAGATGCAGATGTGCATATGAGTGTAGAAGAGGACACTGTATGTGTCTGTGGAGGGGCCTAAGGGTAACTTCGAGAACCACCCTGGATTACTCTACTTCCTTATAGTTTTGTTCTGGGGTTTCCCAGACTCTGGCCTTCCATTTCTGCTTGGTGTTTTTTATGAGGGGTCCGGGATCTGAACTCAGGTCCTTTTGCTGCCCCTCCCACACTTGAGAGCCTTTTGAGGGAAAGGCTTAACCCCTGAATCATCTCTCTAGCCCCTATATCCATCCTTTTCAAAATCCACCTTTTAAACCAACAAGATGGTTCATAGAATAAAGGCACATCCCACAAAACCTAAAAGCCTGCATTCCAACCCCAGAATTTACCAAGTAGGAGAGACCCAATTCCCACAAGTTCTTCTTTGACCTCCATGCAAAAAGAGAGAGAGAGAGAGAGAGTATCCTTTTGTCTGTTTCTGTTACATAGAAGGGTATGATCTCATGTTAAAACTTGTTCCTTCTAGATAACAGCACAGCACTCTACCTCCTTAAGGTCCTCAGCCCGCCTACCAATCCCTCCCTCCCCAACCATTTCGTCTCCCATTGGTGTTTGCGGTGTTTCACTAGCTTCTGTTATTTTGCGGCCATCCCCTCCCCATCCCCCAACGCCCACTATACTCCTCCAAAGAACTCTAACATTCACACCCATTCACATACATTCTTCCATCTTCCCAGAATGTCCCTTCTTTCTCCCCTCCCCATTTGTACACACTTCTACAAATCTCAGGTTAAAGGTAACTGTCGCTCTCAAGCAAACCTTCAGAGTGGGTTTACTATCTGTGGTATTGTGCACTCGCTTTTCAGACCAACATGTAGGATTCCTTCCTGTCATGGCTGCTAGACCACATACTCCACACAACGTGCACTGCATCTTTATTTGCATTGTTCAGTCTAGCCTCCAACCTGGTACATTTTCTCTATCAAGACATGTGGACATCCCCCATGCCATTGCTACCTCGCTGCCCCTCCCACACTTGAGAGAATCATGCCCCTTTCATGCTCCCCAGTAGACCAG
Organism: Typhlomys cinereus; assembly: GCA_023101885.1. Lineage (NCBI taxonomy): Eukaryota > Metazoa > Chordata > Mammalia > Rodentia > Platacanthomyidae > Typhlomys > Typhlomys cinereus. Next base: position 3,896,175 of record JALPQD010000110.1, on the reverse strand, counting down.
TTCTCCCCACAGCTGCTGGCTGGGGATTGCTTGGTCAAGGACATTAACGACTTTGTGCTAAATCCAGCAGACATTCCTCAGCCCTGTGGCCTGAGTTATGCAGGTTGTCTCTCTGTTTATCTCTCGGTCATGGAATCTCTCTACCTCACCCTTCCTGGCTGAAGTCATCTACTTCCCTGCTATCTGGTTTCTTCTATGTACTGACTCACTCCCAAACTCACAAGCCAAGGTCCCTAAGAACACCCTATCTCTTGGGGATTTTCTAGGACTCAGGACCCAGCATATTGACTGGGGCTTGTGGCGATGCAGTCAGGGCACCCAGCTGGATCATAAGGGTCCTACCGGGCAGAATCCATATGCAGCCCTCCTATGCCACCTCCCCCTGTGAAGGAAGGACCGAGTTCATCCTTCCTCAAGAACCCAGTACCACAGCAGTGATACTTCCACCTAAGGAAGCCCAGTGGAGATCTGATGACCAAGGACTTGGGGGGGGGGCATGTTCATATTAGCTTTCTGCTTAGTACTACCAGAACTCTAGCCTCTCAGAAGGAAGCTGGACCTTCAGTGTAAACAGTCATGTCGCCTGCACAGATGAGCCGTGGAGACCCTCATCATATCAGTTAGCTACTAACTGGGGATATTCTGAGAGTCAAGTTTCCGATGCCAGCCTGCAGATCCCCTCTGGGGCTGGTCATTCTAGAACAGCAGAGTCAGGTCGACCACATAACACGTCTCACCACACTCAGTACAGTCACACTCACCCTCTTCCTCCAGCTCTTGTACCTGCGACCTGTTGTCTGCTGCTCCTCTTTCCTCATGCATCCCATCCACTGGCCCTCAGGCACCACACCTCTCCATTCTCACCACTGCACCCTTTTCTGGAAGCTCTGCATCCCCTTCCCCCAGCATGGCTTCCCAATTTCTCCTATTTCAGGTAATCTCCCTTTAGTCCTACCCTCGTTTCATTCGGAGTGGTCTGTTATTTACATATTTGAGGAGAAAGAGAGTCAGAGAGAGAGCACATGTGTGTCACATGCATGCGTGGTGGTCAGAGGACGACTTTTGGAAATCATTTCTCTCCTTCCACCACTTGGGCTCCATGGATCAAACTCAGGTCCCTGGGTTTGTTCACAGATACCTTTACCAGCTAAACCATCTCACTGACTCCAGAATGATGTTCTAAACACAAAAAGTGGAATCATTTCATTTCTCTTCTAAAACCCTTCAATAGCTTCCTGAACACTAAGAATAAAAATCCAACCTTTCTGGGAGTGGAGAGAGGAGAATTGATTAAAACAAATTTTGCTTGAAGATGTCATATTGTTATCTAATGTTTTATATGCTAAATTAAAAAAGATATTTGCCCATTCATCCACCATAAACCAATATCCTTTCTTTTTTTAATATTTTATTTATTTTGTGTGTGTGTGTGTGTGTGTGTGTGTGTGTGTGTGTGTATCAGAAGGCACCATGTGTCCCTGTGGAAGACCAAGATGACTTCGGGAATCATACTGGATTGCTTCTACCTCCTTTTTGTTTCACTCTGAGATTTTCCAGGTTCCACCCACCAGGGCCAGAAGTGCAGGCCGCTGTTGTTACCACCTGGCATTTTTTTATGTGGGATCTGGGATCTAAAATTCAGGGCCAATATCCTCCTTTCTATTCTAGTGAGGTCGAACATCAAGAACAACATTCTATTTGTTGATGAGGTCCAACATCAGAAACAATCTTACCCCAGATCCGGATTCAACTATAGACCAAAGAAACAATTACACCAAAGTCCAACTGGCAAACCAATGAATTCACCCGAGTTACTTAGGGGAGTGTGGGTGAAGGGTTATTTACAAGACGACTGAAAGGCTGCAACATCATCAGAAAGTCCACCCTAAGATGGACACACTCATGGAAGCTGTATTCCTGGAACTCACTGTACAACTTGCTGTCAACTAGGTCGACAGTCTCTTCTAGATTACTGGGCTGCTCAGTCTCCTTCAGACTGCTGGACTGGGCGAGTCTCCTCCCCCATCAGTTGTTTACTGTTTTCTTTACCTCGGGGAGTCCCTGCTCAAAAAATAAATAAATAAATAAATAAATCTTGTTAGTTTCAGGAATTTCCCAAGATTTATGAACTGTTTACATTCAAAGTCTCTAGATCCTTCCTCCAGGATTGAATGTTTCAAACACAATGTCCTTCTTAGTTTAGACCAAGGGCAAAGAATGAGAAGGCATTATGCTATTCCTGGAGAAAAAAAAAATCATACAACGCTCCACCCTTTTCCAACGGCTCTTATATTTTCCCTACTCCCCGTCTCCCACAACGTATTCTGAGCCTTGGAAGGAGTGATAACAGATGTCCATCTATGGCTAAGCTTTGGGCCACTGTGACACAGCCACCTGTCCTAGGGAGCTTCCCAAAGTTGTGATAAGTCTCTGTGTCGGCAAACACTGCCTTATGCAAGAACATCTTCACAGCCTCGACAGACAACATGGGCCTAAGCACAAATGCTTAGCAGGCAGATAGACAGACACTTCACATCCATTTAGCAGAATAAATGCAATGGCCTCCTCACTGTGAACTATGACTTACCTAACTAAAAGGCCTTAAATCCTATCAGATAGCTGCTAGTTGCACCCCAAAACATCCCATGCCGTTTTTGCACCCGTGCATTCACCATGCCTGGATTTTTGGTTCTGTATCATGAAAGGCTCAGTGCTGAGCAGGACTATTCATAACAATTCCTCCTCAGTAGCCTAAAGAGCATTTTCCTGAACTATGAAGCCAACCTGATGATTACCGCTCGGTCCCAGCTTTATTTCTCCACGTCCTGTAGCAAAAGTATGTTATAGCTTCGCAAGAGGGCTTTGTCATCTAGTCCCAGCATACATCCAACAGTACTGGCAATAGTTTTCATCATTTGTGGGATCTCAGTGCCTCCCCGGCAGCAACTCATAACCCACACCTGGCACTGTGATGTTCATTTAATCACCATATGGCTTCTAGATTAACTATGTAACCTATCTCCTTTTAAAACTCTTATCCTTGTTTTTACTGTTCTTTAGAACAAAACTTTTTTGCAAAGAGTTACAGAGGATTAAACCTTTTTACAGAGGGTTGGCAGGATCTCCAAAAGCCCACCTCACTCCTTTCCAAATATCCAAGATGATCTCAGGAGTCAGGAATCATGAGCTAAAGAGATACTACAGGAAAATACCAGCGAAATACAATACAGCATAAAATAGTTCTATAGCTTATATAAATTGCTTTCTTAAAAGAGTAATATTTGGGGCGTCTGCCCTTCATGGCGCTCCATGTCTGGAGTCCATGAGTTCTTTTCTAGCTCCTTTCTCTTTGTGGATTCAATGCTTAGAGTCCATGAGTTCTTCAGGGCACCCGAGTCCTTCATGGTACTCCACGTTTGGAGTCCATGAATTCCCTTCTTTCTCTCCTGTGATAAACTCTACCTTGATCCTCTTAAAAAAAAAAAGAGCAATACTCTCGCAGTCATTGGAGTACATTGAGCTCCACACAGACAACACCAGAGCAAGTAAGAGCCGGACAGGCACTAGGCAACTCTGTGTCTCGTGGAGGAAAAACAACTCAACATGGGCAAAGAGACCCTAAGAAGTCAAGAAGCAAAATGTCCTCATACACATTCTTTGTACTGGGAGGAGCATAAGAAGCATCCAGGTGCTTCGGTCAACTTCTCAGAGTTCTCTAAGAAGTGCTCGGAGAAGTGGAAGACTGTCTGCTAAAACAAAAGGAAAAGTTGAAGACATGGCAAAAGTGGACAAAGGTTCGTTATGAGAGAGAAATGAAAATCTATATCCTTCCCAAGGGAGAACAGAAAAGAAGTCCAAGGATCCCAATGTTCCCAAGAGGCTTCCATTGACCTTTTTCTTACTCCGTTCTGAGTATTGCCCCCAGATCTAAGGAGAGCATGCCTGCTTATCCTTTGGTGAAGTGGTGAAGCAGTGATGTGGAACAACACTGCTGTGGACGACAGGCAGCCCTGTGAGAAGAGGCCGCAAGGCTGAAAGAGAAGGACGAAAAGGACATTGCTGCCTACAGAGCCAGAGGAAACCCTGATGCAGCCAGAAAAGGGAGTCGTGAAGGCTGAGAAGGGCAAGCAAAAGAAGGAAGAAGAGGAAGATGAAGAGAACAAAGAAGACGAGGAAGACAAAGATGAAGATGATGAATAAGTTGGTTCTAGTGCAGTTTTTTTTCTTGTCTATAAAGCGTTTAACCCCCCCCCCATACACAACTCATTCTTCTTAAAGAAAAAGAAAATGAAATGTAAGGCTGTGTAAGATTTGTTTTTAAGCTATGCAATGTCTTTTTTGCATACTTCTAGCGCTGTCCTGGTGGTATTTTTCAATAGGCAATTAACCTTGCCTGGTACAGTATGGAGGGTTCAAATTGGCATGGAAATTTGAAACAGGCTCTTGCTAGTGCACAACACAAATTGGTTATATCTAGGGGTGGTAGTCTCTCATTATCAGTTGTCTCTGATGCAGCTTATGCGAAATAATTGTTGTCTGCTAACTGAATACCATTCTGTAATTGCAAAAAATGTGCAGCTGTTTTGCTGACATTCTGAATGTTTCTGAGTAAATACAATTTTAAAAGACAGCAATAATTTGGTACAGTGGTATGGTTGAAAGTCACAGCCTTATTTAGCTATCTATAATCCATAGCTATTTCCCTAAATTATCCTGCTTCCTTATCCTGGGACACTTCCAGAGTGTCTTCATACATCTCACCATCCCCATTGGGCTTGATGGAGGGGGCTCAAGTTGCTGGGCCCTGCCCTGGACCAAAAAAGAATGAGACCTTGCCCACCCCTCCTCTACTTGATGCTCACACCATTTTCCTAGGTCTAACATGCCATTTCCCTAGATCTAGCAGACCTGGGGTGACTTCAGCTATTGCCTCTCCATTAGTCTCACCTGGTGGTTGTGAGAATCCCAGGCCTGGCAGGCTCCTCATCTGGCCCTGGTATAGACACTGACATCATCTCTCTTAACCATACCTGGACATCATGAAAGTCCTGGGCTAGGGGAACAATTGCGACCCCTCCAGCATACTTCTCTGCAGGAGAGAAATGTACACTGTTTACTCTAGGACATTTATTGACAGATCCTAGGAAAAACCCTTGAGGATTTAAAGTCTTCCGGAAGCAGCTCACTGGCATGACATTTGGCCATTTATCGATGCTTTCCTTAGGAACTCCAGCTTGACACAAATCTTGCCACATTTGCCTTTGGTAAAGTGGACAAACAGACCCTTAAGCCTGTTTTGTCCTATTATCTACTATAGACGACTTTGCCTCTTTGACAGATCTGATTTACTTGCCAGACCTGACATATATACTGTTCAAACTTGCTCAGACCCTCCAGGGCCTCTGTGAAGTTCATGTCCCACCAAGGGGCTCAGCAAAGCCACTAAAGCTCCATAACAGTCTCAAGATCCCTAATGAATCAACTTCTTTCCTAACACTGGTGAAAATGGTCCTATCTGGTCCATCGTACTGGGCAGGGACATCAAGCACCACTTCTCCTGGTCCCAGTTCCCTCAGCAATTTCTATCCTTCTATTGTCTTTGATTCCATGACATTCGTAGGGACCTCAGTGGGAAATAGCCAAGCGCTCATATGAGCCTGTCCATCGGATACCAATTCCTTTCGCATTGCCTAAAGTTATACAGCCTTTGTCTCAACGAGTGAGGGGTATTTATTGCACTTAGTTTTTCCTGCCTCCACAGCACTAATACTAATACCATTCACCCCATGTTCTATAACATAACCTCATAGGTCAGGCTGTTGGGGCTGGAAAGATGGTTCAGGAGTTAAGACTCTGCCTTGCAAGCAAAAGGACCTGAGTTCAGACCCTGGATCCCAAGGTTAAATAAATAATTTTTTTAAAAAGCCAGGCAAAAATGACAGCAGCCTGTAATTCCAGCTTTGGATGGCAAAGTTTGGGAAACCCCAGAGCAAAATAAAAAGGAGGTGGAAAAATCCAAAATGATTCCCAAAGTCACCCTTGAACCTCTACAGGGATAAACAGTGCCTTTTGATACACACACACATACATGCAAAAATGAATGAATGAATGAATGAATGAATGAATAAATAAATAGCAAGTCCTTTTGAGCATAGATTATACTTCATCTCACTCTCTCCAAGTTACTAGCTAACATAGCAGATGCTTGCTGCATCTCCTTATTCTGCTGTTAATTCCTCCTTCACAGGAATAAGTTCCCTGCAGGCAGCTACCTCAGCCGTGAATGTACTACAAGGAGAACCCCTAGTTGTCATTAAGGTGAGTGACAGCCAGGAATGAAATGGAGGGGTGGGGCTGCCCAGCATAGACAGAAACTGATAAAAGATGTGAAAAGGGCCCAATGCAATCAGCACCTGGAACAGACAAGATTTGGCAACCCACTGGCAAGAACAGACCCGCTTTCCACATATAGTGCAACAGGCTGTTTTGGCCTGGCTGCAGTTCAAGCTGGGAAGGATTGTTTTAAAAGCCAAGAGGTTTTTCCTTTTCCTGTCTGCCTCCTTTCTGCTTCCCACTTCCCCTGCAACACTGCCAGTGGGAGGAAGAAGGGGAAGGAGAAGAAAACCTGTTTAAGGATGAACTCAGGTTTGGGCAGCCTTTTTCTTTTACTGCTGTTTGACTGCTCTCTCCTGATTGGGTTTCCCTTTCACATCTTAGTTGCATACACTTTGCTAATCAGAACCCAATTGCATCTGTAAAAAGAAGGGACCCTTTGTTGCAGTTTGCCTGCATAGTTGCTGATAAATGACCATCAAACAGCTTAAGAGAAACAAGGGGTTTATTTTCTTACTATAGTCCGGTTATAGTCTGTAGTCCAGCTTAACAGGATAGCATGCACAAACACCAGGGCTGAGGGAACTGGCCGCACCATCTCTACGTAATGGCTTTCAGGAAGACGATCCTTATTTGCCAGATCAGCATGTCTGGCCAAGTGTACACAAGGATGCCGACTCTCTCTACCAGCTCTCTGTATTTTATTCCAGGGCCTAATCCCACCACCTGGGCCTTCCCCATCAGCCAGACAATCTCCTGCAGGTTTGCTCTGGGCTTACCCCAACCACTAATTCTCCACAAATGTGCCCAAACCCTCAACTGTCAAGTTGACACCTGTGTCTAACTATGACACTCTACCCCTTGTCAACTTGACACAAAGACATAGCACTTTTAAACTGTAACCTTCAATCCTTGTCCCCACAGATGTTAAATTTATCTTAAAATATAAACACATTTCATAGACAAATTTAAAATGTTCTCTCATTAAAACTTCAGTTCCAACATCTTAATAGTTCAAAGTTTCTTAACCTTAAAAGTATATTAAATCTGAATAAGCTAACTAATTTAAAACGAAACATTAAAACAAAGGGATCTTGAACAATAAGAAAACATTAAAAAGATCTAAGTCCAGCAAATCAAATACTGCATCCTGTACTTCATTGTCCATCTTCTGTTGCTCCTCACATAGTCCAGGTGGATCAAAAATCCTAAGAATTCCCAGTCCCTGTTTACAGCTCAAAGTTGTAGAAGCAGAATTCCTCTGAACCAGACTGAATCTCCGCTTGCAGCCGTCCTCAGCATACATCCCACGGTTCTTGTATCTCGAACAACACTCTGGATTCACCTTTGCAACTATAAGCTTCACCTTCCCTGGCAGGAACTCTAAGTTTGTGACTTGGTGCCAAGCTTTTGCTGCTCTCTATGAACCCCATAATCATACATCAAAACCAGTACCACCTGGGGGACACTGCCAGATTCCAAAGTGAGCTTGGTCTACTCGAACCACAGCTTACCAAGTTTTGTGTGCTGATGCTGGAAAAGCCTCTTTCTAGGCAGCCAAACTTCCAAAGGGCAAGAAATGGTTTTAACTTGGATTTTCAGCCCCTCAAGGAATCTGGATGTTCAAACCACAAATTCACCATATGGTGGTTTTCATGTTTTCCACCGTCCCAGTGCAAGTCGCTAGGTGTTCCTTCATTGGGTCTCATTTCTCCAACAGCAGTAACTATTCAACTCTCTTCCCTTTCCTCATGCAAATCTTCAAGGCTGCCAACACAGCTTTCCTCTATCATCTTTAAATTCAGTCCATCATCTTTAAATTCATCTTTACCAAAGACCTTGTTCCCTTCCTCACAAACTGGGCCCAAACAATTCACAACTCTCTCAGCATTTTCATTATCCAAATGGCCCATTAAACTCTGCAGAACAGTATTTGTAATCCACATAGTCAAAATCTTCAAACATTTCAAACTTTGTCCAGTAAAACTGTTCAAAAGCCACAAAATCCACATAGTCAGACTTATCAGCAACACCCAACTTCAAGGGTATCAAATTCTGTTGCAGTTCGCCTACATGGTTGCTGATAAATGACCATCAAACAGCTTAAGGGAATAAGGAGTTTACTTTTTTATCATAGTCCAGTTAGTCTGTAGTCCAGCTTGATGGACTGAGGGAACTGGCCACACCATCTCTATGTAATGGCTGAGAGAGGGACGATCCTTATTTGCCAGGCCAGATTGTCTGGTCAAGTGTACACAAAGATGCTGACTCTCTCAACCAGCTCTCTGTATTTTATTCCAAGGCCTAGTCCCACCACCTGGGCCTTCCCCATCAGCCAGACAGTCTCCTGCAGGTTTTCTCTGGGCTTAACCCAACCACTAGTTCTCCACAAATGTGCCCAAAGCTCAAACCTTCAATTGTCAAGTTGACACCTGTGCCTAATGATGACAACCCCTCTATTCCTCCTCATCTTCTTTGACCTTAAGCTATCTCTTCTGTTCTTATTCTCTCCCCATTTAAGGCTAAACTATGGTCCCCTTTAATCATCAGGCCCTCACCTCTAAATAAAGTCCTGCTTCATAAGTCTCAAAAAAGCAGGATTGGGGAGGGGAAGATTCAGCCACGGAGACAGACTTGTGGGATCACTATAAGGAAGAGAAAGAGAAGGGAGGAGAAGAAGGAGGAAGAGAAGAAGGAAAAGGAGGAGATAACACACTCTTTGGAGATGTGCAGCTCCTGACGCTTTTACCAATGGCTGGGAAGCTCGTTGGAGTTCTTGTGGCTCAAGTCTCCAACAGCCACTGTTCTGGGCAGGAATTCATTCTTACTTGGGGACTGACCACTTCGCCACCTTTCCAAGACCTGTTCATTCTGATACTCTCAGTCAGCATCCCAAGACCTGGTTGAAGAGCATAGATCTGTGACCCTTCTCTGGGCAGTGACCCTTCTCGGGGCTATGACCCTTCCGTGAGCTGTGACACTTCTCTGGGCTGTAACACCTCCCAGAGTTATAACACTAGTGTCAAGTTCATCACTAACATCCTACAGCTGCCAAGAATCCAAATCCATTTGTTCTATTTGAGTTGTCCCTCCATATGACAACCTGCACGGCAACTTGTTTTCCTGTTTACACCATTTCTCCTGTATTGATAAAGTTTCTTTACCCCTCTCTGCCTACCCACTTTATGCTCGGAGGGCTTAGACAAGAGCTCAGCTGAAGATAACCAATTGACCCAAGTTTTTCTTATTACACCTAGCAGCAATCCTGCAAGTGCTGCTGCTGCTCCCCAATGCCTTTGTCCCAGATGTAATACTCTCAGGCACACAATATTTGTTCTAGATCATGGCCTGTTTTCAAGGGGTTTCCATATTCATGCAGTGGAATCCGCTCATCAAGCAGCCATGCCACACCATGCAACATAGAAGATGACTGTTACCCCTGAGGTCCCCGCCCTCCAGAGATGCCACCTCACCTTTACTTACATGTCTCACTACCCATGCAAGACCCATGCAACCACCATAGCAAGAAAGTACACCGCCACACACTACATGGAGGAAGACAGCTATATTGGGATTTCCTGTTCAGCCTCAGGTGCATACCTTGACAACCACAACTAAGAACATGTGATTAGCATACCTTCCCCACTCATCTTTGTTTCTGTTGTGATCCTGCCCACTGCTCCAAGTGTTGCATGACACTTTTCCTGGAGAGACATCACACGAACATCTATTCATCCCAATGACACACCAAAGTCCAAATTAGTGAAACCAATAAGTTTATTGAGGTTTCTAGCAGGAGTATGAGTAATGGATTACTTACAGGAGCAAGGACAACTTAAAGACAACGACATCACTGAAAACCCAACCCCAACATGGGCAACTATGCACTGCAGCTGCATTGCTGGAGCTCCCTGCAGATGTGACTGAAAACTGCGTGTGTGTGTGTGTGTGTGTGTGTGTGTGTGTGTGTGTGTGTGTGTTCTTTATTGAACTGGATAACCACTTGAATAGAAAACAATGGGCTTCCTTCTTGCTAACATCAGGTCTCTCAGACACTTAGCATATACAAGGGACAATAAAATAAGCCTCACACAACAAGATGTAGGGTCCAAGCAGCAGAACACATGTTGCCCATGTAGGAGAAGCAAAGCAAAGGGGCCAGGGCAGCAGTGCCCGCTTTCCAGTCCAGGACAAGGGCAGGAGAAGGAATTATAGTTTCCCTAGCCAAACCGCTCTCCCTGTGTGAAGAGGGAGAGGATGTACAAGCAGTACTAGATAAGGTAGCATCCAGGTGAGGAGTAAAAATTGGGGTGCATGTGTGGGGATCAGCAGAGCTGAACAGATCGAAGCCTAAAAGCAGACAAGAGAAGCTATGAAGCTGACCTAAAAAGTAACAAGGAGAGGTAAGAGGTGTCAGGGTGTACACAAAGCAGTATAACGCTGGATAGGACCCAGCTTTTATATGGTGCCTACTAGTTGACTAGAACATACAGGGGACATAACCTTTGCTCTCATAAGCTGGCACGGATGCCAACAAGGCAGGAGACTAACAGACCTTCACCAGAGCGTGATCCAGTTGGGTTCCGAGGAAACCCTCCCTTTCCTGATCCCCTGCACTCCCTCCCCCACATTTAGAAAATTCCCTTCCTTGACTTTCCAATGTTCTGTTTTACATTTGTCTCTGTTCATCAGCAGCCTCCACTTAGCCAATTTCTGCTGTGGAGCCAAAGTGCCAAGAAACTCCACAAGGAGACAGGGCCTGGACAGGATCAGAAAGTGCCAGAAATTTTGCCACCAAGCCTCATCCACAGAGACTGCCAGGAGAGCTTTGCAAATGGAATCAATCTGAATGTGGCTGATGAGAAACATCTGAATGAAGGAAGCCAGGACAAACAGGAATCGTGGAGTTTCCCACTGCCCTGGGCTGCACTGGTTTCTCCAAAGCTTCTGCTCCAATGTATTGGCCTTTCAGTCTAAAGAAGACCCACTCCGTGCTGAAAGCCTGTCCAGATCATGCTAATTAACCTTGACCTCACAAAACCTGCCTTTCCTCCCTTCCCTCTGTGTGTCCGTGCCAGTCTACCCAGTGGAAATGGGCATGGTTGCGTGTGTTGGATACATCTTGATAGGAGAGAAAAGTAAGGTTTGGTCATAATTTGGTGCCTTATTTTCCCTGGAATTTGAAAAGACCAGCAGCCTCCTGTAATGACCAGCTCTGTCTTCAGTCCCCACTCCCCAATGAAAGACCAAGACACCTTTTCAATGTCATCAAGAAATTTGGGATATTCTACAATTTTCTTAGGGAAACCGTCAAGCAAGAAAGGGCATCACTCTCAGATGATAAGAGAGGTATCACCCCTCAGATGATGTCATGGCAGAAAACTGACATTGTCTGCCTCAATGGAGAGAGTTAGATAAAGGCTCCCTGAGCAAAGTGCCTATTACACAAAGCACAAGGACCTAAGTTCAGAACCATGTAAAAAGCCAGACATGGAGATATGCGTCTGCAATCCCAAGCACTGTGTAAAGACAGGCAGAACGAGGGTTTGCAAACTCTAGGTCCAGTAAGAGACCTGTGTGAAAAAAAATTAAATGAAATAAAAAGTAGTAGAATAAGATGCCCAACATCAACCTCTAACGTCACACACACACACACACACACACACACACACACACACACACACATGCACAGAGAGAGACAAGAAAGAAACAGGAAAACCTGAATGGTAGTTATCTGGCAAATTCCAAAAAAAAAGCCCCCTGACTCTGACTAATACCTGCTATTGGACTCTAGACTCCTATGGACTTTAGAATGGAAACTCAGAATCCCCCCAAGAGATATTACATTTAGGTGGATATTATTTCATCCATAGCCAGTCTCCTCTTCCAATATTTCTACCATGTGGGCTTTCGACCTAATTCAGAGCAGTTGGCTCTCTGTCCTTACCCAGCAGAGAATGACCACAAGATGCATGGATAGGATGCTTAAGCAGTCAGGTACTCTACAGTTAGCCCACATGAATCTGCGCCAGTGCCAATGACAGGCATCTGCAGAGCTTCGGTCCAGGCCCAGGATGGTGAATGATGGGTCTGTGATTTGATAGTTAGGAACTGCCAAGTGACCCATCCAGAAACAATTATATGGTTGGTCAAGGAGTTGCCCTGTTTCTTAGATTCTTGGAAGGATAACTTAGCTGTTACATTGAGCATAAACAGTGTGCTGACCTTGATCCAGGAATTTAAACAGTGTCATTTAATGCAAACACTAACAAATATCTTCTTGCTGAAGTGCTCTGTTTTCAGGATAGGCTATGGCTTCTTCTCTACAAAAGTACTTCAGATTTTTAAAGCTAGCATAATAATTGCACAACTTTAAAGAGCACAAGGTCATGATTTGCTACTTTACACATTGTGCAATGAACAGCCCAGGATATTTAAGTCATCCATAATTTCAGACATTTATCATTTCTTTGTGATGAGAGCATTTAAAATGCTCTCATATGGCCAATTTGAATTATATGATACAATATTGCTGACTACAATTACCGTTCTGGGTAATGGAACATAAGAATTCATTCTTCCTATCTGTCTTCAACTGGTACCATTAACCAGTCTCCCTCATTTCCCCTCCTTAGTCTCTGGAAACTACTATTCTCCTCTATACTTCTACAAGCTCTTTTTTTTTTTTTTAGGTTCCACTTAACAGTGAAATCATACTGTGTTTATCTTTCTGTGCCTGGCTCATTTCACTTAACATTCTATCTCCAAGACCAGCAACAAGACAAGGATGTCTACTCTCACCACTTCTATTCGACACAGTACTGAAGTCCTAGCAAAAGTAATTAGGCAAGAGCATGAAGCAAAGAGCATGCAAGTTGGAAAGGAGAAAACTAAATGGCCTTTGCTTAAAGATGATATGATCATATGTATAGAACATCCTAAAGGCCCTAACCCACCGCCTCAAACTGTTCAAATGAATAACTGTTCAAATTAAGGTTTCAGGATACAAAGCCAATACATAATATACAGAATATATCTATATTCCAAACTACCTTAAAAAGAACTTAAGCAGACAGTATCATTTATAATAGCAAAAACTGCTTGTTTCTAAGTATTTTTTTCTAGAAACATGTATGTTATTTAATCAAGGAGGTGAGAGATCTCTACAATGAAATCTATAAAATATTGACCAAAGAAATTAAAAAGGACATACTTTCTGTTCATGGATTGGAAGGGCTATTATTGTCTAATTGTCCATAATGCCCACAGTGATGTACACTTTTGATGACATCCCAATCAAAATATGAAAGTCTTATTTCACTGAAATAGAAAGAACAATCCTAAAATTTGTGTGAAGCATTGAATTTTAAATGCAGCCAGATCTGCAATTCTTCCTCCACTTGCATTGGTTAGTAAGTGTTGAGGGAGCCCTCTGCTGATAGCTTGGTTGTAACTTCACAGCACATAGCAGAATGTGGGATGGACTCTGAAGATCTCTTGATGAAGATCTCAAAATGGCTTGATTTCCACATTAATTTAGATTTTATTTTTTTCAGGTAGTAGAAGAAAACAGGTCTAAAAGAAGGTACACATATCCCCAATACACACGCAAGCATACACATGTGCTTCAATTGTGACATCATGGCCCACTGTCAAGCAAAGTTCTGCTCTGTGTGTGTGTGTCCTGAAATAAAGGAGAGGGAGGCACTAAGGTGTATATATAGAATCCCAGAATCCTAGGAGATGGAACATTTATCCTTTTATCCAGCATGTGGCATGTCCGGATGAAGAACTCTAATGAAGTCACAGCTTGAGAGACAGGAATTGGCCCCAGTGGCTGTGGCCTTGATGCTGGCGGTTAACAGCTTAACACCAGGGTATGGTGCCTGATCTGAACTCTGGAAATTAATGATGATAAGCGTGGGCTATCTGCCAAGACCCAGGGTGTGAATCCCAAGAGAAGCACCTTCTATTTTGAGATCTCTCTCAATCCATGGTGTGCTGTCTGGCCTATGTTTTGTCCCTTGTCCTGTTTCTCTGCCTGCATGCTTCTTTTTCCAATCTTTTTAATCACTAAACTCTCTTGGGTTTTCAGCCCATGAACAGTGATGACTTCTTATCTTCTGGGCCTTCTGATTTACCAGAAAGAATAGTCATGTGTTAACATGAAGTAAATACTTAACCAAGATGTCAATAGAAAGAACCAATGCTTTCCTTCTCCTTGCAACAGGTCTGGGGAAAGATACGGAATTGCAACATTTTTCCATTTTCATGTGTACATGTGTGTAGCATGTATATATGCATGTTGGCCTGTATGTGGGCAAATCTGTGCTTACAAATACACATGCACATGTGAACATATGTATGTAGAATCCAAGGTAGATCCTTTATCTCTGAGGTTAGAATAAGAAGTGAGCTATATTCATATAAATATATATATAAGAGCCCACCCATATTTATGTGAGTTGTGGGGATCCTCTTGCTTATGCACAAAGTGCTTTAACTGCCAAGCCATCCCTCTCCAGTATGCATATTTTTTCTTTTCCAGAGGAGCTCTCTCAAGGAAAATGGCCTTATTATGCTTTTATCCCTTCTGTCCAAGCTTCTGTTTGATACTCTGCCATATGCCATATCTTTCCCTGGACATGCAGTCAATGCTGCCAAATAGAACCATTTCTGGAAAATAAAAAAAAAAAATCAAAAGATGCTGTTCCCCTCCTCAGAAGTCTTCGTAACTTCCCTTTATCCTTCATGAAATCTGAAGTATTAAGCTGGGAAAATGGCTTTATCAGCGAAGTGCTTGAATTGTGAGCACCAGGACCCAAGTTTGATCCCCAGAACACATATAAAAAAGCTGGGTGCAGTGTGCTTATGATCCCATCACTGGACAAGCAGAAACAAGAAGATACCTGGGGTTTCCTGGCCAGGAAGCCCAGCCGATTTAGTGAGCTCCAGGCAAATGAGGGGCTCTGGCTCAAAGAGCAAGGTGGAATACCCTAGCGAGCAACACCCAAGATTATTCTCCGGCCTCCGCACCCACCCAGACACAAATAAAGAAACAATATATAATGAAATGTAAAGTCTCTGCAAGAACAGAGTTATTTCTTCATATACAAAATATATTTATGTCCACGATCTTCTTCCCCTCCCTTTCTTCTCCCACTCTCCCTTTCCCTCACTGATCCAATCATGTCCCTCCCACCTGCATGACCCTCTGCCTGTGTGGGCTTTGGGCTCCCTTCAGGACACCTGTATTAGCAAGGGACCACACCTCTGTGGTAACATACATGGATCTTCAGGGCGAACCCACAAGTGGGAAAGCTCCCCCTCTCTTGTCCCAGAGATTCTCTCTGATTACAGGTGTTCCTCCCAAGATCTTTGCTCAGAGGACAGAGTTCCTTACTTTTCTGGCCACAATCCATCTCTCTGTTTCTGCCCTTGCATTCCACACCTCATCTCATAATATGACAAATCCACTTTTACTTCTCGTCTTTCTTCCTTGCTACTATTCCTTCTCTCTCATTTGTCAGAGTCCTGCCTATCTTTCAAGCATCAGCTTGGAGGTCATCGCTCCCCTGAAGGCATCTCTAGATCCATCAGTCTGAATGGAGTCTTCTCTTTCATATTTACCTGTATCTCTTCCCAGTACCATCACTATGGCAATACAAAGTCAAAGTAATTCAGTCTGCTTCAGTTTGTGAGTAAAAATCTTTTTTGCACAGTTCCTTGAAATCCCAACTCTGCATGGTCCTCCATCCTTCCTGCCTCAGTCTCCATAATTATCTCTCCTGTCAGAGGCCTCTCATAGTATACCACATTTAACAGATTCATTGTTCATTCCATTCAACTAAATTAACTCTTAAAGTTAGGGGTAAATATGGTTGCTCTAAAGACAGGACACCATTATCATTGCAATAACTGAGTCATAGTGTCCAATCCCAACTTATATGTACTCTAATGTATCAGTTCCAACAGAGTTCATCTAAAAGTTTCTCAACATGTGATCACTATGGTTCAGGGACCTTGCTTTATGCATGTGACCAAAGAGTAATGAGAATAAGTAGCAGCTCTGGAGCTATTGTGAATTAGAACTTTCCTTCCGAAAAACTGCTTACTACCACCTAGCAGAACCTGTAATAACAACTATCCATACATACCATGAGGAGATGAGTTGTATAACTAAACTCCATATGTGGACTTTGGAATCTGAGAAAACTCAGTTCCTGTCCTAGTTAATCATTATAACCTTAACTTTCTTGTCTCCAAAATATAGCTCAAAAATTCTCCTAAGTCTAATCCCTACCACTACACACACACACACACACACACACACACACACACACACACACACACACACATAAGAAACCTAAACTTGTTGCAAAAAAAGCACTTTCATCCTCTATAAATATCCTGATTATTCTCTATGATATTTAATAAAAGTTAGATTTTGGTTCTTTAATTATCCTTCATCCAAATACGAAGGATGACAATTATAAAAATTAGGATTTCCGGGTTTGTAGAATAGAATCACAAGAAGCATAAAGCAGCAGAAACAACCAACCTGAAAGCACAGGTCGGATGACATTCTGCATGATTCTGGATGAGTCTGGTGATATCAGATCCCTGCTGCACCTGATAATAATGCTAATTATTGCTTCATATTCCAATTTTCCAGCCCCTACACAGAGAAGGCCTTTGAAAGATCATTGCACTTATAAGTACTTTGAGTTCTGTTTTTTCAAGAACGTATTGTTATCTATTCAATCAACAAGCATTTATTGGCTGCTTTCATGCATGGAACGCACCATTCATTGCTGTACCAATCACGAAGATACACAGATCCCTGACCTCATAAGAGGACTAAGGAGACTCTAGAATTCCAATTCAAAACCTGCCTGTTGACATCCACTGATAAGAAGATAAGAAATATGTCTTAAGTAGTTAATTACTTATTGAGTAAATAGTAGGAAACAATATGTGCTCTTGAGAGAAAAGTACCCAAGAGTAAAAATAGCAGAGTGGTGGTTTAGGATTAATTTCAGCTTTAATGGACAGGAAAGCATTTACTAACAGAGAAAAGGGGATGAATCTAGGGCAAGTGACTATTAGAATAATGGCATATGGTTTTGAAAATAGAAAACAGATTAAACCTTACAGAGACTAAAGAGGTATAATGGTTATAAAAATCTGAAAGGTGGGGCTGGAGAGGTGGCTCAGGGGTTAAACCTCTGCCTTGCAGGTGGGGGGTCCTGGGTTCAGATCCTAGACCCACATGTAGACGGGGTGGCCTGCATTTCTGGTACTGGTAGGGTGGAGCCTGTTAATCCCAGGGCAGAGTAAACAAGGAGGAGGTGGAGGCGGTCCATGGTGGTTCCTGAATTCGCCTGTGGTTACACACACACACACACACACACACACACACACACACACACAATTAAATAAACAATAAAAAAAATCTGAAAGGTAACTTGAAACCAGATAAAGAATATGAATGGCAGGAATAGAACTTCCTGCTTTCTGCTATGAAGGCCAGGAAATGATGTTCTCCTATGGTTCATCTAGGGAAATTAGGTAAGAATACAGAAATGTACAATTTTCAACAGATCCTTTTGACAGCAGCTCTGTAGTCTAAGGGGTCACAGGGAAGTGAGGTGAACTGTTCTGCATTAAAAAGAAGACAATGGATTTGAGATCAGCTATATATTTCAGTCTTCCATGTCCACCTGGTCTCTTTGACCATGGGTTCTACAGTAATGAGCAGCTGAATCAGGAAGATAAAAGCAGCTCAGAGCTTCTGGTAGCTAAGAGAAGTTGTTCCTGGCTATAAAACCTGACCATCTATGCCTGGGATAAAGCAGTGGGATTAGGTGGTTTGCTGGGCCCCATGACATGGTCTGTGGGGCTGTCAGCAGCTTTTAATCAAAACATGACATTGTAGCATGCAGTGGTAGCTGGTTTATGTTCTGGATATTAAATGCAGGCTTACGTGTTCCTCTATTTATACATGCTCCCAGTCTGCTGGATGACTGCCATTCCATTCAAGGGAGGTAAAATAAAACCCTCTCGTGTAGCACGCACATTCCTGGAAGCAGCAGGCAAGAAAAGGTTTGAACTCCAACCACAAAGGGGAATCCAGGAGGGGAAACCGCACAGCAGTTTAACCAACCACAGAGAGAAATCCATTTCCACAGCATGGAGGGCTGGTCTTGGGGAATCTGGAATAAGGCATATCAGTCCCCAGAGAGGGTAAGACAGCACGAAAGGCTCTGAGAGTCACCCGCCTGCCTTTGCATCAAATGCATTGTCAAATATGTCAAAATCCCACCCTTGGAAGACCACCTAGTTGACAGTAACTTCATTTCCAATTCACTAGGCACATCCAACTGTAGTCTTTCCCCAGAGAGTAAGACTGTGCCCACGAAAAGCAAAGCAGATTGCAGAAGTCAACATGGTCAGTTGTGTGAAAAGTTGCATGGCTACATTCAGAGATCTGTACAGAAACAACTGGTGGTCTGATTATGCTGACAAAACTCTACTGTGCAGACCTTTTTCATTCCACACCATAGGGTCCCTATTAAATTAAGCATTTAAGACAGACCAATAATTTATTTTCTTGACCAGTCCCTTTCCAACACTTGCCCAGATTATAGGAACTGACTCTAATTAACTTTTTCTAATCTCAAAATGTTTTTTTCACATATCTTATTTCATCTAATTCTCATATACATGGCCTCCCCCCCAATAGTTACATCCCTTGCCCAGATGTTACCTAAATATCAGAGATATTTCAACAAACTCTATTAAAGACATATGCAAATTTGAAAACAAACATCAATGAGTTTTCAGTAATGTTGCTGATGCATTTATTGACTTTCAGAATAAGGTGGCATACTTCAGAAAAGGAGAAGCATCTCTCAAAGCAAGAATTGTGGTTCAAGGGGGCTAGAGAGGTGGCTCAGGGGTTAAGCTTCTGCCTTGCAGGCAGAAGGTCCTGAGTTCGTATCCTAGACCCCACTTATAGATGCCGGGCGGAAGTGGGGCGGCCCGCGCTTCTGGTCCTGGTAGGGCGGAGCCTGTGAATCCCAGGGCAGAGTAAACAAGGAGAAGGTGGAGGCGTCCATGGTGGTTCCCGAATTCTCCCGTGGTTCTACACACACACATGTACATACTCACACACACATACATGCGCACACCACATGCACAATTGAATAAATAATAAAAAAAATTAATTGGAGGCAAGGGATTGACAGCCACAGTAGTGTTCCTATGCTAAGGGGAACACAGGAAAGGGTTCAGGGAAATGCCACTGGGTCCTTGTACGTCATCGGAGAGGAGGACCCAGAGGAGAGTTAGGCATACACAATAAAGGACTCTCTGGGAATTGGGGGGGAGGCACTGAGGGATGGGGAGGGAGAGAGGGAGAGCAGGGAGTTCAGGGGGAGGAGGAGGGAGGGAGGGAACTGGTCTACCTATTAAGTTTGTATGAGCAGAAATAATAAAAAATGTATTTAAAAAAATTTTTTAAAAAAGAATTGTGATTCAAATACAGTGGTTTTCCCTTATCCACAGAGGTTACATTCCAAGACCTCCAGAAGTTGCTGAAAACTTCAAATACTATTAAACCCTATATTAGATCTTTCCTACACACATGCCTATGTTCAAGTTTAATTTATAAATTAGATACAATAAGAGAGTAGTAATAATAGCAAATAATAAATACTGTGATAGAGCTTATATGGCAGTGGTCTCAACATTTGAGGAGTGGGTTTAGGGGATCACACCCAGGCTCTGCACATGCCAAACAAGAGCTACATCTTCGGACTTTTTTTTTTTAAAGACAAGACCTCACTATGTAGCCCAGGCTGACTTTAAACTCATGATCCATTGTCAAAGATTCTCCAGTGATAGGATTATATGGTGCGCCACCATGTAATTTTACCTCCCTTCTTCTTGTGATGATATGAGATGACATGAAAAGCCACATGATGAGATAAAGTGAAGTGAATGATATAGACATCATGACATAATTTTAGGATGCTATATTGCAAGCTCCTAACTGAGATGGCTAGTAGGTATAAGTGGGTCTTGGTACATAGAGTGTGGTTTTGCTGGACAAAAGAGACAATTCATTTCTCATGCAAAATAAAATGTGACAGCAGAGATTTCATTGCATTACTCAAAGGTATACACAATATAATACTTAAAAATTGCTTATTTCTAGAATTTTCTATTTCATATTTAAAGATCATAGTTTTCATAATAACTGAAATTGCAGAGAGTAAAACTGGATGGTGTCAAGATCTGTCACATGATTGTAACTTAGTATTGTTTGGCCAACCTGATTTGCTCTGAACAGATAGTTGGATGTGAAAACCAGTACAATTCAAATAAAATGTAGAGCAACAGTCGGGCCTGCAAGAGCTGGAGGCAAACAAGGGGCATCTTCCTTAACTTCTCCCACTTCGCCCCTTCTGCTTCAGTCATGCTTCCTCAGCAGTATCATAATTCCCTTCTGTCCCTCACAGTCCTTTGAACTGTGGCAGTGTCTGTGCAGTCTTCTACCTTTTGCTAGATGATTTATACTTTTCAGACCTGTTGCATAAATTCCCACCATTGGTTCTCTTCTTCATCTCCTTCCCAGGCCAGAGGACTATTTACCCACATCTGGAGAGAGAGAGAGAGAGAGAGAGAGAGAGAGAGAGAGAGAGAGAGAAACTAGAGAGCACTTGAGTGTGTGTACCTATAGAGGCTCAAGGGTAATACTGGTAATCACTCTGCATTGTTCTACCTCCTTACTGTTTTGCTCTGGGGTTTCCCAGGCTCTGCATTCCAGAACCAGAATTGCAGAATTACCACCACCATTTCCACTTACTGTTTTTATGTGGGATCTAGGATCCAAACTCAGGTCGTTTTGAGGCTTAATCCTGAGCCTTCTCTCCAGCCCCACAATCTGTATTTAAATCATAGTTAATTCTTCAAAACTAAGTCTAGGGCTGGGGAGAGAGCACAGCATGAGGTAGGCTAAAGTAAGAGGATCAAAAGCAGAGCCTAGCCTGGGCTACACAGAGAGACCCTATCAAAAGAAAGAGAAATAGAAGGGAGGGGGGACCCCCATGATGAAAGAGCATAACTGGCCAATGCAACAAAGGTGCCTCTGTCAAGAAGCAGAAGCAGAAGCAGAACCAGGGAAGCAACTGCCTAGAAGTGACTCCTCTCCCTTCTGGACACAGCGGCAGGATCCCTTTAATAGACGGCCTCCTGGATTTGGTTCAGAGCCTACAAACAGAATTCTGAAACCAGGTCTCAACTTCTTGCCTTTGGCAAATGACCAGATGCCATAACCCACATGACATTGCTCTGTGGGGGTGATGCAAGAAGGAGAAAAAGATAAAACACACTTAGAAAAGCTGGGATCAGGTGGGCCCCTGACTGAAATGGAGTACAACAACAACTGCTTGGCCCAAGAGGTTTATTTTACAGGCAAACAAAGCAATAACACTGCATTAGGCAGGACACGGGAATGAAGAGGTTGTGTATTTCTTGCACCATGCAATGTGCTCTGTAGGAAGGTCAACCAAGTATAATACCTTCTACCTAGAGAAACAAGGCAGACAGTGCTTTGTTCATAGTCATGTTCTCACTTTGAGGCAGGCTGGTTTTGCCCATGGCTATGCACTCGCTCTAGATTTGCTGGTCCAGAGTCTGGTATGACATGGCTTTACCTCCTATATTACAACTGCCCTCCACACCCAGAGAAAAACCACAAATTCTCCCTACCTTCACACCATGCTCTAACTGAGAAGCAGGAAAGCAATCTAAAAGATCAGAAGGCTAGCCTCAGGGACAGAGTTGACCCAGTCTTAGAAGTAGTCCCAGTCCCCAAGCAGTGCAATATCCATTACCAGACATGTTGATTGTGATTGAGCAAGGAGAGTTAAGTCTGGTCCAGGGAAACCTCTGGCAAATGTTCACACAGCTTGATTTGTGAGAACAGCAGTTCCTGATAAAAGCTCAGGAAGCAGATAGTAGTTATTAACACCTCTAGGTCAGGTGCTAAAACTCCTTCCTGAATGTTAGAGGAGGAAAGTTTTAGGGACTGGTGGTAGTCAGAGAGGAGCCTGGAATTAGGGGGAAGTTCTTGGCAAGACTTTTCATTTCAAAGAGATTATAAGGTCAATGGTTTTACATCATTTTTTCTCCCTAAGTGTAAAATGAGGTTTCTCCTGGGTTAGGACTGCCCCCTCCACAAAACCCTCAGAGGCAAGTCTTCATGCCACCGCCACCTGGCAGCTACGCTAACAAGAGGTCATGTGACTACATCAAGAGTAAGAGCTTCCTTCAAAACCTTCTTTTTGGATTCTAGGAGTCCCTGGCTTCTAAGAAGGGGTCCCTAGTTGCCTCCAGGATGCTGTGGACTCATGGTTGCACCTAACCCACTGGTATCCCTGCTCTAGGTTTCCTACAAACATGGGGAAGGGAGGGGAGAGTAGTGCAGCATTCCGGTTTGCTGACAGGCAGGGGAACAGCTCCTTTCAGTTGTCCCTCAGTAGCCAAAAAGAATGACCTGTAGATACTAAAATCAACCAGGTTTCACCAGTCACTCACAAAGTCACTACTGTGATTCCTTGCATACTTAATGGTATTGTTTTTAGACATTCCTTTGTTTACATGCCCAAATATCCTAGGTTTAGACTTAATGGAATATTTTATTACCATTGTTATAAAATTATCCACATGGTTCTGGTTTTAGGCACACCAAAGATGCTAGAGGGAGGAGATCATAGATTTCAGAAAATGGCAAAATAGACAGCATATAACATAAAGCCTGAAATTTGGAAGCCCAAGAGAGACAGTTTGTGCTATAGAATTAAAGTCAGAGACATGTGTTGATGGAAAGTTTACAAAAGTTTTGCCCTAATCCTGAAAGCTTGCCTAAAGTTAAACTCAGTGCTTGGCAGAGGAAAATGCAATAACAACTTAAAGAGTTAAACCTGGAAGAAACAGAGCAAAATCCCAGTTAAACAGACTAGCTTCATTAACAAATCAAAGCTGGCTTTTAATTTAAATCAGAGGAATGGTCCTACCTTAAAGACAAGATAATGCTTAGAGACCTATAGAACTTTCCATGTGAGGAAATAATATCCCCTGCATGTGTTCTTTTAAAAGGACTGTGTCTCTTTGTTTTTAAGAACCCAGAAAGGAGAGGAGAACTAATTTAGATTGTTCTGTCCAAAGGTTGAGAGAATTCACATATTTTTTTGTACAGGCCTTAGAATGTGACCTTGGAGATTTACAACAGCCAGAGGTGAAAGGTCTCCTCCAATATGTATATTACTTGCAGCTCTTGGGTAACACCAGACAAAGGCTTAATTTATCTATTTTGTCTCTTTTAGATTGTCCTTGAAATAATAAAGCCATCTATCAACGATCTCTAGACCATCCCCAGCATTTCACAGATGAGGACATCAGACTGCTGCTCTCACTTCCTTCACCCCAAATCAGCAGTAAGTAGCCAGAGTGGTCTTCGCCCCTCATCCCCTGAGCAGTCTGAGTTCTCAAATAGGTTTATGGGAGAAATAAGGCAGGATTAGAACAGCTATGCCCAAAATGGTCTCTAAAGGTCTTTGAAGGTCTTTAAAATTCCTAAAGGTCATCCCCCACTGCTGGGATCTCCCTGAAGGAACACCCTGCTGAGGAACTGACTCCATTCCTCCCAGAGATAAGATGGCCAACTTCCCTATGAAGGGATTATGGAGATGAGCTCTGCACATCCAACAAACAACTTGATTCCCACCCCCACCTGGGCCCAAGATCAACTGGGTTCGGCCTAGGAGCTGACCAATGAGAAAAAGCCAGTTTCCTGATCTTGCCTAAGTGTACAAATATGCTTGACCCTGGCAGCCATCTTTGGCGCCCTAACCCCTCATGGCACTCTGAGTGCCAAGGGTTCATTTTCAGCTCCTTGCTTCTCATGGATTCCATGAGTTCTCTGGGGTGCCTGCCCCTCAGAGCACTCAAGTGCCAAGAGTCTGCTTCAAGTTTCTAGCTGCCTGCCTCTCATGGATTCTATGCCTGGATCCATGAGTTCTCCAGGGCACCCTTGCCTCTCATGGCGATGCAGGAACAGTCTTTCCTCTATTCAAATGGACCTTCTGGGTTACCAAATCTTAATACAGGAAACAGTCTCGCCCAATGTTACAGGAGAGACTGTCCCAATGATGCAGGGTTCTTGTGTTCCAGAGTGGAAAATTGAAACCAGAACACATGTAGAGGACTAAGGTAGACTTTATTAGAGGAGAGAAAGCCTGGAACTCATGGACTCCAGACGTGGAGTGCCATGAGGGGCTAGGGAGCCCTGGAGAACTCACGGAGCTAGAAACAGATTCATGGCACCCTGAGTGCCATGAGGGACAGGTGCCCCGGAGAACTCATGAGAAGCAGGCAGCTGGAAAGAACTCATGGAATCCATGAAAAACGGGCAAGGAGCTAGAAACAGACTCATGGCACTGTGCCATGAGTGGCTAGGGCATGGGAGAATTCATGGAAGCAGACAGCTGGAAAAGAACTCGTAGCACTCTGAGTGCCATAAGGGGCTAGGATGCCAAAGATGGCTGCCAGGGTCAGGCATGTTTATACACCTAGACATGCCCAGGAAACTGGCTTTTTCTCAATGGTTAACTCCCATTGGGGCCCAATCCATTTGCTCCTGGGCCCATGGGGGGCTAGAAACCAAGTTATTTGTTGGATGTGCAGAGCTCATCTCCATAATCCCTTCATAGGGAAGCTGGCCATCTTATCTCTGGGAGGATTCCAGTCAGTTCTTTGGCAGGGGTGTTCCTTCAGGGAGATTCCAGCAGTGGGGGATGGCCTTCTGGAATTCCAAGGTCTTCAAAGACCTTAGAGACCTTAGAGACCCATCCCAGCATAGCTGCTCTAATCCTGCCACACATCTGGAGTCTGAGTTCCTTCTTTCTCTCCTCTAATACAACTCTACCTTACTCCTCTACACATGTTCTGGTTTCAATCTTTGACTCCGAACACAAGAACCCTGAAACATGGGACAGTCATTCTGGCAACATTTGACTCCCAAACAGGGATCCTGTAACATTTGGTAACCCAGAAGGATATTTGACAAACAGAGAAAAGACTGTTCCTGCAGCACTAATGATAGATGGCATATAAGACACACACTACACCCTCCAGTTCCATTAAGGCTTTCTACTTGCCATTAGCTCAAGTTAGACAGAATAAGCTTCAACTTTGTAAGGTAGGAAGTTTTGATTAGATTAGAGCAGTCCATGCTGGGATGGGTCTCTCAAGGTCTTTAAAGGTCTTTGGAATTCCTGAAAGTCATCCCCCACTGCTGGAATCACCTGAAGTAAAGCCCCAGCTGAGGAACTGGCTCCAATCCTTCCAGAGATAAGGTGGCCAACTTCCCTGTGAAGGGATTATGGAGATGAGCTCTGCATATCAAACAACTTGACTCTATCCCAGGTGGGCCCAAGAGCAACTGGGTTGGGCCCCAATGGAAGTTAACCAATGAAAAAAAGCCAGTTTCCTGGGCTTGTCTAGGTGTATAAATATATCTTGGGCTGGAGAGGTGGCTCAGGGGTTAAGCCTCCGCCTTGCAGGCGGAAGGTCCTGAGTTCGCATCTCAGATCCCACGTATAGACGCCAGGCGGAAGCGGGGGCGGCCTGCGCTTCTGGTCCTGGTAGGGCGGAGGCTGTGAATCCCGGGGCAGAAGGAGGTGGAGGCGTCCATGGTGGTTCCCGATTCGTCCGTGGTTCTACACGCACACATACACACGCACATGCGCACAGTTGAATAAATAATAATAATAAATATATCTAGCCCTGGCAGCCATCTTTGATGCCCTAGCCCCTCATGTTACTCAAGGTGCCATGAATTCTTTTTCCAGCTATCCATTTCTCATGAGTTCTCCGGCATCCTAGCCCCTCATGGCACTTCAGTGCCTTGAATCTGTTTCCAGTTCCTCATTCCTCATGGATTCCATGCCTAAGCTCCACAAGTTCTCCAGGGTATCCTAGCCCCTCATGGCACTCCACATCTGGAGTCCATGAATTCCAACCTCTCTCCTCTAATAAACTTTACCTTAATCCTCTACATGTGTTCTGTTTCAATCTTCGACTCTAGAACACAAGAACCCTGCAATATTGGGATGGTCGATTTCCTATCCCTGCATCAAAAGCAGACATTTTAATTTACAAACTGGTATTGTTCTTCATCATCAAATGATTTTTTAATTTGGAATAACCAGAAAAATCAGTGATCTATGCAAGGCACTTTATTCAGTGACTAGAATGAAGAACTAGCCTTGTCATTCAAATTCTCAGGACAATAGCAAGAGGAAAGTATGATAAATCATGATTATATATCAGGAGCCCCATTGACTTGAATATTGTTCCTATTCTTTTTAGTGTGCAGCTTAATTTAAATGTTCTAGGATTTTTAGCATCTACATTCTTTGTGTGTGTGTGTGTGTGTGTGTGTGTGTGTGTGTGTGTGTGTGTGTGTATGTGAGAGGGCACTGTGTGTTCCTGTAGAGGACCAAAAGTGACTTCAGGAATCATCCTCGATTGCTTCTAACTCCTTGGTTTGCTCTGGGATTTCTCAGGCTCTGCCCACCAGAGCCAGAAGTGCGGGCTGCCCCAATTTCTGCCTGGCATTTTCACATGGGACCTGGGAACCAAACTCAGAACCTTCTGCTTGTGACATATTCTTAATCCCTGACCCATCCACATCCAGCCCAGCATCTATGTTCTTAAATAATATTTATAATTTTTTTTGTTTTCCCCTTGTCAGCTTTAGAATCAACATATTGATAGCACAAAACATGATCTGAGTCACTTTCTCCCTTTTCTATTACAAAAAGCAAGTTGTGTAATAGCAGGAATGCATCTTTGTTGATAATAGTCTCCAAAACCATCTGAGGCTGGTGACTTCAAAGACGGCAGGCTAAACAATATAGTCCATAATTCCACTTTGGTGCAGATAAGATCTCATTGCCTGGAAGCTAATAAACAGGTAGAGTAGCTATTCTCCTCTGCTATGGGACTATTCTCTTAAGATACTGTCTGCTCCATCTATGACTCTGGGTTCAAGGTTGAATAAGAGTGCTGGCATTGATTTGAACATAAAAGTTTGGTAAAACTACAATTTCTTCTTTAAGAAAATGGTTTGACTACTGTTCTAGAGAATAAACTACACATGGTCTGAAGCTGAAGTAGTTCTCTGTGTGGGAAGGGAAGAAAAGAAGGGTTATGTCACTGTCTTGGTCACTGTTCTTACCACTATGACAAAATACCTGGGAAAAGCAACTTAAGGTAGGTTTGCTTTGGCTCACAGTTCCAGGGTATACTCCATCATGACAGCAGGAGCTGCTCATGTTGCATCCTCAGTTGAGAAGCAGGAAGAGATGGATGCTAGTGCTCAACTCATCCTCTCTTTTTTTTTTTATGCAATCCAGGAGTCCAACCTGTAAAATGGTGCCACCCACAGTTAAGGTCTTCATTGTAGTCTTCCTACCTCAATTAACCTATCCTAGAAACACACTCACAAACATGCTCAAAGTTTGTTTCCATGGTGATTCTCAATTCCGTCAAGTTGATGGAATTAACCACCATACACTTATGGAATTTTTAACTTATGGGAGGATCATAAGGGTTATCAAGTACAACTGCTAACAAAAGAGATTCTTAGACATTAACCCAAATTATTGTATCAAAATCTCCTAGTGGAATATTTGAAAACTCGTGATCTTAATAAGCAGCCTAAAGAATTGTAGGAACAGCAAGTTTGGGGAATATATACAAGGAGAATATATACAAGGAGTTAGGCTGAAGCCACATAATGACTCACTCTTAAGTTCTTGTGTGGTTTTGAGTATGTCCCTTAACCTCCCTCCCCGTGTCTTCTTCCCTTATTTAGAAAAGGGAACTAATCATTCCTCCAGGATGGGGTAATCACGAAGAGTAAATGGGAGAGTGTAAATAAAACTCTCAATACAAAGCTAGCACTCAGTAAATGGTCAAAGATCTAAGAGAAGGCTTGAAACTTGAGGAATCAACCTGCAAAGGTCGTCTTGAGGTTGAGAGTGAAGAACAGCTTTTTCTTGTTTGTTCAGTATCTGTTCCTCAATTTTTCAGTCATAATACCTGGATTTCAGTTGGAGAATCACCACCACCTTCCATTCCTAGTTCACATGGTTCTGAAGAATAGATTTACTCTTGTCTTCCAAGTTCAGGCATGAGAGTATCCCAGGCCTAACCAACCAGCAGACTCCATTCTTTCTGACTTTCCCCATTTGTTCAGAATGAGGACCATATCTCAGATTGGTCCAGTGAGATTTGGCCTTGGAATTCCACGAATGCTATGGTATTGCCCGCCAGGAGAGCAAGAAGGAGAATAAAACTCCCACAATGAGGCTTGTAGGCCACAGGAAAGAAAAAAAAGCAAAGATGTAAGAAGCAGACCCACAAAACTTGAAAATCTTTTTGAGCCCTGGAACCCTGACATACTGAAATAATTCTATTCCAGGCTTTACATTTACATAAGCTAGTAAAAATTTTTGCCTAAAACAGTTTGAATTAGATTTTCTCTAAGGTACAATCAAATACGTCTTGACAATAATTTTATAGCATTTTTTCTATTTTAGTCTCTCACTTACTAAGGAGTTGATAGAATTTTTTTTTTTTGGTCTAATACATCTCCCAAGTATATGGGGCGGGGGGGGGGGACCTATATCCTAACATTTGGTCCATGGATTATAGAAATTGCTGAAGGATTATCACTTTCTGGAGATAAGAAACACAATTTTTCCTCATCTACATAGATCCTTTTGTTTCAGAATGGGAAGTTGCTGATATTTGGGTAGCTCTCTGTTTTTATTTGCCAAACTCTAAGAAAGGTTGCCATGAAAGGGCAAAGGGACAATTGAGACAGCTGAAACTTGTTGGATATGCAAATGCTAAGCTTGACTGGTATGCAGCAATACTGTGTCAATTAATGGGCAAACATCATACAATTGTCTCTTTCAAGTTCACAGAGTTGATACATAATGCACAATCAGAGGGCATTGTACATTGGAATATACCTCATTAGTATCAAAATCTCTACCTCTATAAGTAAAAGAGTCCATTGCTTATAAAAGCCATATTTTTAAGTCTTTAAAATTCACAGCTATAGACCAAGTGAAGATTGTAATTTCGGAATATCCAAATGGAATTGGAAATTAGAATTCCAGTTGGGATTCATCATTAAATAAAACCAGTGGCTGGTAGAACGAGGAGTTTGGTGATGTGGGAGATGCAAAGAGACATTTCTTCTCCCACACCTCCCCTTCAGGGAACCAGTCAAGGACCTTAGGCAAATCTGGCTGAGACAGCATCTGGCCCTTGTGAGGGACATCCCAGAATGGACACGTCCCTGTGTGACTGCCCAGTAAATACCAAATGAGTTGGGTCATTTTATTCAAACCTGGAGGACTTGGCTGCCCAAGCACATGCTCTGTGGATGAACTCACATTTGCTTTAGTCTCACATGGCTGCTAAAGTCTGAACAGTTCAGACAGCAAGGGACTGAGAAGAGAACACAGAGTGGCTGATTAGAGAAACCTAAGGAAGGGGATTAAGTTACTGTCAGATCACAGTGTGGAGGAGACTTGGGGTCAGACTGATGGAAGCCTAAATGGGAGTAAACTAGGAACTGTCAAAGCCTGCTTTAGTGAGCCAGCTCCTTTTGTATACATGTAGAGGATGGGCTGACTAGACACAAGAAGTCTTGACATTCACCGAAACACACAGCAGTAGACCAGCCCGACAGTCCAAAAACAAAGCACGCTGTTTGGACTCCAAATTGCTCAAACCAAAGAAACATCTACAAGGTTGTCCAGTTTCTTACCCCATAAGGAATGTCTCTCCACAAATACTTTTTAGGAGACTTCTAAATGTCATGCGCTTTGTTAGGTGTTAGGAATATGGAGGAAATATGTGCTGTATTTCCTAGTAAGGAACGCTCATCTAGTAAACTATTACAAAAAGGGAGAAAATGCAATAGGAGCTAGGATCATAGAGAGTGCCAGAGTGAGCAAAACAGACAGAAGTCCCAATGAATTAGCATCCCAGTGGTATCAGAACCAAGTTTTCTAGAAAGACAATGTGAACACATTACCCATGATATGAAAAAGGGAGTGGGTGAGGATCTAGATCATGCTTGTAGTTTACCAGCAAGCATTGTTATCTGCTGCCTTCAAAACATTACATATGCACTCACTAGCCACTATTTATGAATATAATGGAGCTGCTAAACTGCGTAAAGCTTGTGATGGCAACTGTAGTAATGGTAGCAGGTTTGAATGGAATGAACCTTCTGTAGTCTCTTGCCCTGACCTCTAGTGACCATAGACAGAACAGACACTTGCTAAGTCCCTGGCTCACATGGATGGGCAAGCACTAGTCATGGGAGCTTTATTCTCATTCCAAATGAAGCTAAGCGGTTCATAAAATTAAAGTCCTGACCTTTCACTATCATCTTTACCAATCAGCTTAAACAACACACTCAAAAAGAAAGACAACCAAGGTGTAAGGGGACAACACTGGTTTGAGAATAAACATTATCATTTCCAATTGAGGGTATGGACAGGAGTCTAGATGAGAGAAAGTTATTTGGGTGGAAAATGCAGAATTAGGAGGATGGTTTAAAAAACAAGCTCCTTAGCTTCAGATTATGATTTACGTGATTTGGTGCCTACTTCTGGGCAGAGTTCCTAGAACAGCGCCTACCACTACAGGGTAATTGGATGTTTGACGCGAACAAAGCAAAACAATCTTCCCTTTGAAGGATATTTGAATATAAGACAAAAAAGGCATTTCCTGTTAGACTTGCTAAACTTAGACATAAGAGTTGGCTGGGGAGTGGGGGGGGATTTTAAACTAACACATGGCTTAAAGCTGTGTAAGAAAAAGATGAAGCAAAAAAAAAAATTGAGCACAGCCAGGAAGGAGGGAGAAGGAAAGTTATGATTTCCATTGGATCTCTGGATGCAGCCTTGCCCAAAAACTAACCAGGAAAGTTTATCAATTCCATTTCATTTGATGGCTCAGTTGGGTTTCTTTCTTTTTTGTCTATTTCTTTTAACTTAATCTAATTCAATGTGGTCCTTGGTAATTTACAATAAAAGGGTTCTAATTCTGCTTAATAGACATTAGAGCTCCTAGTTACCGACAAAGAAACAGGCCAAGGAACGTGATATCCAATCCCAAGCAATAAGATGTCTGTTAGTCTTCATTCTTATAAGCTTTTATTTTCTGGTACTCATTCTTCCAGCGCTGGCAGCTTCCCTCTCTGTATACTGCATCCTCAGTAAAATTCTAAGATGATGTTAAGAAAGAAATGCCCCATAAAGGTATGAGGTTTGGTTACTGCCTCACAAAATGGGCAAAATCCTAAATTATTGTTTGTAAAATTGGCAAACATCCTAAATCTATTCAATTCCTACTCTTTAGTTTTTCTTTTACTCTAGCAAAGTAGTTATCCCCTGAGCCTTTGGCTGGTGGTAAGAAGGGCCATTAT
This sequence comes from Typhlomys cinereus, assembly GCA_023101885.1. Classification (NCBI taxonomy): domain Eukaryota; kingdom Metazoa; phylum Chordata; class Mammalia; order Rodentia; family Platacanthomyidae; genus Typhlomys; species Typhlomys cinereus. The sequence goes on along the minus strand of JALPQD010000110.1, from coordinate 3,864,251 downwards.
TCCAATGATGTCATAACTCAAATGAGTTCAGAATTTCTTTATATATGTTTCCTAAAGCCATTTTTGAGTGGTAAATGTCATCATATTTATCATCTAGATAAGATTATACCTAGAAAACAAAAATTCTGAGTTGAGAGTAGGACCTCTTAAAAATTCTCTTTGCTACCAAGTGTGTAACATGCAGTATTACAACTAGAATTTTTGTTCTTTTAGCCTGAAATGTAAACTTTTGTTAAAAGGCAAGTGACCCCTGAGAAGGTTTACATTCACATTGTATTAGCCTTGTCCACTTACTGCAGTGTGAATTCATTTAGCAGCTATTTCCTTGGAGCACGTTCTCACTCAGCAGCAGAAAGCAAAAGAGGATAAGAAAGAGAAGAACTCAGTAAAGCAGGGTGATACTGAAAAGGAATAAAAAAAAATGAGAGAGAATTCAAGGGCTTACTCTTGTGAGTCACCTCTGAGATACAACTGTAGACTTCAGGCATGGCTAGAACACCCTGGAATGAAAGTACCATTGGACAGAAAGTGAGCTAGACAAGTTTTCTGAATCCTGATTGGGACTCTCTAATCTAGTGCCAGAACAAGTCATCTCATTCTTTTCACATATTCTTCTACTTGGTCATTTGTTGGCATTGTTCAAGACCATTCATGAGCAAGGATGAAATTTGTACTCAGAAATCAGACCCAACAATTTATAGCATGTAATTGCAGCTGTCCACCCCTGTCAGCAAGCACCAGCTCCTCGGGCAATTTACTACCTGGGCAGAACTTCATTTTACAAGCTCATGAGGTTTCAACTGTAAGTGATATCCTTGTAGAGTCTTCGTCTGTGAGAGTGTAATTTGCCAACCAACTTGCTCTACAGAGGCTAAGACTGATTTTGTTACCACCATTATTTTGCAATCACACATACCTTCATTTGGGTTACAGATGAGGTCATCTTCCTATCCTTTAGTGAAGACAAGGCTATGTTGATGAGGAAGATATCAGCAAAAACAGACTAGAAAGTTCTCAGCTCTCACTCCCTATAAAAACCTACAAAGGTGTTCATAGATAGGATCAAGAATAGGGAAAATGCACTAAAGGAGAAAAGTCTTGAGTGCATTAATGCAGAACCACATGCTGAAAACAGCAGTTAAGGTTCTGCTTGATCAGCAGATAATGATGGGATCATTCCTTACCCTGCCTTGGACCATTTCCAGTGTCTGCAAAGATAATACACTGAGGCTGTCAAGGTCCTCGCTATTCCTTCTATTGACTCTAAGCTTAAGCTATTTTCCTCTATATTTATGCATCTTTGTAATAAAAATTGATCCTAACACAGGCTCAGGGATGAACCTTGTTTCACCCATCTTAAGGGGGCTTGCTCCGTGCAGCCTTTCGGGGCTTCTTATGAATAGGCACAACAAGCACATGGACAAAAAAAAAAGCAAAACCTTTTTGAATCGATCATATCATAACGAATTTACAATCACTAATCAAAGAGCCAATCAGGAAAAAGTTGTCGTGAATACAATAGCAATGTTTTTGTAGCTCATCATTTGCCCTCACCTCACTCATCCACAGCATGGAAGTGGCTCTGTCCTGAAGTAGCATCAGTCTGGCTGTGTGTGTGTGTGTGTGTGTGTGTGTGTGTGTGTGTGTGTGTGTACTAAAACATCCAGTAGATACTTGAAAGAGACACAAGGAGTCTGTCTCTGTTTTGCCTAACTCAGAATTTAGAAAGGGTAAGTGGCAAATACTCTTAAACTCTGTGAGGTGATTACAGCCCATAGGATTTCAAGACAAAAGATAACTTAGAGAGATATGATAGACTGACCCTCTTAGGCCCAGTCGAACAGCTTCGGTGTGTCTGGGAAACTGGAAACTGCAAGCATGTGCAAGTGTAACCTGACAGCACCACGACTCAAAAGGAATGCTTGTTCTCTCCCCAACTCTGACTATCAGGACTATCAAAACAATGGGCCTGAGAAATTGGAATTTCCCCTGGGAATCTCAGGCTGGGAACAGAGGGGGAGAGAGAGACTTCATAGAGAACTGAAAATATGAAAGATCTGATGCCAGCCAGAGGAGGAATTTGTCTCCCAAAAGAGATTTCACACAGCTCTAAAAACTTGTCAAATCACCTCGCAGGAGAGACTTAGAGATTTTGAAAATTTGAAGAATAAGAAAAAAAAACCTTCCAGTGTTGAAAATACACACTCAAGAGACCAGGATATATTTACTTCTCCAAAAGGGAACATAGCCTCTAAGTGGGGTTAGCAAGCACACCAAGCAGTCAGTCCAGCAGTCCCTTGGATCTTTTATCCCTAACCAAGTGGAGTTAGGGAGGGTGTCTCTGTCCTTTAACCTCATTGGCTTATGGCTTGGGCTCACATTATTCTTTACTTTATTTATTTCCAAGCTATTCAAAGATTGTTATGAATACAAGTAAGTTCCCTTCTAAAAGTGTTCCAAATTAAACCAAAGACACAACATCTAAATCAAACCCTTAAGACATGTGTTGAAGTCTGCCTGCATGGTTGCTGATAAATGATCATCAAACGGCTTAAGGGAACAAGGGGTTTATTTTCTCTTATGATTCCTGGTTACAGTTCTCAGTCCAGCTTGACGGGGGAGCACGCACCAACACCAGAGCTGAGGGAACTGGTCACACCATCTCTACGTAATGGCTGAGAGAGGGACGATCCTTACTTGCCAGACCAGCATGTATGGCCAAGTATACAAAAGGATGCCAACTCTTTCAACCAGCTATCCATATTTTATTCCAGGGCCTAATCCCACCTACCATCAGCTACACAATCTCCTGCAGGTCTGCTCTGGGCCTAACTCAACCACTAATTTTCTACAAATGTGCCCAGGGCTCAAACCTCAACTGTCAAGTTAACAACTGTGCCCAACTATGACAGCATGGATTTTTTTTCAGGATGCAACATTTTCATACTACTTGTCTTAAACCATTTGCAATGTTTTTAGGTAGGTCACATTTCAGACATTTTTATAAGACACAAAATAATGTAGCACTTTTTTAAAGATGCAAGCATAATAACAAAGCAAAAAAACTTAAGAAAAAGATTAAATGTTTCATACACAAGATGAGGCAACCTCACAAGCAACATGACATTAACTCTTTCAAACAAGGTTGCTAAGAATCATCTCACAATGTGGTTATTGCTAAAAAAAAAAAAAAAAAAAAAAAAAGAACAATTTTCTTATTTAGAAATGAGAAACTTTTCCTTTAGAAAATCAGGATGTCATTATTCTCTCTTCCCCCTCAATTTTCTTGTTTTCATTTAGTAATTGTCACAACGACAAATTTTATTGTAATATAAAATCCCAGAACTGATATGTTTTCTTCCTAAAATGTAAACATCCAGTAAACAAAACATATATGATATTCCAGGCACAGCAACACTAGTATTTCACTTGTGGATGATGCAGGTATATTTAAGTAAGGTTGGTGGTAAAAATGTCTATTTTAATATAAAGCACTCCTATTTAGGATACCATAGCAAGCAGGGTGAGGGAGGGAATAATTGGGAAAAATACCTAGGGTGACATGAAATGATGTGATATAGGAGGGATGGAGGGACATATAGAAAACCCTAAGATTGGGGGTTGGAGAGGTGGCTCAGAGGTTAAGCCTCTGCCTTGCAGGCAGAAGGTCCTAAGTTTGGATCCTAGACCCCACATATAGACACTGGGCGGAAGCAGGGGTGGCCTGCGTTTCTGGTCCTAGTAGGGCGGAGCCTGTGAATCCCAGGGCAGAGTAATCAATGAGGAGGTGGAGGCAGTCCATGGTGGTTCCCGAATTCATCCGTGGTTCTACACACACACACACACACACACATGCACGCGCACACACATACACGCACAATTGAATAAATAATAAAAAAAGAAACCCTAAGATTGTGGGAGGTGATTGCATAGGAACCTCATATGCTAATTAAGTCAAAAATGTATTTTAAAGAAAGGAATAAGAATGAGCAATCCTTATGCAGAGGAGCACAGAGTGAGGAAAATAGGGAGAAAAATAAAATAAAAGTTTTGAGCTGATCCACACAGAACCTAGGGACAAAATTATACTACAAGTAACAGGAATGTGGCACTTCCTGATAAAATGTTGTCTTAAAGAACCCCAAACATTGTAGGCTTTTGCTGTTTCTCTTGGTTGTTCTCCAAAAAAATGTCAGTAAGACCCTAGTGCTGAAAATGCAATACAAATGGATCACAGAACGTGGGCAAAATACATGAACTGGAGCTGGTCTGAGAACTTCCTCCTTGCTGGATAGCATACACAATACCAAGGAATACTATGGAAACTACTGGGGGAGAGAAATAATCACAGGCCACATCAAATCATGAGATCTTCAAGTTGCAATAAAAATCACCACGGCATAAGTGACCACCAGTATAATGGTGGCATGAATTTCAAAGAAACAACCAACAGCTTTCTGATTGCACTCAAGACCTGCTTATTAAAATGGAATACATTTCTGTTACTATTAACTAGAAAAGAACCTAAAAAATGGAAGGAAATAGATCAACATGGAAAAACAGCAAATGAACATATAGGTAGGAAGACAGTGCACCAAACTGCTGTGTAAATATTTGAAGAGCGCTTACACTCAGCTAGAAATCTTCTTCTGTAAGAGGGGTAGAGAGTCTCAACACCCCGACAGAATGGAGCCCAGGCCAGTAGAAGAGCAATCAAGTGAACAGCAGCAGCCAGCCATAATACAGATTACTGGCGACCTGGCAATGCTCACTCAGAATCAGGCCATCCTAATCTCTCCCCATCCTAAGGCTTGGGGAACCTCCTGGAAGAGAGAGGGGTAAAACTGTAAGAACCTAAAGATGCGAAGGTCCACCATTGGACAAGAGGTTCCACTCAAGGCAAGGATCTGCTTCTGGGAATTCACTGCAGTGACACTTGTCCTTACCAGACCTGCATAATGACTGACATACCAACATGCCCCCATATACTATGAGGAACTCAAGAGAGATAAGTACAGTGGAAATCTTAGGGACTAGATGAGTGAAGGGAGACACCTCTATCAATAGGTGTCCAAGGAGGGGCAACTTGGTATGTCACAAAAGCCTGGACCTCCACAACAGTAGACAAGCCAGAGTGAATCCTGGGGTCAATAGAAACAGCCAGGTAGTATTGTGGGAGAGAGAGGAATGGATTGATGAGGGGAAGGGAGTGAAATGGGAAGGAAGGGGACTGGAGAGAAGCAGGTATTAGTACTAATATGCTTGTAAAACTTAAAAAACAAAAACAAAAAAAAAAACCCTGCTCCTTCACTTGGTTTCCTTATGTGAATTAAAAAAAAAATTAGAGCTGGAGAGATGGCTCAGGGGTTAAGACTCTGCCTCGCATGCAGAAGGTCCTGAGTTAGAATCCCATGTCCCACGTAAAATGGCCAGGCAGAAACTGCGTCTGCCTTCCTGTTCTGGTGGGTGGAGCCTGGGAAATCCCAGAGCCAAAGATCTAAAAGGAGATAGAAGCAATCCAGGATGATTCCCAAAGTCACCCTTGGTCCTCAACAGAGATACACAGTGTTCTCTCTCTCTCTCTGAATTAATTAATTATTTTCTTTTTTTATTATTTATTCAATTGTGGGTATATGATTGTATGCGTGTGTATGTGTGTGTGTATAGAACCACAGACGAATTCGGGAACCACCATGGACGCCTCCACTTCCTCCTTGTTTACTCTGCCCAGGGATTCACAGGCTCCGCTCTACCAGGACCAGAAACGCAGACCGCCCCCCCCTTCCGCCTGGCGTCTATATGTGGGGTCTAGGATCCGAACTCAGGACCTTCTGCCTGCAAGGCAGAGGCTTAACCCCTGAGCCACCTCTCCAGCCCCTATTTTCTTTTTTTTTTAACTTATTTTTCTAGTTTTACAAGCATAATGTGTGGTGGTCCCTGCTCCTCCTCCTTTTCTCCTTTCCTCTCCCTCCTTCTCCTGCCTTCACCAATCCATCCTTCTCACTCCCACCTTCCTGTCTGTCTCCTTCCCTGGGCCTCAGGGTTCCCTTGGGATTGTCTTCTCTAGTGGAGGAGATTCAGACCTCTGTGGCAAATTAAGTGTCCCTTCCTTGGGTAGATTTAAAAAAAAAAAAATCATACATTCCTGTAGACTTTTGGCTGTAGAACCAGGTCATAGAGAAAGTCTGAAATATCTAAACATCATCTGACTAGAAAAATATTGTTTGCTTGGAATTTGGAAGCAGTGATTTGTCACTTTGTGCTTGACAGTACTCCTCAATGAACTTCTTCCCTCTATCTCAGAGTATAAAGCCCAGGTTCTGGCTCCCTGATGGGAATGCTTCTGGCTGGAACACCCACCAAGGCTCCTTACAGGCACTGTGGGTGCAGCACCTTCGGAGCTCTGCAGCTGCCTGAGACCTTGATCTTCTGTTATGGCCTCCAGCTTGAAATTCTCCACCAGGCACGGCAGGCGTTCAACATTAGCCGTGGAAGACATGGCGAGAACTGTTGCCTGCTCTGGGAGCTGTGGACCCCTGCTGGTATCAGACTTACATCGTGTTCCAGTTATCTAAGAAACTAAGCAACTGCACATATAGCCTAAGAAACTAAGAAGCAACATATAGCCTAGTAGGAGTTAAGGAAGTTAGAAGGTCCCTTGGTTTGATTTTGATAAACAGGAATAAACAATTCTTAGAGCTTTCCTTATGAAATGGAGGCTAAAGTAAAAAATGAAAGCACTTCGGTCTGATAGAAAAGACCTGATTTCTCACAGAGACAAGGCGATGTTGAGACAGTAGTAAATGTAACCACACCATGGTCAGAATTGCATAGCTCTTGTCCTCTATTTAACCCAAATCATTCATCAAAACCTTGAAGACAAATTTTGAACATTAGATATTTCTCTTCCCAATAAGGTCATATTGAATAAATTTCCTTTCTTTGCTTTTCACTCTTCATTTGATTTTTTTTTTTTTTGGTTGATTTTTTTAAGAGCGGGTGGCTGAACTGAAGCACAGACCTTATCACAGTTCTGGTAACATAAGTGAGATATTTAGCTAAAGAGACACCCCTTTGGCTGGTGTGTAGGCATAAAACAAGCCTAGGTAAGTGTCTGAAGGAATTTCTTAGCACAAAAGATATCTTCAAACTTAGGGAAAGTTCCTAAAATATAGGAACTCTCTGCTAAAATATTATTGAAATATAAATCAAATAAACTAAGAATTCAGTGACTAAACACAGCAAGGGGGGAAAACCTCTCCAAATATAATTAAGAAAACTCTCAAACTAAAAGACTACTACAGTCTTCAATAAACAAAACAAACCCCACAAACCTTGAGGTGGGAGAAAAATTGATTCTCAGAGTTGCCATTTGTAATTTTTACAATAACGATGAAAATCACAAGATGCACAAAGAAATAAGAGATCATTTAGAAGAAAAAAATTAGTTGACAGAATTATGTCTGAAGAAGCCTAGACGTAAGACTCACTGTACAAAAACCCAGATATGGCACATCAGGTAAAGGCAATTACCATGCAAATTTAGCAATCTGACTTCAATCTCCAGAACCCATGTCGAGGGTGAAAGGACATGTCTAAGGTGAATTTCATATGCACACACACACACACACACACACACACACACACACAAACACACACACACAAACACAATTTTTTAACGAAATTTAAAAAATAAAATATTTTTTATTTTTATTCTTCAGTTTTACAAGCATATTGAGTACTAATCCTTGCTTTCCTCCATCCCCCCCTCCCTCCCATCTCCCTCTTTTCCCTTCATCGATCCATTCTACTCCTTCCCATCCTCCTGCCTGACTTTTTCTATGAACTCCAGGGTTCCCCAATGGGGAACCCTGGGGTCTACTCTTGTGAGGGTCCAGGCCTCTGTGGCATACCAAGTTGCCCCTCCTCAGGCCACCCCACTGATAGAGACATTTCCCTTCATTCATCCAGCTCTAGTCCCTAAGGTTTCCACTGTATGTTCTTATCTCTGCGTTCCTGTTGCAGTCTGCCTGCCTGCCTAGTTGCTGATAAATGACCATCAAAAGGCTTAAGGGAACAAGGGGTTTATTGTCTCTTATGATTGTTTGCTTAAAGTTCTCAGTCCAGTTTGACAGGAGGACTCACGCCAACACCAGAGCCCAGGGAACTGGCCACACCATCTCTACATAATGGCTGAGAGAAGGATGACCCTTATTTATCAGACCAGCATGTCTGACCAAGTATACAGAAGGATGCCAACTTCCTCAACCAGTTCTCTGTATTTTATTCACTTGTTCAGGGCCTAGTCCCACCAACCATGGTCTAGGTCTGCCCCTTCAACTAGATAATCTCCTTCAGGTTCACTCTGGGCTTAACTCAACTATTCTCCACAAATGTGCCCAGAGCTCAAACCCTCAACTGTCAAGTTGACAGCTGTGTTTAACTATGACAGTTCCTCAATAGTCTATGGGGGCATGTTGGTATTTCAGTCATTATGCAGGTCTGGTACGGACAAGTCTCACTGCTGTGAGTTCTTAGATGTAGCATCCTTTCCTTGGAATGGGATCTCTTGTCCAGTAGTGGACCTTCCCATCTTGAGGTTCTTACAATCTTACTACACCTTCTTCAAGGAAGTTCCCCAAGCCTTAGGAGGGGGAGAGATTAGAATTCTGAGTGAGCATTGCCGTATCACTGGTAATCTGTATTATGGCTGGCTGTTGTTTTTCACTTGACTGTTCTTCTACTGGTCTAGGCTCCATTCTGTCAGGGTGTTGAGATTCTCTACCTCTTTTGTAGAAGATTTCTAGGCTGAGTGCTAAGTGCTCTTCAAATCTGAGTATAACAGTAGCTATTTATAGAAGAGTTTGGTGTACTCTCTTCCTGCTATTGGCTGTTTTTCCCTATTGATCTATTTCTTTCCGTTTTTATTTTTTTAGGTTCTTGTAAAACAAGTTTTAAAAATCTAATTATGATCCAAGGGTGAAGAGAAAACATGGACCAAGAAATAAAGGAAATCAGGAAAATAATGTAGGTGTTTGCAAGTCTCTGTCTACCTACAACCCACATTAGGTTGTGGTATGAGAGAATGGGACCTTAGAAGAAAATTGGATCATGAGAAAGTCAATATCCATGAAATTAATGACCTTATAGAAGAGGCTCAACAGAGGCTACTTCCCTTTTCTGCCACACATAGACAAAAAAGACAGCTCTGAACCAGAAAACACCAGACACCAAATACATGGTGGCAAATATCTTGGCTGGAAATTGGATGTTCACCTAGTATAGTATTTTGTCATAGTAGGCTGAATAGATTACATTACTGAAATTAGAATATAGCAAAGAGACAAAAACGTGTAAGATGAAACCAAACAAATTCTAGAGCTGCAAAGTACAACAATTAAAATGAAAAATTTTCCAGAAGGGATCAACAGCCTATTTGAGAAAGCATCAGAAAGTGTAAGAATAGGTTGAGTAAATTTATACATTCTGAAAAACAGAAGGAAAACAATGAACACAAGTGAACAGAACCTAAGGGAACTTACAAACTCAAAAGGAAAAGAGGAGCTGGAGTGCAGAACATCTGCATGACAAGTGTTATCTATAGGAAAGAAAGAACACAAGAAAGTAAGAAAAAAGAGAGAAAGAGGAAGAAATATTCTAGGAATCATGATCAAAGTATCATAAATTTGCCCTGCCCCTAGAGGCACTACATATGTGATCACTGTGTCCTATGTGCATCAGAGGGTGGCAGAGAGGAGATTAAACTATTTCTACATTCAGCATTCTGACCTGTTGACAGCTGAATGATAATAGCCTGACATACCACATTGCCTGCCAAAACCCTGAATTCCATATCTGTGTACTCACAACATGAAGGCCTCTCATGAGGTAGATTCCATGTGCCCACAGCATGCGTGGCCTCCCGTGGGCTGGGGTTCTATATGCCCACAGCATGGACAGTCTCAGTGTGCCCCCAATATGGACGGCCTCCTATGGGCCAGGGTTCTGTGTGCTCACATCATGAACTTAGTCTTATAGAAGATGGACAAAACTGCTATTCTTCAGTTTTATCATATGTTCTTAACCATGTGGAGCTAGGAGCTCAATCATAACTATCTACATCCTTAATGTATTTTCCTTTATTGTTTACATATTATTTTATATTGTCCAATGTAAGAGGAACAGACCAGGCAGGCCTGTGTTAAGGTCTCTGATCAACCATCACTTACAATACCTCCACCTGGGGAGCATGCCACTCAGGGATGATCCGTATGGGCCGCGTGTGCCAATGCAACTTCCCCAAGCTACAACTGCTGCGGTGTCTGATACTGACGTCAAACCTAGCTGAGAGGACCACCTGGTCAGGACGACTCAGCAAAAGCTCACGCTGAGACTTATGGGATGTTGGGTGGGGTATATAAGCAGTCGGATATTTACAATAAAGGAGCCTGAAAACCTGAGAGCCTGAGAGCCCGCTTTGCCACTCCCCTGACTTCGGTATTTGTGCCGTTGACTCTGTGCCAGCTTATTCCAGCCCCCAAGGGTCTCCATGGGCCCCCTGAGACCGCTACGGTCCAACTTAAAAATTAGGATATAAAGGTAGGAGGTGGACATACTAGAGAAATGTTCAGGGGAAGCAGAAGGGAGATGGGATACCAATGATCAAAATGCATTGTCTACATGTATAAGATTGTAAAAGAATAAAAATAAAAACAAAATTAATTTTTAAAAAGTATAATAAATTTGATTTAATACATGTATCTCTCTACAACTCCAAAAATTCAAATAAACTCTAAGAATGATAGTAAACTAAGTTGATTGATACCAAGCCACATTATAAATCAAACTTTGCAGGCAAATATTTTTAAAAGCAGTAAGAGTACATAACTCAATGTGTACAAGAGTTTACTTGAAAAAAAAATCCCAGAGACTGGAAGTATGGGAATAATATTTAAACTAATGAAAGATAAAATCTGTCAACTAGGAATCATATGTTTTGAAAAAAAATTCTTTAAAAGCGACAACTCTTTATCAGTAATTATTTTAAATCTAAATGGGTTAAACTGTCCAGCTTAACATTAGCATGATGGATTTTTTAATTTATTTTATTCTTTAAGAATTACATACACTGATGAACACAGATGCAAAGATTCTCAACAAAGTCTTAGCAAATCGGATTCAAAAACATATTAAAAAGATCATTCACGGGGACCAAATAGGCTTCATCCCCGGCACACAAGGTTGGTTCAACATACGCAAATCAATAAATGTAATTCATCATGTAAACCAGTCCAAAGTCCAAGACCACATGATACTCTCGATAGATGCAGAAAAACCTTTTGACAAGATCCAAACGCTAGAGACAGTAGGAATGGAAGGAACCTTTATCAATATAATAAAAGCTATATACAACAAGCCCACAGCAAGGATTATGCTCAATGGGGAACAATTGGAAGTATTCCCACTTTGATTAGGAACTAGACAAGGCTGTCCACTTTCACCACTTCTATTCAATATTGTACTTGAAGTCTTAGCTGAAGCCATAAGACAAGAAACCATAAGAGGGATTCATATCGGCAAGGAAGAAGTCAAGCTACCCCTATTTGCAGATAACATGATCTTATACCTGAGTGATCCCAAAAACTCCACCAGGAAGCTCCTGGAACTTATTGAGAAGTTCAGCAAGGTGGCAGGATACAAAATAAATGTGCAAAAATCAGAGGCCTTCCTATATGCCCAGAATGAAAGAAGTGAAAAAGCCTTGAGAGAAACAATCCCATTTATTTTAGCCCCTAAAAAAATGAAATACCTTGGTATAAACCTAACTAAGGAGGTAAAAGACCTTTACAATGAAAACTTTAAAACCCTAAAGAAAGAAATAGCAGAAGACACCAGAAGGTGGAAAGACCTCCCTTGTTCCTGGATTGGCAGAATCAACATCGTAAAAATGACCATCCTACCAAAGGCAATATACAGATTCAATGCTATACCAATCAAAATCCCAAAGCAATTCTTCAAAGAAGTTGACTAAACAATCTCAAAGTTCATATGGAGGCACAAAAGACCCAGGATAGCAAAAACAATCCTGAGTAACAAAAACACAGCTGGAGTTATTGCCATACCAAACCTTAGTCTATACTACAAATCCATAGTTATAAAGACAGCTTGGTACTGGCTCCAAAATAGACACACAGATCAATGGATAAGGATTGAAGACCCAGATATAAGCCCACAAAGTTACAGCCATTTGGTCTTTGACAAAGGAGCCCAAAGAATCCAATGGAAAAAGAACAGCATCTTCAACAAATGGTGCTGGCAAAACTGGATCTCCACATGCAGAAGATTAAAGCTGGACCCGTACTTGTCACCATGTACAAGACTTAATTCCAAATGGATCAAGGACCTTGATATCAGGCCAGAGACTATAAAAACCATAGTTGAAAGGATAGGGAACTCCCTCGAGCTGATTGGGCTAGGCCAACAGTTCCTAAACAGACATCCAATGGCACAGTCACTGCTACCAACTCTCAACAGTTGGGATCTTGTGAAATTAAAGAGCTTCTGTTCAGATAAAGAGATTATAACGCGAGCTCAAAGGCAATCCACAGAATGGGAGAAAATCTTCACTAACCACACATCTGATAGAACTCTGCTGTCCAGAGTGCACAAAGAACTTAGAAAACTAAACACGAAGGAAACCAATGGCCCAATTAAAAAATGGGCCCTGGAACTTAAAAGAAACTTTACCAGGGATGAAATTAAAATGTCTAACAAATATCTTAAAAAATGCTCCACTTCCTTAGCCATCAGGGAAATGCAAATCAAAACTTCCCTGAGATATCATCTCACCCCAGTCAGGATGGCAAAAATCCACAATACAAACAACAACAAATGTTGGAGAGGATGTGGAGAGAGGGGAACTCTCCTACATTGCTGGTGGGAATGCAGACTCATACAGCCACTCTGGCGAGCCGTCTGGAGATTCTTAAAGAAATTAAAGATTGAAATGCCATATGACCCTGCTATTCCACTTTTGGGAATAACCCCCCATACAGCAGAGGTTCACCTCGATAGCACAAGCACGACCATGTTCATAGCAGCACTGTTTACAATAGCAAACAGTGGTTTCATGGAATCAGCCCAAATGTCCAACAGTTGATGAGTGGATAAGGAAACTGTGGTACATCTATACAATGGAATACTACTCAGCCATCAAAAATGATGAATTACTGGAATTTGCCGGGAAATGGATGTCATTAGAAACAATTATATTAAGTGAAGTATCCCAGACACAGAAAATTAAGTGCCGTATGTACTCCCTAATAGGTGGCTCCTAGTACCAAACCCACCCAGCCCACCTAGAGACAGTAATTCCAAGGATTATGAACAGGAGGGATGGGGTAGGAGGGCCACACCAGAAACAAGGAGAAAAGGGACCATGTTACAGCAGGGAAAATAGGCCTCCACCAAGAACCCAAATAAGTAATGAGACATCTGATTAAGTTCACAGATTTTTGTTCCTGATCATTTACTACTGAGGGGATGTGATCTCACCAGAAGAGGAGGACATATAGTCTGGCAGATAAAAAGTAACCATTTTGTAAATGGGTGATAGACCCCTCCCTCACTGTGGTTTCCCACTTTTATTACATCTACCTTTGAATGTGCTTTTATCACAAGACTCTAACAGCTTTTTGTCTCTGGCCAGGGGGTAACATACAATGCCCACCAGGATGGAGTGAAGGGCATTGCAGGAGCAGCAAAACTGCAAAAGAAAATCAACAAACCACAATCCAGAACTTCAGAGATTCTATATCAACCACATAGAACTAGGCCAGCTTAGTCTCTCCCCATCTTGAAGCTCAGGGAAATTTGCGGAAGAGGGGGCGGTAAGAGTGTAAGAGCAAAAGGATGGGAGGAGCAATGACATGTAAGATACTCCATACTAGTTAGGGCTGAAGCAATCATAATTGGACTTTGCATGCCCTGCGCATTGTCCAACACACTGTTGACCTCACAAAGTCTAGCATCTGCTAAAGGCACCAAGATCCTTGGAGGCAAAGGATTGGCAGCCACAGCAGTGTTCGTATACCTAAGGGGAACACGGGAAAGGGTTCAGGGAAAGGCCACTGGGTCCTTGTACGTCATCGGAGAGGAGGACCCAGAGGAAAATCAGACATGTACGAGAAAGGACTCTCTGGGAATTGGGGCGGGAGGCACTGGGGGATGGGGAGGGAGAGAGGTGGGGAGGGGAAGCAGGGGGTACGGGGGGAGGAGGAGGGAGGGAGGGAACTGGTGTACCTAATAAGTTTGTATGAGCGGAAATTAAAAAAAAAAGGGAGGACAGCCTCCAGGTCGATGGCCCACTAGGTCTCCATGGAGACCTCTGCCTTGTGCCACACTCTTCCCCTCCAAGGGGCTATGGGAGACAGCAGGCATTCTCTCATAGTAACTGACCTGCTCCATTTATGGTAACCCTCAAAATAAACTGGACGTGGTAGCAGGAGAATCTTGACTTCCAGCAACCTGTTTCAAAAAAAGTCCATAAAACAGTAAGCCCTTCCCCTTTCCTGTTGGACCTTGGAGTTTGAGGAGTCTAAATCTTAATCTCATTTAATCCTCATCAATGTGAAGTTTTGTGGGGGTTTTTTGTGTTTTGTTTTTTTTTAACTTTTTGAGACAGGGGCTCATAGCCCAGGCTGGCTGTTCCTAGTTAGCTACTGGTTTCAACTTCACAGTTGAAGACTTGAGTTCTGGGCACAGTTGCAAAGGATGGGTAGTTGAGTTAAGCCCTGAGCAAACCTGCAGAGAATTGTGTAATTGATAGGGGAGAGCCCAGCTCATGGTGGGCGACACTTTTCCCTAAGGAGGTGGATTAGATGGAGGGAGCTGGATAGAAAATTGGCAACCTTTGGTGCTCTTGGGCATACTCGGACAGATAGGCTCTCTGGCAAGCGAGGTTTGCACTTCTTTCAGCAAGCAGTCCTGTGGATTTGGTGTGGTCAGTTCCCTCTGCTCCTGGTGTTGGTATGAGCTTGCTTGCCAAGCTAGATGAAGAACTGTAACCGACAATGGGAAGCCAGAATAGATTGCCTTGCTTCTGTAAGTCATTTTGCCATGAATTTATCAGCAACATACAGAGAAAAACTGCAACACTGGCTTTTTCCTTGAGACTTAAGAAATATGTTTATTTGTGGTTGAGGGTCTGGTAGCCAAGAGGACTATAATGGTTAAGATTGGAGAGCATTAGAATAGAGAAGTATTAGTCAGAGAAGGTAGGGAGAGAGAAAGAGAGATAATATAGTGGGACTGGGCTGACCTCGGATTCCCACTGTAGGCAAGAATGACCCTGACCTCTAGATCCTCCTGCCCTCATTTCCCAAGGGGTAAGAGTACAAGCATGTGCCACCACGCCAGGTTCATAGACGGGTATCATTAACTACAGTGTCATGGTTTGAAATGTGTCCCTCACAGTCTCATGTGTTTGGCAAGGTCATGGCACCTTGAGAGGTGGAGTCTTGCTGGAGGAAGGCAGTCACAAGGGGTGGGCCTTGAGGTGGATTAGTCCCACCCTACCTCCAGGAGAAGTCTGCCTTTGCTGCAAGCAGTCTGCAGCTCTCAGCTTCCAAGATATCTGCAGCGACTTAGCCTCCTCCAGCTTTGGTCAGCCAGCCATGCCGCCTCTGCCATGAGAAACTGCCTCCTCTGGAACCGTAAGCTGAATAAACCTTCCTTTCTCCCTTAAGTTGATTGACTTTGGGTGTTCTCTCACAGCAATAGTTAAGAGTATCTGTTACATACAGCCTATAAGAGGGACTGGAGCCAGCCCTCAAAGAGGGCGGGGCACATGCCTGTCACCAGAACACGGGGCAGGCAGAAGCAAGAGGATCAAGCAAGTTCGAGGCCAGCCAGGACCACCTACTGAGTTCCAGGCCGATTTGGGCTACACTGTGAGACCCTGTCTCCAAAGCAAAAAGAAGGCAAAGACTATTTTCATCCGCTTGACCTGGAGACCACTGTGAAGACAGCATGCATGCACCTGTTGTTATCTCTCTCTCAGATAAATAAATGAAGACAGTATTATGCAAAAAAAAAAAAAAAGAATTACATACACTGGGGAGGACCAGCGATATGCAAGGTACTCCGCACAAGTCAGGGCTGCAGCAGCCAGGATATAGCCACAATGTGATTGGACCTTGCCTGACCTGCACAATGACTGACATGTCACCGACCCCCTACCCAAAGTTTAGCACAGATCATAGGGAGAAGGCTTCAGGCAGTAGGATCCTTAGAGTCAAGGGGTTAAACAGTCATAAAATAGTTCCCATACCAGTGGGCAACCCAAGAAGGGGGCCCAAGCTATGCCACTAAATCCTGAACCCTCACTAGTATAGACAACTCAGAGGGAAATTCAGCACTCAAATAAACAGATGCTCTGGAGGATGGAAGGAGAAAGCAGGAAGCACCAAGAGAGAAGGACGGAAGGAAAAGGGGTGAGAAGGAAGGGGGGGAGAATGGAAGGAGAGAATGCAATGGGGAACAACAGGGGGAAGAAAGGCGGGAAGAAGAAGAAGGGGGTACCTATTGAGTTTGTATAATTAGGCAAAAAATGTAATAAAAATAAAAAAAATTTCATACATGAATATAATGCACCTATATAATTTTCATCCCTTATTATCCCATTTCCTTTCCCCACTGTAAAGTTTGTTTTTCCTTACCAGTCTTCCTCCTAATTTCATGTTTTTTGAGTATTCAGTCCACTGAGTTTCATCTGGGTTGCCCTAGATGGCATGTTAGAGCATGGATGATCTATCAGTGGGTATATCACTGTGGAAAGTAGCTCAGGTACCATGGATTTAAAACATCACACAGGGCTGGGGAAATGACTCAGTGGTAAAGTACTTGCATGGCAAGCACGAAGACTTGAATTTGATCCCCAGAATCCATGTAAAGTCAGACACATCTGTAATCCCAGCACTCCTATGGCAAGACAGGAGATGAAGATGGGAAATGCTGGAAGTTTAAATAAGCAGCAGAGAACACGAGACGCTCTTCCCAATTAGGTGGAAAATGAGGATGAATACATGAGGTTGTCCTCTGACTTCCACACATGTATTGTTACACACATGTGCCCATACTCAATCTCACACACACACACAAACACACACACACACACACACACACTATCCCCCACACCCATGCACATATCATACAGACTGTTGCAATTACTTCTCTTTTATTACCGTGAAACAATATCATATACAACGTAAGGAGAAAGGAAGATTTATTTAGTGTATGGTTCCAGAGGCAAGATAGTCCATTATGACAGGAATTTTACAGCAGAAGGTGCAGCTGGAGCAGAAGTGGGAAGTCATATCAAGTCATTGAACCCAATATCAAGGCACAGAGAACAAGAGCAAACTAAGAGGAAACAGGACTGGGCTGCCAAGCCTCAAAGTTCACCCCTGTGACACACCTTCCTCCAGCAAGGCTCAGCCTCTTAAAGGTGCCACAACCTTCCTAAACACTAACGCCAGTTAGGGGCTGGAGAGGTGGCTCAGGGGTTAAGCCAGGTAGAAGGTCCTGAGTTCGGATCCTAGACCCCACGTATAGACGCCAGGCGGAAGCGGGGGTGGCCTGCATTTCTGGTCCTGGTAGGGCAGAGCCTGTGAATCCCCGGGCAGAGTAAACAACGAGGAGGTGGAGGTGGTCCATGGTGGTACACAAATTCGCCCGTGGTTCTACATACATACATACACACACACACACACATACACACACACACACACACACACACACACACGCACAATTGAATTTAAAAAAATAAATAAATAAACACTAACATCAGCTAAAGATGCAAACACACAAGACTGTGGGAGGAGGCAACCCCGCACTCAAACCATGACATAGAGACAGACAAAGATAAATAAATAAGCACTGTCCAACTATTTGCTATCTAGAACAGAATCACTTTAGATCTAAAGATGCAAAGGCTTGAAGATTAAAAAGGTCAAAGAAAATATATTCAAAATATGTGAACAATAATCAAAAGAGACCTCAGATTGCTAGATCAGAAAAAATATATGTTAAGTTAAAACATGCTGCAATAAGAAATAAAAATCAGACCCATAAAATACAGGAACTAATACACCATTAAAGAGAGAAGTAGACATTGTTACAACAATAGTTGGTGTCTACAATACCATCTTTCAATAATGTACAGAATAGACAAAAGATGAATAAGAATCCAACAGACGGCTGTGTAGATGGCTCAGTGGTTAAAGCCTTTGCCTTATAAGCAAAAGGATCTGAGTTCAGATCCCCAGATCCCAAGTTTGAAAAAATGCCAGATGGATATGAATATGGTGGTAGCCTGTAATTCTAGCCCTGAAAGGCAGAGCCTGGGAAATCACAGAGCAAAGCAATATGGTAGAAAAGCAATTGAGGATGATTCCTGATATCACTCTTGGGCCTCCACAGGCACATGCACACGTACATACACACGCACACCAAAAAACACAAAAGAAAAAAGAATCCAAGAGAGGACTTTACCAATATTATGAAATCACTTGATAAAACAGACATTTATAAAAACCTTCATCCAAAATATGCAATACTAAAATTCAGAAGGAGCAGTTTCTAAGATAGGTCATATATTAAACAGCAAAACACTTCTTAGCAAATTTTATAAAATTGAAACCATATAACATCTATTAGACACAAATTAGATAAAACTAGAAATTATTAACAGAAGGAATATTAGAAAACTTTTTAAATAACACATTCAGTGAATCAAAGACTAGCATACAACAGAAATTATAAAATATCCTGAGACAAATAAAAACAAAAATTTATGAGAACCAGTACACACTGTGTGTGCTGAGAGAAACAAAGCTAAAGACATGGAATAAATAACCTTACTTAACGCTCTAAGAAACTAAAAGAGAGAGCTGTGTAGATGAGTCAGTGGATAAAGTACTTGCCCTGCAACCCTGAAGACCACAATTTGGATTCCCACAGCCACATAAAAGCAGGTCTGGCAGCTGCCTATAAATCCAGCACTCAGGCAAAGATGGGATCCTCAGGGCAAATTGCCCGGTAGTCTGGCTGACTGGAGAGCTTTGGTTCAACTGAGAGATCCTACAAAGAAAATACCTGATGTCAACTCCAGGCCTCCATATGTATACACATGTATGCAGGGGTACACTCACAAATACACACACACACATATATATACACATGCACCCCACACACATGCCCGTGCAAGATAGTATAAAACAAATAAAAACAAAAAAAGACCTCAGAAAATACAAATTCCAGAATAAAAAAAATAATAAAAATTAAAGAAGAGGTAATTAAAATAAATAGAAAATAATAAATAAAAATCACTAAAACTGAATTCATTCTTGGAAAATCAACAAATTGACAACCCTGAAGACAGACTGATGATAAAACAAGAAAGAAGACCCCCTTTTTGCACCCCAACCCGCTCCGCCGGTCGGGACGCGCGCGCGCGCGGTCCAGCCAGGCCTCAACCCTGCGCCCTAGCTGGTGAGTACCCCCGCCCCCCGCGCACCGCCCACCAGGACCCCGGGTCGGCCCACAGACACCCGGCTCCGCCTCCCACCATCCAGCCGGAGCCGCGCGCGGGACCCAGGGACCAGGAGGACCTCCCCCTGCGCCCGGGCCCCGCCCCAGCTGCCCTCGGGTTAAATAGCTCCACGCCGTCGCCCCATCCCCTCCTTTTGCACCCCAACCCGCTCCGCCGGTCAGGACGCGCGCGCGCGCTCCAGCCGGGCCTCAACCCCGCGCCCTAGCTGGTGAGTACCCCCGCCCCCCGCGCACCGCCCACCAGGACCCCAGGTCGGCCCACAGGGACCCGGCTCCGACTCCCACCATCCAGCCGGAGCCGCGCGTGGGGCCGAGGGACGAGGAGGATCTCCCCCTGCACTCGGGCCCCGCCCCAGCTGCCCTCGGGTTAAATAGCTCCACACCGTCGCCCCCATCCCCCCTTTGCACCCCACCCCGCTCCACCGGTCGGCACGCGCGCTCGGTCCAGCCGGGCCTCACCCCACGACCTAGGTAAGTCTCCGCCCGCCCCGCCCACCAGGACCACAGGCCAAATAATTCAGTTTAGTGAAATTGAGAGATCTTAAGAGTTAAAGTGACAATGCCAAAGTCAAAGTGCAAATCCATGAGAAGCAACAATCAAGTAAACAAATTTCCCACTGAAGAAATTAATCCCATAATGTTAGACTCCAACAAGAACAAACCCACGGAAAAAGGCAAGAAAGCCCCACCCAGGATAAAGACTTTCAAAATATGATCATTACCATGTTCAATACTATGAAAGAGTAAATCCGGGAGGAATTAAATAATCGAATCAATCGCTTTAAAGAGGAACACAACAGACATCTGGAGGAGTTGAGAAAAACAGTGCAAGAAACAAAAAGTGGCATAGAGCAGTTAAAACAAACTCAGGCAGAGTTTAAAACTGAGCTAAAAGATAAGTTATCTTCAACCCAGAACGCCACAGAGAGTCTTACCAACAGAACTAACAAAGCAGAAAACAGAATTTCAGACCTTGAAGATAAAGTGGGAGTACTAACCAGCTCAATGGAAGAGGTTGTTAAAGCCAAAAAGATACTTGAGAGAAATATCCAAGAGATATGGGACACCCTGAAGAAGCCTAACATGAGTATTCATGGAATACCAGAGCAAGAATCTCAAAATACCACCCCTGAGGAAATTTTTCAAACGATCATCAAGGAAAACTTTCCTCATCTAAAAAAAGAGAGGCCCATCCATATACAAGAGGCATTCCGCACCCCAAACAGATACGACCAAAATAGAAGCACGCCGCGGCAAATAATAGTTAAAACACTCCACATTCAAGATAAAGAACTGGTGCTGAGAGCTTCAAGGGAGAAAAAACAAGTCACTTTTAAAGGTAAACCTATTAAAATAACAAATGACTTCTCAGTCGAAACAGTAAAAGCAAGAAGAGCTTGGAGAGACATACTTCAAGTATTGAATGAGCAAAAATGTCAACCCAGGCTGATTTAGCCTGCAAAACTATCAGTCATGATCGAGGGAGAAAGAAAAATTTTCCAGCACAAAGACAACTTGAAGGGATACATGTCCACCAAACCAGGCCTTCAAAAAATGCTAGAAATGATACTCAAGCGTGAAGAAAAAAACAGGCATATCCAGGAGAACAGAAGGCAAGTATAATATCATTAAAAATGAAGCAATATACTTATAAAAGCTACTAAACATAATAAATGTCTGGAATTAACAATAGTTTCTCCATTATAACACTAAATGTTAATGGAATTAATTCACCGATCAAGAGACACAGATTACAAACATGGATTAAAAATCACAATCCATCAATCTGCTGCCTGCAGGAAACCCATCTCACCACAAAAGATAGGCACGCTCTAAAAATAAAAGGCTGGTCAACAATTCTACAAGCAAATGGAAGCAGAAAACAGGCAGGGGTAGCCATTATGATATCAGACAAAGTGGATTTCAAACCAAAGAAAATTATAAGAGACACGGATGGATACTACATTTTAGTCACAGGTACAATTCACCAGGAAGACTTCACAATCCTGAACATATATGCACCCAATACGGGCCCCTCCACATTCATTAAGAAAACCCTACAGCGTCTAAAGCAAGAAATCAATCCCCAAACGATAATTCTTGGGGACTTCAACACCGCCCTGTCAACATGGGATAGATCAACAGGTCAAAAGCTTAACAGAGACACTTTGGAACTTAATCAAACCCTGAAAGAAATGGACCTTACAGATCTCTATCGAACTTTTCACCCACGCACCAAAGAATACACATTTTTCTCAGCAGCACACGGAACTTTCTCCAAAATAGATCATATATTGGGCCACAAAATAAATCTACACATATACAAGAAAGTTGAAATTCTAATCTGTGCCCTATCAGACCATCACGGCCTAAACCTGGACATCCACAACACATCAAACAAGAGAAAATACACTAACTCCTGGAAACTTAACACTATGATGCTGAATGAGACATGGATTCAGGAAGAAATTAAAAAGGAAATTCAAGATTTCCTGAAAGTGAATGATAACAAAAATACAACTTACCAAAATCTCTGGGACACAATGAAAGCTGTTCTAAGAGGTAAGTTCATAGCTCTTAATGCCTACATCAAAAAAATGGAAACGTCAGAAATAAACAACTTAACAATGCAGCTTAAAGCTTTAGAGAAGCTAGAGCAATCTGATCCCAAAAGTAGTAGAAGAGAGGAGATTAGCAAAATAAGGGGAGAAATATCTGAAATCGAGATTAAGAAAACGATAGAAAAAATCAACCAGTCAAAAAGCTGGTTCTTTCAAAAAATCAATAAGATTGATACACCCCTAGCTAAACTAACCAAAAGCAAGAGAGAGAAAACCCAAATTAACAAAATTAGAAATGAACATGGAGTTATCACTACTGATACCCAAGAAATCCAGAGAATTATAACATCATATTTCAAAAACTTATACTCTGTGAAGTTTGACAACACAAAAGAGATGGATGAATTTCTAAGTAAACACAACTTACCTAAATTGAATCAGGAAGTTGTGAATTATTTAAATAGTCCTATAACATATAAGGAAACTGAGGAAGTAATCTCGAATCTTCCCACCAAAAATGTCCTGGACCAGATGGATTCAGCACAGAGTTCTACAACACATTTAAGGAGTTAATAACACCAATACTCCTTAAACTCTTCCATCAAATAGCAAAGGAAGGAACACTAACAAATTCCTTCTATGAAGCTAATATCGTTTTAATCCCAAAACCTAATAAAGATTCGCTTAAAAAAGAAAACTATAGACCGATCTCCCTGATGAACACAGACGCAAAGATTCTCAACAAAGTCTTAGTAAATCGGATTCAAAAACATATTAAAAAGATCATTCATGGGGACCAAGTAGGCTTCATCCCCGGCACACAAGGTTGGTTCAACATACGCAAATCAATAAATGTAATTCATCATGTAAACCAGTCCAAAGTCCAAGACCACATGATACTCTCGATAGATGCAGAAAAACCTTTTGACAAGATCCAAAGCCTTTTATGATCAAAACGCTAGAGACAGTAGGAATGGAAGGAACCCTTATCAATATAATAAAAGCTATATACAACAAGCCCACAGCAAGGATTATGCTCAATGGGGAACAATTGGAAGCATTCCCACTTCGATCAGGAACTAGACAAGGCTGTCCACTCTCACCACTTCTATTCAATATTGTACTTGAAGTCTTAGCTGAAGCCATAAGACAAGAAAGGGACATAAGAGGGATTCAAATCGGCAAGGAAGAAGTCAAGCTATCCCTATTTGCAGATGACATGATCTTATACCTGAGTGATCTCAAAAACTCCACCAGGAAGCTCCTGGAACTAATTGAGAAGTTCAGCAGGGTGGCAGGATACAAAATAAATGTGCAAAAATCAGAGGCCTTCCTATATGTCCAGAATGAAAGAAGTGAAAAAGCCTTGAGAGAAACAATACCATTTATTATAACCCCTAAAAAAATGAAATACCTTGGTATAAACCTAACTAAGGAGGTAAAAGACCTTTACAATGAAAACTTTAAAACCCTAAAGAAAGAAATAGCAGAAGACACCAGAAGGTGGAAAGACCTCCCTTGTTCCTGGATTGGCAGAATCAACATCGTGAAAATGACCATCCTACCAAAGGCAATATACAGATTCAATGCTATACCAATCAAAATCCCAAAGCAATTCTTCAAAGAAGTTGACCAAACAATCTCAAAGTTCATATGGAGGCACAAAAGACCCAGGATAGCAAAAACAATCCTGAGTAACAAAAACACAGCTGGAGGTATAACCATACCAAACCGTAGTCTATACTACAAATCCATAGTTGTAAAGACAGTCTGGTACTGCCTCCAAAATAGACACACAGATCAATGGATAAGGATTGTAGACCCAGATATAAGCCCACAAAGTTACAGCCATTTGGTCTTTGACAAAGGGGCCCAAAGAATCCAATGGAAAAAGAACAGCATCTTCAACAAATGGTGCTGGCAAAACTGGATCTCCACATGCAGAAGATTAAAGCTGGACCCGTACTTGTCACCATGTACAAGACTTAATTCCAAATGGATCAAGGACCTTGATATCAGGCCAGAGACTATAAAAACCATAGTTGAAAGGATAGGGAACTCCCTCGAGCTGATTGGGCTAGGCCAACAGTTCCTAAACAGACATCCAATGGCACAGTCACTGCTAGCAACTCTCAACAGTTGGGATCTTGTGAAATTAAAGAGCTTCTGTTCAGATAAAGAGATTGTAACGCGAGCTCAAAGGCAACCCACAGAATGGGAGAAAATCTTCACTAACCACATATCTGATAGAGCTCTATTGTCCAGAGTGCACAAAGAACTTAGAAAACTAAACACCAAGGAAACCAATGGCCCAATTAAAAAATGGGCCCTGGAACTTAAAACAAACTTTACCAGGGATGAAATTAAAATGTCTAACAAATATCTGAAAAAATGCTCCACTTCTTTAGCCATCAGGGAAATGCAAATCAAAACTTCCCTGAGATATCATCTCACCCCAGTCAGGATGGCAAAAATCCACAATACTAACAACGACAAATGCTGGAGAGGATGTGGAGAGAGGGGAACTCTCCTACGTTGCTGGTGGGAATGCAGGCTCATACAGCTACTCTGGCGAGCCGTCTGGAGATTCTTAAAGAAATTAAAGATTGAAATGCCATATGACCCTGCTATTCCACTTTTGGGAATAACCCCCCATACAGCAGAGGTTCGCCTCGATAGCACAAGCACGACCATGTTCATAGCAGCACTGTTTATAATAGCAAAGTCATGGAATCAGCCCAAATGTCCAACAGTTGACGAGTGGATAAGGAAACTGGTACATCTATACAATGGAGCACTACTCAGCCATCAAAAATGATGAATTACTGGAATTTGCCGGGAAATGGATGTCATTAGAAACAATTGTATTAAGTGAAGTATCCCAGACCCAGAAAATTAAGCGCCGTATGTACTCCCTAATAGGTGGCTCCTAGTACCAAACCTACCCAGCCCACCTAGAGACAGGAATTCCAAGGATTATGAACAGGAGGGATGGGGTAGGAGGGCCACACCAGAAAGAAGGAGAGAAGGGACCATGTTACAGCAGGGAAAATAGGCCTCCACCAAGGACCCAAATAAGTAATGAGACATCTGATTAAGTTCACAGACTTTTGTTCCTGATCATTTACTACTGAGGGGGAGTGATCTCACCAGAAGAGGAGGGCATATAGTCTGGCAGATAAAAAGTAACAGTTTTGCAAATGGGTGATAGACCCCTCCCTCACTGTGGTTTCCCACTTTTATTACATCTACCTTTGAATGTGCTTTTATCACAAGACTCTAACAGCTTTTTGTCTCTGGCCAGGGGGTAACATACAATGCCCACCAGGATGGAGTGAAGGGCATTGCAGGAGCAGCAAAACTGCAAAAGAAAATCAACAAACCACAATCCAGAACTTCAGAGACTCTATATCAACCACCTAGAACTAGACCAGCTTAGTCTCTCCCCATCTTGAAGCTCAGGGAAATTTGCGGAAGAGGGGGCGGTAAGAGTGTAAGAGCATAAGGATGGGAGGAGCAATGATATGTAAGATACTCTATACTAGTTAGGGCTGAAGCAATCATAATTGGACTTTGCATGCCCTGCGCATTGTCCAACACACTGTTGACCTCACAAAGTCTAGCATCTGCTAAAGGCACCAAGATCCTTGGAGGCAAAGGATTGGCAGCCACAGCAGTGTTCCTATACCTAAGGGAAACACGGGAAAGGGTTCGGCAAAGGCCGCTGGGTCTTTGTACGTCATCGGAGAGGAGGGCCCAGAGGAAAATCAGACATGCACAAGAAAGGACTCTCTGGGAATTGGGGTGGGAGGCACTGGGGGATGGGGAGGGAGAGGGGTGGGGAGGGGGAGCAGGGGGTACGGGGGGAGGAGGAGGGAGGGAGGGAACTGGTGTACCTAATAAGTTTGTATGAGCTGAAATAATAATAAAAGTGTATTAATAAAAAAAAATACAGCAAGATGTCTAAAAAAAATAACTACTTCAAGTGGTGTGAAAAAGTTCAACATCTTTTAATGGTTAAAAATATTTATAATTAGAAATCAAAAGAGATTCTTCCATATAATAAAGGTGAGAGATACCACTAACACTGTATTTACAGCATTTTCTCGAAAGCCAAGACAAAGATATTTTCTTTGTTACTTCTATTCAAAATGGTATTGAGAGGAAATCTAAATAAAATGGCACTATGATGGTTGGTGTCAACTTGACATGTAGGAGACAAAGATTCCAGGCATATCTTCAAAGAATTGCCTCAATGAAGGTTAGAATCAGAGAATAACTGTAAGAAGTCGTCTTAATTATATTAATTGATATGGGAAGATCCATCTTAATTATAGGCAGGACCATTCCTTGACTGGGATTGTGGACTATATAAATAGAGAACAGCAGAGTGCATTCATTGTTCTCTGCTTCTTGACTTGATAATGTGATGTAAACAGCTTCCTTAAGCTCCCGCCACTTCCACTCACACATCATGAGCAACTGCAGCCTAAACTGAGAACTGGAGTAAACCTTTTTCCCTGAAGTTGCTTTTGTTACGATTTTTTATCATAGCAAAAGAAAAATAACTAAGACAGCTGAGAAGTGGGATTACTATCATGAAAACTTGAATATGTGACTCGTGAACTGTTTTGGTGGCTAGAATATGGAAGACTTTGGTATTTTGGGACAGAAAGTCAAGAAGAGATCTCATCAGAGCTTAATGGGCCATTGTGATGTGAGTTTAGATGACAAGAATGATCAGAGAATGTGAACAGTAGATACTTGGCTCTGGAGGCTGCAGTGGGGATCAAGAACTCTATTTAAGTAACAATAATGATAACAATGTTGATAAAAGTTTACAACAGTTGCTGAAAAAAATAAAGTCAGAGAAAAATGGAAAGACATTTGACTTTCATAGACTGAAAGACTCACTGCTGCTAAGATATGTATACCACACAAAGTTTTTTTTTTCTTTGCAGAAATAGTAAGATCTGGACTGGAAATGTCATTCAGTAGAAAAGCATTTGCCTAGCATGTGTGAAGCTTTAAGTTCAACTCCCAGCCCTTTTGGAAAAGAAAAAGTAACAAGAGAAAGAGAAAGACAGAGACAGAGACAGAGAGGAAGAGAGAAAGAAATACTAAAATTCAATGGAATCTCAAGGAATTATACCAGACAAAGTAATCTTAAAAATAGCAAAGGCGGTAGACTCATATTTCTAATTGCCAACTTATGTGTCCTGGCATGCTCGTATACTAGCATAAAGACAGACATACAGGCCAGTGGAAGAGAATAGAGACCACAGAAGTAAACCCTTACGTATGTGATCAAATTATTTTCAGTAGTGGCACCAAGCCAGACACAGTATCCCAGCCTCTAACCTCAGCATTCAGGTAGCCAGAGACAGGACGATCATGGGTCCAGTATGGCTTGTGGCTTCACAGACAGACCTCCTCAAAAAATAAAATGAACGAAAATAAATAATATGCAAGATCATTCTGAAAGACAATCTTTTTTAGAAACAGTATTATGAACAATAGATATCCAGATGCAAAGAAGTGAAGCTTCACTTTTATTTTATACAACATTTCAAGATTAAAATGTATAAAAACTTAAACATCAATGTTAAAATTATAAAATTTTTTAAAATCAAGGGAAAGCTTCATGACATTTTTTAAATTATTTTATTTTTATTATTTATTCAACTGTGTGCATGTGCGTGTGTATGTGCCCGCACGTGTGTGTGTCTGTGTGTGTGTGTGCCCGTGTATGTGTAGAACCACGGACGAATTCGCGAACCACCATGGACGCCTCCACCTCCTTCTGCCCCGGGATTCACAGGCTCCGCCCTACCAGGACCAGAAGCGCAGCCCCCCCCTCCCCCGCCTCTGCCTGGCGTCTATACGTGGGACCTTCCACCTGGAAGGCGGAGGCTTAACCCCTGAGCCACCTCTCCAGCCCCTATGACATTTTTTTAATTATTTTTTATTTTTCTAGTTTTACAAGCATAATGAGTAGTTGTCCTTGCCCTCCTTTATCCCCCTGTTCCTTCCCCCTTCTCCCACTTTCTCCTTCCTTCACCAATCCATCCTTCTCTCTCTCTCTTCCTGCCTGTCTGTTTGTGTAGGCTCCAGGGTTCCCTTTCAGTTGTCTGCTCTAGTGTGGGCCCAGGCCTCTATAGTAGATTTAAGTGACCCTTCCTTGGGTAGACCCACCAATAGAGGCACTCCCCTTCATCTACCTAGCCCTGGCCCCTAACATTCCCCCAGCATGCAATTATTTCTCCTGAGTTCCCTTGCTAGTCCATGGGGGAATGCTGATATGTCATAGTACAGATCTGGTGAGGATAAGTCTCATTGCACTGCCTCGAGTGGAATGTCCTGACCAACAGTGGACTTCCCCACCTTTAGGCTTTAACAATCTTACCACCCCCCTTTCACAAGATTCCCTGAAACTTAGGATGGGGAGAGATTGGTTGGCCTAATTTTGGCTGAATGTTTCAGGGTCTCTGGTACTTTGCAATCTGGTTGCTGTTATCTATTTCACTGCTTTTCCATTGCAATAGGCTGTGTCTTATTTGGGTGTTGAGATCTTTTCTTTTTCATTTGCAATGATTTCTTGGGTAGGACACTAAAAGCAAAGATAATGGAGCTGAGGAGATGGCTCAGTGGCTAAAGCATTTATTGTACAAGTGTAAGAATCAGTGTTTTGATATCCAGAGCTGTGTAAATGCTGAGTAGATATGGAAACCTGATGATTACTCAGATCCTGTCTCAAAAGAATAAGAAGGAAGAGCGATCAAGGATGATTTCTCAGGCTTATACACATTCACACAGAGACAAAGACACACAGGACACACACGTGTGCATTCATTTGCATGCATGTGCCCACATATGCATTTGAACATACACATGTTCATCACATGCACACTACATGAAAACAAAAAAAAAAAAATAAATAAGGAGCAATAAAAAATAAAGCAAATGCAAAAAAGTAAAAGGTAGGCAATTAGACATCAAATGTTTAGATTTTTAGGCATCAAAATAATTTATCAAGAAAATAAAAACTGGGCTTGGGAAATACCTCAGTCAGTAAAGTGCTTGTCTTGCCAAAATTAGATTTGAGTTTGACTCCAGAATCCATGTATGAAAGGGCTGGTATGGTGTCACACATTTATAATCCCAGCCCTGGGAGATAGAAACAGGCAGTTCTCCGAGGAATTGCTGGCAGCTTAGTCCATCCAATGAGACCAATAAGAGACCCTGTCTCCAAAAAAAAAAAAAAGATGGACAGTAACTGAGAAAAGACACCAATGGCTATTCTCTAGTCCTCCCACACACTTGCATGCATATATGCACCTGTTCTTCAGAAACATGTATACACTCAAGGGAAAATAAAATAGCAACACATATAAAAGAAAAAATATGCCTAGGTCATATATCTGTTAAGAGACTAGCATCCAGAATATATAAAGACAGTATTTTAATTCAATAGCATTTTTTCAAATAAACAAAAAAATTACTCAAAAGAAGATACCCAACTGGCAAAAACAAGTACATGAAAACATGCTTGGTATCACTACCTATTAGCAAAATGCAAGTTGAAAGCATAAGGAGATATACTTCATACCCAAAATAATAACACTTTCAGAAAGAGAGGAGAAATAAGATGAAAGAAGATAGGATACCAAACATTTGAAAGCAGTATTTTGACCAACATCATAGCCATGTTATTTGTAATAGCCAAGTTAGAAATAATCCAATTGTCAACAAATCATAGTATAAACAAAATGTAGTATACCCACACAAAGAAAAACTATTCAAATTTAAAGAATGGAATTCTGATATGTGCTGTAACTAGGATCAAGGATGAAAATGTACCAAGTGAATTAAATACAACACAAAACAAAGCAGGCAATTTTATAGACACAGATGGACTAAGAAATGGGGGAATTTATTTTATGAATACGGTTTCTTTTTATTTATTCAATTGTGCGTGTGTATGTGTGCGTGTGTGTGCGTGTGTGTGTGCGTGTGTGTGTGTGTGTGTGTGTGTAACCACGGACGAATTCGGGAACCACCATGGACCGCCTCCACCTCCTCCTTGTTTACTCTGCCCCGGGCTTCACAGGCTCCGCCCTACCAAGACCGGAAATGCAGGCCGCCCCCGCTTCCACTTCCGCCTGGCGTCTATACGTGGGGTCTAAGATCCGAACTCAGGAGCTTAACCCCTGAGCCACCTCTCCAGTCCCTGAATACAGTTTCTAATTGGAGTGTTGAAAAGCTCTGGAAAAGGTTAGCAGCAGTGGATGAAGATGATATAAATATACTTAGTGCATTTAGACTGCTACAAGCTGTTTAAAATGATAAATTTTGTCATATGTATTTACAAAAATGAAATAGTTTGCATATGGATGTATATGTGTGATACTTCTTCGTGTGTGTATTAATATTTATGCAGGCACATTGTGTCGTAGCACATGCACATTAGTTCCTTGATTGCTCTCCACTTCATTGCTCTCCACTTTATCCTATTGGGGCTGGTTCTCTTAAATGAACTCAGAGTTTGCCAGTCAGTCTAGCAGATTCCCTGTCTCTGCCTTTCAAGTGCTGAAATTACAACTTTTTTGAAATTTATTTAATGTGTGTGTGTGTGTGTGTGTGTGTGTGTGTGAGAGAGAGAGAGAGAGAGAGAGAGAGAGAGAGAGAGAAAGGCCACTATGTATTCCCGGGTAGGGACAAGGGTGACTTAGGGAATCATCCTGGATTGCCTCTACCTCTTTTTGGCTTCACTTTCGGATTTTTCCCAGGCTGTGCCCACCAGGGCCGGAAGTGCAGAAGTACAGGCCACTGCTATTTCCACCTGGCTTTTTTAGGTGGGACCTGGGATCTGAACTCAGGACCTTCTGCTTGGGAGGCAGAGACTTAACCCCTGAGCCATCTTTCCAGCGCGGGATTACAACTTTTTACCTGGGGTTTTTACACAGGTTCTGAAAATCCCAACTCTGATCTTCACACACACCGGGCAAGTACCTTGTCCACTGAGCCATCTCTCCAAACCAATCACTTTTTTTTTTTTTTTTTGACTAAGTCGAGCCAATAACTTCACAACCTTCTGCAACCACCCACTAGTGTCATTTAACTCTTTTTCCTTATGCAGCCAAAATATATTGATTACAACAAAATAGCAACTCTCTTGCTGATTCTTGGTGTCATAGTTAGATAGTGGTATCATTACTTACAGTTTCAAGAAATAAGTAGTTCAATTAAGCTCCCAGCAAGCCTGCAGGAGACTGTATAATTGATTGGGAAGACCCAGTCTACGGGTATGAATTAAGATAGTGGGAATGACCATGGCAAGTAAATAATTGAGTCAAGAAATGCTAGTGATAGGTCAGCAAGATGGCTCAGTGGATAAAGATGCTTGTGTATAAGTCAAAATATAGAAGGAAAAAATGGCTTCTAGAAGATCCTCTGACTTCGACATGAATTACTTGTAGTACTACTATCTCTTCCTTTCCTTCTCCCTCTTCCTCTCTCTGTCTTAAATACTCAAATAATATTTTTAAAAAGCAGCAATGTTCGTGATAAAATATCAGAAGACCTCTGAATGGTTACATGTAGGTGATAGGAACTCTTGGGTTTCTAACTTGGGAAATTTGGTAGTGTAATTCACTACAAGGAGAAATAGTTCTAGGACAAGAGCAGTAAGCAGTCTGTTTGAAAATGCTGTATTGAGGTGATGATGGGCAGGAACAGATGAATTGAGGCATGGAGTTTGAGGGAAAGCATGGTGTACAGAGTATAGAGAGTACACTGGACAGAAAGGAGGATTTGCCTTAAGTTTAAAGGGATCAATGTCTAAATGTAGAATCCCATAATTAGAAGTAAATATAATCCTTCCACCACAGGGTAACTTAAGGAATGGAAACAGTTCCTCTCTAGGACATCAATGTCAAAACATATGGGCAATTTCTCACTCAGCTTTGCATATAATAAAGCTTATGAGAATAAGCCGACTGAGGATAAATGTGGAAACTCTACAAACTAGCTCTCACTTTGAAGAAAAAAGGATACCTTGTGTGTGGTGAATCAAAATCCTAAATTTCTTTATTTGAGATTAAATTTTTGGGAATCTTGTCTATAGAAGAGAACTAACAAAGCAAAACATACTAAAATTATATTAAATCTTTAAATTTTAACATAATTTAAATATATTTATGTATAGATATTAAATTTTTAACACAACAAAATATATTAAAAAATAAAACAAGGGGCTGGAGAGGTGGCTCAGGGGTTAAGCTTCTGCCTTGCAGGTGGAAGGTCCTGAGTTCGGATCCTAGACCCCACGTATAGACGCCCAGCGGAAGTGGGAGCAGCCTGCGTTTCCGGTCCTGGTAGGGCGGAGTCTGTGAATCCCTGGGCAGAGTAAACGAGGAGGTGGAGGTGTCCATGGTGGTTCCCAAATTCGCCCATGGTTCTACACACACACACATACACACACACACACATAATTGAATAAATAATAATAAAAAAAGAAATTAGAAAAAGTAAAAAATAAAACAAGGGGCCAGCAAGATGGCTCAGCAGGTAAAGGCACTTGCTATGCAAGCTGGCGGCCTACTTTTGAACCACAAAACTCACATAAAGGAGGAAGGAAACGATAGATTCCACAAATTGTTCTTTGATCTCCATGCGCGCGCACACACACACACACACACACACACACACACACACACACACAGTAAGAATAATACATTTTAAAAATGTAAGTAAATGATGACTAAATAAAATGAAGCAATGCTGTGTTGTTCTTTTCATTTATCAAAAAGACAGTCATCATCAATTTCCCCTTATCTGTCTTTTCTTTCTATAGCTGACAAAAATCCTTCCTGGCTGATAGAGTCAATCTGCATAATTTCTAAGGAGCTGGAGTACATCATAGACTAGAATTTAGATAAGAAAAATACTGAAATCATTTACCTTTTTAAATTTTTAATTTATTGTTGTTATGTATATACACATAATGTGTGTGTGTGTGTGTGTGTGTGTGTGTGTGTGTGTGTGTGTGTGTGTGTACATGTCCCATGGTGCACAGGTAGAAGTCAGACTACAACTTTGTGGAGATGGTTCTCTCCTTATACTTTCATGTGGGTTTCATGAATCAATTTCAGCCATCATGCTTGGACAACAAGCACCTTGACTCACTAAGCCACCTACCTAGTCCAATCATGAGTTTAACACTTATTCTACCACATATGCGGACACCAAAAAAAAACCCCTAATTTACTCATTCTGCATTATGTAACAAACATACAAATTACATTCCATACAATACAACCTGTCCCATATCTATAGAGTAGATGAAAATGCATAATTCCTATTCACAGGCCAATGAGAAGGCAGACACGATGTAAGCACAGAATTACAAAGTCATGTAAATGCCCGAAGAGTAAGGAAGATGGTACATCTAACTTGGATTTTAGGAAGGCTTCACTGAATCTGTAAGACCAAGAAGGAGTTTTCCAGCTGGGAAAGGTTATAAGAATTATGGGAGATTAAAGAGCTCTGGGAAACAGAGAAAACATTCCTGATATGGAATTATAACACCCGAGTGACACAAGATAGGAAGTTAGGTTCTAGGAGCTCCACATGGGTCTTGATAGGCTCATGAAGCATTTTACCTATATCCCTGCCTGTAATAGTTACTCTTAACTGTTGCTGTGAGAGAGCACTCAAAGTCAAGCAACTTAAGGGAGAAAGGGAGATTGGTTCAGCTTTTGGTTCCAGAGGGGAGAAACAGTCTTTCATGGCAGAGGTGACATGGCTGGTGGTTGAAGCTGGAGGCAGCAGCTATGTCATTGCAAACATCCTGGAGAGTCCAAGAAGTGAAGAGTCTTCTCTTTAAAGTCTTCTGTTCTATGGTTCCTTTTATCTGGTCTGCTACTAGGAGGTTCCAATCAGGTCTAAGGCTGGTCTTTGTATTGTAAATGTATTGATCTGGATAATCTCTTCTCGTAGTCTGATAGCTGATTTTAGCTAATGCCAGGTGTGGTCAAATTGACACCCAGGATTAACTATCACACTGCCTAAGTGTGCCATTGACATAGTCACCTTATTCTCCATTCTGAAATTTTACTGTTACTTAGAGTGTGATTACATGTGCTATATAATGACAGTGCAGACAAAGGCACAAATATACACAACATCAGTCTCACAAGAGTATATCCCTCGGCTGGGGAAATGGCTCAGGGATTAATGAACTTGATGCACAATTCAGATCCCCAGATTCTACATAAAAATGCCTGGTGACCATGGCCACTTGCCTGCAATTCTAGAAAGTGGAACCTGGGAATATCACCCATGGGACTCCGCATGCACATGAAGCCTGCCCACAATCAAACATCCAAACACACATGGAAGCATCCCATACACACATACAAAAAGAGAATGATGGGATTTATATGAGTTTACTTTGATATTCACACAGTAATGGGCTTACCTAGTAGTGCATTTTCTAGAACATTATTCTCATTGTTAAACAACAAATGGCTGTACCTTCTTAATGTTATTGCTGTCTTTGGATCCCTACTATTCATTACTTGGAGATTTTGATGCTGTGCTCATAAGCTCCTCTCTAATTTTATAGCAGCCTGAATTAGTCAGGATTCTCCAGGGAGACAGAACCAATAAGATATATATATGTACCCAGAGAGAGATTTATGTTAAGGAATCGGCTCACGCAAGTGTGGAGGCTGTCAAGTCTGCAGTCTGTTTTGCAGACCAGCAGGCAAGAAACTCAGGCAGGCTTTCTGTGTGGCAGTCTTGGGGAAGAATGTCTTCCTCGCTAGAAAACCTGTTTTATCCCTTGATGCCTTCACTAATTGGGTAAAGCCCACATTCATTATGGCTTAATCAAAGTATGTAAAATTAAATGTTAGCCATGTTTTAAAATATCTTCACAGGGCCAGGGAAGATAATTCAGTGGATAAAGATACTTGTCATGCAAGCAGTGAGGATCTGAAGCCATGTAAAGGTACAAGAAAAAAATCAACTCCACCAAATTGTTTTCTGACCTACACACACACACACACACACACACACACACACACACACACACCATGGCTCAAGCACACATATGCACACAATAATAATCATGATGATGATGATGATGATAACAAATTCACACCAATGTCTAGATTGGAATTTGATTAAACAATTGAGCATTATCACCTAGCTAAGCTGACATATAAATCAACTATCTTGTATCCCTTGACACCTCCAGCTATCTGGATGCTTCAGTGAGGTGGCCAACAGGATTCAGTGAGACCGATTGATAAAAGGACTATTTTCAGAGATGTTATCACATTCAAGAGAACAAACAAGAGATACTAAGGTACCTGTCAAAACTGTGAATGATCTGAGATTTTACCAATCTGAAAGCCATACATGATTATTTGTAACTTGTATTTTCCGTAGTGTGTAAAATCTTTCCATTTGATTATTATAAAATCAACTAAAAAATAAGGAGGCTAGATGAGGCTGAGTATAGAAGCAAATGTCATGTGTGGAATGTTACAGATAAAAATAACGTTCTACACAATATACACGTTCTAACACAATACATAAGGAAGGACTAAGATGTAGCAAAGACTCAACATTTATTAAACATTCAACATTAACGTCTCAAGTCAGCTTATAATTGAGACATTCTGATGTCACAATCACTTTGTCCCACTAAATACAAATGAAATTAGAGTTATTCACCAGGCTAAGAGACAAGATTCAGCTACTGGCCAGCATACTTGTTGGTGTGTTTTGCAGATGTACAGGTATGAATATCAGTTCCATGCATCTTCATTCTTTTGGACTCCCTTGCTCAAACATCAGCTCTAATCCTAATAACCACACTATAAAAGAGGAAAACTGACACAGAAGGGAAAAAACAGGATTATGAACATTGCTAAATCTGTATTCAAGTCCTTCTACCTTTTTATGCCTTATTGTGAGTATTAAATCTACCTTACTTCGTCACTCTTATTTTTCAACTGCATATCTTAAACTCATTATGAGCTATGATTGAATCTTCTTATTTTAGTTTGTGTGTCCTTCCTTTGCTTGCTTTACTTTTCCTGGGGGAGACATAAAGAAACGTTTATTTATAATAGATAGAGAACACAGTGTGACCAAAGACAAAGAATTCTGGGGAAATTGAAGAAAAAAAAAAGAGAGAGATTCTAAATCCAGCTAAAAGAAGCAATGAATTTATTAGGGTTACTTGTTGTGCTGGTCAGTATTAATTGTCAACCTGACATGACGGAGACAGGTTTTCTTGCCTTCTGAGAGGGATTCTCCTAGATAAAGATTGGCTTCTGAGCATGCCTATGAAAGATGGTCTCTCATTACATTAATTGGCATGGGAAGACACAACTCACTGTGGGGGGCCATTTCCTAGGGAGGGGGATCCATAACTGTATAATAATGAGAACTGAGCATGAGTAAGCAAACATGCATTGATTCATTGCTCCATGCTCCTGCTGTAGATGTGATGTGACCAGCTACTTTTGGTTTCCTGCCCCCAGGACTTCACTGCAATAATGGAGAGTAGCCTAGAGTTGTGAGTCAACTTATCCCTTAAGTTGCTTGGGTCAAGTATTTTATTACAGCATTGTGTAATGAAATGAAAACACTTATAGAAATATCGGTGACTCAAAGGTAACTGTACCAATTAGGTACAGGTGCCAACTTTAACAATTGAGAATTGAGCCTTTAGACATACCTATGAAGAATGATTTAGTTTAGGCAAGCCCAGAACAAGCCTGTAAAAGATTATCTAATTGATGTGAGAAGACCCACCCCCTGTTTGGTGGGACCATTTCCTGCAGGTGAATAAGATGTAGAGAACTGAGGCTGGAGAGATGGCTCAGGGGTTAAGACTATGCCTTGCATGCAAATAAAATAAATAAAATAATTTAGAAATATATGTAGAGAACTGGTTCAATATTCTGGCAAAAATGATAAGAAGGTATTTCCTCTCTCAGCTTTTGAGTGGATATGATATGACCAGTTCTCTTGGCTCCTTGCTGATGAAATATAATCAGAAACAAAGAACAACCTCCTTGTGCCCCTCCTTGTGCCCTTAAATTGTTTGGGTCCTGTATTTATTCAGCAATGCAAAGATGAAATTAGTATAGCAACTATACCACTAAGAAATTCTCTAGGCAACTTACAAGCAGATAAAGCATTTAATCTTTCCATGAACAGCTTGGACAATTCACAAAATAGTTGTACCACCGTAAGTGCCCTGAGCAACTTACAGGCAGATATATTAATGAAGAGTCCCCACCTCTCGTCAACCCTTTACCTCCTCTATAACTTCAAGGAGGGAAGAAACCTTAGGAGGACCTCATGGATTTCCTGAAGGCTTATATTCCTTGTGAGTCTTTGAAACCTAAGTCCCATGAATCCCATGATCCTTCTGAGCCTTCCTTCCCTGCTCCCCAGGAGTTTATCCTGGTGATTACATTAGTCTGCCTGATTCAAGATGGCCATGTTCGAGGAAAACAAATATACAACACTTCATCCCTCCCCCTGGCTCTTACATTCTTTCTAAACATTATCTGGGATGTTTCCTGAAATGTATGATTATTTCCTTCTATTTAAGAATAAGTGGGGCTAGAGAAATGGCTCAGGGGTTAATCACCTTACAAGCAAAAGGACCTACTTTCAGATCCTAGATCCCACACAAAAATGTCAGGTAGAAATGGTCAGGTGGCCTGTACTTCTGGCCCTGGAATGTGGAGCCTAGGAAATCCTAGAGCAAAAAAATAAGGAGGCAAAACAACCCAGGATAATTCCTGAAATCTCCCTTGGGCCTCCACAAAAACACAGAGTGCCTTTTACTACACACACACACACACACACACACACACACACACACACACGCTCAAGTGCACAATAAATAAATAAATAAAGTAGGATTAGGCATTGGAATTCTGTCACAGCAACAGACAGTTATTCCCAGAAGTTCAAACAGTTATAAGTCTCCACAGCAACATACAAGAAATTTCCATTGACTGACTCTGTCAGCAAGAGTAATACATGGATATAAAAGCAAAGGTTTAACAGGCAATTTTAGAGGTATATCATACCTGTTTAACAAAACAATAGCAGAGTCTTCCTACTGAGACCCTTGATTTCCCTAGTCATAGAGTTTTTTGCCCATTTTTTTAAAACCATACATGAGTTCCCTTCTATGGAGTAGGCCTTAAACCCAATCAAAAATAGTTGCATTAATATGCACATATTGCCAGGCATGCTGATAACATAACATGTTAGGTACGTGGTTGAGCATAATCTTTGGTAACAGTTCTCCCCAGCAGCTTGCTAATGCCTTCTGGCACTACAAATGCTACCCAACAGGAAGAAAGCTTCTAGCTCAGTTCCAGCTCAATTTTTTTTCTGTATCCTGCAATCATAGTGCATGATGTCTTCAGCAATAGAAACGTATCATCCAGTTCTGTTGTGAAAACAAGAACAGTAGCAATAGCATGGGGGAGGGGAGAGGAGGAGTGAGTAGGGCCTCTCTGGTCAAAAAATCACAAAAAGGCAGCCCACCCTGACACTAGTATTTTTACTCAATAGTCTTATACTTTCTTAAACTGTCTTGTTCCACTCATACAGGGTGTCTTCGTTCAAACTCTATTGTTTGTTTTCATTATTCTCTTGCAGGTCTGTCCAAATCTTAGGAGTTAGCATTGTATAATGAAACCATTTTACAAAGGGTGGGCAGGATCTAAAGGTTCACTGCCATCTATTCCAGGCAAGTATGAATTGTTCCAGGAGCTAAACTCACAGTTCAAGGACACAATCCACCATGGTGGGTGTTGCAGTTCGCCTGCATGTTTGCTGATAAATGACTATCAAATGACTTAAGGGAATAAGGGGTTTATTTTCTCTTACGATTACTGGTAACAGTTCTCGGTCCAGCTTGACCAGGAGAGCTCACACCAATACCAAGGGAACTGGCCACACCATCACCATATAATGGCTGAGAAAGGGACAATCCTTACTTGCCAGACCAGCATGTCTGGCCAAGTGTACAGAAGGATGCCAACTCTTTCAACCAGCTCTCGGTGATTTATTCCAGGGCTTCTTCTCACCCACCCATTGTCTAGTTGGTGGGCCTTCAATCTCTTCAATAGACAATCTCTTGCAGGTTTGCTCTGGGCTTAACTCAACCACTAATTCTCTACAAATGTGCCCAGAGCTCAAACCCTCAACTGTCAAGTTGACACCTGTGCCTAACTGTGACAGTGGGAAAACTAAACAGCAGAAGCTTGAAGCAGCTGGTTAATTCCGCATACACAATCAGGAAACGGAGCAAGGAATGCTTGCACTCAGGTCCCTTTCTCCTTGTTATGCAATCCAGAAACTCAGCAGAGGAATGGGGTAACTCCCCAGTAGGCAGGTCTTCCCACCTCAATTAACATAATCAAGATAATCCCCCACAGACATCACAGAGTTCAGTCCCCCAGGTGATTCTAGATTTCATCAAGTTGACAATTGAGATTAGCAATCATGAGAATGGTCAAGGGGACTCATAAACCCCACATTTGGCTTTTTGTCAGTTTTTTAAATTGCTACTAAATGACCCAGACAGAGCCTTTTGTCTGCTTTTCGATCTGCCCTTCACTCCTCTGGCAGTAGTAACTTTTATCTCATTCTCCCTCTTATCCATAACATTTCCTATCAACTCAGAAGCTAATGTGGAGAATGATCCTGCATATATCTATTTTCTGGGCAAGTTCCCTTAAAGTTGCGTGTCTTATTGACTATAGCAGTGGCCATTCAATGGCCACTACCACTTGTAGGTAAGTCATTCCATAAAAGAAGGCAGACACCCCAGGATTTCTCCCATGGGCAATCTACCTCTCACTTAAGATTGATTCTGTCAGCCCTGTTTGGGTGCATCATTTTTCTGGGGGGAAGTTATTCACCAACATAACAAGTGCATCAGTGGACTAAAGAGAGGATTCTATCTATGATGATTAGTGCTTGTCAACTTGATTATGGTCACTGAAGTGGGCAAACCTGCCTACTGTAGGTGGCAGCATTCCCTGACTGGAATCCTGGACTACATGAACGGAGAAAGGGAATGGAGCAGTAGCATGCATTTATCGCTCTCTGCCTCACAACTATGGATGTACTGCGACCAACTGCTCCTGCTGCATTGATTTCTGTGCCATCTTGATTTATGATCCATAACAAACTCATTTTCCCTGAAGTTGCTTTTGTTAGGGTATTTTATCAAAGTCACAGGAAAAGAAATCAAGATACCATCCAAGTCCAGACTGAGTAACAATGATCTTATTGGGGTTGCTTCCAGAAGCAAAGGTAACTCAAAGGTAGCTGCTATACCACAAGAAAGTCTCCCCGAACAACTCATGGGCAGCTACACCACTGTAGAGTCCCACCTGCAGTATAGACAACTCATGAAAAGCTACACCGCTAGAGTTACCTGGACAACTTATAAGACATCTACACTATTGAAGAGTGTCCAGTACCAAGTCTACCTTCCACTTCCTTATAACCTTATGGAGTATGGAGGCCTCATGAGGATCTCATGAAGATCCATTAGCCTCATGAGTTTCTCCTATTCCACAAGGGAATGTTAATGGTCCCAATCTCTTGAGAGTCTTCTGTGGGTGATTATGGCTGCTCTAATGCAAGATAACAATGGTCATGAACTCTTCTGAAAGTAACAGATGCATAACTCTTTTCTGTTGCCCTTGTGATTCTTTCCTTAAGGTTTTTAGAAGCTACCATTGCCTCAAGCTAATTTCTTATATAAGTTGACTTTAGAAAGTTTGGGGAAAGGGGAAAAATGAAAGGTGCAGCTTTACTATTTCAAAGATCATTAAATTCATCTATTAGCCATAGGTTGCAAAATTACATACAATCATTCAAATCAGGAAATCATTGTAGTCAGATAAATAAAATAGCTGTCCATATCTTTTCATTGCTTCTTATTATATAGTTTTTGTTGTGCTCTGATGGAAACACTTCTATTTTAGACAGGGTAATTTATGGAATTAGACATACAGAAAGAAATATGCACATGGGCAAACAAAATGGCATGTACTTGTAGTCCCAGTTCAAGAAGCTAAGAAAAGAGCATTGCTTTGGGCCAGAGTTCAAAGCCAGCCTAGGCAACACAACAATGACCTATTTCAACAAAGGAAGAAAGAACTATGCATGACATGTTCTTCTTCTGTTTGGTATGTGCCTCCTTCTGGAACTGCATTAACATCTTCATATTTGGCTCGGAAGCTGAATGTTTTTATGGTACCTCATTGGCTTAATTTTAGTTGCTTGAGAGATGAGGACACAAATGGGCTAATCCGGGGCTGGAGGTGGCTCAGGGGTTAAGCCTCTGCTTTGCAGGCAGAAGGTCCTGAGTTTGGATCCTAGACCCCACGTATAGACGCCAGGCGGAAGCGGGGGCAGCCTGCGTTTCTGGTAAACAAGGAGGAGGTGGAGGTGGTCCATGGTGGTTCCAGAATTCACCTGTGTTCTACACACACACACACATACATATATACACACATGCGCACACACATGCACAATTGAATAAAAAATGGGCTAATACAGGAAGTCTATTTTCTGAGATTTTAAACATTATCTTGAACTAA
Organism: Typhlomys cinereus; assembly: GCA_023101885.1. NCBI lineage: Eukaryota > Metazoa > Chordata > Mammalia > Rodentia > Platacanthomyidae > Typhlomys > Typhlomys cinereus. The sequence goes on along the minus strand of JALPQD010000110.1, from coordinate 3,822,406 downwards.
GGTCATTTTCTCTCTGTCATATATATATATATACATGGTATATTCCTATAGATCATAGAATATTAGGATCATAACCGGATATCTTGGTTCTGAAGACAAATTATTTTCTGCCTGGCAGCTCTGGGGTTCGAATTGGCAATCCCTCATGTGCTAAGCAAGCACCTTACCACTGCTCAACTGCCAAAAGTCTTGAAACCAAATTATTTATATTTAAATCCTGATTTTTTTTTAAGAGTATAAAAACTTCCTCTTTAATCAAGGCTTGCAACATGGAACAGATTTGTCAAATAAAATGGAAAGTTTCCAATACATTGAAACGTAAATCCTTAAAGTCACCATAAATAGAACACCCAGAAGGAAAAAAACAAAACAGCAAATTTACACAATCCCTGTTAACAGCCATGATCTGTCTCTCAGATGCTTCCTCCATCTTGCACGTGTAGTCTTGCTGGATACAAGCACAGTGTGGCTTCTGGGGTCACACTCAGCTAAAGCCCATAGAGCATTCATCTGACAGGGCTGTGGTGCTGGCGGCTCTACTCAAGAAGCAAAGTTGTCACCAGCACGTTCAAACAGTGTATTGAACATCCTTTAAATATCAAAATGAGAAACAAGAGAGCAACACAATCATGCTATCAGAAATGTTAGGAAGTAAGGACAGCTGTGTAAAGTTTGAGGCTGAAAAGTGGTTCACCAGCTTCATTTCTTTGGCTTCTTGGGGAGTGGCCGCCGGAACAGTAAGATGTGAGGTTCTGGTTCATGGATCATGTAATGGACCCATCCCTGACTCTGCTGAACGCCAAGATTTCTCCATTCGGATTCAGACATCAGATGGGTTTTAGGGACCAGCTTGGCTATGTCCTTGGGTAACATGACATGCCGGTACTCGAACTCCTCGTCGTCGTATTTGTCCGAATAGTAAATCTGCTTGTGCGACATGACCGCTCCGCCGCCAACCTCCACACAACTCCCGGCAGCACCTAAATCCTGATTTTTGACAGACATTGCTATATGATCTTGAGCAGATGTCTTCAATTCAGTTTATCTGTCCAATGGAGGTAACTATAATTTCATATGGTTAATAATGTGAATAATAGAACAGTACCATGAACTCAATAAATGTTAGCTATCTTTTATAAATTGAGACAAAGTGTTTTGTGACTTCATATCATATTCAGTTTAGATTTTGGACAAAAATACCTCATAAATAGCCATGGACACAGTTTGTACTTGTCTCTCTTTTTGTGATGTTAGCAATCAAGGATGAATAGTGCTTATTAGATCAATGCTGTCATTAGGAGTTTTTTTTAAAATTCAATTGTGCATGTGTGCGCGTGAGTATGTATGTGTGTGTGTAGAACACGGATGAATTCGGGAACCACCATGGACACCTCCACCTCTTCCTTGTTTACTCTGCTCGGGATTCACAGGCTCTGCCCTACCAGGGCCAGAAACGCAGGCTGCCCCCGCTTCTGCCCGGCATCTATCCATGGGGTCTAGGATCCAAACTCAGGACCTTCTGCCTGCAATGCAGAGGCTTAATCCCTGAGCCACCTCTCCAGCCTCTGTCATTAGGAGTTTTTAAGTAGTGCTATAATTTTATTATTCTTGTTTTATTAGTTACAAAAGAAATCACCCTGCTTATTATTTGATTACTTAGTGGTATGGTATCCATAGTAAAATTGAGTAAGGGCTTTATTCTTTATCTCTCAGCTCAGACTACTTTTTATAATTATTCCCAATATGACTTCAATTCAATGCTATTCAATTCGACATGTCTTATTAAAGTGCTGATTGTATTCTAAGCATTAATTTAAGCTTAAGAAAACAACCAATGCCAATATAGACAACCCTTGTCTTAATGGAATTTATAATTTAGTGAAAAGATAGATGCTGCAATTATGCTGCATGTTACTGATAAACTCATCAACAAATAGCTTCAGGGGAACAAAATGTTTTATTTTCTCTTAATAGTCTGGTTAGAGTGCCTTGTCCATATTGGCAGGAGAGAGCATGCCAACACCAGGGACCGAGGGAACTGGCTGCACCATGCCCAGGGGAATACCAAGAGAGGGACAATTCTTACTTGCCAGACCAGTGTGTCTGACTAAGTATATCAAAGGATGCCAACTTTTCAACCAGTTTCCTACATCGTATTCATTTGCTCAGGAACTAGCCACACCTACTGTGGGGTCTCCCCATCATCAGATGATTTTCTGCAGACTTGCTCTGGGTTTAATTCATCCACTGACTCACCACCAGTGTGCCCAGATCTCAAGCCCTTAACCAACAAGTTGACACCTGTATCTAACTATATAGATATTAAATGAATAATTACATGCGTAGGTAAAAATACGAACAATGAGAAGTTCTATGAGTTCTACGTAGAGGGCAGTATGAAAGCATATAAGTAGAATACTAACCTGGTCTTCCTTCAGATAGCAGTGAATGAAAGAAATGTATGAGCTACGGGAAGGAAGAGGAAGTTGGAAAACAATTTCTAGATAGATGGCTCATGTACAGAGACCCTGAGATGAGAAAGACCTTGGTGATTTAGGAAATGGAAATAGATCAGTAAGGCTGGAATACAGTGAAGGAGGCAGAAATATAGGAACTTGGAATGAAGTCAGACAGCTAGGAAGACCCTAGATCAGGAGCCTTCAAAATGAGTGGGGTCCTGAACAATCAAGGTCTCAGCAGGTTAAAGACTTTGATTAGGTTAATAATAATTATAAAAAGTAGTCTGAGCTGAGAGATAACTGGTAACAGAGAAAGAATAAAGCCCTTACTCAATTTTACTATGCATACCATACCACTAAGTAATCAAATAATAAGCAGGGTGATTTCTTTTGTAACTAATAAAACAAGAATAATAAAATTATACCACCACTTAAAAACTCCTAATGACAGCACTGATCTAATAAGCACTATTCATCCTCGATTGCTAACTTCACAAAAAGAGAGACAAGTACAAACTGTGTCCATGGCTATTTATGAGGTATTCTTGTCCAAAATCTAAACTGAATATGATAAAACATATAGATCCTACTGTCAATTTACCCAAAAATACAGAACAAGGGAACATGTCAAATACACCATCAGGATATAACTGACAAAATCTGGATCATGACAAATGCTACAGATAAAAACTGCCTAGTTCATCCATTGCAAAAAATTTGGAGAGGTGAAGAGGAAAAAAAAAAAAGAAGATTTAAAAGATATACCAACCAAGCACAGCATAATGTAACAAACTGAAAAAATAATATATGGCAAATCTGTATGGGCAAAAAGTAGATAGGTTGCTAAGGATTATGGAGTTTGGGTAGCGAGGAGTGACTATTAAGTACTTTAGTTTTCTTTCTGTGTGATGACAAAGTTTAAAATTGATTGGGTAAGTTATATTCATAGATTTGAACAACACTTACCACTCAGCCTAGAAATCTTCTTCTACAACTGAGGTAGAGAATCTCAACACCCTGACAGATGGAGCCTAGGCCAGTAGAACAGTCAAGTGGACAACAGTCAGCCATAATGCAGAATGCCAGCGACTTTGCAATGCTCAAACAGAATCAGGCCAACCTAATTCCTCCCCATCCTAAGGCTTAGGGAACCTCGCCCAAGAAAGGGCAGTAAGATTGTAAAAACCTAAGGATGGGAGGGTCCATTTGGACAAGACATTCCATTCAGGGCAGGACTGCTGCATCCAGGAACTCATAGCAGTGAGATTTGTCCTTACCAGACCTGTGTGACTGAAATATCAACATGATCCCATAAACTATCCAGGAACTCAAGAGAGATAAGAACACACAGTGGAAACCTTAGGGACTAGAGCTGGATAAGTGAAGGGAAACTCCCCTATCAGTGGAGTGGCCTGAACAGAGAGGCAACTTGGTATGCCACAAGAGGTCTGAACTCCCACAAGAGTAAACAAGCCAGAGGTAACCCTGGGGTCCATAGAGGCAGCCAGGCAGGAGGGTGGGAAGAAGTAGAATAAATTAATGAAGGGAAGGGAAGAGTATGGAAGGGAGGGAGGATGGAAGGAGGCAGGGATAGGTACTCAATATAATTTTAAAATAAAAATAAATAAACAAATAATTGATTGGGTGAGGGCTGGAGAGATGGCCCAGGTTAAGACTTGTCTCACAAGTAGAAGGTCCTGAGTTTGGATCGTAGGTCCCACCTAAACATGCAGGTAGAAACTCCTGCAGCTTGCACTTCTGGTCATGGTGGGCAGAGACTGGGAAATCACAGAGTGAAGCAAAAGGAGATAGAAGCAATCCAAGATGATTCCTGAAGTCACCCTTGATCCTCCACAGGGACACAGTTCCCTCTAATACACACACACACACACACACACACACACACACACACACACGTGCGCACACAAAAATAAAGTTAAAAAAATTGATTGGGTGATGGCAATACTATTACATGAAATATAAAAAAATTGAACTTTACACCTTAGGTGGGTTAACTGCATGATGCTATATTTCAATAAAGTTGGCACATGCATATTAAATACATACACTGTATGTAACATATGTGTTGGCACATATTACATAAAATATACCATAGAGATATATGTAAAAGAGGAGATCTGAAGATGGTGGAACGTATTAGCCAAGAAATGGAGTATTTCCCTTCAGAAGAAATACTGTGTGTACAATGTAAGAAAGAGCATGGTATTTAAGAGATTAAAAAAGAATAATTCTGTGATTTGTATGTTCCTTGATACATAGTAAGAGTGAAAGAAAGGCCCAGATTGTAGTGTTGTGCAAGTCGCAGTAAGGGCTTGGGATTTATCCTGAGAACAATAAAAAGTCATTGTTGAGTGACATGACCACTGAGCATTATAATTCTGGCCACCTCCTGGAGAATGGAGAGGATCTGTGTGGAAACTAGTACGCGGTATCACAATTGTCTAAGTTCTCTAAGCACAATCTATTGCCCTCTAATTTTAGGATGGTGACCGAGGAAATGAGTAGATTAAATTAAACTTGTTGGTCAACAGGAATTGCTATGCAGTAGGATAGGAAAGTTGCAAAGCTGGCTTACACAACTGAGTAGGCAGTAAAACAGGAACAGCAGAAGAGTGGCAATTTGAGGTAAGGAAGAGATTAATTTTTGTTTGTATAAAGAAGCAAGGTTAAACTGTGCAGCAACGAGCTCACCTCATTGGAATAATTCAAATCATGCCTGAAAACATTCTTACTTTGAAGTATATTTCGATCTAATTAAATTCCCATTCAGCTAGTAATAGTTTACTATAAGAAAGTATCATTTTGCTAGGACTCGAGGCCCCAACACAGCTCATGGCTGAACCCCCTTCCCCTTTACTTCTCTGGGATTTGAATTCCTTGGAACCATCCACACTGAGTTAATAATTAAAGATTCCTCATACTAGTTTGTTTCACCTGTGTACAGGATTCCGATTTCACAAAATCCTCCCTGCGGTATTATTCTACTTAGTGTCAAAGTAAGGTCCCCTATTTCTGCAACCCAAAGGCAAGTCTCTGCTAGCTCAGAAGAAACAGGTGGGAGGCTGCATAAGCCTCAAAACAGCCTGCCCAGAGTCAAAACAGAGAAGAGAGGTTCCTGCAAGAGGTAATCTTTGCATTTCTTCGTTACACTAAGCATCTAGCATTTTGCCTGTAAGGGCCCAAGAGCAGCGGCGTGTTGCTTAATTCTTCAGACTTTGGGTGGGAGTGGAGCAGAAGGATGACAAAATGTCTATAAAGGCCAAGTGAGAAACTGACAAAGCTTAAAAGGAGACAAGAGCATGAAGACAATTGAGTGTATTCTCCCAGTCCTGTAAGCAAGCAGCTGCCACCTCCGTCCCTTGAGACACAATTAGTGAAGTCATGCCGAATAGTCTTTTATTGACTGCCCTATTAAATGCCCTAAGAGACGCAGACTGTACTTATTGTTACTTTACTCCCACCAGAGCCTTCTCTAGTTGTTTACCGTCCATATATTTCACCACACACTGCACCAAGCTCAGGCTTACCAGAGCCTTCTTTACGGCTGCCTTCCCCTCCTAGGCAGCAAGCATCTTTCCTTCCCCCTCTTCAAATCTCAATGCAAAGCCGGGACTAATTTACATATTTCTGATTCAGCTCATCTCTGAAATGGGAATAATAAAAATGATGGGAAGTATAAAACAAAAAAGTCTATAGATTAGGTTGCTTGAGAATATGACACACCATCTATATACACTTGAATTTTTGCTGAAAACTGCCAAGGACTACACAAACAGTCCTTTGTTTTATTGCCTTTATTTTTGAAGCGGTTTTCATTAGTTAGACTTAACTCTAGAGTTCTGTCTCGGAAGAGTAAGAATTTAATGTGAAACATAGCCAAGTATTTCAAAAGATAACTGACTTTATTTCAGCCAAATGTCAATCTACCTTGCACAAAGCCCTTAGGAAAAAAAGTCTTTCGGTTTAAAAACTGGAGGTGTGGGAAAACACAGTATGCAAATGCAGGACGCCCAAGGTGCAGCAGTCCAGGCCGGCCTCGGGCCCTCCTCCACCCCCCTCAAGTGCACCGCTCCCTGCCTCCAGGGGCGCCCCCCCCCAGATCGCCAAATCCGGGACTTAGTTGCGGCGCGTGTCCACTAGAACCGAAGAAAGCCAAGCTCTAGAGCTCTAGGAGTTTTAATACTAATTTTGCAGGTGGCCAAGAACTCGGAAGCCCGTCCAAGACGATAGAGGTCAGTTCGGGGAGACCCACACATTCCCTTCGCGAAGGTCCATGGTTGGGGAAGGAACAGATCTTCATTTTTTCCTCCAGTCGCTCTAGGTAGTAAAAGCCACTCGTGTTGGGGAAACGACAGGGACTTGGGAGTCTACTTTTCTAGTCATCTCAGAACTGCACTTCCTGCCAGGGCAACCAGGAAAATGCTAGAGCAACCCCGCAGCGCTACCAAAGCGCCAGATGAGCCCCAAGTGGTGCTCCAAGAGATGACCGGGAGGACACTGCCGGAGTCCGCAGGTTCTCAGCGGGCCTCGAGCGCTCGCCAGGCCGCACAATGGTAGGCCCGTTTCCACGTGCGAAAAATGGCCACGCTACGCAACCTCCGTGGCCGACCGAGGAGGGCTGGGGGGCTTCGATTTCGGCACCGCTACAGAAACCACCCAAGGAAACCGCAGTTTTCTTTCGCTTTTAGTTCAAAGACAAAAAAAAAATTTGCATAAGGCTTCCCTCCGTGTAAGCGAGGAGCTGGCCTAGACGACGGCTACATGAAGAACGAAGCGGACAGGCCGGAGGACGCGCGTGCATCCGGAGAGGCCAGCGAGCCGGCCGGGGCCAGCGGTGCTTTTGCACCGGGCGGAGCTCCGAGCCGCTCCACGGCCCCGAAGGCCTACTCTGCGCCTGCGCAACGGCCGTCTCTCGCTTTCCCTCCGGCCCCGCCCCCAACCGCCCGGCCCCGCCCACCTTCCCTTTCCTTCCCGGGCCCGGCCGTCGGCGCAGAGCATTGTGGGACACAAACAAAGTGCCCCCAAACAGGCTGGAGTGAGGAGCGGCAGCGGCGGCGGCCCGCACGCGCGCGGTGGCGGCTCCCTCCCGAACGTCCCTCCCCTCCCCTCGGGCCCCTTTTCCCTTCCCCGTCCCGCCCCGCCGGACCCGCCGGTCGTCCCCGCGCCTTGCCAGCGGCCGCCCGCGCGCGGCTCCCCGGGCCCCCGCGCTCCTCCCGTCAGGCCGCGGCGGCCGCTCGGGGCTGCCCTCCTGCCCGCGCGCCTCGCGCTCTCGCTCCTCGCACGCTCGCCGCGCCGCCATGCGCCTGCCCCAGGCCGCTCCCGGGCCTAGGCGCGGCGGCCCGAGATAGGGTCCCCTGAGCGTCCCGGGGGAGGAGAGGGAGCCAGCCGCGCGCTCCGCCCCCTCCCCCCGGGTCGTCGCCGCCGCCGCCGCCGCCGCTGCCGCCGCCGCGCCGCCTCGGCCTGGCGGGGAGGAGGAGCAGCAGCCGCAGGCCTCCGGGCCCCGCACCGCCGCCCGCAGGTAACGGGGAGTGGAGGGCCCGCCGCGGCTCTCGGGGGCGTCCGCGCGGGGGCCGGCGCCGCGCCTCGCCGGGAAGAGCCTGGGGTGCCAGCTCGTCCGCGCCGGGAGACACCCCGCGGGGTCCCCTGCGTGGCGTGTTAACCCTCCCCGGGGAAAAGCCGGCCTCGAGCTCGGCGGAGCGGGAGCGAGCTCCAGATCTGCGGGGTGCTGATTTGTTTGCGCGTCTTTCCGCCCAAAACCAAGCCCCGAGCGGGCGACGTGTTTGTGGCCGCCTCACCTGGTCCGGGCGTGAGCCGCAGACCTGTTCATTTCCTCCTCTTCCCTGCTTTTTTCCTGGTGCTGGCACGAGAAAGATGGCACTTACTTAAAAAGGAAAACGCGTGTATGCAAATGTTTCGTTTCCTCCCCTACCTGAGTTCTCTCCGTATCTAGTGGTTTTCCTGCGGGCCTAGCTAGAAAAGGGATTATTATTATCTGCAAGGGAAACGACGAGTGCGACAGAACTGATGGAAGGAAACGGCTTCAGTTGGGGTTGGGAGCCTTAACCAGAGTCGACCATAAACTACCACGATCGTGTACTTTCTTGGAACTTAGAGAAATGAGGACCAAAACTTAAATTTCTTTTTAGTTTATAAGCTGACTAATCTGGTGCATTTAGGGGAAAAAAATCTCCTGAACTTCCTTAAAATACTGTTTTATTCAGAGATAAGTTAATACCTGCACAGTATGAGATGAGAGTTTGGATAAAAATTTCATGATTTCCTTTCTCCTTTTTTATTTTAATTCTTGGTTAAAAACATATAATCTTGGTTTTCCCCTCACTTTGATATTCCAATGGATTAATAATATTTAATTGTAAATGTAATTTTCTCTAATGGAATTTGAAAATTATGAGTTTTCTTACGGCTCTGTATTTTCAGGATGATTATATGCATTAATTACAGAAACCAGATTTTGTGCAACACTGTTGTGCACTTTGTATATTTTTATATACACACACATTTAGTCTCATAACCTGATGATATAAAGTTACTTGAACTTCATAGATGAAATAGAAAATTACTGATATGTAATTTGACTTATTCTGTACAAGTAGAAAGACTTGAACCCGATATAGTTATAGCATAGGTGCACTTTCCAGTAGAAATATAATTTGTCATGAGAAATTTCAGTTTTACAGAACCTGGAGAGGAAATACAGTAAATTAATGTTTTATCCTTAATGTTTGCCTGCTCCTCTTTTTTATTTTGAGATAGGGTCTCCCTGTATAGTCCAGATTGGCTTCCATTTCAGGATTCTCCTACCTCTTCCACCATAATGGAGATTACAGGTGCCCACCAATGCCAGCACAATTGCTAGCATACTGGACTCTTAAATATTTCAGCATGTATTTCTTGAAAATATTTCTTGAAAATACAGTATCCATAAAAATGCCCATCAAAATTATGTTCAACTGACTTCAGGAGTTCCAAAGTAACTTTGAATTCTGGAAGCTGTAGTCAGTGGATCCATGCATTCCCATCTGCTGATTAAGCCTAGTCGATCTCCATTTAAAATGACTAGTTTCCATTTAAAAAGGATAGTTCCTAATCACCGCCACATTTCCCTCACCTAATCCACCAGTTACCTTGTAGAATAAGCTCACTCCTTACTTTGCCCTTGTCCTCTTAGTATCATTTCATTAACTGCTCTTTTCCTGTATTTTACTTATTCATTAAAACTTTGATCCCAGTTGTGTTCAGTCCATGGGCTACAAGGGGTCATGGATAGCTAGCTATGAATGCAGCTCAGTACAAGATCTCAAAACTATGTGTTTTTTAATTTTTTTTCTTCATTATCAAGACCTTTGTAGATGACAGTGTCATGGCACAAAGTCAAAAAGTTGGACACCCCAGGAACAAAGGCTTAATTAGTTTGAAGTGAAACTATTTGGCAAGAATATTTAAAAGGTCATTTCATGTACCTCATATCAGACGTAATGTCAGGTTGCCACACTGTTAATGATGCTAAATGTAAGCAGTTGATTAGAGACTACAAGATCTTTTTGTAAAGCTGTAGTTTGTTAATTTGATTATATTGTGACCGTAGGTTAATAACTTAGGAAACAAATAACTTGTTTCTGACACTTTGCTTAGTAAATTTGAACACCTGTTGATGATTCTTGCTTTAATCACTTGTTTTATTGGTGATTGAAGGAAAGAGTTTTCTTTATGAAATAGGAAATAAGTTCCCTGTAAAATTTCACATTAAATGTTTGATTGTATCACCTTACTTAGCAGTCTTCATAGTAAAGAGCTAGGAATAATTTTTTTCATGTTAAGAGTTATATAATAATTAACGGACTGTTTGTGATGGTACCAGTAAGGAGGTTAAACTTATTCATTATTTTGTAACTAACGATGGCTTTTTTCAAAGACTTCATTGCCCTGAGTTTGAAAGTAGGACCAGACCATTTTCAAGTCAGATGTTGTCTTTTGACCCCTAGAGTCACCATTAGTCTTAGAGCACTTTCTGGGTTAACATATCCTAAGCTGATTCTGTACTTTCTTTGCTTTGTTCTCTGGAAAGGTCTGTTTATCCAAGGAGTTTTGGGCCTCTTAATGAGAAATAGTATATACAAAACCAAGATCTGCAAATTTATTATATTCACTGTTACTAAAGTGTCATTGTTTCTAGAACCTTTAAGGTGAGAACTAAATTTTTTGTATCTAGTATTCAAATTTAGCAGAGCATACTTTTTTGTCTGTTTTTATTTTTTGTCATAAATGAAAATCTTACTAGCAAAGATAGGCTTATTTGTTTTCTATATGTATATATCATTTTAAAATTATAAAGCTGATGTATTGCTTATTAAGATTAAGATTGCTTTTATTTTTATCTTTATATTTTTCAAAGAAAGCATAATTTCTATGTTCAAAAGTCACTTAAATTTTGTACCTGGTTTTATGTTACTAACTTGTTATGGTTTGTTGATTTCATTTTGTGATTTAGGATTTTTATTTTTAAAAATATGAAAAGTATACATAGCTCAAAACAATGTTGTAATACTTTGTCTTTATAAGCATCGTTCCAAAAAAAATGTCTAGTATCACTAGAAAAAAGTACTCAATCTTTTCTCAAATTTAGGGTTTTTTTTTTTAGGTGAAATGTTATTTCTCTTTACCATTGTCTCTGTGTGTGGGACATGGTGGGGGTGGTAGGGAGGGTATGCGTGTGAGAATTTGTGCATGTAGAGGCCAGAGTAGGACTGTTGTCCTATCACTGTTGAGACAGGGTCTCATTGACCCTGAAGCACACTGTCTCGACTAGACTGGGTGACACCAAGCTCCAGTGATCCTCTTGACTTTGCTCCCTCCTTTTAGCACTGGCATTGCAGCCAAATGGCTCTAAGAACCCAAATTCGCATCTTTGTTGTTTGTGCAGCAGGTGCTCCTACTCACCAGCCATCTCCTCATCCCAGTACTTCTTAATGTCTTTATAATGTCTTAAGTGCTGGAGGGTTAGAAATGTATAGGCTGCAGCCACATGGTGGTACTTTTAAAGTTTTACAGTTATGTTCTGATCCTTTGCAAACACAACACTAGATCTGATCTGGATTATTAAGCTTTCTTTTGCATATGTCGTATTTTAAGTAATAATTTCATAAAAGTAAAACGGAAAGTCATGTTTTTAAAGTTGAATGACATTAATAGAGGTTTTATGAGTCTATTTACTTTTAGGTCAACGACAAAACTTGCATACATGACATGTGATCATTGAAAATTTTTAGCACATTTTGTTCTAATTAGGTCACATTTGCTAGAAAATGTATGTTCACATGATTTCCAGTACTGTGTTCAAACAGTTTTCAGAGGAAACAATGGTTGTCTGAGGAAGAACAACACATTTTGGGTTCTTCTAAGCCACATGCTGAAAAGCAAAAGCTGTGCCCACTGCGTGTATTCTGTGTTCACCATCACAGCTTTAGTAACAGAATGAGCACCTGTTCCTTCAAAGAAAGGATTGGATGACAGAGGATCCATGTGTTTTGGACCTATTCACCTTCAATTCTGTCTGTAGACTTAATAGTAGAGAGTACCTAAGATTATTAGAACAGATAAAGTGTTGAAAAAATGAAATAACAAATTGATAATATGAAAAGTGCATTATAGAGTATCAATGAAAAAATCTAAGCATAGGTATTTAGACAATCAGCTATAAGCTTCTTTAAAATTTGTATATGAAAATTTTAACAAAATATTGAAGGAAGTCATTAAAGTATATTCTTAAAGTGATATTGCTGGGGAAGTATAACTTGTTTGGTTGGGTGCTGTCTTAGCATGTGAGAGCCCTGATGTCAGTCTCCCACATTAGAAATTTGGGGATGTTAACACATAAGCCTATAATGCCAGAACTCCAGAGATTCAATATTAAAGACCAGGAGTTCAAGGCCATTTGGAGCCTAAGCCAGTTCCTGACCAATCTGACTTGCCACATGAAATCTCTCTCAAAACTACAACATAAAACTTTTTTTTAAAAAAAGGCAGTATTGACAAATATATAAAAACCAATAAGATGCCGTATTCTTCATGGTGTTTTAATAATCCTCTGAATGGTTAATCTTAGAAATAAAATAGGCTCTTTTGTCACTAAAAATGGTCAGGCAGCAAAGAATACTATAAAATGGCTTCTCATTACTTAGGAAACTCCTTACATACATGAAAAATAACTCATTTTCTGTCATTTTTTGGTACAATGCATCTGAATATACTGTGAGTTTTATGGGTTATTTTTGTATTAAAAGTCACCACATTCACCATGAAACAGATTGTTCTACTTCACAGTTACTGAAGTTTGTCTCCTGATAAGCTGAAAGTTATATTAGCATTTTGAGGGTGGCAGTTGTTCTTTATATTAGAAATGTCTTGCTCCATTTCAGGCAATGGGCCGGAAATCTTTGATCTTGGTTGTAAATTTGATTTTTGGTTGTATTAGCTTTTTGAGACAGGGTTTTATTATGTAGTCCAGCTAGCCACAAGCTAGTGGCAATCCTCCTGTCTCACTTCCCCCGTGCTAGTATTGCAGGTGTGCCCCACCACAATTGAGTTTAGTCATATTTTAAAAGTGTGTGTGTGTGTGTGTGTGTGGTTTCAGTGACCTTTCATTTTGCTGTCAGACAGTACTCAGACTCAACTTAGAAAAGAAAAGGGTGTTTATTTGATTTATGGTTCCAGAATGAATATAGTCCATTATGGTGGGAATTGCAAGGCATGGCCGAAGGCAGAAGCAAGAGGTCTTTTAGGTCACTGCAACCATTAGCAGGCGGCTGAGCAAGAGGAAGCCTAGCTGCTATCAAACTCCAAGGTCCTTCCCCTGCCCGCCCATTGCAATATGCTTTTTATGAAAGCACTACCTCCTAAAGGTGCCACCTATCCAACCATTAACACCAGTTAAGGGACAACTCACATTTCAAATCATGACATACATATATATATTTTTTCACATTAATTTCTTTGCTAACATTATTAATGCATTGAATACCTTTGGACAAGTATATTTTTACTCATCCTAGAATGAGCTATTGCCTTGTATTGTTATGCTGTTCTACAATACGGACTTAAGAATGAAGGTGGTGGATGAAGCTAAATCTTAATGTCTTAACTCCTCTCCACATTGATCGTTCTTTTGTCTTAATATTTTCCTTCTAAAGATTTTTTAAAAGCTTATCCTGTGAGAGGGCAATATATCATGTGGGGAAGTCATGGTGGCAGGAGCGTGAGGCAGCTGATTACCTTGTGTCTGCAGCCAGGAAGCAGAGAGGGATGCATGCTGCTGCCCACCCCAATTTCTACTTTTTTGTTAATTCCAGGATGTTTGATGCTCATCTTGTAGTTTCAAATTCTATTATTTTATTCAAGCCTGCTACAATTGTTTTAACCATCTCTCTATTCCGTAATTTCAGGATATTTTTACCTTTCTGCAAGTGCTAAATTACATACTTTTTATGCAGTGGTGATTTGGTTTTAATTTGGTGTTGAGTTTTTGATGCTTAAACAGTTACAAACATCTTGGGGTATATAAAGAAGAATCTCTATAAAGTTTTATGGGGCTACTTACTGCTCCCTGGTTTCTGAAACAGATTTAAATGTTTCCTTTTGAAAATCATTTCATCTTATTCAAATCATCAGTTTTCTGAAGATTTGATCCTCACCTACTGTTGGCAAACAAGCATGTTTACTATATGTTTTATTAAATGTTTTATGTTCTTTGATTAATCAGGATATTCTTTGACACAAAAAAATTAACTCTAACTCGGTGGGCTGGAGATGTGGCTCAGGGATCCCAGATCCCATGTATAGACGCCGGGCGAAAGCGGGGCAGCCTGTGCTTCTGGTCCTGGTAGGGGGGAGCCTGTGAATCCCGGGGCAGAGTAAACAGGAAGTGGAGACAGTCCATGGTGGTTCCCGAATTCGCCTGTGGTTCTACAGACACACAAATATACACACGCGCGCGCACTCATGCACAATTAAAAAAAAAAAAATTTAACTCGGGCAATCTAGTCCCTCATGGCCCTCTAGTGCCGTGAGTCTGTTTCCAGCTGCCTACTTCTCTTGGAGGCGATCTAGCCCCTCATGGCCCTCTAGTGCCATGAGTCTTTCTCTTGTTTCCTTGCTCCTCATGAATTCCATGCCTAGGCACTGTGAGTTCTCATGGGCTCCCTAACCCCTCATGGCACTCCATGTCTGGAGTCCGTGAGTTCCAACCTTTCTCTTTTCTAATAAACTCTACCTTAATCCTCAAAAAAAATTAACTCTTTTGGGACTAAGACATGATTGTTTTGCTTTCGTTTTATTTTTTTCACTTTTCTCATTCATTTTATTCATTTGTTTGTTTAATTTCGCCTGTATGCATGTGTGTCAGGGCACTATGTGCCCCTGTTGGAGACCAAGAGTAACTTCAGGAATCATCCCAGATTGCTTCTACTCCTTTTGGTTTGCTCTTTTGTTTCCCAGCCTCGACCCACCAGGACCTGAAGTGCAGATGGCACCTGGGATTCAAACTCAGGACCTTCTGCTTGTGAGGCAGTCTTAATCCTTGAGCCATCTCTCCTCCTTGCATCTTTCTTTTTCTCTTTTATATGTCTCATTTACCTGAATTTTTAACTTCTGTATTTATGTGATCTTTCTGCTTTGGAATTTTTCTGCCCCTTATGGCTTTTCATTGGTGTGCGAGGATAGTTCTTATATTATCTTCAGTACCTTTCTCATGCCCTGCAAAATTTAACAAGCCATGCATCTATGAAAATCAATATTTATAGAAATCGTTGCCTCTCATGTTTTGATCCACTTTCCTCCTAGTGATTTCTTCAATTAAGTTTACCTAGCTTCGGGCTGGAGAGATGGCTCAGGCATTAAGCCTCTGCCTTGCAGGCGGAAGGTCCTGAGTTGGGATCCTAGACCCCACGCCAGGCGGAAGTGGGGGTGGCCTGCATTTCTGGTCCTGGTAGGGCGGAGCCTGTGAATCCCGGGGTAGAGTAAACGAGGAGGCGGTCCATGGTGGTTCCCGAATTCGTCCATGGTTCTACACACACATATACGCATACACGCGCGCACACACACATACATGCTCACAATTGAGTAAATACTAAAAAAAAATAGTTTACCTAGCTTTACTCGAAGAAGCAGCAACACTATGCTAAAGGTGGAACTCTGAGCATACCAACCCAGTTTCAAATCTTGACTCTTGGTACTTGTCTGGCATAGGATTCTTTAGCTTCTGTACTTTGTTTTCTTCATTGGTAAAAATAAAGATTCTAAGTAATGTCTTTAAGAGTTATATGAAGAGCTGGAAAGATGGCTTGGGGATTAAGCCTCTTGCCTTGCAAGCAAAGCAAAAGGTCCTGAGTTAGATCCCTGGATCCCAACTAAAAATGCAGGGAGGAAACAGCAGCTGCATGTACTTCTGGATCTGAAAGGAGGAGCTTGGGAAACTCCAGAACAAAGTAAAGAGGAGGTAGAACAGTCCAGAGTGATTCCTGAAGTCACCCTTAGGCCTCCATAGACACACAGGCCAAGAAAAAGAAAGTTATATGAAAATTAAAGCATTTACTATTTAAAAACTGCTTTAAACAATGTGTTTTACTTAGTATTAACTAATGAGTATTGTTGCTACTTTTAATTTAAAAAACTCAAGGCTGTTATTTTAGGTTTATGAAATGTGTTTTAAATGTAACTAAAAAAACCTTAGGTCATTCTCACTACAAATTTTGAATCTCTAATTTCAGTTGAGTCTTCAGGACTTCTTAACAATCCTTCTGTTTTTGGTTCTGTTTTTTTGTTTGTTTGTTTTATTCTGTAGCTATAGCCCATGATAGCCTGGAATTTGCTGTTCTTCTGTCTTGTCTCCCAAGTGCTGGGATTATAAGGGGCAAGCCACCCAGTAAGGCCTTTTTTTGTTTTTGTTTTCTCCACAAATTACTACTTTTTATTTCATTTTCCTCAAAAAATCTACTCTAACTCCTATTCCTCCTGGTTTGCCTCCACCTGTAATGTCAATGAAAAGTAAAGATAAAGCCGTCAGACAAGAACTTGGCTAGTTCTTACCACTCTGCATCCATATTTACCTGCAGCTGCACCCTTCCTTCTTTTCTAAAAATGATTCTTCTCTTTAAGGCTAGTACTTTCGCTCTTGTTCTGTTTCCATTTGCCTAGCCAGGTTTCTTATTTCTATGTCTTTAGCTTTACTCTTTTCATAATCTTTTCCAACTGCAGTTAGAATGTTCTGTATGTATAACAATAAGATTTATCGAGGGATGTCAAACTTGTTCTGGCTGTTCTCTAATTTTTTTATTATTATAGTGCTAGAATTTGAACCCAGTGTCTTACACATTCTTTATGCTCTTCTATATCTTCATCTGGTTGGTATATATGTATAGAGATAGAATCTCATTTAAGTTCCTATACTAGACTTCAACTTACTGTGTTCTCATATTGTAGTATATATTAGAATTTATTTTTTATTTTGTCTTTAATCTTTTCATGTTTATTAGAAGCTCACTTGCCTTGGCACATATGTGGGAGTCATAACAACCTTAGGCGTCAGCAGACACTTTCCATCTTCTTTTGAAGTCAAGTCTCTTGTTTTGCTGCTCTATTCATCAGGCTTGGGAGATTCTGAGCTTCCAGGGCATTCTCCTTTTTCCACCTCCTCATCTTGCTGTAGAAATGTGAGGATTACAAGTGTGAGTCCCAGTGTCCAGCTTTACTGAGTATTGGGGATTGAAGTCAGGTTCTTATTTGATAAGTTCTTTGCCAAATGAGCCATCCTCCCAGTCTCAGTTTTTTTTTTTTTTTTCCTTTTAAATGAGTGTGTGTATTTGCTACATTTGAATATTAGAGTTGCTTCTACCTTTTGGCTGTTGTAAATGATGTTAACTTTGAATATGAATGATCATGTACCTTTTCAGTTCTTTTTTTCTTCCCTTTTACCACCTCTTATCCCTTTTTGAGACAGGATATTATGCTACAGCAGACTGGCCTGAAATTTACTGTGTTTCCCTGAAACTCACACACATGTACATACTTATGTATGGAAATGATACATTCATTAGCTAATGTGAGTTAGTGCCTTTTTTATTTATTTATTTATTTTTTGACTGAAATTTTTTTTTTATTTCCGCTCATACAAACTTAACAGGTACACCGGTCCCCTCCCTCCCTTCACCCCCATTAATGCCTTTTTTAAAAAATGAAAATCTATGCTGGGATTCTGACAGGCATAGCCACCATACTCAACTTAAATTGTGTAATTTAAACATAAACAGTTATTACACAACACTTTGTCATAACTAGATATAGGTGTCAACTTGATGGTTGAGGGTCTGAACTCTGGGGACATTTGTAGAAAATTGCTAGAGTTAAGTCTAGAGTGAACCGTGACTATAGGATCTAGTCCCTGGGAAGGTGAGTAAAATAGAGGGATCTGGTTGAGAAAGTTGTCATCCTTTGTGTACTTTTCCAGTTGATCTGGCAAGTAAAGATCGTCTCTCTTACTCAATATATTATGTGGATATGGTGTGGTCAGTTCACTTGGCCCTTGGTGTTGCTGTGAGCTCTCCTGCCAAGTTGAACAGGGAGGCTGTTTGGGTCTGGATTTATCAGCAACAATGCAGAGTAACTGTAACACAGTTATATCCCAGGAAAGTGTTTATAAAATGGTGTTAAAAAATCTATTTTGGAGGCTGGAGAGATAGCTCAGCAAGACTCTGCCTCGCAAGCAGAGTTCAATCCCAGCTACCATGTAAAAATGCCAGGCAGAAATAGCAGCAGCCTGCACTCCTATCCCTGGTGTGCAGAACCTGGGAAATCCTAGAGGGAAACAAAGGAGGAGGTAGAAGCAATCCAGAATGATTCCCAAAGTCACTCTTGGCCCTCCACAGGCACACACAGTGTCCTCTGATACACACACACCACACAATATTCTTGAAGCATAAACATGGCTGTTCTTAAGTAAGACAGGGCATTATACCCTGGCTGATAAACCTTAATTGACACTATCAGATGGGCATTTGAACAGAAGTACCTCTGAAGTTCTCTGGCGAGAGAAGCAGCAGCGACTTGGTAATAAAATGAAGACAGAATATGATTGAAAGAAGTTCTGAGCTTTTGCCTGCTTGCTTCAAGCTACTTGTTTACTCTGATTTTTAGTTTTATAATCCATGTCAAGGTTTTTCAGATCCAAAGAAAATACGTTTGAAAACAAGTAGTAAGTTGGAAGTACTATAGAAATGGGATGTATTTCTGATATCTGAAAGTAGAGAGAACAGAAGAATGGAATTTAATCTTTCGAAGGCAGTAAAGTAGGATTCCAAAAAGAGACCTAGACCAGAGGATGAGAACTGGAAATGTGTATGGTGTATTTAAAGAGTGGTAAGTCAAAGTCAGTTTTAGTGGAACAGAGTTCATATTGGAGTGTAAGAGGGAAGAAATGGAAGCCTAACATCTGAAAGCAGAACGGAGCAGATGGCATCTTGTAATGAGAGAAAACAGTTGGTCTTCTGAGTCCATTTCCTTGATAATGTAATAGGAGATAGTCTTACATTCAGAATCTTTTGTTAAAATCAGCCTTACACATGACAGTATAGGAAAATGTTGAAAAGTACCAAAGGTTGATAGTTCAACAAGAGAAAGCAAGGGCCTGTAAGCCATTGGGCTCAGATTGATTCAAGGTTATTAGTAAAATGTTTAGTAGTCAAGATGATTTTTAAAGGAGTTTTAGCACAGTGGCAGTGGAGAAAGGAAAGAATAAATTTGAGACTGGTTTTAATGATCCGATATGTATAAGGGGAAAGAGGAGAAATACTTTATTAGTTTCTGGGTTGTCATAAACTCAGTTACTTAAGTCGTATCTACAAAGTTGTCACTCAGAAATTGATGATGAGGATAAGCGCAAGATTGGGGGGCATTTTTGGTTTGTTTTTGTTTTTTTTTTAAGTTGGTACTTAAATACTACATTTGGGGTTGATGATGTGCTCAGCAGGTGGAAGGAGAGCTCGGCACACACAGTCCACTGGCTTCCACAGTCATGCTGTGGCACACACACCAAATACACATAACAGTAATAACATTTAAAATGTTTGTAAAAATGCATTCGTAAGACAGGAGAATGAATTTGGTTGGACATGTAACTGTAACCAAATAATTGATAGGAACACTTTAAAGGAGGAAAAAGATAGCTGTCAATCCAGCCTGGTGGGTTGGGAGAACAGAGTCCGGTCAGCCTTGAAAGATAACAAAACTAGAAAGGATAGCTTTCTCCTTTTCTGATCCAGACCCAGGCCTATGGGGTGCTTCTCCCATTCATGGTATGTTTTCTTCCTCTCATTAATCTTCTCTAGAAACACTTTTATAGACACACCCAGAGGTGATGTTTTATTAATCTAGTTCATCTAGTCAAGATTATAGAATAAGTTTTAACTTTTTACTTTGTCATCTTCAGACTAATTCTCTGGTTTCAATATGGCTCCCACTATAGTCCAGAGATTAAAAAAAATACTTAGCTGTCTCATTTTGTTCTCTCTCTCTCTCTCTCTCTCTCTCTCTCTCTCTCTCTCTCTCCTCTCTCTCTCAATGTGTGTGTGCATGTGTGTGTGTGTGTGTGTGTGTGTGTCAAAGGGCACATAAGTCCCTGTGGAGGACCAACAGGTGACTTTGGGAATCATCCTGAATTGCTTCTACCTCCTTGCTTTACTCTGGGATTTCCCAGGCTCCACCCACTAGAGCTGGAGGTGCAGGCCGCCACCATTTCCACCTGGCGTTTTTTCCGTGGGACCTGGGATTTGAACTCAAGATCTCTTGCTTTTGAAGCAATCTTAACCCCTGAGCCATCTCTCCAGCCCCCTTCTTTTTAGCAACATCTCATCTCTGAAGCGCCTCAGTATCTGTTTTCTTGGCCAAATAACATTCTCTCAGTCACTATCTTTTACCTAAATAAATCTTCTATAGCTATGATATACATCTATTGAAGTATGTTCCCTTGCTTTATATAACACAAATATACCTTACTCTGTGATTATTTTAGTGACAAATGACAGAAAAAAATGGGGCACTTTATTATAATGTACCATTTCACTATTTGTAAGGCAGTAGTTTCTGTGTGCTGGGGATTCTTGTGGGGATCCCAAAAATCTTCCAGAGGTCAAAGCAATTCTGACAGTTTTTGAAGATGTCATTTCAGTTTACATTCTTACTCTTCAGATGTGTATGTGAGATTTCCAGAGCTAGAAATGGTGATACATAACCAGCGTTTGGGAAGCCCAGGTAGGATTGCTCAGAATTTGAGCCTGGCTTCAGAATTAATCCTTGGTAGCATGGTCTATGAAGTGATACCTATGAAGTGTTTCAAAGAGTGAAACAAAGCAAAAGCACAGAAATATTACATGAATCCCAGCATCACAAATAGAGTACAAGTGTGATGTGAAAATCTAGCTAATTTCCAGTAAACCAGACCTTAAGAAATGTAGCTCAAGACAACCTTGGATTTGTGATCCTCCTGCTTTTTAAGCCTGTACCACCAGGCCCAACTCAAAGCTATTTTTCTTTGTAGGATATTGTTTAAAAACATTTATATTTAAATTGATAATTGGATTGGATATTAAATGTTTGAATAGAGACTAATTATGTATAAGTAAAGGGATCTGTTATGGTGTTTAGGTAATAGGAAAAGATTATAACCCTTTTAATCAGCACATGGTAATGAGTCAAAGGACTCACTGTATTTGTCTTTACAGCAGTCATGTAGTGGCAGATCTAGAACAGAAATCTTAATTAGAATTTAAAGTTACTATGGGGGTGAGTGCATGTGCATGTGATACATGTAGTGTTGGCATGCGTGTGCTACAGTGTCCTTGTGATGGTCAGGAGACAGCCTGCAGGGGTCATTCCTCACCTTTCTGTCTTTGGACCAGTCTTTTCAGCATTATTGCATACCCAGGCCAGCTGGGCCAGAGAGTTTCTGATAATTCTCAAATCTCCCTCTTCCATTTCTAGTAGGTGCACTAAGATTTTGGGTATTTCCAGCTTTTCTGTGGGATCAGGCAATCTAAATTGAGGTAATCAGGATCGCTTGGCATGTGCCAGCTGAGTCGTTGTCCCCACTCCACCCCTACCCCATGCTTTTGTTTTTTGACTCAGGGAATAGCCCAAAATCTATGTAGCCATTTCTCAACCCTATTTCACTCAACCTTTGAAGGACTGAAGTTACAGGCATGCACTGTTAGACTTTCCCAAGAGCCAAAAGTCACTCAAGGTCAGACTTAGCAATATAATATAGCAAGTTCTGATATTTAAAATAAGTATCCAAAGGATTTTTTTTTTCTTGTTCTGTTTTTAAAACTGGGTCTCATGTAGCTCAGGCTAGCCGTTAACCTTCCTATGTAAAACGTCTGCTAAGTTACTGATTCTGCTAACCCTTCTAGTCTTTATTGCCTGCCACCTCATAAATGTTTAAATAAATTTTTTTTCTAAACTATATAATAATCTCTCAATAACATTTCGGGTGTGAAATTCAATTTCCTTTAGTCTGTATTTGAGGAGGGTTTTTTGTTTTTTTGTTTTTTCATCTGAGAGAAATACTGCCTTTTCTAAATTTATCCATCTGTTGTTTTTTTAACTTTGAAAGTAATATTTGAGTCATAAATAGTAATGTTGAGGCTAGAGAGATGGTTTAGGGGTTAAGACTCTGTTTCACAAGCAAAAGGTCTTTAGTTCAGATCCCAGGTCCCATGGAAAAATACCAGGTGGAAATGGTAGCAGCCTGAACCCACCCTGGTGGGGAGAGCCTGGGAAATTCCAGTGCGAAGCAAGAAGGAGGTAGAAGCAATTCAGGATGATTCCCAAAGTCACCCTTGGTCCTCCACACGGACACACACACACACACACACACACACACACACACACACACACACACATAAATAAATAAATAAATAAATAAATAATTTTTTTTTTAAAGTAATGTCTGTGTAAGAGAATGAAACCTCCTAGTCTTGGTACACATTGATCTGACATATGGTTCATCTAGAGACACTTGTTATAATTTTGGCTCTATCAGAGCAGAACGTTTTTCCACAGACTACAAATTAGTGGTTTTTAGAGCTGCTGTCCAAAATCCTGCTCTTGACTAGTGTAGTAAGAATGGTGAAGGAGGTCTTTTATTTTTACTTTTTTTTTTTTTAATTGTGTGTGTATGTGTACTTTTGTTAGTTTAAAGCCTGTGGAAGAAACCCAACTATGTTTCAATAGATGAACAAACAAAGCAAATGCAATCATTCACATAATGTGATATTATTCAGTCTTAAGATGGAAACTTTGGAGGTGGAGAAATGCCGCGAGGTTAAGCCTTTGCTTCTCACAGAAAAGGATCTGAGTTCTCATCCCAGATCTTCACAAAAAGGCCAGGCGAACTGAAATCCTCGTCAGTGTATTAGAGTTGGAAGCAGTGTAAGAGCCAGAAAACTCAGAAAAGACCTAAGAGTGGGAATGTGGGAAGGGATGATTAGGGTGAAACCTTTTAAAGGGGAGACGTTTAGGATCACAAGACAAGGATAATTGGGGGGAAAACATAGGGAATGAGGGGAATGGGGGACAGGAGGACATGGAAGATAGGAGAGACAGAGGGGCTTACAGAAAAACCCAAAGATGGTGGAAAGCAACCCTAAAGAAACATCCTATACTAATAATATGTTTTTTAAAAGTTTTTTAAAGAAAGGAATAAGAATGAGCAGTTCCTATGCAGAGGAGCATAGAGTGAGGAAAATAGGGGAAAAAAATAAAAGCCTTGAGCTGATGCACTCAGAACCCGGGACAAAATTATACTAGAAGTAGCAGGAATGTGGCACTCCCTGATAAAATGTTGGTCAGAGAGGTTTTAAGGGCCCCCAAACAGGCTTTTGCCATTGCTCTTGGTAGCTCTCCAAAGGCTGTCAATAAGACTGTATTACTGAAGATGCAACACAAATGGATCACAGCACATGGGCTAAATATATAACTGGGACTGGTCTGAGGACTTTCTCCTTGCTAGATAGCTTACTAGATAGCTTACACAGTACCAAGAATACTATAGAAGCTGCTCGAGGAGAGAAATCCTCATAACCCTATCAACGGCATAAAATCTGTAAGTTGCAATGTACATCACCATGGCAACAGGTGACCACCAGTGTAATAGTGGCATGAGTACCAAAAAGAAAATTCAGTAGCTTTCTGATTAGACTCAAGACCCGCTTGTCAGAAAGTTACCCATCCCTGTTATTGCAAACTAGAACAAGAACCTAAAAAAAAGAGAAGGAAATAGATCAATAGGGAAGACAGCCAATAAACCTATAGGTAGACAATGCATCAAAGTGCTCTGCAGGTAGATGTTGTTATAGCCACAGAATGGGAACTCACAGTAGAAATCTTTGGGTCTAAAACTGGATGAGTGAAGGGAAATGCACATATCAGTGGGGTGTCCTAAAGAGAGGTAACTTGTTAACACTATGGAGGCCTGAACCCCACAGGAGTAGACAATCCTGAGGTCCATAGGAAGGATGAGAGGGTGAGAGGGAATGGTGAAGGAAAGGGAGGGAATGTGAGGGAGGGAAGCTGGGATGAATACTCTATGCTTGTAAAAGTAGGAAAAAGTAATCTAAAAAAAAATCCAAGTGAAAATGGTGCCAGTAACCAGAACTTTAGGCTTTGGGAGGGAGAGCAATCCAGAATGATGCTCAAAGTTGTCCTTGGGTCTTCACAGGTACACACAGTGCCTTCTGACATACCCTTCCCACATACACACATATATACCCACACTTACACATATGCAAAAAAAGAAAGAAAACTGTTCCATTCTCCAGCATGGAACAACCTTAAGAACATTATGCTAAGTGAAATATGCTTGTCACAGGAGGTCATAGGATTGTCTAATAGAGGCAGAAAATAGAACAGAGATTAGTAGGAGCTGGTGGATGGGAGAAATGAGGAATTTATTGTTTAAGACTACAGAGTTCCAGTATGAAGTGATGAAAAGGCTTATGTATGAGGTAGGTAGTCATCTGTTTCCCTGCAGTTGAATATACTTAAATGCCATTGAGATGTAGGCTTAAAAAATCTTTGAGATGATAAATTTTATGTACCTTTTGTCACAACAAAATCCTACTTGACTGTTGCTTAGTAAGTAATTTAGCGATTCAGGATTTTTTTCAGTTACTGTTTCATTTTAAAAATAAAAGCAGAGACTAAGAAGATGACTCGGTGGGCAAAGTGCTGGACATGAAGTCACAAGAACCTGTGTTGGATGGCGTGAGAGTGTATGCCTGTGAGGCAGAGACGGGCAGATCCCTGGGGCTCACTGGCCAGCCAACCTAGAGTAATCAGCAAGTACCAAGCCAAGAGAGACACTGTCTCAAAAAACTGCATATGAGGAATGACATCAAAGTTAATCTCTGACATTCATACACATACATGTGCACATACACACATCCTCCCACATACATAAAATAGTATGATAAAACTCTTTCCCCCTCTTTTCAGTATTGGGGATCAGATGCTGTAACCACTAAGCTATATATACTTGGCTTTAAAACTACTTTTCAGTTTTATGTAAAATAAGCTAGTAGTAATTAAATACAATTAAATACAAATCTGTATTTTATTCATCCTTTTCTGACCTTTGTCATGTTGAAAATGAGTTTCTTTTGAATGGCTTATGTTTGTATTTCTTTTCTTTCCTTTTTTTTTTTTTTTTTTTTTTTTTCCCGTCCTGTATTTCTTTTTATATATGTTTAGAGACACATGTCTTTCTACCATTTTTTTTCTTTTATTTGGTTTGAATTAAGCTATTTTATTCAGTGTGATTATTGGTAAGTTAAGATTGTTGATATGTTAAGATATGTTAAATCTATTATTTCTGTTCACTATGTACAGTTTCCCTGTCCTTTTTTTTCCCTTTTCCTGAATGTTATTTAAAAACTACATTAAAAAGTTTAATTTTTTTGGCTTTAATTATGTGTCAGATATAATTTAGAAAAATAAGAGGAATTAGACATTATTACCTGTGTTTTTTACTTGTTTGTTCTTCCATCTCAGGAACTTACTTCAGCAATATTGTAAGGTAGGCCTGCTGGCAACAAATTTTCTATTGTTTGTTCATCTAAAGTTATCTTAATGTCTCTTTTATCCTGAAGGATACATATAGGTGGGTGTATACCTACATGCAGATACAAGAGGGCACTTGAGTGTTTATGCTTATGGAGGTCCAAGGATGACACCAGGAATCATTCTGGACTGCTCTACCTCCTTATTGCTTTGCTGTAGGTTCCTAGACTCCATCTAGGGCTGAAATTGACAGGCTACTACTTTATTCTCCATGTTTTTATGTGGTATCTGGGAATCTGAACTCAGGTGTTTTTGCTTTCAAGGCAGAGGCCATTAAAGGCAAGCATCTCCATAGCCCCTGGAAAGTATTTTTTGCTGGATGTAGAATTCTCTTTGATAGTGCACAAATTATGTGCATGCAATACTTGTAATGCCAGTACTCATGAGACCAAAGTAGGAAGATCTCACATTCAAGGCTAACCTAGGCTATACAATTAATATGCCAAACATACACTGTATACTCTTTTTTTTTTATTTTTATTTATCGTGTATGCGTGTGTGTATCAGAGGGCACTGTGAGTCCCTGTGGAGGATCAAGGGTGAATTCAGGAATCATCCTGGACTGTTTCTACCTCCTTTCGGCTTCACTCAGATTTCCCAGGCTCTGCCCACCAAGACTGGAAGTACAGGCCACTGCCTAGCTTTTTTTGCATGGGACCTGGGATCCAATCCAAACTTAGGTCCTTCTGCTTGTGAGGCAGAGTCTTCACCCCTGAGTCATCTATCCAGCCCATCATTTAAAATGTCCAGTTCAGTGACATTTAGTATATTCAATGACTTGTGTATTTTTCAATAGAAACAATTTTAGAGCATTTTCCATTAGCATCAAATTAACCCTGGACCCCTTTAATAAGTTATTAATGTGTGAATATTACCCTTGCATATGTCTTGACTAAAGATGATTTTTTTTCTTCTGAATTTTCTCTCTATTCTGGGAGTCATGTGAACATAATTACACAAAGTATAATATTTTAAGGTCTCATGTTGTAGCATATATCACTGCTTCATTGTTGCTGCTAGAACTCTGTTGTATAGCTGTACCATATTTTATTTGTCCATGTTTCAGTCTTGCTGTGCATGTTTTTGTACGGACATGTTTTCTATCTTAGATTCCTAGGAACATAATTGATGGATAGACCATATGGCAACTCTTATCTTTTTGAAGAACTCTTGAAACTGTTTGTCAAAATGACTGCATTCTTTTATAGTCTCAGCAGATTTATATGAGGCTTTTAGTTTCTTTATATCATCACCAGAAATCTGTTGTTGGTCTTAGGATTCCAGTTATACTAATGAATATGAATTCTTTGCAGTTACTGTGTTGCTATTGTTTTAAATTTGTTAAGTATTTATAATTGTTCTTTGAAACATTTTTATGACAGCAGCTTTTAGATCCTTGTCAAATAGTTACTGGCATCTGTAGATTGTCTTATTCAAATTCAGATTCTCCTGGTTGTTTATATAACATCTTCTTATTGTATTCTAGACATTTTTTGTTTAAATTGTGATGCCAGTGAGGAAATAGAGAACAATAACTCATTTCTGCCATGTAGGGATGAAAGTCTAGGATCCTTACATGGTTTTGATTGATATACTGGTGAGAGGAGAAGAGAAGTCTCTTGTCTCTCTTTATTAGGGTTGGAAGGTTCCATGGTCTAAAGGATGTCTTCCACTAATGGGAACCTCCTTATCACTAGGTAGGTATAAAACCACTGATATCGAAGAGGGGCAGGTGCATCTCATTACATCTGAGCAGGATAACCTTTTCTTAGCTCTTCCATTCCCTCTCCAATTGGGGGAGTAATTGATTGATGTTCTTGACCTTTAAAGAATCCTTTATAATATTCTCTAGATACAAGTTTCTTTACAAATCATTTCCCACATGCTCTGTACATGTCTTTTTCTTCTTTTCCTTACAGTGTTTTTCATATAGCATTATATTTTAATTTTGCTGAATTGTGCTCTGTCTTCCAGATAGGGTCTCCCTTGATATCTTAAACTGACCTGAAATTTACTTTGGAAGTCAAGCTAACTTTGAATTCAGGATCCTTCTTGTTCCAACTTCCTAAGTGCTGTGATTAGAGATGCCCCACTACTCCTGGCTTGTTTTTTTCTTTGATTTAATGACTGATAGTTCTTTATCTTAATCCCTCTTTGTCATTGAAGTTTTTTTTTTTTTTTATTAAAGGTAAAACTGAAAGACTAATGGCTAGTGGTAACGTTTTAAAAAAGACATAACCACTTTTGTTTGGCTTGAATTTTTTCGTATATGGATGTGTAGTTGTTACAACAGCATTTGTCAGAATTGCTGTTCTCCACTTAATTGTTAATGTGTGTGGGTATATTTCTAGATTCATTTCTGTTATAATGATCCCTGTGCCTATCCTTATTCCAACATCACTGTTTGGATTGCTATAGCTTAATGACAAGTCTTTAGTGTGAATCCTCTTTTCTTCTTCAGAATTATTTTGTCTATTCCGATTTCATTGCTTTTCTGTAAAATTTCAGAATTAGCTTTTCTATATTTTAAAAAAGGCAATTTGAGGAGATTGGTATTTGTTGATTATTCAGCTGAATGTGGACATGGTATGGCTCTCCGTTTGCCTAAACTTCCTTGATTTATACTTTTTTTTTGGAGCGGTTGTAATGGTACTGGTTAATTTTTTATTTAAGTTTTCTATTTTTGTTAATAAAATATAACTGGTTTCTTCATATTGACCTCATATCTTGTCATTTATTCATAAAGGCTTTTCTCTTTCTTAAAAATTCATTAATTGAAAGTGACTGGAAATTGACAAATTTATATGCCTTTTTTATGTGCAGCTGTGTGTATATTTGTGGATGGCAGTGGGGGGTTACATGCATATGTGTACTTTTGTGGATTCGGGCCAGAGGTAGGTTTCAGCTATCTTCCTTAGTTGTTTCTCTGTCTTATTTCTTTTTTAATAGGACTGATGGGGAGGGTACATTTTTGCCTTTTCATGGTCTTAAATGGGGAAACATCTGGTCTTATTTAGACTTTTTGACATAGGTATATTGTCCAATCGAGAAGTTCCATTTTCCTAATTTTCTCAGAATGTGTTATGACTGGTTTTAGAAACCACATGAAGTGTATCAAAAGTAAAAGGCAGATTTAGATAGCTTAATATTTAATCCTTAAAGAAACAAACCTGACAAGGAGATTAAAAATGCAAAGACCAAATGCAAAAAGTATACAAGTGTTTACCAGTGGTCCCTGAAAGGAAAGCAGCCCAGTTAGCCAGTTACGTTTTAAACATTCTACCAGTTAAACTTTTATTCCTGTATCCGCAAATCACTGGCTTGTTTTATATGCCAGTTACCTAGTGATGTGTCTGGGTGTGGGATCAAATCTCTGAGCTGAATTGTGACAGGATGAGAATCCTGGTAGGAAGCTAGTAAACATTTGTTCTGTAATATTACTAGTTGTTTTACCAATTGGTTGTACTTTCCTACTGGTTACATTGTCTAAGACAACATAGGCACCTAAATTAACATTAATCTTTTAGGAGTTAAGGACTTAAGAGAGTCATCTCAATTCCTTTAGTTTTTCCTCTGACAGTTGCATCATCTGCTGAAACAGGATAAGGACTTGCCAAACATGTAGTTTCTCTTGGAATCATAAAAGACATTTTCTTCCTTTTTGTAGAATATACACTGGTTTAATGTCCAATCTTTGCAGTATCCACAGCCTTTGTGACCAAGAGGACAGGTGACTTACCAGAGCTTTCAATGGTGTTCCATTGTCATCCTGTGTCCCAAGACCTATCTCACTTGGAAGCAAGGGCTAAAATATTAGCTGTCCTCTTAGCTTATTTTCCTCATTAGCTTTGGCCTTCAGTTGTGCTATTGAACGCTGTTATCATGCCAGTTACAGTGGTCACGAATGAGTGCAGGTATTCCTTCTGGCAACATAAGATAGGAGTTCACCACTTTTTTTTTGGTAGTCATTCTTTTTTTGTAGTTTCATATATGTGTATAATGTGTTATGATTCTGTTCACCCATCCTTAACTACTCTCTTACCTCCCCTCCCACTGTTCCCATCCAGCCAGAATCTTGACTTTTCTGAGTTCATAAGATACAACCATTATATCCCAATTCAGAAATAAGAATCTCTTAGAGATGTAATGTCTATTCCATTTCAAGCACCAAAGTAAGAAAGCCTTATAGCAACTTGTGTCTCTAAACCTGTACGTTGTAGTTGTAAAGTTCCCAAATGGGGAGAGTCAAGAGGAAAAGTGAAATTGCTGGTTCCCACACTTAGGGATTTTGATGGATTGGTTAAAAAAAAAGAAGAATTTGCCCTTTAGAACAGTATAAATAAAACAGATTTATTTAGGATTTAGTGGACCTAGAAGTAACAGAACCACCTGCTGCTAAATGGCAATGTCTTGTCAGAGTCACGATTTGGAGAATGAGTCCACATTCTGTTAGTGTGAGCCACTGTACTAGTTTCCCATTATGTAATTCTCATGAAAATATAAGCAGCTCTGTGGGATCCTGTTGTGACTAATTTTATTTGGTTGATGTTCTGCCATTTGGGAAGAATGGAGTCTCTGTTTTACTGTTTGGGGAAGGATTTCTGAACCAGCTTTGCATTAGGGACCCCATTACCCTTTTGAATCTCTCAAACATGGTTTTTCCTTCAGTTTGATTTGCTCTTGGTTCTTTTGGAACTGGCATATCTTATTGTAGTGTTTACATGGTAATGTAACAGAACATTGAGGTCCATAATCTTCCACCTTAGTTTCCGTATATCCCAAATTAAAATTAGGAAATTAGGAAACAAATTATTATTCTTCACAATATCTGTGGTGATCTTAACATTATATAAAATAGCATGAAACAGGCTTGCCAGATAGCTCAGCAGATATAAGCACTTGTCCCACAAATCTAGCCATCTAAATTTGATCCCCTGAACTCACCTGACAGAAGGAGAGCACCAACTCCCAAAATTTGTCCTCTAACCTCTACATGCATGCTATGACATACTATGTTGTTGTAACACATACCCCACACCCTGACCACAAAAAATATAAATTTAAGGGCTGGAGAGATGGTTCAGGGGTTAATACTGTGCCCCCAAGCAAAAGGTCTTGAGTTCTGATGCCAGGTTACACATTAAAAATACTCCAGGTGGAAACAACATAGACCTGAACTTCTGGCCATGGTAGGTGTAACCTGGGAAATCCCAGAATGAAGCAAAAAGGAGGTAGAAGCACTCCAGGATGGTTCACAAAGTCACACTTGGTCCTCCACAGGAACACACAGTGTCGTCTGATACACATACACGTGCAAAATAAATAACTTTAAAAAAATAAATTTTAAGAGAGTGAAAAAACAGACAATATGCAGGTTTTGCTGCGAAATGGCTTAACCAGTTCATTCTAGGGCCTCAGGTTACCCCTGTTGTCTCCTTGCAGCTTGCTTCTGTTCTCAGTATGTAGAATCTGCTATAGTTTTATACTTTATACTTAAAGATATTGGGTTTTTTATTCAGTATTTAATTGTGGACCTGAAGAAACAAAGTAGATATATTTCCAAGATTCCCTATTTTTGAAAGAGAAAAAAGTTTCTAGTGTTTTATGGGATGGTGGACACCCATTTTGGACCTGGCAAAAATTCTTTGGTCAGTATAGGACAAGAACCTTTTGTATCTAAATAGATACATTCTTAAATATTAACTTGTTCTGTCCTGCAGAATTATTTCTAGTGTTAACTATCTCTCAGTACTTTCTCTTTTGTAATCTTAGACCACCTCACTTTATGCTGAGATACTCCATTTAATCTAAAATAAATACAGAAATAATTTTATCAGCTATTCGTGACAACACATATTCTAAGTGTGTTCTATGCCCTAAGAAATTCAGTAGACATTCTAATTTTAGATCTCCATTCAGTTTTTTTTTGTTTTGTTTTTTGGTGCTGGGAATTGAGTCCATGGCCTTATACATTACTGGGCTAGTAATAATTCCCAGCACTTGAGGGTGTTAAGTCGGAAAGATTTGTGGTAGGAGAGAAAAGACTGGAAATTGGAGTATCAAAATTAACATGGGGTGGGGATAGAAGTTTTTGCCAATTGGCCTTGATGCCCAACACTTCATAAACTAAATGTGGCACACACATCTGTAGTCCTAACACTCAAAGAGATAGAAGCAAAAAGAGACCCTGTGTTGAAAGATTTCCAAAAGCACCACACCTCCCTGAGAGACTGATGAGGACTAATGTTTTATAGGTAAGAAAGGTAAGATACTTTCCTCACTGGTGTATGGTACTTGCTGAAGCATGAATCATGTCTGGCATATGGCATCACTGAAACTGGACGAAGCACAGTGGGCCACACAAGTGAAAAGATTTAAAAATAGGAATCTGGCAAAGGAAACGAAAGATTCTAAAGGGAAAGAGGTGGAAGGGATTGAGGATTAAGGTGTGAAAATATCATAAATTCACTATATTCATGTATATAACACTAAAGTATGTTTTAAAAAGAGAGAGACCCCTGTCTCAAGCAAAGTTATTTTCAACCCAAATGGACTTACTAGGAAATGCATTATCTAGAGATTAAAAAAAATAAAATATTTGTTAGGCTTTTCACTTGCATGATGAAGCTTTAGTGTTTTTAAAAGTACTAAAAAGCATAAATATTTGTAATATTTTTAGTGTGAATTTTTGTGTTTATTTACTCTGTGTGTCTCAGAGGCACTGTGTGTTCCTGTGGAGGACCAAAGGAAACTTTGGAAATCATTCTGGACTGCTTCTGCCTCTTTCTTGCTTCGCTCTGGGATTTCCCATGCTCTGCTCACCAGGGTTGGAAGTGTAGGCCGCCGTCATTTCTGCCTGGCATTTTTATGTGGGATCTGGGATCTGAATTCAAGACTTTTTTGTGAGGCAGAGTCTTAATTCCTGAGCCCATCTTTCCAGCCCTAGTGTGAATTATTTTTAAAAAGAATTTTGTAAATTCTAGAAAATTCTGTTTTACTTATTTTGTATTTTCATGTGTGGCAGTTACAGGCGTCTACTTGACAATTGAGAACTGAGACTTTAGGCATATCTATAGAGTTATTTAGTTAAGGCAGTCCTCTGAGCAAGCCTGTAGGATATTTCCCAATTGGTGCAGAAAGACCCAGTCCATAGTAGATAGATACAATGGAGAAAGAAAGAACCGCTTGACTTTGGTAGATGGGCAAAGTATGTTCTTCCCTCAGCTGTTAATGTGGTGTAGCCAGTTCACTCAGCTCTTGGTGTTGGCATAATCTCTTCTACCATCAGAATGGACCATAATCTAGAGTCGTGAACATAAATAAACCCATTCTTCACCTAAATTGTCTTGGTCCCATATTTATAGCAACAAGTGTGACTATAAAGCATATTTTAAAATGATATTTAATTATATTAAGGTACACAGAAGTGGGCATGCGTGACTGTCAGGACACCTTTGGGAGTCAGTTCTGTGCTTCTACCGTGGGAATTGAACTTAGTTGCCAGTTAGTTACCTTTACCTGCTGAGCCATTTTGTTGGCCCTGTTTTTTTCCCCTCAATATAATTTTACTGTAGACTATATCACAGAGATTTCATAGACTCACAATGGGAAATACATGTAGTATATACATGGCATAGAACGCTTTTCCCAATCTAATCTTCACTTTTTTTCTTGCATCCCATACCTTCAGCTCTCTTAGACGTTGTACTTACTACATGTGTAACCTTTTGGAGATAATGACCAACAGGAAGTACACATGACTCATTTTGGGTTTTAGTCCTCTTTATTTATTTTGTAGTTCTCTCCAGCTTTCTGGAGAACAAGTCTTATCTGTCATTTTCATAAAGTGAAAAACAGCCTTTTAGAGACGTGTCATGTAACCAAAGCTGGTCCCAGTCTTGTAGTTGAGAATAACCTTGAACTTCTGATCTTCCTGTCCACATCACCAGGATACTGGAATTGCAAGAATGCACCACCTTGCCAGATTTATGTGATGCCTAAGGATGGAACCCAGGACTTGTGCTTGCTTGCTTTCTCCTTGCCTACCCAGCTCTTCTACTGTCATTTGCTGACCAAATCTTCTGGCTTAACCCCTGAGCTATTTCTCTAGTCCTTGTATCCAAATTCTTACATCCAGTTTCTTGATAAAATTATATAATTAATATACACCATGGGTCTCTACAGTCAGTTCACTCTGATACTTTGTAGGGTGGCACCTTTTTTACTCCAGAAATAAGTATGTGTTGCATGTGTGACGCCAGACAGATGGTATTGTTGAGAGGGTCACCTACGGGAACAGCTATTCTCTACCCTCAAAATGGAGTTACTGTTTATAAAATGTAGTCTCGCGGTGCAAGACCCAGAGTGAAAAAAAATTATTTAAAACAATGTGGAGTAACTTAAGAGTAGGGGACAGCCTGGTTTCAAAATTTATCCAAGACAGTTCTGTAATTGGCCCAGAACTCACTTGTATCCCAGGCTGCTGCAAATTTATGGGAATCCTACTTCTGCCTTATGAGCATGGGGTTATAGGAATGTGATACCATACCTGACATAGAGAATGTACATTACATCCGTGCTCGAAGTTTCTGTCTATGTTCTTAGGCTTTTTGTCTGGCATAATGCCCACATGAAATGATGTAAATTATCTCAGCTGTCAAAAACTATTATTTGATGTTTTATTTTATGTGTTTTTTAGGACATTTGTGATTCATTTGCATCCTTGAAGAGCATCTGTAGAAGAGGAAGGAAAAGATGGGTGTGAAAACATTTACTCATAGCTCCTCTTCCCACAGCCAGGAAATGCTTGGAAAACTAAATATGCTGCGAAATGATGGACATTTTTGTGATATCACTATTCGTGTCCAGGACAAAATCTTCCGGGCTCATAAGGTGGTACTAGCAGCTTGCAGTGATTTCTTTCGCACCAAACTTGTAGGCCAAGCAGAGGATGAGAACAAAAATGTTTTGGATCTGCATCATGTTACAGTGACTGGCTTTATACCCCTCTTAGAATATGCTTACACAGCCACTCTATCAATCAACACAGAAAATATCATTGATGTTCTAGCTGCAGCCAGCTATATGCAAATGTTTAGTGTTGCTAGTACCTGCTCAGAATTCATGAAATCAAGTATTTTATGGAATACACCGAATAGTCAACCAGAAAAGGGTCTAGATGCTGGACAAGAAAATAATTCTAACTGCAATTTTACTTCTCGAGATGGGAGCATTTCTCCAGTGTCTTCGGAGTGCAGTGTGGTGGAAAGAACCATTCCTGTCTGCCGAGAATCCCGAAGAAAACGCAAAAGCTACATTGTTATGTCTCCTGAGAGTCCTGTAAAGTGTAGCACACAAACAAGTTCACCCCAGGTACTAAATTCTTCAGCTTCCTATGCAGAAAATAGAAATCAGCCAGTTGATTCTTCTTTAGCTTTTCCCTGGACTTTCCCTTTTGGAATTGATCGAAGGATTCAGCCTGAGAAAGCTAAACAGGCAGAAAATACCCGAACTTTAGAATTACCTGGCCCTTCTGAGGCCGGTAGAAGAATGACTGATTATGTGACTTGTGAGAGCACAAAAAGTACCTTACCTCTAGGTACCGAAGAAGATATCCAGGTCAAAGTAGAGAGACTGAGTGATGAGGAGGTCCATGAGGAGGTGTCCCAGCCTGTCAGTGCATCTCAGAGCTCGCTGAGTGACCAGCAGACAGTGCCAGGAAGTGAGCAAGTCCAAGAGGACCTTCTGATTAGTCCCCAGTCTTCCTCCATAGGTACACTGCTTTCTGTGCTTTTCATGATGTGGTACTGAACTTGGATGTTGTTAAAGCTTAATTTTCTGTGCTTGTTCCTATAGAAAATGTAAAGAAGAGTAAACCATGATACTGGGTTTTAAAAAGTATTTATTAATACTATAATTTTTTTACAAGTTTTACATTAGGAAAGAAAATGTTGAACAAAATATGAAGGGAACAAAGGTGAAGATTAAAAGTGAATTACTCTGTGTAGCCTAGGCTGGTCTTCAACTGATAATCCTTTTGTCGTGGCCTCTTCACTGGGATTACAAGTGTATACCACCACACTCCATTATTAATTACTTTCAGTGCAAAAGAAAACATTTTTAAAAAATCTGTGTAGGAAAACTAAATTCAATGGCACGTGCCTGTGGCACAGCACTCATGAATTATAAGCAGAAAGCTCAAGAGTTCAGAGCCATCTTTGGCTACTTAGTGTGAGTCCAAGGCCAGTCGGGGCTATATGAGATCTTATCTGAAATGTACAAAAAAAATCTTGTTACTGTTTTTGTTCTTTATTAAAACATTTATTGAAAGCTTAACATAATGATATATATAAGGAAAAGAGAGTTCATATACCAAAGACATCAATAGTCCAACTGGAAAAGTAGTAAATGGTAACAATGAATATTAAAAATGCATTCTGGACTAATTATAAAGTATTGTTAGTGTAACAATGGGAAGCACAGGTTAACAACAGTGTATTTAGACAGATTTTGCCCATGCAAGGGAATGACATTTCAGTGGAGATGTACAAAAGCATAAGGTATCTACTAGGAAAGCACAGTGGAATGGAGGAATGTTGAATCTTAAGTATTGAATTTAGTGCAAAGTGATCCTTTTGCTGTAGGGAATGAATGGAAGATAAGACTAAAGGAACCTATAACAGACTGAAGCGCACGAGCCTTGAACACTAGTTCTAGTCAAGGATTACATTCAACTGCATGTAACAGAATCCCTTCCTCACTTTACCAAACAGGATTTATTTTTATTGCATGATATGTTGAAGAACAGGAAATTCAGAACTGGTAATGTGGATCTAGGTTCCTTGTGTATTTATAATTTAACCATTTTTATCAATATCATCTGTTGGCTTATTTGCTATATGATTATGAGATACTTTTGAGATTTACATTCTAGAAATGATGTTTATATCAGTAATGTTCTATGTTCCCAGAATCCTTTTAAAAATTAAAAGTCACGTGATCTTTCTTTGCTATGAGAATCTGGTGAACTAAGTGATCATTTGTTGCTATGTGTCCACCTTAAACAAAATGAGAGCAAAATGAATTACTGGGTGTTCAACAAAGCAGTACCCACCACTGGTAGACCAAAGAAAGTTAAGTTTTACTCTACTGGTAATAAGTAGTCTGTCTTAAATTTTTGACATTTTAAGAAAATACATACTTTAGAAAAGTTAGCTTAGTATTGTTGTGCAAGAGTCTGTAGGGACAGACTGGACTCAAAAATCTTTTAGACAAGTTGGTATACAAGAAGAATAAGGGGCAGCCGGCAAGATAGCTAGCTCAGCAGTTAGGGCACCTGCTCACAACCTGGCAACCTGATCCCCAGAAGCCCACATGATGAAAAAAGAGAACTGAGTTCTGAAAAGTTGTTCTCTGACCTCTACCCATGTACCACGTCATTTCATATATGCCTTCTCTTCCCTGCTACTTCCCCACTCCCTTTTGTCTCTCATGCTCCTTCCCTCTCCCTCAAATAAAAATACAAGAGTTAAACTTTTAAAAGAAAGGTATCACGTGATTTTGTAGACAGATCAGTACTACCTAATACTGAGTATGTACATTAAAGGAAGGTGTACGAAGTACTCAGGATTAAGTAGTGACATTATATTAGTGCATTGATTTTAAGTACGTTTTTAATACCTTGTTTTCTGAGTCCAATGTATCTTACTGTTAATAGTCATTTACAGTTACTTTTTTCCTTTTCAATGGTACAAAAACAATAGATGTATAATGAATAGTGTTTTACCATCTACTAAGTACAATAACTGATGAAAATCACTGGAACGAGGCAGAGCCCTAGTTTTAAGAGTTACCAGCAGAGGCTGGTATGATGCTCAGGGGTTAAAGCTTTTGCCTCCCAAGCAAAAGAACTTGAGTTCAGATCCCATGTAAAAACTGCTGAGTGGATATGGTGATGGCCTGCATATGGGTGGAGTCTAGGAAATTCCAGAGCAAAGCCCTAAGGAGATATTGTTCTGTCATCCTTGGGCCTCCACAGGCACATACACAAATAATCAAGACCAATTGTGTATAAATTTAGATCATAAATATCAGACCACAAAGCAGTTGAAAAAACAAGATTACAAGTTTGGGATTTCTTTGGGAAGGGAATGGAAAAGCCAAAAAACAAGGGATAACCCTTGAGGAATATTATTTTCTAGATTGGGAAAGAGCCCATAAAAAAAGCCAACAATGAGTAGTGGAGAACCCAATGAAGACCCAGAAACCAAGAGAAACATATTAACCTTTTGAATATCTTGTGATTTGAACCATTATGTCAGTTTCCCAGGGCTATTAAAGCAAAGTACCATAAACTGGGTAGTATAAAGCAATACATGACTTTCTCACAGAAATATAAGATGTGTCAGCCGAGCTTTGTTCCCTTTAAAGGTATGCCACAGGGAAGAATCCCTGCTTGCCTCTTCAGGCTCTGGCAATTGGCAATTATCATTTATGTACCCTAGAGTATAGTTACATTACTCCAGTTTCTCCATCTGTCTTTATATGACTTTCCTCGTATCCATATATCGGTCTCCAAATCTTTATGAAGAGGTGAGTCACTGAATGAATGTAGGGCATACCCTAGTCTTGCACTACTGTATCTTCACTTGATTTTATCTGCAAAGACCCCATTACAAGAAAGGTCATGGTAGCCAACCTAGGGCTTCAGTGTATCTTTTAGGAAACAGTCCTTCCCATACCAACATTGGAAGAATTTGAGCAAGCATACTGTTGCAGTCCACCTGCATGGTTGCTGATAAATGACCATCAAATAAATGGCTTAAGGGAACAAGGGGTTTGTTCTCTTACGATTTCTGGTTACAGTTCTTAGTCCAGCTTGACGGGAGAGCATGCACCAACACCAGGGCCGAGGAAACTGGCCACACCATCACTACATAATGGCTGAGAGATGGACGATCCTTACTTGCCAGACCAGCATGTCTGGCTAAGTGAACAGAAGGATGCCCACTCTCTCAACCAGCTCTCTGTGATTTATCCAGGGCCTAATCCCACCCACCATGGGCTGGGTCTTCCCCATCAGCTAGACAATGTCCTTCAGGTTTGCTCTGGGCTTAACTCAACCATCAGCTCTCTACAACTGTGCCCAGAGCTCAAACCCTCAACAGTCAAGTTGACACCTGCGCTTAACTATGACACTCCACCCTTTGTCAACTTGACACAAAAACAACAGCACTTTTAAAGTGTAACCTTTCCTTGTCACCACAGATGTTAAAAGTTATCTTTAAAAATATAAATATGTTTCATGGACAAATTTAAAATGTTCTCTTATTAAAAGTTCAGTTCCAATATTTTAAAAGTTCAAAGTTCTTAACCTTCTTAAATTAGAAATAAGTTAAATACTTTAAAACAGATACGACATTAAAACAGAACCATTTTAAACAACAAAAAAAATTAAAAAGATCAAAGTCCAGAAAAAAAACACATTTCTTTACTTCAATGTCCATCTTCTGCTGCTCATCGTGTAGTCATGGTGGCTCAAAGATTCTAGGCATTCCCAGTCCCTGTTCGCAGCTTAAAGTTGTAAAAGCAGAGTTCCTCTGAACCAGGCTGAATCTCCACTCGCAGTCGTCCTCAGCAGCAGTCCCATAGTTCTGGCATCTCAAACACAACTCTGGGTTCTCTGCAGCTTTAAGCTTCACCAACTCTTGCAGGAACTCTACACCTGCCACTTGGTGCCAAGCTTTTGCTGCTCTCCACGAACTCCTCAGTAGTTCGCCCAAACCAATATCACCTGAGGGACGCTGCCTGATTCCGAAGCAAGGTTGAAACATCGCTTAGTCCACTGGAGCTACAGCTATACCAACTTTAACAAGCTGACACTGGAAAAGCCTCTTTTCTAGGCAGCCAAACATCCAAAGGGCAAGAAACGGCTTTAACTTGGACTTTCGGCCCCTGAAGGAATCTGGGTTTTCAAACCACGAACTCACCATACGGTGGTTTTCATGTTTTCCATCGTCCCAGTGCAAGTCACTAGGTTTTTCCTTCACTGATACTCATTTCTCCAACAGCAGCAGATCTCTGCTGCCTGCCTTTTGCACATTCAAACCTTTAAGGCTGCCAAACACAGCTGTCCTCTGTCAAGCAAACCAGTCCATTGTCTTTAAATTCAGCTTTACTAAAGTCCTTGTTCCCCTCATCACAAATTGGGCCCAAACAATCTCTCAGCAATTGGCCCACTAAACTCTGAAGAATGGTATTTGTAAATCCACAAAGTGAAAATTCTCAAGAATTTCTACCCCTGCATCCTTCAAGTCCTTTATGGTGGCACTAATTTCTGTAATTCCTCCAGGAATACGATACCGTTTCTGATTCACTATTTTCCTTGGTAGAGGCAATTCTAAAGCCTTCCATTTGGCCTTCCCAACCATAATGGCTCTTACTCCACATTTCAAGGAACCAATGTGAGGGTTCTGCCAACTTCTACGTATATCTATTCCAATTATACATTCTGGAACTGGGGAAATAACCACTGGATGAGTTCGGGGACTTAGTGTGAGTCGAACATTAGCCAAAATTCCATCAATCACCTGACCTCCATATGCCCCTACTTTAACTGGAGGGCCACAATGCTTTTTAAGGTCTCCTAGAATCAATGTTAACTCAGACCCAGTATCTAGTAGACCCCGAAATGTCTGATTATTTCCTTTCCCCCAATACACAGTTACTCTAGTGAAAGGCCTTAGGTCCCTTTATGGAAGGACAGGAGAAAGACTAATATTAAAGCTTTTTGCTATGGTGCCAAGGTCCTTCCTTAAAGGGTCCTGGCCTCCCCTTCATTCAAGGGGTTCTGGATCTGTTAGCCTTAAGCTTAGTTATAGGCCTGGAAGCAATCACAGGTGGGCATGCCATAACATCAGCATTTTCTTGAGGCAAAGTCTTTGCTCTTTTTTCAGACAAATCATGAGTAATTCCCTCAAGCAGAGATGGAGATAGCAATTCTGTAGAGGTAGGGGAGTGGGGATTTATTCTCTGCTAAGGGTGGGGAGACCATTTCCTCAGGCGGAATAAACACGCCAGAATTTAAGGGTTTAACGTCCTTGTCCTCATCATCAGTTTGGTCTTCCCACACATCAGCATCCCACTTTTCAGGATCCCACTCTTTGTCAATCAGCGCGTTTACTTTAACCGCCGGCACCTTTCGAGGCTGAGAATTTAATTTACGTTGTAACTCAGCCACTTCAATAATCAGAGTTTGGGTTTGATTTTCAGCAATTTGAGCCCTATTGCTACTGGAGAGAAGATTCTCTTCTAGGGCACGCTTAGAAACTTCTGTGTTGTTTACACGCTTTCTAAGTTGGATATTTTCATCTCTGAGATCTTCCTTTTCTATTTGCAGTTTAATGAAAGATGCTAGAAACAACCAACCAGCATCATCGTTTTCCTTATTCTTACTCATTTTATCTAAAGTTTCATATACGGAATCGCTGAGCTTCTCAATCCTCGCAAGAGGGGCATCAAGACTGTCCAACACACCTACTTTTACCAGTTCTAGAAACAGTTCACTTCAAATAGTTGCAGTGTTCTCCATGTCACTAGGAGAGTCTTTAGTCGCTGGAGGTTCCACTAGGTCAAAAAGCCAGCTCCAGATATCACAAAGCTTGCCAGCAAAATTCATTCTTACAATTCTGCTTCTCTAGAACCACTTCTGGTACCAATTTCTGTATTATCTGGTACCAATTTCTGTGTTAGTTAGGGTTCTCTAGAGTCACAGAATTCACAGAATGAACATATATATATATTCATATATATGTATGAAATTTTTATTGAGTTGGCTTACAGATATGGCCGAGGTAGTCCAGCGAAGGCTGTCAATAGCTAGCTGCTCAGTTCAGTAGTCAAGTGGGTGATGGCTTAGTCTAGTGGAAGGCTAGAAGGTCGAAGAAACCGGGCGACCAGAAGGAAGAACGATTCCTAGCACAGCTGCATCTGTTCTCCTTGGTGGCTCCTTTTTATATGATGCAGTATTGAGAGAATCCTTTGAGAGCTTTGGAGGAGGTTCTGATAGGATCTGGGGCGTGTACAATCCTTTCAAGTAGTCTCAGTTGATCTTTTCCAGAGGTGGTCTCATCCCAGCCTAGTTAATACCGGGTGTGCCAAGTTGACACCCAGGCTTAACTATCACACATACATTAACTAAAATATTTAATGGCAGGAGATCATAACTATTTGTAGATGTGACCAAGATTTTAATTTCCAGAGTTTTTAAATCTTAAATTTATCTTAGTACCTTTTAAATAGTAATTGTTATTTAATCATTTATTTGAGATAATAAACAGTGTGGCTGGAATTCTGTGTTATGTTTATTTTTAGTTTGTGGAATAGTTAATAGCCATGAGCCAATGGTAAAGTGCTTTTACTTCTTGTATGCTCACTGTCCATTGAATTATGGACTTAGCAATCAAGGTTTAAGTGACATTTTAGTGTATTGAAGTCGGACTTTTTGTTTCAGATTATTTTTTACCTTATTTTAGTTCTTGACTAGCTTTCTACCATTGACAATTCTAGAATCAATCTAAAACAAAGTGATTATTCCTAGAAGTAATGTAACTTGCTTATAATTAGAAGCATTGCCATTAGATTGGTCTTCCTGACCTACCCTTGCACATCTTCACGTGGTTTTGGTTTTATATTGCAAGCTTTTGTCTATAAATATTAATACTCTCTCCTCGTGAATAAGTTCCAAATATCACACTTTAGTGTTCTTGGTGATCAAATCCAGATATAAAGACTTTTCCCGTCATAAGACACATTGAAATGTTACTGTTTAGTTCCTTTAAAAAAAAAAAAAAAAAAAAGATGGCAAGTAAGTAGTCCTTTCTTTAATGAAATGCTCCATTTTCTGGTTCTCTATTCTAAATCTGGATTTTAAAAAGGTTGGAATGGTGCTCGCTTCGGCAGCACATATACTAAAATTGGAACGATACAGAGATTAGCATGGCCCCTGCGCAAGGATGCCACGTAAATTCGTGAAGCGTTCCATATTTTTATGCACAATAAAGGATTCTCTGGGAATTGGGGGGGAGGCACTGGGGGATGGGGAGGGAGAGGGGAGGGGAGGGGAAGCAGGGAGTTAGGGGGAGGAGGAGGAGGGAGGGAACTGGTGTACCTATTAAGTTTGTATGAGTGGAAATAATAAAAAATGTATTAAAAAAAAGGTCGGAATGATCAAAAATAAGTTGAATAAAGAAACAAGACAGACATCAATGTTATTTAATAATAAGAAAGGGGAAAGGAAAAGACATGCACAGAATTTACTGAGCACTCTGGTAGGGTACAGTAGTTGACTGTGGGTGCATGTAGTCTTTGTTTACTTTCAAATGTTTGTGAGAGTATTAGAATGTAGCATGTCCTTGATGGTTGATTTGAGAAGCAAACAAAAAATTGTGTTTTGTATTCTTTATTTTAGAAGTCAAAGAAAAATGTAACCTTGTCACAAGTTTTCCAGTGCAAATGATTAAATATTTTGGATACCTTAAGGATTAAGTTAGCTTTTTTTTTAAAAAAAAAAAAACTTAGGTGGAAAACATGTATGTCAGGATATTTCAGAAACTGAGAATTTGATTCTAATGGGAAAAGCTGAGTCCTTGATTCTGAGTTTGTATCAGGAAATTCTACCCTATGTGTGTTAACAAATGATGTGCGTCAGTATTTGTGTATGTATGTATGGGTCGTGTATTAAATGAACTGTTACAATTAGTAAATTTAAACTTTCATTAAAATATTATAATTAAAATCTTATTTGCTACTAAGGAAATAATTTCAGAAACTTAGATTTGTTCAGTTGATGTAGCACAGCTAGTTGCATATAGTAAAGAAGTTGACAGTTTTATTACCTAATGAAGCTACATATTTGGATCCCTTGTGCCACCACAGGCAACAAATGTAGGTTTTAAAAGGTTACTTTAAAAGTAATTGAAAAGATGATCCAGGTACTACCAAATTAAATTGAGTTTTGGAAGGAGCTTGCCCAGAGAGATAAGTAGATTTTTTTCAGAGCACTAAAGCCAGCTTGTTTTTAAGACTTTTGCTAATTCCCCAATGCAAACA
Source organism: Typhlomys cinereus (assembly GCA_023101885.1). Classification (NCBI taxonomy): domain Eukaryota; kingdom Metazoa; phylum Chordata; class Mammalia; order Rodentia; family Platacanthomyidae; genus Typhlomys; species Typhlomys cinereus. Next base: position 3,778,637 of record JALPQD010000110.1, on the reverse strand, counting down.
GCATTCATTGTGCTGGGCAGCATCCTGTGGTTTTTGTAGTCTAATAGACTTCCTACCTGTCACCACGATGAACATGTACAGTGCTTGGCCAGACAACCTGATAAAGACCACTGTACTGTCCTGTGCCTTCTCAACAACTGCCAAAATAAAAAACTTTTTTTTTTTTTTAATGAATATGAGAACAACAAAATTGTGGACTATATCCTGGTCCTTAGTATTCAGACTGGTGCTTTGGCCTTCTGAGTCAGAGCCAAGGAAGCTTGAGATGTGCTATGATAGAACCTTCTTGGATCTCTGGACGCTGGGCTGCCATTACATTCTGTTGGGGGATTGTGATTATCCTGAAAGGTTGTTAACCTAGAATGTCAAGTAGGAAGCAGGGAAAACACCTGAAGTACTCCCAAGTTTCAGGCTTGCTTTTATGTATCTGGGTTTTTATCCTTGAGGAGCTGTCAGAACTATCAAATCAGACCTCGTGCCTAGTTCCTCTTTCTAGGAGAGGTTAACTGTCCTTACTTTGTCAGGAAATGTTCTGTATACTTACCTCCTTCTTTAGGAGGTGTTTTACCTTTCCCAATGGAAGAAAGTCATGAATAAAATCTTTTATGACATACACAGAACTTACAGATTTTAAACTAGGTGTGGTAGTATTACACCTATTGTCATCAGTACTTTCAAAGCCAGCCCTTACTAAATGAGTTAGAGGCCAGCCTGGACTATATGAAACTTGTCTCAGACAAAAAGTACACATCACCACCATCCCCAATGTGTTTTTTTCCATGTGTTTGTGTGTATACAAGAGAGCGGGTGTGCATGTTTAGAGGCTCAAGGGTGACATGAAGGAAGCATTCTGGTTGTCTATCTCCCCCCCTTATCTCTATGCTCTGGGGTTTCCCAGACTCTTTCCCCCAGGACTGGAATTGCAGGCCACTATCATATCCTCCTAGCAATTTTACATGGGATGTAGGGACCTAAACTTTGGCACTTTTGATTGTGAAGCAAAACCCCTGAACCATCTCTCCAGCCCCACTCCCCGAGGTAATTTTTAAGAAAAGATGTACTGTTCTCAGTGTCATTAATAAGAAGGCAAGTGGAACACACTGGTACACATGTACCGAACTAGCTAAAAATTAAAACTCCAATAATACCATATGTTGGTTAGATGTAGAAGAGCAGCATTTGCACACTTGTTGTAATGCCTAATCACTGGAAGAGTTTCATTTTCAAATGGAGATAAAGATAACTAGCATAGTCTACAGTCTAGTAAATCCCATTCGTAAGTACATACTCTAGTGAAAAGTGTATACCTATACAGTCAGTTGCTTCTATAAGACCACTCACAGCAATATAATTCGAGGTAATCCAAAATTGCCCAGCACAAGTAAGTAGGTTATTAGTATTCTACAACAGTGAAAATAAATCAGTAACATGGAACAACGTGAATGTGTTCATGTTGTTGAAAGAAAAGCAAAGTCCAAGAATACATACAGTGTAATTGAAAACTTTCTATGCGAAGTTTATAACTGGGCAATGCTAAACTATCAATACTTTGGCTCAGATAAACCAAGACACTAACTTACATTATTCATAATAGGGTTTAACAAATTTTCTTAAAAGTCAAATAGTAAATAATTTAAATTCAACTGCCATATGTTCTCTAGTACAACCACAGCTACTCAACCTTGTCACTGTACATAGTGGGTTAAGGAGCCAGCCTCAAATCTTTGGCTGTGTTTCAGCAACAATCCATGACTAGCTTATAGGTACATAAAATTGAAGTAAAATTACTTCGAGGAAAAAAGGACAGCTCAGTGACAGCCATGAAAGTCAGGACAGGCTGGGCAGATGCTATGTGGGTAAATATTTTGCAAGTGTAAGTTGAGTTTGACTCTTAAGAACCCACATCAAAGCCCACAGTCTGTAACCCCGGTACTACTACAAGGTGGGAGGCAGAGGCAGGAGAATCTCTGATGTGTAGAACAGCATTCAAAAAAGAGCCCTGCCTTAAAATGGTGGAAGATAGGACTGCCATCTAAGGTTATCCTGGCATACACACTTGTCCCGTCAGTCACACAAAAGATAGGCTGTTAGAGAAAGAATATATGGTCAGAGAAGGGTGATGAAGAATGAAGGTACTGCTTTGTTATGATTCGTATGAAAGTCACCACAGGTATTCACTTTCTGTGTGTTACAATAAAATGTGGGGTTTTATGTTTTTTTTTTTAATATGGAACGCTTCATGAATTTACATGTCATCCTTGCTAATCTCTGCATCATTCCAGTCTTAGTATACGTGCTGCTAAAGTGAACACAATTAAAATGTTTTTAAAAAAACAAATTGTCAGTGTTTCCTTAAGTAATGGCAGGATATCTTAGTTTTATGTGGATTTTACTTGCCATTTAAATTGTTCTACTTGTTTTGTCAAGAGTCCTGTCAAAGAAATCTACTTGAAAAAATTATTAAATGCCAAAGTAAAGTTTGTGTTACATATTTCTTCTTAAGTTGCATGAACATTTAATCAAAAGTAAAGTGTAGGACACTATTATATTTAGTAGGATATGAACACTAGAAAATATGTTAAAAGAATGGACGTGTGACTTTGGCTTACTTGTACCAAACATTGACAACTATCTTTTTTTTTTTTCCAAATCCTATTCCAGGCTCAGTAGATGAAGGCGTTACAGAGGGGTTACCTACGCTTCAGAGCACTTCTAGCACTACTGTTCATGCAGATGATGATGACCGGTTAGTACTAACACAGCATGTACTTTTCTTGAAAGGGTTGTGTTTACAACTCTAGCTTCAAGCATTTTATCACAAAGTTGTAAAAAATTTATTGAGACTTCAGTATACTTTCCAGAATACTGAGGTAGCATCTTCATAGTAGACTTTGCACATTTCCAAAACGTCCTAGTTTCCTTGCCTTAAGTGGAATATTTATCAGAAGTTAGCAATCTGGACATCAGCCTACTCCTTTACTTGTAAATCAACTATTACTGCTGGAACACAACCATGCTAATTTATTTATATAGTGTTGTTGAGTAGCAAAGTTGAATGGTTCAAACAGGCTATATAGTGTTTACTCTTTTGACTTATATATATTGTGATTCCCAATATTCATTTGACCCTTCCTGCTTGATGTTTCTACATAGGTGCATAAGAGGCATTTCAGTCCTAACAAAACTGGGCATACTCTTTAATTGCCAACTCCTCTTCTAAGTCTTATGCCTCTAGTCGTCTTCCCAATTTCATTTGCAACTTTTCAAGCACAGCCTTTAAGAATTATGCATTATCCTTCTTCCTTTCTCTAGCTGTTCACACTTTCTTGTTCCCCATATCTTTTTGTTAAGGTCCTGTCAATCCTACCTCCAGAATACATACATCCCCAGTCCCCAGTCTGCCTCCTTTTTCTCTCTTTACTGCAGTCATCTTGCTTTAAGTCACTGTCCTTTGTCTCAACAGCTCCAGTAGCCTTCATGCTGAACCCTGATTTCATTCTGCTGCTTAAGTCCATTTTCCATGTACTGCCAGATTGATCTTTTTTTTAACTAAGATTATGTCGCCATTTTCACTTAAAGGCAAAATTCCTTGCTGTGGCTTTAAAAACAGTTCATGAGAGCTAATGAACTCAGCAGGTAAAGGCACCTGTGTAAAAATCTGTCATCTAAATTTGATGCCCAGAGCTCAAGTGGTGGAAGGAAAAAATTGACTTCCAAATTTTCCTCTCACTCCATATATCATCTGTTCTCTCCATCACTCCTACCCACCAAATAAATACTTTTTTAAAGGATTAAAACCGTACATGAACAGACTTTTGCATAACTCCTTTCATACCATTTTTCTAGCACACTTTATTCTAGCCACATCAGCCTACTTTGAATACAGTTCCTGAAATCTTTCCAGGTTTATTCCTGCCTTTGGGCCTTTTGTCACTTTGTGACCTTTGCCTAGAATACTTTCTCTTGATTTCCATTCATACTTTGGGCTCCTTGACAGAATCAGATCACTATCTGGGTGTCAGTTTTCATGGAAGTCTTTCCTAACTACCACTTTAAACTAGCACCTGTCATTGTTAGATCTTCCCATTTCAATTCTCTGCTCTAGTCATTTTCTAGATTATTTAATGTCTCCCACCACTGAATATAGATTCCATTGAGTGGTTGAATTATTCCTAATAGAAAATGAATGGCAATCTTAGTTGTATCTTATAAAAACTTGAAAGATTAAAAGGGCCTGATAATGGTGGTTGTTATTATTTGATTTAGCTAAATCTGGAGGATTATGAGACAAAATCAATTGAATGAATTAGTAAAAGCAAAAATAATCAGAGGTATGCTTATTCCTTAATTTCAAATAACAGTCAAGTTATACTTTATTAAATGGTGCTAAGTGGTGGAATATAGAGATAAAATGCATAGGCTGTTTTTCAAAGAGCTGAATGTCTTTTCAAGGGAAAAGATGGGGAAGCAGGTCATTAGAAGCGATCTGCAGAGAGTTTGCTGTTGTGTAGGAAGCTACTACCTACCTTAAGCAAATGGTAAATAAAAGAAGGCTTCCAGGGACTGGAGAGATGGCTTGAAAGCAGAAGGTCCTAAATTCAGATCCCATCTCAGGCAGGGGAAAATGGAAATGGCACTGACCTGCACTTCTGGCCCTGGTGGGCAGAGCCTGAGAAATCCCAGTGCAAAGCAAAAAGGAAGTAGAAGCAATTCAGGATGATTCCCAGAGTCACCCTTGGTCCTTCACAGGGACACATAGTGCCCTCTGATACTCAATAAATAAATAAATATACACACACATACATAAATACATAAATGAATGAATAAAGTTAAGAGGCTTCCAGGAAGAGGATGTGACAGTTCACCTTCATTTTGTTGTCAAGGCAGAGAGAGTAGACTAGTAGAGGAGTTATGTATGAGAAGACATGACACAATTGGCAGGACTGTTTGGTGCAAGGTATGCTGAGAAATGTGGCTAGAAAGATTAAGAATTCAGATATAAGGGCCTAAATTAAAGCAATTGCATAGAGGAAGGAATTGAAGAGATGTAAGAATATATAAGATAAAATAGTTCTGTGGGTTGTAGATCCATACTTAAGATGTAATTCATGTCAATAAAATGTTTTTATAAGTAAAACTGATGTTTTTAAAAGTCTTGTTTTTTATTTCAAATTGAGTTTCAGAACTGTTCATTCAACTAAAAATCAGAGCCTGGTTGCCTTCTTTGGTTTATTCTTTTAGATTGGAAAATGTTCAGTATCCCTACCAACTCTACATTGCTCCTTCTACCAGCAGTACAGAACGACCAAGTCCAAATGGTCCAGACAGACCTTTTCAGTGTCCTACCTGTGGGGTGCGATTCACCCGTATTCAGAACTTAAAACAGCACATGCTTATCCACTCAGGTAATGTTACCTTCCATGTCGTTGATATAATTGAGTGTGCTAAAACATTTTGTTTTGCAATATTTGTATAAAATACAAAATGGCTATTTTGAGCTGGACATAATGGTGTATTCCTATAATCCTATTACTCAAGAGGCTGAGGCACGAGAATGGAGGCTAAAGCTTCAGTGTATATTGTTAAAGCAATATGCACTGTAAGTATATAAATTAGTATGTATATGTCAGGTATTTATATATATGACAGAAAAGCACAAAGATGGCATAGAAAATGAGATTAAAATCTTATTTACATACATATTCTACTTTAATTTCTTTGAAAATATTGTCCAATAAAATGCGATTTATTTCAGTGAAGTTTTATGCGGTAATACATTAAGGTAAAGGATTCCTGTAGATAAAACACTGAGCTCTGAAGGGTGAGAGGTCTTTGCTGGTGTTTCAGCTCTATAAGTATTTTATTTCCCCTGCTTTGATAGGTCTTATTCTAACTCTACTTCCTTGTGGCTTCATTAAGTTCACAGGTAGTATTTTGCAGAGTTTCTAATTTTTTCCCCAAAACTAATAATGAATATAAGTCGACTGTTAATGTACTTTAGCACAGTATTAGATACTCAAACCACTAATTTCACCGTATGTTGGAACCATTGTGATCCTTACATAGAGAGTTACTGGAGAACAGTTTCAGTATAAGTGTCTCTAATGAAATAAGTACTGCTACATGGGAATTTTGGTTTTCTAATTACTATAGTACTTATGAACATAAGTGTTTTGAAGGTGCAGATATGTTTACTGGTGGTGATGGAACATTTGCATATAACATGCATAAGTCTGATCCTCTGTACCACAAATAAATGGGGTTTGAATTGTACAAACCAGAAATCACCTTCAGTGCGCATCACTCATCTTCTGACAATACTATATTAGAGTATGTTTTACTGGGAATTTTTGTCTTTTTAAATTATTGTTATAAAATCTAGTTCAGAAATTTGTGGAGTGTATGACCTTTTGTTTATGTTGTTTTTCAGATGTTATTTTGTTTCGTTTTGTTTTATAGGAATTAAACCATTTCAGTGTGACCGCTGTGGGAAAAAGTTCACCAGGGCTTACTCGCTAAAGATGCATCGCCTAAAGCATGAAGGTAAACGCTGTTTCCGGTGCCAGATATGTAGTGCCACTTTCACTTCCTTCGGGGAATATAAACACCATATGAGGGTTTCCCGGCACATTATCCGCAAGCCTCGGATTTACGAGTGCAAAACATGTGGCGCCATGTTCACCAACTCTGGAAATTTAATCGTGCACCTGAGGAGTCTGAACCATGAAGCATCAGAGCTAGCAAACTACTTCCAGAGCAGGTGAGGTGCACAGCGAAAACCCATCAGGAAAACTGCTTTCTAAACTTCCTGCTTTCAGGGCAGCCTGCTTTGTTTTTTTTTTTTTTAATCAGGTTGCCAGCCAATTAGTCACATGCATTTTAAAATCCCATTATGTATACTATGATCTCCTGATCTGATAAAATTTAACTAGATCTCCTAAGTTTATGAAGTTATTACATATTTTATAGTTGGTATTAAGTATTTCCTACAAAATAAAGAGTATATATCCCTACAAAATATTATCCTCTTGAGTTTAATTTTTGTAATGAATTAATTGAGAGAGACAGAAATCCCAAGCACGCACAGACCACACTACATGTTAGGAGGTCAGAAGACAACTTTCAAAGTTGATTCGTCATCTGTCATGTGGACTTGGGGATTGAACTCAGGTTGACAAGTTTGCACACAAGTACCTCGGTTGACAAGTTTGCACACAAGTACCTCTACCCTTTGAGACATCACATTGACCCTCCCTCCTTTCCCCCTTCTCAAATAATATTTAGTAATACTGGATTACTGCATACCATATATATTAGCAAAATTCTTGACTACCTTTTTAAATCTATATAAAAGAATACCCATTTACCAATGAAAACGTGCTTCAATGAAAGTTAAAATGAATGTGATTAGATCCAATAAAGTCTCTCCTACTTTCTCAGCTTAAGGAGTCCAAGGAGTCGAGCTTTAGTATTAATAATTGATGAAAATGACCTTTCCTATTTACAGATTATCCACAAAAATAAAGTTCTATTCTAGCTCTGCCACTATTATTGATTGAGTGACATTTGAAAATCAAAGATAAAACAAAAGCTTTGACAAAAAATCTAAAGCCCCCTATAGCTCCAGAATTCTGCCCTGCGTGTGTTAGTGCTCGGTAGGAATCCTTATTTTCTCTTTTCAGTAAATGAAGTTCATCTTACATTTTTTTCAATTAGCTTTCATTTTTAAAACTAGTTTCCAATAAATTCTAAATTATTCATGCATAATTTTATTTTTCCCTTAAACCAAAAGCATTCTTTTGTATAATTTCTGATTCTGAATGTATGGTTGTCATTGAAGCTATATTATGCATATATTAAACATAATTGTTCAGGGCTAAAATAGTGTACAGTTAGCTAGCTACTCCTCTGTGTGCACTTTCCTTGTGCCAGGCCCTGTATTGCTATACTCCTCTTGTCTGAGCCATGAAGACTTTTTAGAACATACACAACAAGACCTTTAAACCTACTTTGCAGATAGTTCAGCAGATTTTAATCTTCCCAAATAATCAGTTTATTAAGTGATTATAGCTATCAGCTATGGACAGACCTAGTATAATAATCTTTTTAATTTCAGTAATGAAAACTTAAAGCATCTCAGTTACTTCATAGCATTGTTTTAACTACCAAAATAATTTGGTAGAAAATTTACAAGTATAAGAGATAAAAATCTTTTCTGCTCTCATCACTTGGGAAAACTATCCATTTTCATTAAAATTTTAATTTGTTTTGCTACTCATATTTCTTATGATAATCAATAGCTTTCCAAAGACTGGCATATAACCTTTTCAAGGGATTCATTTGCAAATTCTTATTGAAATGAATTTATTGCTATTTTTATATACCAAGGCAAATAGGAAAATTCACATTATTTTATACATTTTCACCTTCATATAATATGTAAGGTTATTTAGTTATAAGGACTTAGCTTCTTAACTAACTTAACAGAGACTCCTGTTAAAAAATTAAGAAAGACCATTGAAGTGTGTAGGAAATCAGTGGCAGTGATTATTAATCTTACTAGTCATCCAGAGGGTGATGCATTTTGGTTCTACTGAATGGCTTTAATTCATTTTTAGAAATGCTTTGTAAATTCAAACTTCCTGAGTTTTAACAACTGCACTGAAGAGTTAGTGCAATGGAGCCCCAATCATGTTTTATAGATCATATCTGTTTGTTGTAGTTTATCTGTTACTGGTTTGAAAATTAATTCTGTATTTCACTCTTTGCCTTTCATTCAGTGATTTCTTAGTACCGGACTACTTAAACCAGGAGCATGAAGAAACTATTGTTCAGTATGATCTTGGAGAACACAGTTTTGAAAGCAACTCTTCTGTCCAAATGCCTGTAATTTCACAGGTCTCCTCAACCCAGAATTGTGAAAGCACTTTCTCCTTGGGGTCTCTTGGGCTTACAGAAAAGGAGGAAGAAGTACAAGAGCAGCCAAAGACCAGTGCTTGTGCCGAGGCTTCCAGAGAGGACCCCCCAAAATCAGAGCTGTCTTCTATAACGATCGAGTAATTTTGTGGTTTGACTTCATTTTAGTTTTTGGAAAGTGCCTGTGCTTTGTCTTGTACAACTTAAATTTAATTTAATTTTTTTTTTAAACAAGAAAGAGGTTTCCCTTTGTAAACCCTGAAACTAATTTTTTTTTATTTTTCATAATTGAGAGATTGCTTCTACATAAAGAAGCAGAATAGAAATTTTGAGGTTGAAGAAGAATCAGTTGATTTGAAACATACTAGTTCTTCCTTCCATTGCTAAAAAGAGGGCTAATTATCATTTGGTACAAAATAAATCAAATGGTTGTTGACCTTCCTGAGATGAAAGCATATATGAGAAATTACTAAACAACTTGACAATGACCTATCAGATGTTTACTTCTACATGCAGGGTGTTGTAAATCCTAGTTTTAGAAGTATTTATGATAAACGTTCTTAAAAATTAAGGTAAATACTTCTGAAACACAGCATATTTAAGTTATTAAGAGTTCTCATGGTAGAAATTTGATATGGGGCAGTCATTTCTTATACCTTTATAGTGCCATTTCCAAGGCAAGGAAGTAGGATTAAGAGCCAGGCTGTGGATGAAAGTGACCAGGAATACAGAATGAGGTATGTATATCCCAGCTTTATAGGAACACTTTTAATACTGTTTTTCTTACTGAAATAAATGTTTACCTGATCTTTAGATATTAATGCCTAGCTAACCAGGTCATTGTTTTCCAGATAAATTTTCCTTATCCCAGTAACAATACTTTCTCTTGCATATACTATTGTGCTGCCATACAAAAGAAAAACATTGAAAATAATTCTATATTTTATATATAGGTTTATGTACTGTTGGGGATGTTTTGCTGTGCTGTTTTGAACAAAATAAAGAATTCTGTATTGAGGCTACATTCTTAACTCAAGACTGTTTACAAAATTCCATATGACAGTAATACATGTCCTTATTCCAAAATATTGTTAGACATGCCATGCAAACTAAGACTGGTTACTGTAGTTTCCACAGAGCGTAAGCAATAAATGTAAAAGATGAGAAGAGGCTATAAAATGATCATCTGCTACTCAGAAACTTGGAGAGGTTGTTAAGGCTAGATCTAAGAGCTTTGAATTAGTAAGTATCACTTTTTCGTTGCTTAAATGGTAATGTTCATGATACGCTAGACTTTCCAGTCTAGGTGCTTTTCATCTGCCATTAAAGCTCTTTAATCTGACTTATAAATTCACAAATTAGAAGCTCTTGAGTAATTTTTTTCTGTATAAAAAATACCCAGAGTTTCGTAACTGTGAAAATACCTAGTTGGATTTGAAAATAGAAACAAAACAGAGCCTTTCGTTTGGTTTTGAATATTTTATTTGTTTTGAGACAGGATCTCACTGTGTAGCCTCCTCAGTATTGAGATTACAGGCATGTACCACCACACCAGCTCAAACTACAGTTCTGTAGTCAAATACAAGGTCTGAATTTAGTCAGATGCTAGACCTTGCTTATTTTTAAATTAACACTGATTCTTCTTTAAAGTCAGTTAATTCTGTAATTCATGGTCCATACATTCAACATATGCAAAGAAAGAGCAAGTTTTTAAGTTAACTTTTTTTTTCTCTCCTTCTGTATTGTACTGTCTTTATTTCTAACTTTTTTTTCCTTGATACTGGGAATTGAACTCAGGACCTTGTACATGCTAAGCACATACTTTGCCACTGAGCTACACCGCAAACTCTTACTTCCAATTTTTCACCTCACTCATGAGCCCATTTGCTTCAAAGCATAGGTGTGTGGCCTTCAGGAAAATCAGCATGTGTAGGTAACAAATGGGCTTCCACCTTTGAGGTCTCTACTGATGGTGTTAAATTGCCTTCTGCCACAGATTATAACACTCACCACAGTACTGTTTAGTCTCAACTGAAAGGGATACTAGTTGTTATTTTTCTTGTCATATAATCTCTGAAAACTGTTATTCTATTAATAAATCTTAAAATCCATATTGAAATACACTGTTAGTATGATAAATACTAGATAATAAATTACTACCAGTAATTATCATTGCACTTGATTCCAAGTTGGAGTTTTGTTTGTTTTTTGTTAAGAATTAGAGAAACAAAAGAAAGAAAGAAATAAGTTTAACAAGATGAAATGTTCCAGAGTTATCTACAAACTACTGGTCAAAAGTGTTTCAGTACATCCCCTGTCTTGAGAATTGTTAAAGGTAGCCCTGGCAGCTTGACACTTGACTTCTCCTAGTGAAAGACTACAGACGGTCATTGTTAATTTAGCATCCCACACATTTCCAACTTTTATGGGAAATTTGAACATACTGTGAAAACATTTATCTGGTTAGTTGCTTACTGCCCAAATCTTCTTAATCCAGGTAACTGACCAGTGTTTAATATAAAATGTTATAAAGGCCTCCTATTTTAGTGAAGTTCTCCACTTTTGAGAATGTTTTGTTTATGGGTCTGTTATAGGAAACACAACTGCAAGGAATAATTGTATATATAGTAGTATTTAGATTTATTTAAAATCATTTTAAGAGAGGAATGCCAGTATGTATAATTTCCATCAAAATGTATGGAAAGCATTACAAAGAGGTGAAAGTTGGTGATGTTATCCTTTCTGTAAAGTTATTAATACAACTAAACAGAAAACTATTGTATTTAGAATGTTTAAGGATGGCTATCTTAAGGCCTGAGGATAACTTTGTGATATTAAAGGGCTTCAATTTTAGAATGCAGGATAAGTTGCCTTTTTTTAAACTAAGCATTTTATACAAGAAAAGCTTTCATTTTCAATTTTTTATCTACCAAATAGGTATGATGTACAAAGGTGTTTACCTATGATATTGGGTGTTGTAGCTCCTCCAGTCACCCTTTTTATTTCTAAGAATAAGTTCTAGCTATGGAATCATCTGGCATGTCATTGATTCTGCCAACTCAGAAACAAAAGATATTAGTTTTTATTTTTTGCATTTCAGGCTTTCTGTAAATGGATATAGATGGAAGTTATTACCCACAAATACATTTTAACAAACTTAATTGAAATTTTAAGTAATCCTAATTTTTATTTCAAGCAGCTTCATATTTAATTATATTGATAGTTTCTTTTTAAGTTTGCAACTTCAGTGAAATAAAATGTACTAAAATGTTTAAATAGCTTGATATCAGTCTTACACTTCAATGTTTCAAATTCTATTTTGGCTTAAGAATAAATAGTTTCTGTGTTATGATTCTCACAAACCCTTTTCTGTTAAAAACAAACAAAAGCACACTTCTGTTTTGTTAAAATACTTTATCAAACAGAATGGACTAGTCAATACATCTGCTAATTATTTCCTTATAACTTATAGAGCCAGATCCTTCCCATGTATAAATTGATCCCTGGGAACTTTTGGTCCTTTAAAGATAAAGAAAGAGACTCTTCTTATTTTTTAATCTTAATTTAACTAGAATCCAATTATCTAGTTTAGTGCTTTTATGTAAAAGAATCTCTGTGTTTTGGAGTGTTTTAGCTTCATAATTCTTAAAAAATACGTCATTATATAATGTAATGCCATTTTTATACTAATGTATCACATAAAGTTACTCTTAGTTCTGATGAACAGTCCTAAAATTTTAATATTGCAATTGAGAATTGTGGAATTGATGAACAGCAAATATGGAAACTTCATGTGTACTGTTCACCTGCCGGAGCGGCACACATAAGGTGTATGTCCAAATGAGTGAGAATGAGTAATCTTTAAGTAAGTAACTAGATGGTGCAGGGAAGAACTAGTAGAAGTTCACATACTGAACAAACAAGCCGAAAGTTGGGGAAAGAGTTGTAGTTTTCACTGTTATTGACATAAAGATGATTTATTTATATTTGATAGTTAAGAGAAGAATTTGTAGACGCTAGATTTTTTTTTTTTTTTCTGAAGCAGTGGAACAAAACTGGGGAAACAGAAACTTGTACTAACATGACTATAAGCATTGATAGTTAAACATATTTTCACAAGTTTCAGTCATCAAAATTGAAATTCCTGTTGTTGCTTATACCAGTTTTTGTCTTTCAGTGTCAGTTTTGTCTGACAGAACGTGGTATCAAAAAATTCCCAGCAAGACAAATTAGCCAAAAACATTAACTCTTCATATTAACAGTGAAGTGAAATTGAAGCATCTGTGGATGTTTTGCTGTGGATTACATAGAAACAAAGGATGAAAAGGAATACCAGCTCCCATCCTGAGTCATATACTTTTTAAAAAACTGTAATAAAATAATAAATTAGATATTCCCCCCATGTTATGACTCTTTATTACAGAAAAAAATTGTGCCATGTTTTTCAAAATACCTTGAATCTGCAGAGATTTTAGACATGTTACTGGGCTCGTGGTTTGGCAGCATCGGGGCAATGATGCTCCTTAATGAGCTGTGCTCCTATAGTGAGGGCCAGTGGAGCCAGACTAGTTCCCACATACCACACAGTTAGCAACAACTCAACAGTTCAGACCACAGCTATGTTATTTTAGTTAAAGTGCCTGCTCTATAAACTCAAACTATTTCGTTGCTCTTTGACATTTTTGCTGACTAAACCTAAAAGTCCTGGGCTCAGTCAGTTTATTGATAAAATCACTGACTAATCATTTGAGGAGCTATAGTATCATGACTTTTTTTAAGCTCTCCTTGTTTTTCCAAATACCAGCCTGACTATACCTAAAATTTATTTAATCGTGTTAGCAAGTCATCCTGTGAATGAATGTTGAGGTTACCAAAGTGCACCCTGCCGAGGATAGTCAACCTCCCTGCACTAGGAGAGACTCGTCTCCGAACCATACGTCCCAGCCTTGTTTGCAGAGGCTGTGCCCTCTTTAAGAGGAAAGCTTTTTATGTAGTTCTTCAAGCACCTGCTTTCCAGAGAGCTTCTTTTCTCTGCTTAAGGGATGAGTGCATCTTCTCAAAATTTCTGTTATTTTAGGTAACAGTTTCATTTTCAAGTTGGCAAGTATGTGAAGTTTCTCATACTGAGAGACATTCATTAAATCCTTGAAAGTTGAACTGTTTTTCTTTTTTTCGTCTCCCTGAAATGAATGGCATCAGGTATTTGGAAGAAGTGGGATCGTTATTTAATTGTACAAAATGATGGCTTTCAATGCTTACATTTGAGGTTTTTGTTTTTTTTTAAACAAAAAACAATCCCTGGTAAAGGAAGGTTTGGTTTTGCCCTAAATTTGTTGTTGATGGTATCTCCTGTTCTGTCATAGAGATTGCCTGCCTCGTTGTCAGGCACCCTTTTGGCACCTTACGTTCAACTTGGAAGATAGTATCTGGCTTCTTTTAGGCCTCTACTATCTTTTCAAAAGCCATTTTATAAAAATCTTAGCCTATTTTAATATTTAAATATATATATTTGTGAAAGATACTTTTAGAACAGACGTCCCCTTTTTTTCTTCCTTTAAATTCTCGTATCTCATTTTTAAAGTAAATTTAAGCTTTCCCAGGATTAGGGAGCATCTTTCCACAGAGACGCATAAGGTGGAAGTGGGATTGAGGTGACAGAGGAAAAAATTCAGTGACAGGAGAAGAGATGGCTGGTTGAGGGAGACAGACTTAAAGGCAAAATAAATAAATAAATAAATAACCTTTTGATTTAACAGATTTTTAAGTAAAATTGTGGCGTTTCTGCAAGTTTGTATTTGCTGCCGTAGTGAGTAGCCCAGTATTTTACAGGGCTGGCACTTAAATCTGGTTCCATTTTTTTAAAATGAGTCCTTTTTAGTGCACGCAGCCTAGAAGGAGACTATACGTCACAGTTTGCCAGACAGTGACTGATTTTTCTGTGTAGCTGATGCATGCTTTAATATTTGACTTTGGCCTGGCAGCAAGGAAGTCTGGGAAAACTTTACCTTGCTGACTGCAGCATTATAATTCTTTTTTGGGAACTGACATCTTGTGTAACCCTTCAGAGAGTAATTGTGGGGAGAAAATGTGAATTAAGTTACCTAGGTGGGTGTTTTTAATGTCCTCTCCTAGCCAGTACAGCTCTCTGCAACTGTGCCAGTCCCTAGTTCACCAGCTTTGTACCAATCGTCGTCATCTCATTCAAGTATAGCTTTACTTGGTGACAGTGGCCATAGCTAAGTTACTTGGCATGTTTGACTTTTAACACACTAACAAAATGGTCTGAGGTTTTGTTTTGTTTCATTTCCTAAGAATGTAAACAATGTTAGAGGTTCGCGTTTTATATGCTAGTATCTGACTATTAGTATTTTACAGAAACCATAGTTCTTGGTGACTACATATATAAATATATATATTTTTGTGACTTTTTTGTAAACTAAGTGCCGTTTCAACGTTACAATCATTTTAGAGTTATTGTAATCAATGTGAATATCATGTTTTTTTAATCTGTTCTGAGCCTAGTGTTTGCTTTGTGAACATGTGTATTGTATATATTCTGTATAGTTATACTGTACTGAAATAATAGCTTGTTTGATATAAGGAAAGTATGTATTGAGTACCTTTTTGCTAGCCTGATTGTTTAATCTTTTTTTAAAAAGGTGTAAACTTTTTAAAAAAATCTTTAAACTGGCCTTTATTATTACATGGTCATAAATAAGGTTGCAGATAGAGATGTCCAGGAAGAAAACTAGTTTTGAGTGTCTTTGGATAGAAACATGAGAATAAGATTCGTTTTTCTTTTTTTTTTTTCTCATTAAAATATCTCATTGATGCTTTATGAAATAAAACTTCCTGCTGTTGTTATTGACTGGCTGGAAGAAAGAACTGGTTAAGTGTGTACAGACTAGCGAATATTGTACTAGACAGCATATGTCAGATTACAAGTACAGATGCCGTCACACCATACCCCAGTGGTTAAGGGTACCCAGCAAGTTCAAGAGCTACTTTCCAGCTTAGTGGGTTACCTCTTCAGAAATCGCTCTTGATTTGTTTTGTTTTGTTTTCCTCTGAAGTCGTTTCCTCTTAAGACTGGAAAGAAGCACATTGGTGCCATTTCAGTGGTTATTGACAATCAGGGAACACAAGTGTAGGAAAGCAGCTCTTTGCAGAAGTTGCTGTGAGCCTGAGGGGTTCTCACTGTGGATTCGTCTCAGCACCATGGGCCTACAGAATACAGGAGCTGGCAGAGAAAAATATTTTGTTGGCCTCAAGAAAACAATGTCATTTTAGTTCATCATATTCAGAAAGGAAGGGGTAAGAATTTTAACAGGTGTTTTAGTGAGCATAGCTGATACTTTTTACAATTTCGTTCATTCAAGGTTTCTCAGTAATAGCCTAAACTATAGGTGTTGAACTGAGGATATTTAAAAATTTTAAATGATTTTAGCTTTCAGCTTTATGTACAAATTATGTTCCAGAAAGTTCCTTTCAGGGAATAATACTAAAAACAGAAACCAGAGATAAGTGTTTTCTCACTTGGGATATTTGAAATTAGTTGACTTTTTCTCTTTTCAATAGGAAGATTTGTGCTGAGAATTAAATAGAGAAAGTCATAGTTGATAAACATACCAAAGTTTAAAAGCAGGTAAATCTCCAAACCCAAAGTTTAATGTGATTCTTTCTGTCAGTATACTTCCAGACTGCACATACCTGTCTCAGTAAGTTTTTCCATGTGGAAAAACCCAAGCAAGCTGATCTGTAACTGAGATGTGAGCGCCTCCGTGGGCAAGCAGAGCTGACGCCACTGCCACTGTTGTCTTTCCTTCAATTCTGGTTAGTTGCCCTAGAGTTTTCCCTCCAGAAATACTGACTTCATGTGCTTCCTCATTGCGTAGAGGCTGCAAGCACAGGTAGCCTTGAAGCTGGTTTGCAGAGCCTCCCTATGAACCTTCCTCATCTTTCTCTTGACACCTCATCTTCCCACAGTCGGTGGTTTTTACTGCTTTTTACCACAAGTCATTTAATGAATAAGTCTCATTACCAGGTACCCTTAAAATTTGGACAGGGTGCTTGGCTAAAGGGGTAAGAGAAGACATTGAGTGGGATTTTAAAGAGGAAGATTTCTACAGATAAAGGCTGGAAATTAACTGTAGTTTAGTTTGTTGAACATTGTAGCATCCCTGAAGGGGAAGGATGCAAAAATTGTGTTGCAGAATAGGCTGGAACTAGGCCAGAGTTCTGAAGACTGGCACTCCTGCCTGGCATAGCAGCCAGTACATAGAATTCCAGCACTTGGGAGATGGAGGCCTAAGAATCAGGAGTTATAGGCCAGTCTTTAAGATGCTGTCTAAAAAAGTGGGAGTAGTAGAACTATATTTGATAAGCAACAGAATCATCATGCATTGTTGGACTATGGTCAGAATACTGTAGAACAATTACAAGATTTAAAGGATTGTGCACAGACTTAGTCACTTAGAAATTATGTCAGAATTCAAGTGAGAACCCAAGAGTTGGTGAGCATAGGGTTGCCATGAGGAAGAAGGTTTGGAGAACTTGTAAGGGAGGTGGTCTGAGCTCAGCGGAGGAATGACTGCCTTGTCCATGACACACGATTAGTTTTTTTGAATGCTCAGACAACCTGACTTTCTATTCGAAGGGAAGTTGCTCGAGAGAAAGCAGCATATGAATTGGGCACAATTATGAGCCAGCTCAAGAGTTGGGCATCAAAACTGTAGTGTAGCTCAGAGGTGTACAACACATGCTCATCCTGCAAGAGATCCTGTTTTGATTCCCAACACCGCAGGGGCAAAAGATTGCACTTGCGAGTCATTCTGAGAAATCTTGGAAGGTTGTACAAATTTATTTAATGGTTTAGTTATGAAACTACTAGTTTTCTCACAGAATTTATCCTCTACCTGCCAGGTTGGTAGTATCCAAAGTTCTAGAGTATTTCTCGGGCCATAATTCTATGCTGCTTACGAGTCCTCTCCTTTCAATAGTCTTGGTCAGCCAGTACTGCAGACACTAAGGTGGGAACACTACATCAACCTTGTGGAGTTGATGTTGTCAAGAATTACATTCTGAGGGAAAACGCTGTGTTTGCGGGCCAGTGAGGGAGACAGGGTGACCAAAAAGAATGGCGGCACCCAGAAGGTCCCAAGGAGGAGATGATGCCTTACAGGCAGGAAGTGCCAAAATGCACCTGGGCATGCTCACGCAGACACGTGCATGCAGAGTTCTCTGACCTGTGGTTTCCTAGAAGAAAAGCATAGCACTGCTGTGGAAATTTGAATGTAGAACAGGCTAACAGTGGTGTTTGCTCCCAGGCACAAGTGAGGCCTTCTGTGCAAATTCAGACTTCTTTCCCCAAGACAAGCTACAGAGCACATTGAGTTGGAGCGAAGGTCTCCCAGTAGTTTCAAAAGTTTTTTAAGAGCTAAATTCATTCTCTGTATCCAAATTTGTGTACTTCAAAATGTCCAAATGCTATTTAAAATATCTCTACCGGCTTGGGTTGTGCTTAGTTGTAGAGTGATTGCCTAGCTCGTCAAGACCACCTGTGTCATCTCTAAGACAACAAAGACAAAACGACCTCTGTGTCAAAATGTGCCCGTTCCTAAGGACAGTCAGAGTTTACATACGCAGTCACGCCACTCAAGCATGTGCCCCATTCGTCTTGGTGTGAACGGTGGAAGTGCACGTAACTGCCCTTGGAAGGCCTTGAAAGAATGAGATTTCAGCAGGAGGTAATGTGCGTGTGCTTAGAAAACCTTGGTACTGACGTCTCTAAGTAGTGCCCAGTGCACTTGCGTAGTTTCTCTCCAGTGCTGGAGTCCCATCGCTCCCCACGTGGGTGCCAAACCACACTATGGATACAGACAATGTGACAGGAATTTCCAGAGATTCACGGTAGGAGTTCTAACTTTACACATTGTAGGCCCTCCAGTACCTAGATACTGCTTGTACACATGCAACTCCTGAAGAACAGCATCCTCTGAGAGGGTGCCCACAGTCCTTCCCATGCCTTGGGGTGCTTCTGAAATCGTAAGTCCTTTCTACTCAAAACCCCTCTCTGCTACAAGACCTAAGGGAGAATAACAAGTCCTGGTCTTCACCCTTGAAGCCTGTGAGACCTGAAGCCTTTTCAAATCAAGTAGCATCAGTGCAGCTCCTTTCCAGAGCTTCCTCCAGATGAGGCGGCAGGTAAGGCTGTTGGTCACCAGTGCCCGACATGCTTTCCAGCTGGACTCAGATGGTCCTTGTTTCATTGAAGTACTGCTGGACATTTCAGTTGCTTCCCATCAGCACTGAGAGTTGCAAATAGGGTGGAGGGACAAGCAGAGTAAACCCTGAGCAGCTCCACTTTGGCAACCCCCAGTGGGTCGAGGGCACCAGCTGCATGGCTCAGCCTTTGTGCCGGAGCCTTGAGTGCAGCCCTCTTGCTTTTCTACCTCGTTCCAAAAGGCCACCTCTTGGTTTGTTCAAAGTGTAACTTGTGTTGAGTACAGGCATCAAAACAGGGCCCTCTGCTACAGAACTTTTCCTGCTGTACTGGTTACCAAGGAGGTTAGAATTAGGGTGTGTCTAGGTCATGTGAGTTTGGAACATTAGGCACTAAACAGACTTCTTTTGTGCAGTGAAAGCATCTCTGAGTAGCTGGGTATTGGAACGCTTAGTTGTACTCCCAGCCTGTTAGATGCCTTGCTGTGGCATGCACGCTGCAGGACTCTGCTCCCTAAAGCAGGAGGTGAGGTTATTCCCATGTTAATTGCACAAGTTAATGAGCATCACTATGACATTTCAATGTGTCATCCCTTGATCATGTTCACCTGTCCTAACTTCCTTCACATTTCCTTCCACCCCTTTCTCTTCTTTAATAATTCTACTCTTGCATCATCCTGTTTTTTGTTTTGTTTCTGCATGTGAAAACACAGGTGGTGTTGGTCCAAAACATTCTCTTCTAGTGTGGGCTATGTTTATTGGACTAGGTACAGAACCCAGTCTCCAGCATGCTGGACAAGCACTCTGCCACTCAGCCGTAGCACAGCCTGGGGCACTTGTCTTTCTCAGGAGAGCTTTTTGGTTGCCTGAACCATCTACTCAGCCCTTTATGATTGAATAATACTCCATTGTCTATAAAATCGCACTTTCACTGAACTAAACTGAGCCTGTATCTTGGAGATTGTGAATAGCACTGCAATAGATAAAGATGTGGGGATGTCTCTATTACATACTGACTTAGCTTCCCGTGGCCTACCCAGAAGTGGTACAGCTGGGTCATATGGTGGTTTTTTTCAAGACCATCCACACTGGTTTCCATACCGTATATAAGGATGCTTTTCTCCTACATCCTTGCCAGCATTTGTTTTCTTTGGCACATTGTGACTAGAGTGCAGTAGAATCACATAAATATCAGATAAATTTGCATTTAGCAAATTTATCTGATACTGGGCATTTTCCCCCTTGGGTTTATTTATGTGCCATGTACTTCCTTGAACAAGGTATCTGTTCAGGTCATATGCCCTTTAAAAAAAAAAAAAAAAGCTGGGGGCTGGAGAGGTGCCTCAGGGGTTAAGCCTCTGCCTTGCAGGCGGAAGGTCCTGAGTTCGGATCCTAGACCCCACCTATAGACGCCAGGCGGAAGCGGGGGCGGCCTGCGTTTCTGGTCCTGGTAGGGCGGAGCCTGTGAATCCCGGGGCAGAGTAAACAAGGAGGAGGTGGAAGCGTCCATGGTGGTTCCCGAATTCACCCGTGGCTCTACATACACACAATTGAATGAATAAATAAAAAAGTTTATTAAAAAACTGGATTTTTGTTAATTTTCTTGAGTTCTCTATGAAGCTGAGCTGCTAACGTCTTTCAGATGAATAGTTGGCAGAGTTGCAGTTAGGGTCCGAAGGATCCAGCACCCGAGTCACTGCTCCCTGTGCCTTGCTTTCCACCAGTTAGTGTGGAGCTTGTGGTTCCCAGTGGCTGGAACAGAGCCCAGCAACTAAGACAGCAGGAAGTGGCCCGACTTGCATGGCATTGCTCCGTGGGGTGATGCAAGAAAGAAGAAAAGGACGATGTACAGGAAAGGGATCTGGTGGTCTGTGAAGTCTCTGGTGGGGCTAGTGGCACCTGCTTTCCCAAGCATTTATTACAGACAAGCTAAACACTATCAGCAGGTGCGAGGGGCGTGGGAAAATAAGGCTGTGGGTTTTCTGTTCAGCACGCAGTGCGCTCTGAAGAGATCAAAACCAAGCATAAGCAGTTGTATCGAAAGAAACAAGGCAGACAGGGCTCTGCCCAAGTCATGTTACACTCCAGCTTAGAAGCAGATCCAGGTCATACTTCCCTGCCACCGTCTTTCTGCTCCATGTCTCTTCTATGGTGCCTTTGCCCTCAGCATTGCAGCGGTTCCACAGCTAGGTAGCCCCTTGATGGATAAAGGAGATGGAAGCTTAAAGCTATGTGGAGTGGACCCACAACCACAGAAGTCAGAAACAACGGAATGCATAGGCAGGTGTAATGGCAACGCCTGAAGCCCCAGCTACTCTGGAGACGAGTCAAGAGAATTCTTGAGCCCGGGAGTTCAAGAACATCCTGGACAACATAGTGCGGCTGTCACCAAGTACAATGTGAATCTCAGCATACTCCACCCTCAGTAATAAGGAAGCATCAGTCACAAGCTATGCAGAGTACTCAGGCTCTTCGAGACTGGGGTGCTTGCTAAGGCTCCAGAACAAAAGCTGCTTGGAGGACTTGAGCACAGCGCTGCCCCCAGTCTTCCTGTACTCACCTGTTACCTGATAAAAGAGTAGAAAGCCCAGAACAGGCGAAAATGGAGTTAACCTTAGAGGAGAAACGCTGTAGAGATGTGAACCTTGAATAAAATCCAAGCTCTGGCAAGGTAAACTAAGTGTAGAGCTGTCCCTGTGCAGCATAAGAAGAAACAGGAACTCACAGCACAGATAACTGGCACCCCGAGCCCCCTTTGGTCTGCCATAGAGCGGTTTCAGTTTGGGACCCATTCAAGGAAGCCTATCTTCAACCCTTAGCTCTCCAAGGTCACGTCATTAGACCACCTTGCTCATTAGTTCAGGAAACCTAAGAGTCTGCTGGCCTCCAAGGCACTGTGAGGGCTCCCTGCATTTTGGAAACAGCAAGCAGCTTGTGCATCCTCGGAGGCAAGGGTTACGGCAGAGGAAAGCAGTCAGTCAGGGACCAGTCACGACAGCCTGCAACCCTTGCCAAAGGAAATTGCACGAGAGGGCTGCTGGGGCTGCCCCGAGCTTCTGCTCTGGCCACTAGCCACACTGAAGTGTGGCAGGCAAGTGCCCCCTACTGTATCTACCCTTAGACCAAATTTGCAGCCTACTTACAAACTCATCATCACCCAGTGAAATAGTCAAAACCGTACATCACTTGAGTTTTATTTCTGCAAAATAGTCTAAACACGAACAAAGTAAAGTGGTTTTAGGTCTGATGTTTCCTCCATTATCCCAGTTCTATAAAAATCTTTTATCACTAGTGGTTTGGGGATCGTTCTGCCTCTCCACAGGTTCAGTTCGCCAGCTTTCTAGATGGAGAAATCTAAGCAAAGGGGTTGTCCTTGGTGAAATAGGACCCCACCCAAGCCCCAGAAAAATTTCTGTCCATACTTTTCCATCCCTGGCTCCAGGTCGAAGGACCCCCATCACTTTCTGGGCTCTGTTCCCTTTGCTTAAGTGGCCCACGATGCTCTAGGGAGGATGGCGAGGGACAAGGGCTGGTCCTGGATAGGAAGATGGAACGTGGTGTTCTGCCGCCCACAGCTGGGACCTCAAGGAAATGTTTCTTCGGTCCCTACCGCCCTAGGCAGAGGAGTAAAAGGAAGCAGATGCTTTGGCCCTTAAGAATGGGAAATGCCCAGGGGCTGCTGGAGGTAGCCAAGGAAATGCTGAAGCCATGGTTCAGCCCAGCTAGTGAAAGTTCCTTTGGGCCTTTTCCAAAACCTGCTTCTCAGCCAGTGCATTTACTAGTTGGCAAGAGGGTCCTGGCACTTAGCACCTCCAGGTGGAGAGGGGCTTGGCTCCAGAGAGATGTAGAAAGGGGCAGCTGTGGCACCCCCCTCCCTTCCTGAGGAGCAGGCAGAACTTCAGGTCTGTCTGCTCCCGTGTGATGGGACCCATGCAGCTGCCTCTGGGTTAGGGGAGGACGGAGGCAGGGGTGGACACAAGGCACTTGACACCATTGCTTGTGCCTGCCGCTTGGGCGCTGTTGAGCCTTGAGTTTCAGAGCTTGTCCCACACTAACATCCAGGGAAAGACTCAGGCACCATGTCTGATACCATTTGGCAAGAGCAGACGGACAAAAACTGGATGGAAAGCACAGAGAGTTCCGTGCGGTCACCGTTCAGAGGCCTTGAATTTAAGGATCTTTCCCACTGTGAGATGGATGGCGTCGCTCTTCCACCTCTAAGTGGATGCCCTCCAGACATTACCTCCCACACACGACAGGGCTGTTTTATCTGTGGATTCATTGCAGCTGTGCTTCCACAAGACCTGCATGGGATTTGTCCTATCCCTTGGGAGGGGAACCATCTCAAGAGAGACCGATGCTGCTGGACAGGACGAAAGATACCTTCCTCGATGGTACACTCACTGACAGGACTCCTGCCCCAGCAAACAAGCACATGTCATCAGAGGCGAACCAGATGAAACCCAGTGGGCCACACGTGCAAAAAGACATGAAAACAGGAGGGAGACAGGCAGAGGAGGAGAAGGGTAAAGGAGATGGGATTGGGGATTAGCTGTGAAGTATCATAAATTCACTTCAGTTGTGTGTGAAACATTAAAAGAATAAAAAGAACGGCCTCGGGTAATGACTATCCCAAGTAACATTTTCCAGGGATCAGTTGAAGGATCATGTGAAAGTCCTGTTGTAGACAAACCATGACCACACATGGCAAGGAACAGAGAACGCTCCACACGAGTGTGCTCAAGTCTCCACTTCCTGTCTGCCATCTCACAGCAGGTGCCCTAATCACGCTAGCACTGGGTTGAGTAAATGAACCACTGTCTCTTGCTTTGCTCTGCCTTATAAGAATCTCTTGGGATGGCAAGATGGTTCAGGTGTTAAGACTGCCTTGCAAGCAGAAGGTCCTGAGTTCAGATCCTGGATCCCACATTAAAACATCAGGTTGGAAATGGCAGTGGCCTGCATTTCCAGCTAAGAACCTGGGAAATCCCAGAGTGAAGCAAAAAGGAGGTAGAAGCAATCCAGGATGATTCCCGAAGTCACCCTTGGCCCTCTACAGGGACACACAGTGTCTTCTGAAACATACAAACATACACACACACACAAATATTTCGTTGCCTGCTTTTTGCCACAGGTACATTCAAAGGTGAGTTCCATTTGTTCAGACACATTGTTTCTATCCATCTTTTCCCTGCTATTCTGAACAGTGCTCAGGCTGTGAAACTCCGCCAAAGTCCTCTGTGCTTAGGGAAATGTCCTCCGAATGCACTTCTGTGTGGGAGACCTTTGCCTTCCCCTGGTGGACCTGTTTCTCTGGTCACCCCCCCACTCCTGCACACCATGTTCTCAGAGCCCTGACTAGGCAAGAATGGGAGAATTCCCCCACTGAGTTAAGCAGTTTCGTATGAATGGCAGGAGGCTGTCTTGGAGACTGGAATCTTTTGGACACGGGTGCGGTGGGGGAAGCAGCGATAACCCTGAGATGGAAGGATGGCCGTGTGTAGCAGAAGCACAGGAGCCCAGGGGAAAGGAAAGTTGAGCTCCCAGCCCAGGAAAGCACAGCCCTCCTGCTGGGAGGTGCTGAGACAATGGAACAAACGGACAATGGAGCTTGTTCCACCAACGCCTGGAAACACTGGCCTTTCAGGAAACAGGAGGTGAGAGGAAAGGGTGGTGAATACAGCTGTGGGCGGGAGGACAGCCCTGCTCGTTGAAACCCCATTAGGATGTCTGTTCAACTGGGTCCTTACTGCAGACCCACCGGGGTCATCCTGTGGCGCATCAGTGTCGCGCGGGAGGCCAGAGGTCAGCCCAAGGCTGCCAGGCTGCTTGCTCAGCCCTTTCTGTCGCCCCATCCCCTGCTTCTGCCTTGAGCGCAGAGAACAGTCAGCCAGAGCTGTGGCTCCCAGCACTGGCCTGGGCCACGCTTGTCACCCTGTGGACAGACGACTTCCAGGGAATCCCAAGCTCTGAAACCAGGTGAGACATAGCCTTGCTCCTCCTGCCTTGGGGTTTGATCCCATCATTCCTAGTCATTTCGCTGATTTCCTAACCGCCTCACGGCCTCCCAGGGGACCCACAATCCACCTGAGGGAGGTGTCCCTCCTCCCTCCCCTTTCCTCCCTTCTCCCTCCCATCCCTCCCACAGCACACCGTTCTCACTAGGAAAACCACGGCGGCACCAAGGTTATTGGCAATCACTAGATGGAGCCCTGTTCCGCTCAGGCTGGCATGTGCCTGACCAGCTGGGCAGACCCCAGCCTGGAAAAGTCCTGGCAGAAAGGCTTGGGCACAAAGTCTCCGGAACGTTTGTCAGCTTTTTAATAAGAAAGAGGGATTTGTGCCTGGAGGATCAGTTCCTAAATGCTGGCCCATGTCTCGGCTGCCCTCTATAAACACACACACACACACACACACACACACACACACACTATGAGAATGTTCTCAAACATTTAAGACTGCTGTGGGGGTGGGGGATAGTTCAGTGGGTAGAGCACTACTTGCAAACCTGGAAATGTGTTTGATCGCTGGAAGCCCATGTGGTGCAAGCCTCTCTCTCTAGTAAATAAAAAAGTTAAAGGGCTGGAGAGATGGCTCAGGGGGTTAAGCTTCTGCCTCACAAGTTTGGATCCCAGGTCCCATGTAAAAATGTCAGGGAGATCCTTGCTGGATAGCTTACACTGTACCAAGGAATACTGTAGAAGCTGCTGGGGGAGAGAAATAGCCACAAGCCCCAGCAACAGCATAAGATGTGCAAGTTGCAATATAAATCACCATGGCAACAGGTGGCCCCCAGTGTAATAGTGGCAGGAGTACCAAGGAAAAACCAACAGCATTCTGATTGGACTCAAGAGCCACTTGTCAGAATAGTACCTATTCCTGTTATTGGAAACTAGAACAAGAACACTTTAAAAAGCTCAATAGGAAAGACAGCCAATGAACCTATAGGTAGGAAGACAATACGTCAAAGTGCTCTGTGGGCAGCTGTTACTATACCATAGAATGTGAACTTACAGTGGAAACCTTTGGGTCTAAAGCTGGATGAGTGAAGGGAAACGCACAAATCAGTAGGGTGGTCTGAAGAGAGGTAACTTGATATATATACCTTGGAAGCCTGAGCCTCCACTAGAGTAGACAAACTAGAGTGAACTCAGGGGTCCACAGAAGCATACACGTGGAAGGGTGAGTGGGAATGGGCGAAAGGAAAGGAGGAGATGGGAGGGAGGGAAGCTGGGATGAACACTCAATCTCCTTATAAAAGTGGAATAATAATCATAAGCTAGGCAGAAATGGTGGCAGCCTAAACTTTTGGCCCTGAAAGGCAGAGCCTGGGAAAACACACAGCAAAGCCAAAGAAAGTAGAGTAATCCAGGGTAATTCCTGATGTTACTCTTGAACCTGCCCTGATACACACGCACAAACACACACACACACACACACACACACACAAGACTGCCTTGAGCTGGAAAGATGGCTCAGTGGGCAAAAGCACTGATGACTTGAGTTCAGAGCCTGAGAACTCCTGTAAAGCCAGATGCAGTAGTAAAAGCATCTGTGATCCCCGTGACTTGTGGGGAGGTGGGAATCAGACAGGACAACTCAGAAAGCTCACAGGACAACCTGCTTAGTTTACACCACAGCAGAGACCAAGTCAAAAAGGTGGGAAGACAAGGGGTGACCAGCTGGCACTCACAAAGCAGCATGTATACAAATACATGCACAGATACTCAAAAAGGGAGAAAAACCTCAAAGATCATTCTACATGTTAAAAGGTTTCCTTTCTCCATAGAGTGGAGATAGTGTGTGAATACATGGCATATATTATAATCAAGGTCTGTCTACAAACAACATGGTGTCTCTGCACTGGGGCTGAATCACCTAGATTACCTAAGTGTGGGCTCTGGGTGGGTCATTCAAAGCCTTGGTGTCTTGGTTTTCGACCTGTAACATGGAGATAGTATAACACTGCTGTGAAGCTTAAATAAAATACGTCACACGGAGCACTTAGACCACCCAGAAAGCCAGCGTGGCGACCCACACTTGTAATCACAATACTTGGGGAAGTTAAGCCAGGAGTCAAGACCCAGCTCAAGGCCAAAAAAGAAAAAGAAAAAATACTTAGGAGATACCGTTCTTCACTAACGTCTGGATTTTCTTATATTACAACTATTTCAAATGCCCATGATTCGGTGACTAGAAGAGCCAGTCTCTCTTACACGTGGATGCGGGAGGCTGACACACACGCTATGACTCCAAGCCAAAAAAAGCAAAAGCATCATTCGTTCATGTGCAGTGGGCTTAGAATCCTCAGGTACTCTGCATGCCCTGTGGGGAGGGAGAAGTGTTCTGGTGCCAGATCAGCTTCTTGTGACACACTAATCGTTTACTGCTAGAAGACACCTGATGTAAAGTCGCCTCTCTGCTCTCCTGCGCCACAAGAACCATCTTTTGTGCCTGCCTAAAAATGGCTCATCTGGAAGCTGAGGATCTGCAGGTCCTGCCTGCTGACTGAGGTGGGCGAGACCGTAACAGGGCAAGAGGCTTTATGCTTAGGCCTCCTGAATGCTCAGCCTGAGTCAGGCACCAATGACACCACACTGAAGGGTGACTGGAAACCATAGAAGGTGGCCTTGCAATGCCAGGCCCCACTCTATGAAGGGCTCTCACCACAGCTCAACATTGCCACCAAGCGGTAGGAAGCATGAATGACAGCCCTCAGATTCAAAGTCGGGAGCCCTGGGCAGAGAATTCAAACTACGGTTTCTGTAAGGTCCAGCTGCATTAACCCATTTCACTGTGACCCCTATAGAACAGATCCCCTCCTCACTCGGACCCAGCTGAGAGACCCTACAGCGGCATCTTTTGCCTGTGTAACACAGGCCAGACAGCCTGATTTCCTCCCACCAGAATACACACATTTTTTAATTTTAGAGAGAGAAAAAAAAGTGGCTAACAGTATTGACTGTTTCATTAGGTGATTACAAAAGCCAAAGGTAAGTACAGTATGAGGCACTCACACATTACACTTCATTAGCCACGTGTGTGTGTGTGTGTGTGTGTGTGTGTGTGTGTGTGTGTGTGTACCAGACAGCACTTGAGTATTTATTTGTACCTGTGGAGGCCCCAGAGTGACACTGAGAATCATCCTGGATCATTCTACCTCCTCGTGGTTTTGCTCTGGAGTTCCCAGGCTCTGCCTTCCAGGACCAGAATTGCAGGCTGCCGCCATAACCACCAGCATTCTAATATAGATCTGGGATCCAAACTCAGGTCCTTTTACTTTTGAGGCAAAGGCTTTAACTTCTGAGCCATCTGGCCAGCCCGATGGCCCCTTATGAACATCTAGAAATTCCATCTAAGGCTGTCCAGGAAATGGCCGGGTGTACCAGCTACAGAGTCAGTGATACTATTAAATGCGTGGACCTTTGATCAGAGGCAGCAGCAATGCAGGATCAACATGGGAGAGCACCCTGCGGGCTGCTTGGGGAGGAGAGAGGGACTCTAAGAGCTCTCAACATCTCTGCAGGCTACACTCACCGTAAGTGGTCTAAGAATACATTATTCATTCCACGCTCTGCACAGTAGACTTGGCTGCGGCCACATCAGCCTGCACTAATTAAACTGCATTTTCTGCCTTACGCCCTGGGATTCCCCAGGGTCCACCTTCTGGCTGCCACACACGCCTGGCATTTTAGCATGGGATCTAAGGATCCTAACTAGGTCCTCTTGCATGTGAGGCAGAGACTTTAACCACTGATCCATCTCCCCAGCCCCAGTACCCCAGCTTTTAAAAACACCCATAACTTTCTTAGCCGTAGCCACACTGTTCTGTAAAGCCTCCACTGTGGTTGGAATGTGGAAATTCCCCCCCCCCCAAACCAACCACAGACCAAAAATCCCTGATCTCCCTACCCTAATCGTCTGGAGAGGAGACCATCTTTGGCATGACATACTTTACCCCCAACCCTGTAGTCCTACTTCCCTAGCAACGCGTTAGCAACGTGAACACAAATACAAAGCTCATGTGCCCATCACCCCACCAATGCAAAGCCAGAACCTCTCCCATACTCCTGAGGTGAAACCAAGTCTGGGCAGCTGCCAGCCCTCCTACCCATACGACACCATCCTCCAATTCTTTCCTGACCTGCCAGGCCTTTGTTCCCAAGACAGCACCCGCTAGAGTTGAGGGCAAAAATACTCCATGGTCTGGGGAAGACAAGGTACTGTGACCTTCATCCAACTTGACAGCAAAGTCGGCTGGAGAATTTCAACTTCCAGCCAACGAAACTAGAAGAAGAACCATCAACTTCAGGAAGAAAAACAAATTATCTAAAAACAAATCGATTTACTCATACACACAAATACACATATGAAGTCCACCCTGGAGTCCACAGGGTTCCCGGAGGGCAGAACCCCAGGCTCTCCATCTTCACCCAGGTGTTCCAGGGGCTCCGCGGACAGCTGCTTCTTAGAAACAGAGAAAGTGGGTCTCCAGGAAAGAGCCCCCCTTCCCATCATCAAATGCTCGCCCAGGTGGGCCACAGATTCCTCCCCCGGCTTCCCAGCCCAACTCTGGGAGCCAGGGGAAGAATCAGTCTTGGGGAGGCTGTTCACAGTCTGGGTTCCGGAGGAGAGGGCTGAAGAAGGAATACACTGGGTGGTCCCATCCTCGTCCTCCAGGTCTGCATGCTGAGCATGTTCATGTCGGGGTGACTGATAGGCGGCACATGCCTTTATACCCCGGTCTGCTCTTTGATCCAGTCCCGAAATACAGGAAGCCTCGTGTACACGCCTGGCTTGTTCCTCTGGGCGCAGCCTTCACCCCAGCTCACCACACCAGCCTGGAAGATTTTTCCACCTGCTTCCACACTAGACAAGGGCCCTCCAGAGTCACCCTAAGCAGAAACAAACCGTGTATGTAAGACCCATGCCTAGACTCTCCCAAGAGCCACTTCAGCCCAGCCAGCCTCCCCCTCCATCTCTGAGCCCCAGCTCTCTGTGTCCTCAGTGGCCCAGCCAGCCACTCACCTGGCAGGCATCCACGCCTCCGCTGAGGAAGCCCACACACATCATCCGAGAAGTGATCTGCTGCGGCATCAGCTCCTCGCAGGTCGTCTGGTTGATGATGCGGATCTCGCCCTTCTGGAGAATCACTGCGGCCGTGCCTGGGGGAAGAGCAGGCCAGCTAGGGCAGACGGCTCCCCAGGAGCCACACTGCGTTGGGAAACGGTCACAGGGTCGAATTTACCAAAAAACCTGGAAACAATCCAAGTGGCTGTGGCTGACAGGTAAGTGGGTAAGGAGCTGATGGTACGCGGGCAAGATGGAAATCTGAACAGCCACAGAGAACAGCCAGCGGAGCTTATGCAAGGACAGGTCAAATGTCAGGGGTGGGAGGAAAGTAGTAGGAAGACCAAAAGTGCCATGGCGGGCCACGGCTTGGCAGGCCACGGCATGGCATACCACCATGTACAGTTTCTGTCAGGGCAGCAGACCTGGAAGTCAGGATTTTATATTCCCTCTCTATGTGCTGCAGACTCAACCAATGTACTATATTAATAGTGTAATAATAGCCTTTATTTTCCATTCTAAAATGTCTGCACATAAAACTGCCTGCCTGCCACAGATGGGGACAGAAGGATCCAATGTTGCAGGCCCAGCTCAACAGCTTTTCCAGAGTCACAGATCATCCCCACACCCATGTTATCACTCATTAAGCATCACTTTATTTTGCAGATGACTACCCATGATGAAGAGGCCACTTCGGGTAGTAAATAGCAAAACTAAGTCTTAAATCCCAGCCCAGACTACACGTCTCTTATCAAGATCCCCTTCCCAACCCACCAGCAATATAGGCTCATTCTGCCAGACAGAGGGGGGAGTCCAAGGTGACCCACCCGCCTCAAACACAGCATGCGTTCTGGACACCAAGGGCTACACGTGCAGTGGCTCTGCAGCCTTACGGGGTTGCCTGCAGGGCCGGGGCCTAACCTGAAGCTCACCTCCCTCCTGGGTATGTCCCCAGCCTGTGACCCAGATGGCCTTGCCAGCAGGGAAGACGTGGGAGGTGTCTGGCAGGCAGATGGGTCGAACCACAGTGCTGTACTCAGCGGGCTTCTCCAACTCCAGCAGTGCAATGTCATAGTCGAAGGTGAAGTCATTGAAGGAGGGGTGGCTGATGATGCGCTTCAGCTTGTGCTCCTGCACCCCGGAGACGCTGCGCTTGCTCTGGTCCAGCAGGCCCAGAAATGCCGTCCACATTGTGGGGTCTGAGTATCTAGGAAGTAAGAAAGGGGGGGTTACTAGTCTATGCAAGGTGTGCGTATGTGCCAACTGGCTCAATCTTAAGCCAGATGTTTTGCTAAGCACCACCTCTTCTTCTACCCCTTGGGTTTTTTTTTTAATCTCAGAATTTTTTTAAAAAATGTGTGTGTGTGTGTGTGTGTGTGTGTGTGTGTGTGTGTGTGTGTGTGTGTAGGGGGGAATCCAAGGTGGTTGCTTAGGGCTAAAGTTTGGATCCCCAGATCCCAGGTAAAAAAATACCAAGCAGGTGTGGCAGCCCGAAGATGGAGCCTTGGGACCCTCAGAGCAAGCTGGAAAGGCTGCTCCTATGGTGTGCGCTGGCTTCAATCACTGACCCAGGCTCACAACGATAAGATGGAAGAGGGACTGAGGATGATTCCTGATATCACTTTGGGCCTCCATAAGCAAACACTCAAGTGCACTAATACACTCACACACACGTACACCCAGCCACACATGAACACACAAGTGCACGCCCCAAACACACATGCAGAAAAGACAAAAAAAAAAAAAAAAAAAAAAAAAACTTATGTACCTGATCCTTCATAGAAGGAATAACCCAGAAATCAAGCCCAGCAATTTTTTAACACAGTGAAATATGCTGGCAGAGGAAAGTGAGTTAGAAAGTCTATAGAGCTTTCCCTATACAGAGTGAGTCACTGGCAGGGGAGCAAGTGGACAATTCTGAGACTATCATGAATGCTAAGAAAAGAGAACCCAACATGCTTGGGAGCCAGTTTCCAGTGTGGGAAAAGGGAAATACAAATGTGGAATGTGGGCTTTCAATGACAGCTCATGGCTACTATTTTATTTTTAGTTTGGCTTCTTTAAAAGTGACTTTTTTTTTTGGTTATTATTAACTTTGTGTGTGTGCACACACGTTGGTTCACCCGCCCACTGAGGGCATGTGAAGGCTAGAGAACAACTTGCAGGAGACAGTTTTCTCCTTCCACCATGTAGACAGACCCCTAGGATTGAACTTGGGTCCTCGAGCTTGGTGGTAAGAGCTTCACCCATGAGTCACCTCGCTAGCCTCAGTCCTCTGCCCTGTGCTCTCGTCATTGCCACCAGGGATTCTCCTTCTCCACTCC
Source organism: Typhlomys cinereus (assembly GCA_023101885.1). Lineage (NCBI taxonomy): Eukaryota > Metazoa > Chordata > Mammalia > Rodentia > Platacanthomyidae > Typhlomys > Typhlomys cinereus. The sequence continues at coordinate 3,746,106 of JALPQD010000110.1, read as the reverse complement.
AGAGGCCTCAAAGTCATGAGTCCACTGGGACCTGCAAAACCCTGAACCGAACCGGCCCTTCTAGTCCACCCTGGAGAGGCTGACCGCCATGCTCCGCTTGCGGTACTCCAAGAATCACATCTACCAGCAGCTGAGAGCAACTGGGGAGAGGGGACCACCTGGTCGTAAGCCTCAGTTGCCCATTCATCAGTAACTCAGGACGAGAAGTCAGCTCTCTTCCGAGGACTGACACACTAGGTCAGCAAGAGCAAGCCCTACGCGGCAGGGCCACCTACCCAAAGACAAGGACGTGGACACAGACTGAGTAACTTGCTGCTAACTCACCGGCAGTCTATGCTCTCCACACCGCACTGTGGCGGTTCTCAAGATCCTGTGAGCACCTGATGGCTCGGAAGAGCACCCACAGGAACGTCACCCTGGCACACTGGCACCTTCATCTGGAAGGTTTGAGCAGCCTGGCCCAGCAGACAATCAACAGACTCGGGTGCCCGAATGTTCAAGGGATTCCCAACAGCTTCTCCTGGGTCTCCACACGCTGAGCCCAAGGTTGCCCGTATTTGTAGCCATCGCTGCAGGTGCACCTACACGTGTAGTGTGTGCGTGTGCATGTGCGTGTGTGTGTATGTGTGTGTGCAACACAGTTTCTCTCATGCCCTGGCAAGTCTTATTCACCAAGTTTTATTTACCTGGTTTCCCAGGTGCAAATAACAATGGGTATATAGAAAAGGGAAAAGCTACTTGGAAGAGGAGACTATAAACTGCATTTAACCAAAGGCAACATCCTAGCACGAGACATGCTGATGCCACTCACTTGTGACATAATGTGACATCTTCTTCAGACATACAAACCTCCCCAGTCCAATCATGAGAAAAACACCCCTAACAGACTCAATGGGCAGACATTCTGCTGGACAGGCCTCCTACTGGGTGGGAGGGACACAGAAGCCTGAACTGCCTTCTCAATTTGAATTTCCAAAACAAAAGTCTATTTTATGAATAACAGTGGTCACAGAATCCTGGATCGCCTGCCTTAGTTGCCTTCTGCAGAAGAACATGCAGTAAGCTAGAAGATTGTACTTTGCTTCCAAGGATGGACAACTCCTAAGCTCCCTTGTCCCTGCTTCTCCAGAACAAGTGCACTGTGCACTGTTTAGACTCTTCCTCTCTCCAGCTGCAGGAGAGCCTGGGAAGCCAGGAGCCAACACATGAAGAGCCCCAGCCCCACCTAGTTGCCTGTCCTACTCATTCTCTGGCCTCCCAGACTCTAGCACTTGCCCATCTAGTTCTGGGACAGCAACATGACCTTTCCTTGCAGGTGCACACTTGCTGCGTGCTAGATACTGAGATGTACCCTAAGCACACTACCATCTCTGGCTTTCCCAATGCAGGATGAGAACATTTAGTATCACGTCCTAGTGCCAACGTCACTTGCAAGCTGGCCTTGGACCCTAATCTAATTAATGGTCAACTGTAACCAATCCGAAGGAGCCATTCGATGCACAGACTAAACCGGCAGGCTTTGGGAAACACACCTGGCTCTGCCAACGAGCCGCTCGACCCCCGGCAAATGCCCTTTCTTCTCCAAATCTGTTTCTGTAGATGAAGGTATAAATAGGGGTGGCACACAGCAAGGACTTGACTGAGTAAGCTCGTTATAAAATTGAGTCTTTATTAGGACTGTTACTTTTTTCCCTCACTACGTGTGCAAGGGGTACATGCGTGTGTATACGAGTATTCTGCACATGTGTTGGTGTGTGTGCAGATGCGCATATGCACGAGAGTAAGTGCACGTGGAGGCTCCAGGCTGATATGAGGAGTCATCCTCCATCGCGTTTCCACCTTACTATTTTTGAGGCTGGGCCTCTAAATTAAACCCAAAACTCACATACAGGGGTATTCCGGCTGCCCAGCTTGCTATGGAGACCCCCAGACTCTGCCTTCCTGGGCTGTTCCCCTCCCCTCCTGCATTTCTCCATGGGATCTGGGATCTGAACTCTGGTTCTTTCCCACGTATGACAAGAGTTCTAACCACTGAGCCCCCTTCCCAACCTTAGGACTGTTACCAAGCCCCATCCAGGACGCTTCCCCCCCCCCACACCCACATGACCTGAACAAAGGGAAGCTCATTGAATACCTACTTGAAATTTCTGTCGTCCACAAAGCAGTGAGCTGCGGAGACCAGCCAGTCGGGGGAGATGAGCGAGGCCCCGCACAGGTGGCCCTGGCCCAGGGCGTGCAGACTCACCTGCCAGGGCCACTCGCCCTCATCCGCATTTGTGCCGCCCACCACCCTGGCATGTTTGGAAAATGATCGTAACCCACATTCTGGAAAGAGAACAGAAAACCAAAAACTAAAGTTCACTGGGGTCACCCAGCATCAAGACAGAGAGCCAGAAGGTAACTCACCCCTGGATATGCCCAGCGGTATAGAGCAGAAAGGTCCTGAGCCTCAGACACGCCGCCTCGCCCCTTCCCTCCCTTCTCCTTGCTGCCTCCAAGTTCGCCACCCCCACCCACGCTGCACAAGGATACTAGGGCTCCATCTGCCCGCGGGTTTGCTCAGGCTTGATGTGGGTGACATCTGCTAGATTTCCTTGCTCAATGTCAAGAGACAAAGCTTGGAGAGAAGAGCAGGCGGGACTATGAAGGCACCATGCTCAGATTTAACGCACAGCCAGTGCTTCTGGGACTCAGGCTGCGGGGTAAGGTGTGGACGGGTGAGGGTCGTGTCTGGAGCCTGAGGGCCCCCTCTCCTCCAGCCGTTCACTACAGAGCAGACACGAGGCCAGCACCTGGCGAGGTGCCAGCTGTTCACAGAGGTGCCGACAGGCTGACTGCCTGGGCCTGTCCCAGGATCACAGCTACCCAGGGAGCAGCATCTTGGTGCCAAGCGGCAAAGTCATTCTTGCTCCGGTGGACGCAGAGGTGAGGACAGCCCTGGAGGCATGTCCATCTCAGCGCGTGCGCAGTGAGTACCATGCGCAGCGAATACACGGCTGCCCTGCTTACCACAGTTCTCCTCGTCCGAGCCGTCACTGCAGTCCTTCTTCCCGTCACACTCAGGGTTGCCCTTGCTCACACAGAGCCCGTTTTTGCATCGATAGGTGTATTTGGTGCAAGGGACAACACTCACTGTTAAGGAGGAGGATACAAAGGAGGAATCCATCATTGAAGAAACAAAAACAAAAACAAAACCCGATGGCACACCACGACCCACCCAGCTTGCCTCCCTCCCCCAGGCTGGCTCCTCCATCACTCCCGTGCCCGCTCTCCTGCCAGCACTCATGTACGCCACTTCACCTTCTGGAAGGTTCTCCACGGACTTAATCCACAGGAGACTTGTGCACTCCAGTGCACTGAACTTGGGGTGCAGCTCCAGGGGAAAGAAGCCCCATCCCACAGAAAAGCAGGCAGCTGGGAGGGCTGGGTGGGACTCACCACTGTCACAGTCAGCCTCGTCGGACCCATCGCCACAGTTGTCCTTCCCGTTACACTTCTGGCTCTCGGGGAGGCATTTTCCATTGGAACACTTGAAAGACCCAGCCGGACAGTCTAAGAAGGTACAAGTCTTTAATGACCCCCAATATGTCGGCCTTCTTGGGCTAAGTAATCCCAGGGAAGCCGTGGTAGCCACCATCCCAAATGCTTGACAACCTCCAGCCCGCCCAGCCCGCTTGGGGCTCTCGGACCCCAAGGCACTCACTGCACTCCTCCTCGTCGCTGTTGTCCCCACAGTCGTTCACACTGTCACAGACCCAGAAGAGAGGCTTGCAGAACTTGTTCTTGCACGTGAACTGGTGTGTGGCATTGCATCCTATGGCGGGGAGAAGAGCAATCAGCCAGATGTTGGGCCGGGTCCTTTCTCTCAGGGGCAGCCTCACCACTTGGGGGGTGGGGAAGGTCCCAGTGCCTCAAGGACTGTGCCACGGAAGCCCCAGGTGCCCATTTGGAGAGCAGCGAGCAGTCCTGAGCCATGGGCTCGCCTGCCTTCAGCCAGGATTTCCAGTATCACGGGGAGGTGAGACTGTCTTTCTGTCACTAGAGTTAAAAGGGGAAGCCAAGCGATAAGGAAAGGGCAAATAGAGGTGCGCGGGGCAAGGAATGAGGGCGGGGCCATAGTAAGTGGAGAGCCTAGGAGGCAGGGCCGTTGCACAAGGCAAGGGTGAGAGGGTCGGGGGATGGGACGGTCCTGGGACAAGGAGCACCCGGGTAGGAGGGGCAGGAGGGGCAGGGCTGCGTGATAAAAGGCTGGTGGGGCGGGGTATGGAAGGAGGCGGGGCCTGGCTGGGGCTATGGAAGAAAGGGAGCTGGGGGCTGCCGCAGCGGGACTCACGGCAGCGCAGCTCGTCGCTGTGGTCTGCGCAGTCCGCCCAGCCATCGCAGCGCAGGTCCTTGCGGATGCACCGTCCAGTCTGGCACGTGAACATTCCCGGGCACGCTGCAGGGAACAGGGAGGCCTGTAGTCCACGGTTACCCGCTCCCTCCTTAGGGGCAGCCTCTGCCCAAAAACACACGGAAGCCAGACAGGCCCTGAGGCCTGACCCTAACAAAGGGGGCTCCTCACACCTGCAGCCAGAGCAGGGAGGGCTAGCAGGCAGCCCTAGCCACTGACAGCCTGCAGATGGGAGCTCCGAGCAACCCAGGGAGGCAAGAGGCCCCGCTGAATTCTCGGTCCTCCCACTGCCCTGCATGCAATGCCTCGGCACCTGCACCGGGGTGCTATAACCCTGCCCACGCGGCAAGGGAGATGGGGGCCACGAAACAATGCAGCGCAAGTCTCTCAGTCAAGTAAAAGCCACATCACTAAGATATGACCCATGTTTCAATGTTCCTGAGACCAGCTGTCTGACAACTATAGTCCTGTGGAGGACAGAGTTGGGAAAAAGCTGTTGTCACAGTCGCTGCTCTCTCTCTCTCTGTCTTTCTGTCTCTGTCTCTGTCTCTCTCTGTCTCTGTCTCTGTCTCTCTCTCACACACACACACACAGAGTCACAAATATGATCTTACATTAGAGATATCATTCATCCAATTAGACTGTTGGGTGCTATATGGTTGCATTTTAAATCAAATTTACATATTGAGTAGATTTAAAATGTCTTCCAAAAGGTTATTCAATGATTTAAGGTCAAAATAAAAAAATTACATGCTGAACATCCCTAACGGACACCACAATCCAGAAGGCTCAGGATGTGATGTTTCCCCAGAACCGACAACGTATCACAGAGGAAGATGGACCCCATGTGACAGATCACCACGGCCAAAACACAGGTGCATTAAAAGCATTTTTGGCACCCCTCCAGGCTGCAATGAGGTGTATGCAAAACAAGTGAATTTCACATTTAGATTTACTTTGCATTCCTGAGATAGCTCTTAAGCATATGCAAATATTTCAATTTTTTTTAAAGCCTAAAATCTGATCAACTGATCCCAAGCATTTCAGGTGCTCAACTTATATTACGTGCATCCATGAACTGCTGTTCGACAGTATTTTCTAGCGTTTCAAAATTATCCTGCTGATTCTAAGAGTGTTAGAAGACGCCTAAGAGAAAGCCATATTATGCAGAGCCCAACAGAGGCCTAGGGAAGGGCAAAGTGCACACCAGCATCTACTGTTCTGCTGCAGTGATGCTAAGAATGGCACCCAGAGCTTCCAACATGTTAGGCAAGCATTCCACCATGCTAGTCCAGCCTTTTAAAATAAATGTATCCAAGTCAATGTGTTGATTTTACCTCTAAAACTATGAGAGAAAGAGGCATCTTACGTTCTCTGGTCTCTCAGAGGAAGCAGTGCTGGTAAGACACAAAAGAGATAGGCCAGTCTACGCCAGTCCCTCCTCCTAGAGCCCCCGGCTGTATTTACTCACGGTCATTGGAGTCGTAGGAGAGGTATTCGGCTAGGAATCCAGTGTCTGTGTAGGACTGATCAGAATGGAAACGTACTGTCATCTTGCTGCTGTTGCTGGTGACAACAAACTGGGGTTTCTCTCCGCAGTATCTGGAGGGAAGGAATGAGGCTGAGAGGAGAGCTGTCTGGTAGCCAGGACCCTAGGGGTGCCCAGAACCAGGCCTCCCAACCTCTAGCATCAAGGCTGCACCCCAAAGGCTCACTTTTCCCCATTGATTTCCACGTAGTCTTTGGAGCAGCTGCCCGGTGATATGTTGGGCTCCACCAGGTAGAAGAGTTTGAAGCGCACCTTCACGTACTGGTTGTTGGGTACCTGGGCAGAGAGATGCTTTGAGGATTCTGGCAACTTTCCCCAATTTCTGTGTGTGTATGTGTGTGTGTGTGTGTGTGTGTGTGTGTGTGTGTAAATGTGCAGGTCAGAGCTCAGCAACAGAGGTCTCCCTCTATTGGCTTTTATTATTTTGCATGTGGAGCAAGACAGTGTGGGCTTCATCATGCTCCTCAGAATTATTTCTAGAATTTTCCATTTACTATTTCCAGATTGCAACTGACCCCAGGTAAGTGAAACATGGAAATCAAAACCAGGTGTAGGTAGGAAGATCTCTGTACTTACTACTAAAGAAGCTGCGACACTCCTCCACCATTTTTAAGGGAAGGAAATAGCGGGACCTCTAGTTGATGAGGTAAAATACGATGTTCAAAACCTCCAGCTATTCGAGGGCTTGTTCTGCTTCACTCACATCCTATGACGTCATCCCGACAACCTTGGAACACCAACCCTCGCTAGGGGCAGGCTAATGCGCAGAGAGGTTCAATAAATGGTAGGGATTCCCTCGGCCAGTCACAGAGCCAGAAATTAGGACGTGAGCCTGGGACAATCTGGTCCTACAGAGCGCAGAGCTTACAAATCAGCTCTTTGCACTGATACAGGACTCCACTTTCCTTTTCTGTCTTTTCTCAAGAGTCCTCCTGGGTCTCTCTCTCTGTGTCACTGTCACACACACACACACACGCACACGCACACGCACACACACGCACACACACCACCTACCTTGATGTCCCATGTGCAGTTGATGTTGGGTGGGTAGTGTCCCGGGTAGTAGGGGCTGCTAAATGTCCCTTGGGCTTTATACAAGAAGCCTCCACAGCCTGAGAGCAAAGGCAGGACACAGAATGAAGACTGAGGATCCACTCGGGGCTCCACATCCTACACAGCCTGAGACCCTGAGCGCCTGTCTGAGCAGCTTCTGCAAGGTACTCAGAAGCCATCTGCTTTAAGGGTGATTCCCTGACCCAGGCAGTTGGTAAAATAGCCTTTGGGCCGGGCTTCAAGCCTGGGCCATTCTGCCAATCCCAGGGTTAAGTCTCCAGCCACCTCCTCGAGCTCAGGCCAGTCCCTAAGACATGGCCCTCTTCCTGTGCCCTGTCACTTCCCTGCAGCCTGGGAGCATGTCCAGCCCTGCCCATCCTTACTGCTCATCTTGGGCAGCTGGAAGAAGGAGGCCTCAAAGCCAGGATGTCGTCGATCGGTGCTGGTGATCAGTGTGACGAGGAAGACATTCTGGGAGGAGAGGAAGGTCAGGTTGTAGGAGGGAGGGTAGGTGCCACACAGCCTGTGGGACAGAAGGATAGGGTTAGTCACACACAGAACTTGCACTTTTTATACCAAGCTTGGCACCTAGAAGAGGGGCCTAAGGACCCTTTTACCTGGACCTGCACACAAAGTCAAGGATGGATTGAGAAAAGACGCTCAGGGGCCGGAAAGGAGGCTCAAGGATTAAAGTCTTTGCCTTGAAAGCAAAAGTTCTAACCTCCAAGATCCCGCACAAAGACACCCAGCAGAAATGGCAGCAGCCTGCAATTCTGGCCCTAGAAGGCAGAGCCTAGGAAACTCCAAATCAAAACAACGAGGAAGAGCAATCCAGGATGATTCCCGATATCGCCCTTGGCCTTCCACATTGTACACATGCATGTTTACACACACAAATACATGTATGCCAAAAAAAAAAAAAAAAAAAAAGACAAGACACTCAGAAAAGTCAGACACAGTGGTGCCCACCTATAACCACAGCTGTGGATAAGCTGAGGCAGGAGAATTTTGAGTCAAGGCTAGCCTTGGCTATAAAGTGAGACCCTGTTTGCCTCTTAGAGACAAAGCTCACCATGCAGTGCCCAGGCTCCTTATCATCCTCCTGCCTCAGTATCCCGTGCGCTGGAATTATAGGCACCATGCCTGGGAGAACTTCTTCCCTTTTTTTTTTTTTTTTTTTTGAGTATCCTAAACTCTTTATTAGGTATGAATTTTACTAAAGCTGCTCAGATTAGCAGTTATGGAAGCTGAAGCATTCCATGCCTTCTCCAAGCTGGTTGGTGAGAACCATCAGTAATGGAGTTGATTGTGGACCTTTTCAAGATGTGATGTAATGGGTCTACGAGTTTCCTCCCATAGCTAGATTACAAATTGCATCAGTAAGGATGACCTCAAAGAAATGGAATGGAATCGTCTCCAATCGTCAGAGTGCAGGACCCTCGGAGCCCCCCAGTGGCACTCATCTCTCTCCTCAGCAACATACTAAAAGCATGATGTGATGGACAGGCATTCTGTAAGTTACACTCTTGGGAACCCGGCATTTATGTGGCCGTCACAAAGCGCACAAACCCTGCATGTGACACGCTGCTTGGCCTGCCCCTTGTCTGCATGTTTTATCTGACTGGGTGAGGCAGGGAGCTGTGTTTTCTTTTCCTTCTTTTGGAATTTGTTGCTTAATTAATAGGTGGAAAAGATACTTCCACAGAGATGAGAAAGGTGCTTAGCAGTCAGAGGTCTAAACTGTGGTGAGAGATGATTCTATCTTGACTTGGGCTTTGATTTTAACCCATTTTCACCAAGAACGAGAGACAGCTCTGGCCCACAGTGTCAAGGAGAAGCCAACCAGCACCTCTGACAGGTGAGGCAAAGGGGCAGGGGCGCCTTGAGCAGGTGCAGTAATGATACTTTTTTTTTTTTTTTTTATAACTGACATCTGCGGCTTTGCCCTCTTTGACTAGTCAATTCCTGGTTTGCCTGAAAACTAATCTTTAAATGCTTGCCAATGAACCCATTTAGGCACCCCCACATCTCCTCCCGCAGACTCCAGGGCCTGCTGAGGGGATCCCAATGAGCCAATGTGTTGGCTTCCTCTCCCACCTCACCTGCAGTTCTTGCTCTGTTTCCTGGAGCTTCCCATGTCACCCTGCATGCTGGGCCATGCCCACTGCCCTCTTTCAGTAACTGAATGCAATTCCCTTCTCATGGAACTAACTGCATGCAACAAGTTGTCTTTTTAGTTGCAGGCTTTACTATGCTTGCTTTATAAAAAAAAACTTTTATTTTGTATGCCTGTGCATGTGCCTATGTGTTTCTAAGAGGACACTCACTGTGTGTCCCTGTGGAGGACCAAGTGACTTCAGGAATCATCCTATATTGTTTCTACCTCCTTTTTGTTTCTGCTCCGGAATTTCCCAGGCTCCACCCATCAGGGCCAGAAGTGCGGGTCACTGCCATTTCCGCCTGGCGTTTTTATGTGTGACCTGGGATCCAAACTCAGGACTTTCAACTTTGCAAGGCAGCATCTTAACCCCTGAGCCATCTCTCTAGCTCTTGCTTCCCAATGTGCCTTTTACATCAGCAGGCCCGTGTTCTCACAGCAGGCAGTCAGGGAAGCTTGTGTGCTTTGGACCTTGCAAGGGGTCTTCTCAGCCACTCATTCCCTGCAACTGAAGCTGAAAGGTGGCACACACCTGACCACTGTTTCACAGTGTCCTGGCACACACCTGACCTCTGGATGTTTCACAGTGTCCTGGGACTCAGTGTCACAAAAGGGATCCAAACCTACACTGCCACTCTGGATGGTGAGCCCAGCAGGGGTGACTCCAGCGGCCAGTACTCCCCTGCCACTCAGGAGACTCACCGCACCACAGCATGGGGCTCCATGGGGCTCAGGGTGTCGTACACAGTGACCAGGTCGCTGCCGAGCTCATCACAGGGGGCGACGTCAAAGCTGCGGAAGGTGAGGCTCAGCACGGAGTTAGCGTCCCCCCTCAGGACCCACTGGCAGCGGGCACGAGCCGGGTAGGGGCTGTTGGGGAAGCCAGGGGTGGTGAAACGTGTCAGCTCCGTGCCGTGGGCATGCAGCGCAAAGTTGCAGCTATCTGTGCGGGAGATAAGACAGGAGGCATGGACCTGTGGGGCCACATCCCACGCCCCACCCTACCCCCCAAGACATCCTAGGCTGCCCCGGGGCCAGAGGAAGACAAGGAAGGGGCTTCTTGGAGTGGGGTATATGGTCATCAGCATCATCTGACTTCTGGAGGGGACCCCAGGACTCAAAGAACATCTGGCCAGATTCCTCCTCTGTTGCACGCGGGGTTGACATGGGACTTACTGTCTGGAGTCTTCCGCAGTATCCTGGGATCGGTGGCTGAAGAGCAATGGGAACATTTAACATTTTACTGATACGATCTATTTTCTTATTCTTGCTTCCTTATTACCCAAGGAAAGTGCCAGCAAGTAGCCGAGTCCTCAGGGCACAGAGGCATCAGTTCCCCCGGCCACCCCCCCCCAGCTCTGCACCCCCTCCCTGCCTAGAACTCACGGAAGGCCACCACGGAGGTCAGCACAAATGACTTCATCGACCGAGCTCGAGGGGGCAACGTGACCACTCGCTCCACTGCCATGGCCCGCTCCACCTCCTCCACCAGGTACTGCGGAACGCTGAACTCGGACCAGTAGTAGGCGATGACGCTGCCTTCACTGCGGAGACGGGGTGAGCCGCACAGGGGGGTTTCAGGGACACACATTCACCCATACTCCCCTCCACCAACAACGCACACGGGGCAGCTCAGGCTGGCCTGAAAGATCTGGGTGCCCTCAGAGGCCCTGCCCCGGATTCTCTGCGGTGCCAGCCATCTTACCACTTTCCCTCTACGCTCTCAGTCTACACCCAAGCAGACATATTCTACAGCTGGGTCAAGTTTAAGAATGAGGGGAAAACAGTCTGACCATTAGTCTGGGCTCAAGGTGTACCAACATAATCATCTTGGGCCTGACTGCTTTTCTGGGACAGAGGTAGAGGGTAAAGTGGTCCCACCCAGCATTCTAGAAAAGGAGGGAGGAAGGGAGGGAGGAAAAGAAGGGAGGGAGGGAGGGAGACTCTGTTGCAGGCACGGTAACTCCTGCATATAGTCCCAGTTTCGTGGGAGGCGGAAGCAGAAGGATCACTTGAGCTCATGAGTTTGAAGTCAGCCTAGACAACCTAGTGAGAACTTGTCTCAGAAAGGCTGGAGATGGGCCGGGGAGATGGCTCAATAGATAGAACACTCGTGGCACAAGTGCGAAACCCCAACACTCATGTCAACACCACCTGAAAAGCTAGTACTAGGAAGTAGAGACGGGATCCTCGAGCAAGCTGGCTAACTAGACTAGCCGGAACCCACGAGCTAGGGCTCAGCAAGAGACTCTATATAAAGCAGCGAGTGTCGGAGGAGCACCCTCACGGCCAACGTCAGGCCTCCTCACTGGCGCACATAAGGGAACACGCATACACGCACAGGACAAAGCAGGCGGGGAGGGGAGCTGGAGCGTGCTCAGTGGAAGACACCCGCACAAGGACAGACGCCATGATCCGCGGCCCGGCAGCCGGGTCCATGCCACTGGCGAGCCCTCCCCACCCCTCCTCATACCTGAAGGCAGTGACAGCCGACCTCTTGTGATAGGGGCCCAGGACGGGGACCTCACTGTATAACAGCTTCAGCTGAGGAGAGAGAATATGGCTGGTAACAACAGTCCCCTCCCCACGCCAGGATGGATCCCCTCCCCTCCTGAACCCGGGGTCCTCTGCTACATCATGCCATCCCACCAACCTGGGAGCAGAGAGCAGCGATGAGCAGCGTACTTTCTACCTGACAACCCTGGAGGTGCCCGGCGGACAGGGTAAGGACTCCTCCTGGGAACAGGACTCACCGCTTCCTTCACCTTATTGGCCAGGCTTATAAACTCCGTGGAGTTGGAGTTCTCGTAGGCATCCACAAAGTTCTCATTTGTGATCCTCAGGTAGCCATTGAAAACCTTCTGGACTCGCACATTCCGGTCTGCCAGAGGTCAGGAAGTGGTCAGGGACCGTGACGTGCCTCCACATGCCCCATCCTAATGCCCTCAGCTGGGAGAGGCCAAGTGCCAGCTCTGACCAGCAGCCCCCATCATGGTCTGCAAGGACCCGGGGAGACTCCTCCCCGCGCCTCCCCTCCCCCCCATTCTCTCCCTGTCCATCACAGGGACAGTGGACACCATGTCTCCTCCCCAGAGCTAATCCCCACTGTACTCACATTGGAAGTGCCACACCAGCAAGCCAGCTATGAGGGAGAGACAGAGGAAGCTGCCCAGCAGGGCCACCAGCACCACCCAGCGCCTGGGGCCCCGCTTCTCCACCTTCTTGGCATTGTTGGCCGGTAGGAACTCCACGCCCTCCTCGAAGACATTCATGTTCTAAACGAAGAGATGCGCAGGATTCAGACAAACCGTCTGTAGCGCGGGTGGATAACCATGCAGAGGAAGAGCAGGCCCAGGCCAGACCCCGACTGGCCCTGTGCACCCTCTGTGCAGGTTCCTAAGGCTGGCCCCCCTGCACCGACTCAACCCAGACACTGTGGGCAGCATGGAAACTCCCCCCCTGCCCAGCAGCCTTGCCCTGCCACTGCTGAATCGGTCGAGAAGGAAAGGCAGCAAGTCCTGGCAGCCCTGCATGAACCATCGTTTGATACCATAGGGTCCTTGTTCGAGATAGAAGGCCTCATCACCTCTAGACTCTGGGCCTATGCTAGAGTCCAGAGAGCAAATGCAAATGACATCGGCCACAAGCAGGTGGCCGCGTCTGTGGCTCCTCCCTCCACCTGTGGCTCATGTGGAGGATGAAGGTCACAAATACAGAGAGGGACAGAGAGGGTGTCCCTGTCCCTGTGACAAACAAACTTCTGACAGCACACACCAGCTCCTCGGATGGGGCGCTGTCTCCCCAACAGCCAGCAGACACTTTCCTGTGGCAATTCACCTCTTGTCATGTCATGATGTGACATGCTTAACTCAACACATTGTCATTCACCACATCGTCGTCGTCACACTATTAACACCACTGTGGCACACACATACCCCAATGTCACACTGGGATATTTACATCTCAAAGTTTCGTTTCCCACTTGGTTACCTTGTACTTTATAACCTAATAGCACACTGGAAGCACATTTAGAGGCAGCCACTTAAAAAGCATGCATGCTGCTCGTACGAGAATTTCTAAATCATACACCAACACCATTATGCCTAGATCCATCTGATTAACATTATCAACTGATGTCTGTGTCAATAATGTGGATTATAATGTCCTTCCTTTTGTCACTCCCATCCTCCCAAAAGTTCTGACACCAATGTTAAAAGTTGTTTGTTTGTTTTTTTTTTTTTTAAGAAATTCTATCCTACCAGGTATGCTGGCACACATCTGTAATTCCAGCACTTAGCAGCTAAGGCAGGGGGATCCAGCCTGGGCTACATGCCAAGCACCAAACCAATCACGGCTGCAGAACACATGTTGTTTAAAAAAAAAGGAAAGCAAATAAAATTATAGCCATACTGTTTTCATTAAATTGTGAAACTAATGTTTCCTTTCTAGTATAATTTTTGCTTATTAGTTGTAATTTTTTATTTGGATGTCAACATACATGCAGGACCTTGTATAGAGTCTTTGCCCATGAAGTCTGCCAAATAATTCCTTTCATTTTCTTTCTCAGACCCTCTGACCCTTCTCAAATCTGCTGCTGAACTTCTTCGCTACTCCTGGGAACTTCTGCCACCTCTGCCTGTGTCGACACATCTGTCTCCTGAAACTTCATGTCTTTTTCTGCCTTTATCTCATTTTATTTTTGATGTTGGAGATAAGAGTCTCGATTTTGCAGCCTAGGCTGTTCTGGAACTTACTGTTAGCCCACCTGGATCTGAATGCCTGCCCAAACCTCTAAGTGCTGCGGGGATCAGCATGTGCCCCGTGCCCGGAATGCATTCCACTTAAGTAGCTTCCTGAAAAGAAAAAATGATGATCTCGCATATTGTAGATAGTTTGGATATGGGTATAGAATTAATAGCTTTAAAATAATTTTTACTCAGAACTCTCTGAATGGCAAAAAAGAGAGATGGAAAAGCATAAATAACTAAATAAATTGGAATAAAATTTCAGAACAAAGGTGAAACATAAACACACACATGTCCTCCACTTCTGTCTGTGCTCTCATCCTCCCCCATATTTATAACCCCCTCCCCCAAGAGTTTTTGAAGATTACTCTTGCAAATCCTCTTCTGAATTTTTAAAAATGGCTGCACGGGTAAATAACTGACATTAAATGGATTGTAATTAAGTGAAGAATATTACACACTGTTATGGTTTGAGTCTAAAATGTCCTCCACGGCTCATGATTTCAATCTTTGTTTCCTAGTATAATAATAAATGCATAATAAATGTTTAGTAGGTAGAAATAATTAATGCTATTTGGGGTGGCCATGGTGGGATCCAATAGGTAGAAGGGGGCCGTCAAGTAATGGGCCTTCAAAATATTGTAGCCTCCACAATAACAAGCGGTAACCCTGAGTGCAATCGCAGCATGAATGTTAAGAGCATAGCCAAAAGCCTTTTGATTGGATGCAAGGCCCACCTCTCAGCAGGGAACATATTCCTGGTACTATAAACTAGACCAAGAACCTATGGAGGAGAAGGACAGAGGCCCTAGAGCAAACTATTAAGGTTCAACTATGAAGACTTTAGGTCAAACTACCTACTGTTATTTATACGTTTTATTACACCCTTAGATTACAGGAGCACTCTGTACTCAATGCTTCCTTTTGTAATGGAAGGTGTTTTCTAGGGGAAAAAAAAAAATCAAAACCACACAAAATGTAGAAAGCAAGTGACCTTGGACTACTTGGCCCTAAACAGGACACCTAAATTAACCCCCCCTCTCCCATGAGCATGCATGCACCCTATGACTCAGGAAGCACTGCAGAAGAGGAGCCAGTAAGAATGTAAGAGTCTGAAGGGTGGGAGGGGTGCGGTCAGGCTGGCAGACTGCAGCTATGTGTAATCCCATGAGACCTGAACAAGATCCGGCCTATCAACACTTCACCATAGGAAGAGGAAGGTCACAAGGACCTGTCTGAGAGCCTACCGAGAGTTAACGCTGGATGGGGAGGAAGGAGGTAAGGAGAGGCATTTTCCTCAATGTGGACCACTGATGTGAGTCAGGCTCCAGCAAGCACTCAGGCACAGTCCATCAAGGCGACCCAGGTGAAGCTCGGCGGGCCACGCACAGAAAGTCATGAAAGCAGAAGACTGGTGAGGAAGAAGGTTTTGTTGTGGGAAAAGGAAGAGGGACGAGGTTAGGGAGTAATGGGTGAAAACAACATAAACTTGCTGTACTCATGTGTGAAACTCATGTTCTTTTAATTTGTGTATGAAACTCTAAAAGACTAAAAATAAATAATTTTTAAAAATGTAGTCAGGCCCTTGTTCTAACCTCATGCTCTGCCTCTGGTCTGCCATGATGTAAAGGGCACCTGTCATGGCCTCCCATCACCATGAACTGAGCTAGTCCGCTATGCCTTCTCTGCCATGATGGATAGAACACCCCCCCCAAAATTTTTTTTTCAAGTAAGCTGTTTCTGTTGAGTATTTTGGTCAAAGCAATGAAAAACTGATGCAGACAGTTAGCTATATACTCATGTGTCACGTTTATTCTTTCTGCTGCTGTGAGACCACTCAGACTCAAGGAACTTGAGGGGAGAAAGGGGAGGTTTATTTGGCTTATGGTTTCAGAGGGGAGATAGTCCATTATGGCAGGAAAGGCTGGGGGGGGGGCGGCGGAAGCTAGAGGCAGCTCAGGTCATGTCCCACATCATGGAGGCAGTGAGAGCAAGCGGCAAGCTGCAAGAGCAGATTGCTGCAGGAAGCAGGCTGCGCTCCTATCCTCCCTGCGCCCTGACTCCTAAAGGACATTCCCAAACATTAACATCCGCTAAGGTTGCAAGCAAACACAGAAGCCCATGAGGGGCAGCTCCCATTCAAGCCATGCCACCATGAGACAAGCATCAATCAAAATAATGAGCCATCGCCTTCGAAAGCTTCCTTCTGGGCTATTCTTATTCTCTAATTCTCTTTCTTATGTGTTGTCACTGAAAATTAGTTTGCTTTTTCTAGAACTTCATGCTAATGGAATTACACAATAGATACTCTCTCTGTCTGGTTTCTCTTACCCGATATGGTTATTTTGAGGTTTGTTCAGATTACTACCTGTATCAGTAGAATGTTCTGGCATCTTGGGGGCCCATTGCATGAATATACAGCAATATGATCCCTAGCCACCTATTCCTAGTGTGGACATTTGGACTGTTTCCGTGTGGGACTCCTAGAAGTAAAGCTTCTACAAACACTTCTACATGAGCCTCTTTTATTGGATATGCTTTCATTTCTCTCGGGTAAAATCTAGCAATAGTATATTCCTATGAAAGGTACATGTTTAACTTTCTGAGGAGCTACGAAACTATTTTACAAAGTGGTTGTGTCATTCTGCATTCCCATCAGCAGGGTGAGAAGCTCAGTGCTCCAAATCCTACCTAATACTTGGTATGGTGTTATTTCTTTAATTTTTATTTATTTTGATGTCATGGTATGTGTGTGCATGCACACACTCGTGTGTATCAGAGGATACTGTATGTGTCCAAGGTGGTTTTGGGAATCATCCTAAAATGCTTATACCTCCTTTTTGCGTTGCTCTGGGATTCCCAGGCTCCACCTTCTACAGCTCGAAGTGCAGACCACTGCCATTTCCATCTGGCGTTTTTTACCTATGATCTGGGGTCCTAACTCAGGTCCTTCTGCTTTGGAAGCAGAGACTTAACCCCGAGCCATCTCTGCACTCTGTGGTGGATTTTTCTAATTTCAGTGCACAGATAGTGGCTTCTCATTGTGGTTTAGGGGGCTTTTCTCCAATGATTAATGATGTTCAGCCTTTCCTGTGCCCTCGTGCCTCCTCTTACCTTCTCTGCTGAAGTGTCTCCTCACCTTTTTGTTGACTTATTTTCCTGGTACTCAGTTTTGAGTTCGTTGCACATATTTTAGATGCAAGCTCTTCATACAGTTTGCAAAGATTTTCTCATATTCTGTGTTTTATATTTTAATTCCCTTAGCAATGTCTTTTCAGGAGTGTCAGGGATTTTTTTTTAAGACTAACTGTCAACTTTTCCTATTATGGATTGTGGTTTGGATGTTTCATCTAAAATCTTTGCCTGAGTTAAAGACTTTTCTCAAATGTTTTTTTCTGGCAGCTTCATTTGGGCCTATATACCATTTTGAGGTTTTTATGGGAAACTTTTTTAAGGTACAAGATATGGATACAGTTTTTTGTTTGTTTTTGTGAGATCCGATGGTTTGACCATTGCTCATTGACAGGACTTCTCTTCTCCGGGCTGTACTTTGTCAAGTATCAGCTGTTCGTGTAACTGAACCTTTATTTCCACACTAACCTGTTCATTAACCTTTTTCTATCTTTATGTTACTACCACATTGTCAGCACTATTGTAGTAAGTTTTTAAGTGCAAAAAGTTATTGAAATAGTGAGTGTATTAGGTTGCAGAACTCTAAGACCAGTATTTTTTTAAAAAAAAAAAATTGTATTTCTCTATCTAATCAATGAACAATTAGAAAATAAGAAAAATTCCAATTACAATGTCAAAAAGATGAAATTCTTAGAGGCAACTCTGATGAAAAACTATATAAAAACTGTACACTGGAAAATACAAAAGACCCAAATAAATTTGACAATGTTCAAAGACTAGAAGATTCAATATTGTTAAGATATCTACTCTCAAATTTGTCTGTGATTCAATGCAATTTCAACCAAAATCTCATCAGGCTTTTTATAGACACTATAGGCAGACTGTGAAATTCATGGAGAAATGTAATGTACTTTGAAAAGGGGAAAAAAACTGGAAGACTGAAGCAATGTGATTTATTTTTTTTAACTTTATTTGTGTGTGTGTGTGTGTGTGTGTGTGTGTGTGTGTGTGTGAAAGAGAGAGAGAGAGAGAGAATACAGTGGGTGTCCCTGTGGAGGATCAAGGATGACTTCGGGAATCATCCTGGATTGCTTTTTGCTCTGAGACTTCCCAGGCTCCGCCTACCACGGCCAGAAGTGCAGGCCACGGGTGGTTCTGCCTGGCATTTTTACATGGGACCTGGAATCCAAACTCAGGATCTTCTGCTTGCGAAGCAGAGTCTTAACCCTTGAGCCATCTTTCCAGCCCTGCAACATGATTTCAAGATTATGATAAATGTATCTTTTTTAATTTCAAAGCCGCATATGCATTTCCACGACTGATGTTTTATTGCCATTTGAGCAGCTTTTATTTTCTGAATGAACTATTTGCTTTTACTTATCACATACCTAGGTTTTTACTTAACTTACGTTAGTCTATTTTTCTTTTTCAGTAGCAAGACTTAACTTCAGTGTATGATGGGCTGCGGTTGTTTGATGACATTTAAGAATGAGAACATGTGGGGAAATACTTCCAGTGTATAAAGTGCTCCCTATGCCAGTATGAGGACCTGAATTCTGATCCCTAACACCCACATAAAGCCAGGTGCGTTGGGGCAGAAAGGAGGAACATTCAATCTCACTGGCCACACAGTTCAGCCAAACTGGTACAATCAAGTTCAAAGAGACACCCATGTCAAGAAAATAAGATGGAGGGGCTGGAGAGATGACTCAGGAGTTCAGCCTCTGCTTCACAAGAAGTAGGTCCTGAGTTCAGATCCCAGATCCTCCGTAAAAAGCCCAGGCGAAAATGGCAGTGGCCTGAACTTCTAGCCCTGAAAGGGGAGCATGGAAAATTCCAAAGCAAAACAAAGAGGAGGTAGTACAATCCAGAGTGATTCCCTTGGGCCTCCACAGGCACACACAGTGCCCTCTGATACACAGATACACACACGCGAACATAGACACACACACATACACATACACAAATAATAAGATGGAAAATGATTGAGGAAGACATCCAACATTGACCTCTGACTTACACAAACATGTGCGTGCATGTTCACAAGCACACACACAAATAAAAAAGCTTCAGTTAAACAATCTAAATAAGCTGTGTAGATGTATAAGAAATGCTATGAAAGAGAAAGCTATTTTCAATTTGTAATTTTCTTCCCTAATCTTCACAACAATTCTGACAGTTCCTCAGAAATGGCATTAAGAGCTCCGATTTACAGAGACGTCAGGGAGAGATGAAGCCTTTCTACAGCCACTAGAACTCGGTGTCAGATCCAGGCTTTACCAGGCTTGCTGTCTCCCAGAGTGGTTGCCTCCCGGAACTTAGGGAATACGAGTAAGCGTTCTGGGGCTGTACCTAGCCCAGAAATAACTGTTTAATCAGTAACTCACCTGCTCACTTTTACAACCCTAGCTCTCCGGCTTCATTTTTAGCTATACCATCTTACATAACCCTACCACCTTATTGATAAGGAAACTGAGGCTGAGCAAGAGGGAGTGACCCGTCCAAGGTCTCAAAGGTAGTAAAGTTGGTCATGTAGCAAACCTGGGCAAGAGTCAAACGCTTCCAACCCTGAGGCAGGGTTTCAGGCCTGTGTGAGCCCAGAGCAAAGGGGAGGTGGGAGGAAGAAGGAAGATAGGGAACTCAGTTCCCCCTGGCTTCATTGCATACATAATCTCTACGCAGCCAAGAGAGGCAACAGAAGGGACAGTACACGCGGGCCTGCCTCTCTCTTTCTCTTGCTTAAAGTAAACACCTCTGCAGGTGCACAGACAAAGCCCCGTGCTGAGGTCAGGTGCTTGCTCTCCACAAACAGAGGCCGTGTAACTATGGTGGCCTCTTCCTACCCACCAGCTCTACTTGGATATTGGCCAGGATGGCCAGAAATACAATACGGTTCTAAGGCCTTCCGACAAAAGAGCACACAGAATGATTCCCGGGAGGATGGATGGAATGAAGGGCTTGGAGAGTGCACTCCGTGCAAACCTTGGGAAAATGAAAGGGGGAGGGCTCAGGAAGCAGGCTGCAAGGATTACTGCCCTTCCCACTCAACCTCCTGGAGGGAAAAGAAGCCAGATCCAGAAACCCGGATGTAGAAACCAGATACCCTAGACGCCCTAAAGAAAATCTCACACGTGTGTGTGTGTGTGTGTGTGTGTGTGTGTGTGTGTGTGTGTGTGTCTGTGTCTGTGTGTGTGTGTCTGTGTGTGTGTCTGTGTGTCTGTGTGTGTGTCTGTGTGTGTGTGTCTGGGTGTGTGTATCTGTGTGTGTGTGTCTATCTGGGTGTGTCTATCTGGGTGTGTGTATCTGTGTGTGTGTCTGTGTGTGTGTGTCTGTGTGTGTGTGCCTGTGTGTGTGTGCCTGTGTGTCTGTGTGTACCAGAGGACAGCATTAGGTGTCTTCCTCAGTCACTCTTCACTTATTTTTTGAAGTAGGGTCTTCCATTTTAACTGGAGCTCACCAATTCAACTAGACCGGTTGGCCAGCGAGCCCCGTAGTCAACTTAGCCCCAGTGCTGAGATTACAGGTGCCCACTGCTATGCCCAGGGATCCCTATACTTGCATGACAGGCATTTCTAACGACCAAACTATCATTCCATCCCAAAAATCTTATTTTCTGTTGATTTAAGTAAGCCAGTGCAAATGGTATATATGTGCCTCAAGACTAGTGCTTGTCAAAACAAACAGACAAACAAACAACATACAAAAGCCTTGATCTAAGAGGCAAGGAGACAGCTCAAAAGGTAAAGGCACCTGCTCACAAACTAAGTGATCTGAGTTCAATCCATAAAAGCCCACATGGTAAAAGGAAGAGAACTGACTTCACAAAGTTGACTCTGACCTTCACCCACGCACCATGACATGCATGTCTGTGCCTTCTCCCCCACTTCTCTCAAAAAAATAGGTGAATATAAAAAAGAGGCAAAAAGCTGTATTTTCTTTGCTGATATAGGAAACAGCCTTGCAGTCATTTATTTCCATTAAGTAAGAAACTAATAAATGTGGCTGAAAGCTAAATACGGAACCAACAAAATTGCTCAAATCAACCAAAGGCTCAAAGGCTCTTGGCCCCTGCTATACACGACCCACTTGCCAAGTACAAAACTCTTTAAGGCCCATGCCACCTCTGGCCCCCAGAATCCTCAAATCCAAAGCAAGAATTTGCCACAGTTAGCTCGGAACATGATCCTTGTTAGAGAAGCAATTAGTAAGTGACTCTACACCTAGAAACAGCAAAAATACTACTCACAAAAGGAGGAAGACCAGAAAGGGAACAGGGCCCTTATCAGAGAATTTGTACAAGGCAAGTCTGATCCGGAAAGCGTCAGTTAATGCCACTGTAAAAAGCAAGCAGCATGGCGGAGCTGAGCATGGCGGAGCTGAGCATGGCGGAGCTGAGCATGGCGGAGCTGAGCATGGCCATTCAAACCAATCATGTCTGCAGAGCTGCCGCCTTCCCCCGGCTCTATCAGTCAGGAGTTGCATGGTGGGAACCTCAGCCAGAAAGAGGACAGCTCCCCAATAAAAGCCGCCACACCCCATTATCTAAAGCGAGTGGTTCTCCTGTTGCTATCCCTTACCCGAGGCTCCCTCGCAGTGTACTCACTCACATTGCCTTTTCTAAACTGCCTGATGTGAGTGACATCTCTCATTGCCTGGCAGGTCCCCAACGCACTATCCAAAATCCACACAAGGTTCTAACCAAAGCAGGTGGGGGAGGGGAATAAACTTTTCACTCATTTTTTTTTTATAAGTTGGGTGTGACCCAAAACTGGGAAGACAGGGAGTGATTATGGAAAGCTGAGAAGGTGATTTGAATTGGGGGGTGGGGGGGCCAAGAAGGGATGAACGTCACATGATAAAGCAGAAACCTTCCCCTGCTGGTGGAGATCAAGGTCAAGGGGCAGAGGTGATGTCATGTACTGGGGACACAGGCGTGTGGCTGGATGCGTGAGCCACGGCCAGCTGTCACTGGGCTGTGACATACTCCTTGTTTCCATGATTACACGATTACTCAGTGTAATCCACCCACCAAGTGGGACAGATGCAGTTTCATGATGACACTACCACTACCACAAGAGGCATGAGAACTGTAAAACAGCACAGTGACCGTTGAAGCAAGAGAGGAAAAGTACAGGCTGAGGCCCAGCGGCGGCTTCCTGAAGGGAGTGGGCATTCTGCAAACACCTCGAAGACATCCGCCTCCCAGCTGGTTCCCAGACCCGCGCACAGCCAGAGGCCACCGCAGACAGGACAGCAAAGAATGACCTAGGAAATGGAACAATGTGCTGCATGGCATCTGAACGGGTGGTGCTGAGCACAGGAGCCGCAGACCCCAGGGAGACAGGCAACAGAGGTGGAGTCCAGAGAGAGGCCTCTTGGCTGGGCTGCCGATTTACTAGCATGCCTCACTTTATTGCACTTGACTTTATTGCGCTTCCAGATACTGTGCTAGTTACAAGCTGAAGGCGTGGCCACCTTGCAGTCTGTGGGCACCAGCAGCAGCTCAGGCAATCTTCCCCGCACCTTTACCAACCATGAAGGGAGGTACACTGCTTTTATATCTATTGAACACTATCTGAATAATGTTCGCTAGGGAACACTCAACTGAATACAGTGTATGGTAAAATTAACATTTAGAAGTCCTGGAAACTCAAGAAATCCACGTGATTCTCTACTGCAACATTCTGTTTTTAGGCAAGGGTTTGAGTCAAACTCCAAGGTTTCCATATATAAAAGAAAAACTGGTCTCCTGCCAGAGAGACCTTCCTTAAAAACTGTTATCTCTCCAGTGAAAACAGCAGTCGCAGGTTAAACTCAGGCCACCTGTAAGCGTCTGAGCGCAGGGACTTCACCCAACCAGCCAGGGACTCCCAGAACAGGGTCCCCCACAGGCTTAATACAGGGAGAGGCTGGGTTGTTCACCAAGGGACACACGCAAAGGGAAAAGGACACAATCGGTAGAAGCTCCCATCCACTCACCACCCACGGTACTTGGTCAACTGAAAAGCCAGACAACTCTCAAATGTCTTTTCTCGAGACTCTGGCTCCTGCTAGACAAGCCAGCCAGCACTTCCCAGATGCGTCCAGTAAAAAATAACTCAGAACAAACTGTTCATTCCCCAGCTCCTCTCCCAGTCTCCAGACCCTGGTGTACTAGACGGGAGCAGGGGCCTGGGAATCGGAAGGTTTTAACAAGCGCACAGATCATTCTGAGGAAGCTGAGAATTGAGAAACTCCACCTACCCTTTCCAGATTCCAGGCAGCCGGGCTCACCCGCTTCTGTCTCTAGCAGAGGAGGCATCCAGATCCACCAGCCCCAGCTGGTCTATTTTAAGCCACTACCTGAGACGCAAGGTACCTCTGGTGTGAGGTTGGTTTTCCTTCCTGCCCCGGGGGATCCTCCCACAAGACTTACAGCATCACCCCAAAACTCCCTGGGGCTGTCATCCATTTCCCCAGAAATACACATTCCCCCATTGGCTCTCTCCTGGACAGCCCTGGGCGTGGTCAGCTGGTGACAGCCTCTCGCAACCCTCTGACCATCTTGCCCCAGCCCTTTCACCCTTGCTCGCTGACTCTCTCACTGTGCCCCACCAGACAGCTGCTGGGAAGTGAGTGAATGTAGAATTTTTTTACAGGTGTCTCCAACGCAGCCTATCCGAACACAAAGCTAACCTGAAGCCAGTAGCGTCCACTGAAGGAAATAATCCTGAAGTCTCCATTCCTGATCAGATCATCAGGAAAGTCCCCGCCGCCTGGCTCTGCCAACACCCAGGCTCTCTGCCAGTCAGCACCTGGATTCTACTGGTCTCTTGCACCATTTCAGAGCTTCCTCGTGGTCATGGCCACCGTGAGGCCCGGGTTGCTACTTGCACAACTTGGGGACAGAAGCCACACATTCCTGCCACAAAACACATTCCCCACCAAGAGACAAAGAACAAACTGTGGGGAGACGTGGGTGTGACCTAGATGGAGGTGTCTAGGCTGAGTCCCCTGAGCCCTTAGGACAAATACTTCTCACTGGCCCTCAGTCCTCCTCTCTAGAAACTGGGTTAATGACCCCTTAGAGAACGTAATTAGCCAATTCCTGCTAATGACAGAAGCTTCCCTTCGGGGTCCCTTTGATTTTGATTTCTCCACCCACCACCTATCCACCTGCCCAAAGCCAGCCCACCCCCGCTCCTCCACCCAGTCTGCGGGCAATAGCGAGGGTCCAAACACTAAAACTGAAACACATCTTCACAGCACAGGTCTGCAAGGTCCTCAAAATACAGGCGGAAGCAGACCCAGCAGGTCTTCCAGGAAATCCAGGCATGGCATGTGGTATGCGGGGCCAGCCCAACACACCTGTCGAAGGCAGAACACCACACGGCGCTCTCCATCTCCAATCTGCTCAGACTACTTGATGCTTTTAATTTCTTTTTGTGGGGGGCTACAAGGGATGGAAACCAAGGCCTCAGGCAGTAGGCTGATTGGTTGTCTCCTTCTAGGACTTCTCTGTCTATACTCATATTTAGGAGCCTTTCAGGACAGTCAGCAATCACTTGACAGCTCCCAGGTCCCAGGTAGTTTCCAGGCCTGTGTTGGGAAGGGAGACAATGTTGTGTCCATGCAGGACGATTCTGCCACAACCAACACTCTTCTCCTCTCCCTGCCCTCCTCCCCCCACCCTGCCCCAACTGTGTCAGACCTGTTTAGCCACAATTCAAATTTGTGCTCTGCTTGATCTCTTCTTCTCCTAGCTCTTGGAACTGTTTTTCAAGTTCCAACCAAGAATTCTACCTCTAGTTTTCTGAAATAAGTACACCCGTTCCTCTTCACTTGCCAAAGACACTTTTCACTTTCTCTAGATGACCATGCTCGATTCCTGCGGTCGATCAAGCACAATGTTTTCTAAACCTCTATCTGGTTTAACCTTATTATTATTACTCATATTCTGTGAACATAATCCAAATAACCATAACCCACAAGAGGTCTGACATAATGGCTTCCAGGGGGGCTGCTGTCCTCAAACAGACTGCTGCGTTTCCATTAATCCTACCATGAGGCATGCAAGCACTTCCCACCATCCTCCTGCCCAAAATTACCACCTGCAGGAGCACAGCCTGGCAGATCCCTCCAAGACTAAACTAAAGTGAAACGAAATTGAACTAAATTGACAAAAAACTGAAAGAGAAATAAGAGGTGTGGCCCAGCATCTCCTAATATATTTTCACTTATTTCTTGACTTTTTAGTGAACCGACATTATAATTTCATGAGCTTTTTATTTCGCTCTCTTTCTCTCTCTCTCTGTGCGTGCGTGTGTGTGTGTGTGTGTGTGTGTGTGTGTGTGTGTGTGTGTGCGCGCGCATGTGCGTGTGCGTATGTGTGTTTGAACATGCACACACTAATGTGGAGGCCGAAGGACAACTTTCAGGAGTCAGGTCTCCTGCCTTTCTCCTTCAGTCTTGTTGAGACAGGATTTCTCATGTTTCTTCCACCCCTCGGTGCACTCCACGGTAGCTGGCCCTTGGCCATTCTCCTGTCTCTGCCCCCCATCTTGCTGTGAAAATGCTGGGATTACATCACAACCAGCTTTCTCCCCCACCCTTTACAGGAAACAGTATTCTCACCGAGTAGTGGAATCAGCAAGTTCTTCCTTCCCCCAAGTATGTAGGCTTTTGGCGACCTCTGTACTAACCAGCCCTGCAACAGAACCAGTCTAGTTTCTCCTGTTCAGGGAAGAGCAGAAACACTCCAGTCTGTCCACACGCCACCCTGCTCTGCTTTCTCAGGATAACCATGCTCGATTCCTGCGGTCGATCAAGCACAATGTTTTCTAAACTTCTAACTATCTGGTTTAACCTTATTATTATTAGTCATATTCTGTGAACATACCAATAACCATAACCCACAAGAGGTCTGACATAATGGCTTCCAGGGGGGCTGCTGTCCTCAAACAGACTGCTGCGTTTCCATTAAACCTTCCATAAGGCATGCAAGCAACCGAACTAAGAGTAAGACTGAAAAACTCTTTGCTTATGTAGCAAAGAGTTATTTACATGGAAAAACGACAGACTGAAACAAGTCTAAAAGTATAGCCACCTGCCCTTTTCAATGGAAGACTGGACCCCAACTGACTCCAAAATCTGCAGGTACCCCAAGTCATTTACATAAAATGTGTGGTAAAAAGACTTGCAAATTCTCCTGTATGTTTTAAATCATCCTTAGATTATCAATACACTATAAATATATGTATATTATTGGCATATTGATCGTAGAATAAAGACAAGAACACTCTGTACATGTTCAGTTTCAGGCACAATTTTTTTCAACTATTTTCATCTGTGGTTGAATCTACAAATGCAGCATAAATGTGGAGGGTTATAGCTACTTCCTGACATTTATATCAGATGCTAAAGACATTGAATAAATATTTGCTTGTTTGTGACAACCCTATCTTTGCCTGCAGAACAGAATTACATGATTCCATTATGTGTACACATATAAATTAATACCACATAGACATTAGTATATGTATAGAAGACATGTGGGGTGATGAGCACCAAACTCTGTTAGTCAGCATTCTGTTACTGTTACAAAACACCTGAGATAATCAACTTATAAAGAGGAAACTGATTCACAGTTCTAGAGGTTTTAGTTCACAACCCATTGGTCCTGTCACTTGGGGTCTTTGGTGGGACATCATGACAGCAGCATTTGGCAAAACGAAACCACTCACCCTGAAGTAGGTCCACACAAAAACGAAAGAGGAAAAGACTGGTCTTCCATCCTCTCCTTTGGGGGATGGGATGGCCCAACGACTTCCCACCAAGTCCTACCTTTGAAAGTTTCAACCACCTCCCAACAGATCCACACAGCAATCAGCCTTTCAACACCCATATCTCTGAAGAACACCAACAATCCAAACTACAGCACTCGTTACAGTGTTAAAACCTCAGGGAAGGAATTTCAGTCGAATTTCACTTCTAACCTATACCTTTCTATATTGCTTAAACGGAATTTTTGGAGAAAACACATAAGCAATAGCAAGTCATCACAGTATCTGTCCATGGGTATATTTTCTCCCCATTTTTAAAATTCCCTCTACTTATCTCTGTTGGCAAAATTTTCTTTAAACATATTATATTAGTGTTTTCGTATTAAATTTTTAAAACATAGCCAAATAAGCAAGAGGAGAATACTTACTTTAGATTTGGGGTAGCCACAAGATAAGCCCATGGTAAGTAACATCCGTAGTCAACTCAAGCCTCTGGATGTACTGTGTGAAACGGGTTCCTCACCCTGAGCACAGGAGGGAGTGGCTTCTGTTACCACGGGGCTGGGGAGGTGTGTTATGGGACAGCTTTGCCTCCAAACCCAGATGGACATATTCTGTTGCTATAACTTTATCCAATGAGCTGACCAGCTCTTTCTGATTCACAATTAAGGCATCCCAAGTATTAGCTTTCCCTCCCAGATGAGTGTCTTCTACAAAGCCGATATGTAAGTCCCTCTCTGAATTGTCACTCAAGAGAAAATGGTGCAGCATCCAGGAGGAAATGAAGGGCAGTCCAGAGCTCTCCACCCAGAGGGATCTTTGGAGGCAAAGATGCTCACTCACAAACCTTCAGACCTTAAGACTGCTGATCCCCAGTCCCTGCGGCACCCTGCAGGTAAAGGCTACTCCTGTGCCTTCTCCAGAAGGCAAATGGCTTGTGTACAACGCACTACACAAAAAAACAAGCGTGGACTGAAATGTGCATCAAGGCACAAGAAAGGAACCCATGTGGATTGGTCAGCTGGAGTGGGTCAATTGTTCATCAGCTTAAAATTGCACCACGGTTTTTGATTACATGCATAATAAATGAAGCCGCATTCTGTTGCAAGCCTTGCTGAAGTCACCTCTCCAGCTATGCTACGCTCCTGGTCGTCCAGCTAAGTCAGTTCATCAAAAGGGAAACCAGACAGGTTTGAAGGGAGCCAACTTGGGTGCACTTGCCTTGGCGCCTGATGATCACCACTTCTTTCTTTCTTTTTTTTTATGTGCTCCCAACTCTCTAATGATGTGTTCTGGGGTTCGCTGGGCATAGGCGTCAATCACCACCACCTTTGGAATACAATTTTATAATAGCATTGTGGTTAAGCTCATCGGCTTTGAAGTCACACAGATCAAGGTTGGAAATCTTGCTCGACCTCTCGTTGCCTTCAGGCAGTTTATACAAGGCCTTTGAGCCTCAGAGTTTTCGTCTGTAAACTAGGCACTTTTTTTCCTCCGCATCAACGCTGTGGGGAGTAGGACTATGGGCTAAAAGGCCATATTAGGGAAGGCAGAAAGGACTCGTATCCCTTCCCACATGATCACTGCTACACCTCAGCATCACAGGGAGACCCAGATATCAGACAACAGCCACAAAGATTCCAAGAAACGTTCTGATGTATCACCAAGATCTGACAGATTAGGCAAAATAAGGAAGCCCCTGAGGCAGAATTTTTAGTAAGAACCAACTTCTAGAAAAGTTGCTTCGCTTGGTGGCAGAGCAGCTGTCTAGTACGCCTGGGGCCCTGGATTTAATCTGCAAGCACTACAAAAATAATTATAAATAGAAATGATAGCTACATAAACATTACATCGGTAGCACAGGTATAGGCTTTTTCTCATTTTTTTCCTGAACATGGCATTTACACTGTATGAGATAGTGTTAAGTAATACAGAGATTAAAGTACACATGAGTATGTGCATAAGTTATAAGCAGTAACACACCCCAAAACAACACCTCAGTCAACACGGGGTGTACTGCATGGTACATATAATACAGCCCAGGTCTGTGTACGTACACTCTGGGGTATTTGCACACTGACCAGATCCCCTAATGACAAAGTTCTGAGAACCTATTCCTACCGTGAAGCAACATGTGGCTGGATGACACCACATTATGTAAGGGACTTGAGCATATCAGATCTGTTATCCATGAGAGAACCTGGAAGCAGTTCCCCTCCGGGGACGCTGTGCTGGCCTCTCCACTACAGCACAGCACTTGCTCCCAAGCGTTGCACCAACCATTGCTAGTGCTTCAGATACTCCGGGCCCATGTGTACCATCAGGAAGAGTGTCTCTGAGATGCAGGCCCCTGGGAATTCAGCCACATTCTCCCTCCCATTCCAAGAACACGTTTTGTGTCTTAGCCAACCACGGACCAGAGGAGGGACAGACACGAGGGAACTTGAGGATCCCAGCGTTCTGGGGAAGAGAGGCCATGAGCCACAACTGTCAGGTGCCGGAGGAAGAAGCTGCTGCTGCTTCTGCAATCTGAAGCAACATGACCCTTCAGCCAGGTTGATTCTGAACCGAGCTAGCTTTTGATGATTCCACTGGTAGCGGGACTTCTGGCTCACAGAAGCAGCCCCAGGCCTCAGCTTTCCAGACTCCTAAATAAGGCTGTGAATCTCCACATGTTCCTGGTGTGTGTGTATGGAGAGGAGGGTCTTTAAATGCCCACCACAGAAGATGGCCTTCAGCTCATGCCAGCACCCCCTGCTCCCTGTAGGCACAGTACTCCCAGACGACATCAACTACTCCCTCTCTTTTTCTCCCTCACCCAGCATGGTGCTAAAGAGGACAAAGAAAGGTTTCTACAGGTACAGGTTTTGCCTGGTAGGAGGGGGAGGGATTAGAGGAGAAAGGGGGCTAACGTGCCATTCTTCCTTGTCATAGATGGGTCTCTTTCGCAGAAGCTGAGGAGAGGAGGGAAATGAAAACTGAAAAAATATAGAAAGATGCTCTAGACTGACAATTGCTGGGCATGTACCTCCCCACACTGGGAGGAGGAAGATAGTCGTGTGTTGACCTAGGCAGTCCAGCACTTCTGCACACCAGAAGAACCCCATGGACAACAGAGAATTTTCTCTCCTGCCTTGCACCCCCCCCCATATAATACTTTCCTGTTGGTCTCAACTCAAAAACTCTTAATTGTATGACCTGAACATCGTACTGCAACTTAGAGGACATTCACCCAAAGCATCCCTTTGAATTATTGCAACGAATCTGTTGTGCGCAAGCCAGCCCATTTTATAGCCAGGAAAAATGAGGCTTACAGAGCTTGAGCAACATCTCAGATCACCTGGCTACACACAATGGTCATGGGTCTTGGCTCTTGAATTGCCTGCCCCGTCACCACATCACAGATGCCTGCAGCCCAGTTTGTCTACCCCTGGTGCCTCCAGCCTGGGCTTGTCTAGAACCTCATACTCATGACATCAAATGTCACTCCATGTATCCCATAACACACAAAGCGATCCTATTGGCAAGGGCTGTGACGTGGACCTTTCTTACTTGGCACGTGCTCAGTCACTGGGTGCTTAGTAAATACCTGTTACGCGAATGAGTGACTGAACGAATGCGTGAATGTTTAGCCAACTAACAGAGGACAATAAATATCCAGGGTTCCACAGCCCAACTCCCAGACAGTGATTTTTGATGGACAGCATCTGGTTTCTCAACCTGTTTCTTACCTAAGGAAATCATGACCATCACACATGTACATGCTGAGGCAGCTTCATAAGCATAAAACAACTCAATAGAGATTCTGCTACCTAGTGAGGTAAACTTCCCAGTTCTCACGAGCATCCATAACAACTGACATCGGACACCTGCTCTCATGCACAATCTCAGTACAGCACAAACAACAGGGAGAACACAGCATACACAGCAGGGCTTCTTTCCACTTGATGGGAATGGAGCATGGACCAGCAACATCAGCCTTGGGAAGGAGTCAGCCAAATACAAACAACCTGGAACAGGGAGGCAGGAATGGAAGTAACCAAGGAATAAGGAACCAAAGGTAATGGCACCTCTATGGTAACAACGAGCACAGATCAAGGGGCAGCAGCCTCCCAGCCTGGTTCAAGAATGTGCCACGGCAGAGTAAACAAGGAGGAGGCGGTCCATGGTGATTCCCGAAATCACCCGTGGTTCTACACACACATACATGCACATACATACATGCGCACACACATATACACGCGCACACACACATACATTGAAATAAATTGAATAAAAAAAAAAAAAGAATGTGCCACAGCAGATCTGCAGACCACCCCCCAACTACAAATAAACACTGCCAGGCTATGCCAAGGACTATTGCTGAGGCCTGGGGCAGAAGGAATGTGTGAAGACTTCCTGGAGAAGTGAAAGCGAGTCATGGCCACTTCCTTGTGGGCACACTGCTCCATGCCAAACTTTGTTTCTAGCATGGTCCCAAGACTTAAAGGAAACAACATCACATTTATTGTCTCTAAGAGACACCCCTGGGCAGTGCCTGACCCAGGACTCATGCAGAGTTCGGCCAGGGGAAAAAAAATCACACACAAGAAGGAAATGAGATGAAAAGAATGGGCGGGAAATGGATAAATGAGGACCTCAGAGGACAGAGAATATGGGGTTACAGGCGGGAGCCCCGGAAGAGAGAGGCTACTCTGGTTCCCATCCATAGGTAGGAAGCTTGTGTCATGGGAAGTTGGCCGGGGAAGACCCTACCTCAGACTTCAGAGAACTCACCTGTGTTAGCAGGAGTTTTCAAGAGGTCAGAAAGGGCAGGGAAACAACTCCCCTTTCCCCCAAACCTAACACCAAACAGTAGGCTGTCTGGTGAGGAGGCAGAAGCCCCAAACAGGCAATTATCAAGGGTTCACAAACACCCCAATTACAGAAAGGAAGAGAAGGCTACACTGGAGGCGGGGAATGCACCTCAGCCGGCCTGAAGCCGGCTACCAGGGAGGTAGCTCCTGCCAGGGAGGGGAGAAGTGGACGCTGCAATGCCAGGTTCCATGGCCCCGGGTAGTGCGGGTATGCACAACCACCCCAGAATCTGCTCCTTGAAAGTCCTTAAGTCAAATCGCTGCATGAAATTCTGGCGGGACGAGAGCCAGACTCCAGAAAACCATCATCCCAAAGCGGCAAAGCTCCCTGACCCGCAGCCTTGGACAGAGCGTAGCTCGGACAGAGCGTAGCGCTGGCTACTGACCCCCTGGTGTGCCCTTCAGTAAAGCGACTAGCACCCGCCCCCGTACAATAAAGTGCGATGCTTTTGAGATCTTTTTGAGTTCGGCCAAAGAGCTTCCTACTTTAGGGTTTTCCGAAAGATTCGGAGCACCGCTGCCTAAAGGGCCTCCATCTCCTTTTGGAGAATCCCAGACAAAATCAGACTGTAGACCCCTAAGTCCGGGCCCTGTGGAGCCAAAGCTCTGCTCTCTGCGCCCGCAAAAGTTCCGAAGCGCCTTTCGACCAGGAAGAGGTCAACATCAGACAAGTCACCAACCACCTCCTTTCCGCCGCCCAAATCACCCCATTAACAACCCCAAGTCATAGGGGGCCCGGAACAGGTTCTGTTTTCAAGCCCACGCAAAAACGCAGAGGTCAGGAGGCTGGAGGGGCGGCTGGAGAGGCTCTAGGGCCTCCGGGCTTTTCGCCTCCTGGACGGCCGGTTCCCGGCAGATCTGGCACCCAAGGTCCGGCCGGCCCCACCCGGCCGCCAGCGGCCAGACACCCACCAAACAGGAAATTCCACCTGTGCGCCCAGAGCCCGGGCCACCCATGGGCAATGGAGCAGAGATTGCCCGAAACCCAGCGCCACGCGCGGGGTTCCCGGTGGCGTGAAGTGGGATTCTCCGCCCAACCGCTCCCCGGCCCTCGCCCACCTCCAGCCGAGAGTTGTACTTAAGTCCCGCGCCGAAGTCCTTCGGGCCCCCTCCGGCCTTGCGGGCCCGATCGCTCCTCATGGTCTCGGTGGTCCGCTCGCGAGTCTCAGAAGCGTGGTCCCTGCGGGCAGCCGGCTCCCATGGCCCGCGGAGCGCGGGGAACGCGAGCAGCGCGAAGGGCGCGGGGCTCGGGGTGCCAGGCGAGCCGAGGTGCGCGCCAGGCCCTGCGCGCCCGGCCCGCGGCGGTGGCTCCGGTTCTCATTCTTCCTCCCCGCGCAGGTAGTTTCAGGGTGGGGCCTCCGGGCTGGCCCCGCCCCGCCAGCCGGGCGGCCGCGCTGGTCTGCTCACCTTTCCTTAGCCCGCGCCCCGACCGGGCCCCACCCACACCACGCCCTTCCAGCGAAACTCCTCCTCCTCCAATCTCGCTCCCTCCTGCCCCAACCGAGAACACCCACAAGAACAGTTCTGCCGCTTCCTCTCTGGCGAGTAAGCGTCCCTTTCTCCGGGTACCCCCTTGCCATCGGCTTCTCGAGTCCAACAGCTTTCTTCTCTCTCTCCCTCGTGGAACTTCATGCTCTCTCCACTTGATCGTTCACTTTGCTACATGCCTGGGCCTCAGTTATTACCGCTCTTAAACCCAACCAAAAATGGAGCCAGCAGCTGGGTGACCCAGCCTCCCCCTCTTGCCGCTGACCTCCCTCCTCCTGGGGGCAGTAGCAGCCTCTTTGCTACCGGAGGCCCTGGCTCTATATTATGTTCAATGATCCCTGGGGAAGTCAGAGATGACCTCCGACCGTTTGAAGCATGATACTGACCCCTCCTTCAAATGCACATTTTTCCCTGAATTACTATACTCCTTTCCGACCCGTAGATATCATGGCTTCACTTCAGTCTCCTCTCTGGGTTCGGTAACATTGCACTCATATGTGAGGACACCTTGTGGGAGTGGGTTCAGTTCTCTCCTTCTACCTTGGGGCTTCCAAGCTTTGAACTTGGGTTGCACGGTGCTGTGGCAAGCGCCTTTACCCGCTGAGCTGTCTCGCAGCTTTCTTTCTCGACGACTCACTCTCACGGGGGAAGTCTTGCCCCACACACAGCGCTAGTGCTTACATTAGCAATAGCCTGGGAATCTCTCCACGGGTGTTTTACTAGCATTGCGTAGTAAACCACTACTATGGAGCTCATATTCTGCACTAAACACTGTTCTAGGTACTGGGAAACAAGAGTAAACAAAGTAAAAAAAAAAAAAATTCCCTGCTTTGAAATCAATAAGCTCCAAGATTCCTTAAATTTTTCACTACTCACATTAAAAAAGAATGTAATCCACTGAAAATTGCTGTTGTGTATTACTGCCATAAACCTGTCTATCTGGACTGGTGTAACACCTCCACCTTAAGATTCCCCCCCCAAAGTCAGAATGAGATCTGTTTTATGGAATTCATCACATTTCCACGTATTTCTGACTGCCTCACTCATCTATCAACCTTCAAAGCTTAACACACTAAATTATGTCAGTTTAATACATAGGAAAAATCAACCTGTTAGCATTCGTCATATAAAGCATTCCAAAACCAAATAGAAGATGTTGGAAAATTGAAATGGAGCAAGGAAGTAGAAGCAATCCAGGATGATTTCCGAAGTCATCCTTGGTCCTCTACAGGGACACACAGTGCCCTCTGATACACTACACACACACACTAGATGAATGAATAAATAAATAAAGTTAAAAAAATAGTTTCCTGCTTTGGGTTACCAGTGGCACAACCCCCTTCAGTTAGCAAATGACTGAAAGTAAGCCAGATCCAGCGTGACATGTGATAGTGCCCTTGGTACTAAATTTACTGTTCCTCAGTAAAAGAGTGACTCCTTCTCTCCCAGGTTCCGAGTTTCGTTTTTTTTTTTTTTTTAATCTCAAAGAGCTAATATATGTCTTATACATGGAAGGACTTGTGTGATCATTTGAATGCAATATGCATACTACATCCAGGAGATGAGAAAGAAGTGTCTGCCAAAACCCTTTCTAGGATCATGAGTCATATCACTGTATTAAGTACACAGTAATGTTCCCATGTATAATTCCTATGATAGGACAAAGCAGAACCATAGGCTATTATTGTAAATCTATTTGGTTAATACTTTATAAGTGTGTATGTGAGGTTATGTGCTTTTGTTCCTAAATTGTCAATGCATATCCCAAGAACAGAAGCCAAAAGGATATCAAGGACTAGAGATAGAGTTCAAAGGTACAGTGCTTATCTAGCGTGGGAGGGGTCATACATCTGATCCCCAGCTCTGCCAATAAAATAAAACACACACACACACACATAGTGGTCCTTGTGTTGTGGTACTTTTTTTTGTCCAGATTCTTGTGTTTGGGAGTGGAAGATTGAGACCAGAACACATGTAGAGGGTTAAGGCAAATTTTATTAGAGGAAAGAAACAATGGAACTCACAGACATGGAGCCCATGAAGGGTAAGGAACAAAGACGCTGGCAAGGTCAGGGGATTTACAGAGGTAGGAAGGCCTGGGGAAAGTGGCTTCTCCTCCTGGTTACCTCCAGTTTCTGCAAATCTCATTGGAACTTTTGGTCCCCTACATCTCACTGGTCCGTTCATATCAGGGCTCAGCCCAGTCAACCTTGTGCAGACCTCATGGTCCAATGTCCATGAGTTCTGTTCGTTCTCTAATAAACTCTGCCTTAATCCTCCAGAACCTGGAGACGTGAAGCTCCAAATCCATATCACCATGAGATGAAAAAAGAAAGTTCTGGGAGCCCAAGGCAGAACATGACTCACTCCTTCTACAGCAGAAGAGCAATTCTGAGCTCTCTTTCATGTTTTGTTGTTGGGGATCAGTTTTAGGGTCTCTTGTGTGGTATTCTTTCATTGCACTCTATCTCCATCCTTATTCCAGCCCATGGGGATTACAACAAAAAGCCAAGCACAAAGCTCCCAAAGGTGAGGATTAGTGTGTCTACTCCCCAGCATGCGCTCAGTGAGTCACTGTGTGCAGTCATTAAAATACTAAGTGAATAGGTGAACATGAAATGCTTTCCAGTCCCCAGTCATCGCTTAACTTCTTATAATAAATGTAGTGGCAGTGTAGAAAGTAACAAAATAGACATTGCCTACATCTGATTGCATAATTATAAGCCAATATCCTTGTGTGATAGTTAATCTTGGGCGTGAACTTGACCACACCTGGCATTAACTAAAATCTACTGGAAGACCACCTGAAGAGATTATCTGGATCATTTACAAAACAAAGGCCAGGCCTAGATCTCATTGGAATCTCCCAGTAGATGACCAGATAAAAGGAACCACAGAAGACACAAGAGAGAAGAGATTCTCTGAAGCTGTGCTAGAAAACTCTTCAAGTCTTCAATGTGACTGAAGACTCTCCAGGAATCCTCCAGCCTTCAGCTGTCACCCACTGATCAGCTACTGGCAGCCATTGTTGGATTACCTTGGCCATATCTAGTAAGCCAATTCAATAAATTCCTTATTTATATATTCATCCTATTGATTCTGTGGCTCTAGAGAATCCAGACTAATACATCTTGTTATGGCGAACTGAGAGAGGAGATATAAGTTGAGTCTCCCCTAACTGAAGTTCAAAGGCCACAGCTGGGGAGATAGTTCAACAGGTAAAAGCATCCACCATACAAGTATGAAGACCTGAGTTCAAATTCTTCTTCCTTCCGTTTCCTGCTTCCTTCCTTTCTTACTTCCTTCTTTCCTTCTTCCTTCCTTTTCTCCTTCTTTCTTTCCTTTTTTCCTTTCTTCCTTAAAAGCCACAGGCACAATTTTTCAGTACCAGTCAGTCAGTAAACTTGCCTTCAATGGAGATTTTGCCATTAGAATACTCTAATTAGAAAAGTGTGTGGATGGGGTAAGGGAGATAAGCATTATTAACTATAAGAGACTTGCACAATGTCTTGGAGGGCCAGAGAGACAAGAGGGGTGGAAACCAATTCAGGAACAAGGTCCCAAGGACTTCAAGAAAAGTCTCCGCTGCTCTCGCCCAAAGGGACACCACAGCAGCTCTTCTCCATTGGCCAGACACTGGACATGAGTCATGTTGCCACTCCTGTCCCCAAAGCCACAGAGATGCCCTGTCCTTCACCCTGCCGGGAAGTGGATTCTCTGGACTTGAAAAAGTCTCTTGTGGACACGGCCTCATTAGACCCTAGTATACATCTAGGCCCTGTCGACAAGCGGGTCCAGAAGTCTCTGGGTTCTGGGTTCTGCTCTGTGTCAGCAGGACTTGCCTGGCACGCTCTCCAGACAGAGGAGGTCTGCTTCAAAGCCAAGTCCATAACTCACAAATGCAGAAGCTCTGGTCCTGGGTTTGGACCTAAAATGTTCTCAAAGGCTTTTGATTCTGTTGAAATCTTGGCTCCTACGGGAGGTGGAACCTTTGAGAAGTGCGGCTTGTAGACCAAAGTTAGATCGTTGGGGATGTTATGCTCTTGAAGGGATACTGGGATTCTGGGCTCTTTGGCCTCTTCACTCTCTGTTCACCAGGTGGTAAATAGATCTCAAGTACCAAGCATTTCCAGCACGATGCTTTGCGCTGGCACAGCCCAGAGCTGGCACAGCCCGGAGCAACATGGCCAGACAGCCTTGAACTCAGAGCTGACACTGTGAAGCAAGATAAGCCCTTCCTCTTTTTAAGCCGGTACTGCAAATATTTGTCAAGGCAACAGAGAACTGACTGTGATAGTTACATACAGGTGTAAATTTGATCATTGAAGGCCTGTGTTGCACAGTTGTAAAGAATTAGTAGTTGAATTAAGTCCTGATCGAGCCTACAGCAGGTTGTCTAATCGATGGGGAAGACCCAGCCCATGGTGGGTGGGCCTTTTTCCTGGGCAAGTGGATGTGTGCAGGGAGACGATTCGGGGAGTGATATAATTAACCAGATTTGTTGGTCTGGAAAGTGAAGATTGTTCCTCTGTCAGTCAATGATCGTGGCATGATGTAAGCCCTGGTATTGTGAGCTTGCTTGACAATCTAGCCTAAGAGATGGAGCAGGATGATCAAAAGCCCAAATAAATCTCTTTATGCCTCTTAAGTTGCTTGGTTGTGAATTTATCAACAACACGCAGACTAATTGCCACAGTGACCACCGCAATTGAAATGTTGGCTTGGGACTGTTCCCAGAGCCTGTCTGGAAGTGCACCTAGCCCTAGGCTACTTATTTGATGCCATCTCCTCTGTCCCGTCTACATGATCAGCACATCTAGGTTCACCTGCTTTCCCATCTAAGATGTGTAGCTGAGGCCCAGCCTACTGCCCAACCCAAGGTGCAACAGAGGCAGTCTATTAAGTCAAAGTCCACTGAGTCATCTGTTTACATGCTGAGCTCAGTGCTGGGTGAAAATACTTATCACCTGATAAACAACCAAAGAAGAAGTTTAAAATATTAAGACCTGAACTTTTCTTTACAATTGTGACAATTCATCCATGACTTTATTTTCTGACGTTTCAGTTATCCTTGGTCAACCTTAGTCTGAAAACACTAAATGGAAAATCCCAGTAATTAAAAAAAAAAAATCATAGATAAAATTCATGTCCTAAATTGTATAGCATTCCGAATGGTACAATGAAATTCCAAACTATTCTATCTTACCCAGGACATGAATTCTCTCTCTCTCCCTGATGGGTTTTCATGTATCTCAGTCTGTTTTCAGCTTGCTAGTAGCCAGGATGATCTTGAATTTCTGACCCTCCTGCCTTTGAGTGCTGGGATTGCAGGCAGGCACCAGTGTGCCTAGTTTATGTGGCTCTGGGATCAAACCTAGGGTTCTGTACATGGGCTGAGCTACATTGCCAGCCCATGACTCATCCTTCTGTCCATAGTATCCACTCTGTATGTACCACCTGCCTGTTATTGTTCCTTTTTTGTTATCAGAACAATTGCATGACATTGCCTGGGTTATGTATAATCCAGGAGTCTAACACCATGTCACCACCTACCTCACTTCTGATCTCAAAAGCATTGTCTCATGTCCCATCATCTGAAAAAAGAGGGTGATTACAGTAATATTTTGAGAAGGGCTATATTAGTTAGGGTTCTCTAGAGTCACAGAATCAATAGAATGAATATATATAAAAAGGGCATTTATTAAGTTGGCTTAAGAGATACTGGCCGAGATAGTCCAATGATGGCTACCAGTAGCTGCTCAGTCCAGTAGTCCAGCTGAAGGCTGAAGGATTCCTAGAGAGTCTTTAGTCATGTTGAAGACTTGGAGGGTTGGAGAGCTGGAAGGTCCAAGAAATAAAGAAAAGGGCGGCAGAAGGAAAAGTGTTTCCTTGCACAGCTTCAGAAAATCTTTCTTCTCTTCGGTCTTCTGTTCTGTGGTTCCTTTTATCTGGTCCACTACTGGGAGGTTCCAATGAGATTTAGGGAGGTTCTGATCAGATCTGAGGCTGATCTTTGTATTATCCAGATAATCTCTTCAGGTGGTCTCAGCTGATCTTAGTTAATACCAGGTGAGTCAAGTTGACATCCAGGATTAACTGTCACAGGAGCCACAGTAACTTTTACTGTAGCAATTACAATTCCATCTTATTATTGTTACTCTCTTACTGCACTGAATATATAAATTAAACTGCTTTATAGGTGGTCAGCTGTTCCTTACTGTACTGTAATCAATTTCTGTCCCTATTTACACAATAAACTCATGAAAATGAAACGTGGCTCAGTTTGGGAGACACCAGTTCATGATGATTGGCTCGGGTGTTCCTGGCCTATTACAGGGCACCAGAACATGGCAGAGAGTATTCAGTGGAACAAAACTGCTCACCTAGGACGAGCCAGGGAGCCAAAAGAGAAGAGGGATCAGAGTTCCACTGTCCCCTTCACGTGCACACCCCACCCACCCACCCACCATGACCAAGGACTTCCCACTAGGCCTAAAAGGTTCTACCGCTTCCAAATACTACCAAGCTGAGGAAAAAGCTTTAGCACATGGGCCTATAACAGCAGATATGTGTGCACAGGAAAAACTTTCTAAGGCAGATATAGCAGTTAGCCATCAAAAGGCTTAAGGGAACAAGGGGTTTATTTTCTCTTAACGATTGTCCGGTTATAGTTCTCACTTCAGCCTGACAGAAGAGCTAACACCCACACCAGGGCCGAGAGAACTGGCCACACCATCTCTATATAATGGCTGAGAGAAGGACGATCAGCATATCAGGCCAAGTGTACACAAGGATGCCAACTTTTAACTCTCTATTTTATTCCAGGCCTAGTCCCACCCACCATAGGCTGGGCCTTCCCCATCAGCTAGACAATCTCCTGCAGATTTGCTCTGGCTTAACTCAACCACTAATTCTCTACAAATGTGCCCAGAGCTCAAACCCTCAATTGTCCAGTTGACACGTGCACCTTCCTATGACAGTAGATAAAGGGTCTAGTACTATCTGTGGTTTCAGGCACACATTTGGGATCTTAGAACCTCTTCCCCAAGATTGGACACTACCCTACTCTTGTTTATGTTAAGTAGATGTTGGATCCTGAGGTATAACTGATATGCCAAGGCTGATGATAAGATTAAAGAGCATCTGAGTAGGTTAAGGCACTTGATGTGCAAGCAAAAGAACTAGAGTTCAAATCCCCAGACCTCACGTAAAAATGCCAAGTGTGTGTGTGTGTGTGTGTGTGTGTGTGTGTGTGTCACAGTCATTCTGCATCATTGTCAATAAATTCATGACCAACTGGCATATAGGGGAACAAAGGGTTTTATTTTCTCTTATCATACTCCAGTTACAATTTTTAAAAATATTTTATTTATTTGGCGTGTGTGTGTGTGTGTGCGTGTGTGTGTGTGTGTGTGTATCAGAAGGCACTTCGTGTGCCTGTAAAGGTCCAAGGGCAACTTCAGGAATCACCCTGAATTATGTTACCTCCTCTTTGCTTTGCTCTGGAATTTTCCAGGCTCCAAGTGAAAGTTGCCACTATTTCCACCTGGCGTTTTTATGGGCGATCTGGGATCAAAACTCAGACCTTCTGCTTGTGAGGCAGAGGCTTAACCCCTGAGCCATCTTTCTACCCCACCTTGGCAGGAAAATTCACACAAATACCAGCAGCTGAGGGAAGTGGCCACGCCATATCCATGTAGTCACAGAACTCCTTACTTGCCAGATCAGCATATCCCGACAAGTATACCAAAGGATGTCATTTCCTTAACCAGCTCCCTCCATCTTATTCACCTGCACAGGGAAAAGTCACACCCACCATGGGCTGGGCCTCCCCATCAACTAGACAATCTCGTGCAGGCTGCTCCGGGTCTGATTCCACCATTGATTCTTTCTTTATAAACGTGCCCAGAGCTCAAACCTTGGACCAGCAGGTTGATGCCTGTATCTAACTATAACAGTGTGGAAGCCCACCTGTGACTCTAGCTCCAGAAGTGGAGTTTGGGACTCCTGAGAGCAAGCTGGCTAGCCAGACTATCATATTGGCAAGCTCTGGGTTTAGAGACCAACCTCAAAAGAATAAGGTGGTGCTCCTATCAGTGGGGCTGTGCAAGGAGGGGCCACTTGGCTTGCCACAGAGAGGCCTGAACCTCATAAGAGTAGACAAGCCAAAGGGAATCCTGGGACCCATAGAAGCAGACAGGCAGGAGAGTGGGACGGAGCGGGATGGATTAATGAGGGGAAAAAAGGGAAGATGGAAAGGAGGGGGGAAGGAGGGAGGCAGGAATAAATACTCAGTATACTTGTAAAACTAGGAAAAAAATAAAATATAATAAACAAAAAAGAATAAGGTGAAGACCAATTAAGGATGATTCCTAATAGTAACTTTGAGTCTCCACATGAATGTGCACACACACACACATACACATATGAAAATGAGGAAAAAAAAGATGAGTGAGGTTTAAAGGTTAAAGGCTATGATGATAGCTAGATACAGGGGTCACTTTGACAATTGAGGCTAATCTTTGGGCACATCTGAATTCATAGTTAAGGCAAGCCGTAAGCAATCCAAAAGGAGGCTGTCTAATTGATGAGGCCCAGTCCATTGCGGGTAGGACTTCTCCCTGGGCAAGTGGATAGATGGAGAAAGCTGGTTCAGGAAGTTGACATTATTCAGCATACTTGATGTCATAGTTAAGCGCAGGTGTCAACTTGACTCTTGAGGGTTTGAGCTCTGGGCACAGGTGTAGAGAGTTGATGGTTGAATTAAGCCCAGAGCAAACCTGAAGGAGATTGTCTAGCTGCTGGGGAAGACCCAGCCCATGGTGGGTGGGATTAGGCCCTGGATAAATCACAGAGAGCTAGTTGAGAGAGTGGGCATCCTTCTGTATACTTGGCCAGACATGCTGGTCTGGCAAGTAAGGACTGTCCATCTCTCAGCCATTATGCAGTGATGGTGTGGCCAGTTCCCTCACCACTGGTGTTGGTACATGCTCTCCCGTCAAGCTGGACTATGAACTATAATCGGACTATTGTAAGAAAGTAAACTCCTTGTTCCCTTAAGCTGTGTGATGGTCATTTATCAGCAACTATGCAGATGAACTGCAACACTTGGCCAGACATGCCGTCTGGAAAGTGAAGTTTGCTTCTGTCTTAGCAGTATATATGATAGGATCAGTTCCCTTGATTCCTGGTATTGGTATAAACTCTCCTACCAAGCTTGATTAACAACTATAGCCAGACAATCTAAGCCCTTTATTCTCTTAAGCTATTGGGTCATGAATTTATCAGCAACATGCATACTAACTGTAACAAATTCCCATTACATGACTATAAACTACAAGTTTTTCAGTGCTTAGTCATACATATTCAATATGGTAATTCACAGAACTTCCTTAAAGAATGATTAATGTGGGCTGGAGAGACGGCTCAGGGGTAAAGACTCTGTCTTGCAAGCAGAAGGTCCTGAGTTCAGATCCCAGATCGAAGCAAGAAGGAGGTAAATGCAATACAGGATGATTCCCAAGTCACCCTTGGTCCTCTAAAGTCACACAGTACCCTCTATACACACACACACACGCACGCACACACACAAAATAAATGAAATATTAAAAAAGGAATGATTAATGTAAGGCTTGAAATATTTTAATTAAATGGCAACGTCAGGCCAGATAGTTTGGCTCAACAGATAAAGGTATTTGCTGCTCTGCCTGAAGACCTGAGTTCAATCCCCAGAACCCATGAAAAGGTGGAGAGAAACCGCTTCACAAAATTCACTTCGACCTCTACATGCTCACCATGGCACATGCACACACACAAGCACAAAAATAAACAAATACAAATGTTTTTGAAAGGCACAGGGACTGGAGTGTTGGCTCAGAAATTAAACCTCTACTTTGCAAGCAGAAGATCCTGAGTTCAGATCCCGAATCTCATATAAAAACATCAGACAGAAAAAGTGTCAGCATCCGCTTCCAGAGCAGAACTGGGAAACCAGAGCAAAACTACGAG
Organism: Typhlomys cinereus; assembly: GCA_023101885.1. NCBI lineage: Eukaryota > Metazoa > Chordata > Mammalia > Rodentia > Platacanthomyidae > Typhlomys > Typhlomys cinereus. Next base: position 3,702,963 of record JALPQD010000110.1, on the reverse strand, counting down.
GATTCCCAGAGTCACCCTTGGGCCTCCACAGGCACCTGCAGTGCCCTGTGTTTCACACAGACACACACACACACACACACACACACACACACACACACACACACACACGCACACACACGCACACACGTGCATGCAAAGAAGAAAAATAGTACAAATACAAAGACAAGAGTCATCACCTGTTGTGGAATCACTTTTTTGGCGCGGTGAAAACTGAGTGTAGATTCACCCAGCTGTGGAGGTGCCCGCCTCCGCCCTCAGGAGAAAGACCTGGGGTTCAAGGTGAGCTTGGGCTGCAAAGTGAATTTTACAATATGTAGCAAGAACCTGATTCAACAAGGAACCAGCACGAGCAAGGAGTAGTTAACACCCGTCATCCCAGCCAAGTTATATAATGAAATTCTATCTCAAGAAAAACACAGAACAGGGGCTGGAGAGGTGGCTCAGGGGTTAAGCCTCTGCCTTGCAGGCAGAAGGTCCTGAGTTCGGATCCTAGAACCTACGTATAGACGCCGGGCGGAAGCGGGGGTGGCCTGTGTTTCCGGTCCTAGTAGGGCAGAGTAAACAAGGAGGAGGTGGAGGTGTCCATGGTGGTTCCTGAATTCGTCCGTGGTTCTACACACACACACACACACACACACACACACACGCACACACACACACACATGCAGACACGCACAATTGAATAAATAAAAAAAAATTAAAAAGAAAAACACAGAACAGAAAACTATGCATATTTTAGATGAAAACACAGAAAAAACTATTGTAGCTTGTGTCATAATAGAACATTTGCTAATTCTTGACTGTTGTCATACTTAGATACAGGTGTTGACTTGAGGGTTGAGGGTTTGAACTCTGGGCACATTTGTAAAGAATTGGTAGTTGAATTAAGCCCCAAGAGAGTCTGCAGGAGATTGTTTGATTGATGAAAACTCTCAGTCCATAGTGGGTAGGGCAGCCCCTGGACAGGTGAATAAAAGGGGGGGACTGGTTAAGAAAATCGTCATCCTTCTGTAGACTTGTCCAGACATGCTGGTCTGGTGAGTAAGGATTGTTCCTCTCTCAGCAGTCCTATGGATATGTGTGGCCAGTTCCCATGGAGCCGTCCTGCCAAACTGGACGAGGCACTGTGACCACAAATCAAAAGCTACAATAAAGCCCCTTAAGCCATTTGGTCGTGGTTTTATGGGCAAGAAGATATGTCCTCAGCAATTAAAAATAATAATGCCCACCCGGGTGTGGTAGCACACACCGCTATTCCCCCCGCCCCCCAATCAGGAAGCTGAAGAAGAGGAGGAGGAGGAGGAGGATTGAAACCCAGCAGCTGGAGAACAGCCAGGGCCACATAGCAAAACACTGTGTCAGGTGATAGCAATTACGGTAACACCCAACGTTCACCAAGCACTGAGTACCAGGTCAGAGATGAATACTGTCACTACCCCCATTAATCAGAAGGAGAAACCAAGGCTCCAAACAATTACTCAAGTAAGTCATCCTATAAGTAAAGTGTCAGCCAAATGAGGAACTGAATAGGCAGTTCAGGAGGCTTCGGGATGCCAGCTTTATTATTTCTCTTAAGGTATACTTGTATGTCACAGAAAATAATCTACCACTAAAAAAAATACTATCAGGACAGGTGAATAAAAGTTCAGCGGGTAAAAGTGCTCACCGCCAAGGCTGACCACCTGAATTCAATTCCTGGAAGCCACATAGTGGGAGGAGAGAACGAACTTCCAAATGTTGTCCTCTGACCTCCACCCAGGATGTATGAAAACATCCACTACACACACACACACACACACACACACACACACACACGCAGAGGAACACAAAAATTAACTTTAAAAAACCCATCAATATAACGCTGCTTTGATTGGCCACTTTGATTAGGATAAAATATTTGCAAGGAAATGTTGTGCTATATCCTACATTGGAATCATAAGTGCCAATAAACCAAGAGGGATGGGGATGTGTCTCAGTGGTCTGGCTCTTGTCTAGTACCACTAGGCCAGGTTTATGTGGTGTTGGGGTAAACTTGAGGCTTCGTGCATACTCGGTAAGCATTCTACCAAATGAACATCACCAGCACCCCTCTTCTGCTTTTTGTTTGTTTTGTGTGCGTGCATGCGTGCGTGTGTGTGTGTGTGTGTGTGTGTGGTGTGTGCGTGTGTGTGGTGTGTGCATGTATCAAAGGGCACTGTGTGTGTCTGGGAGGCCCAAGGGTGACTTTAGGAATCACCCTGGATTGCTTCTATGTCTTTGCTCTGGAGTTTTCCAGGCTCCAACCACAGGGCTGGAAGTAGATGCCACTTCTATTTCCATAAGGCATTTTTATATGGGATCTGGGATCTGAATCAGAACCTTCTGCTTGTGTGGCAGAGGCTTAACCCCTGAGCCATCTCTCCAGCTCTCCATTTTTGTTTTATATTTTTATAAAGCAATTTTTTTCACACATGTACGTGCGTGTGTGTGTGAGAGAGAGAGAGAGACAGAGAGAGAGAGAGAAAGAGAGAGAGAGAGAGAGAGAGAACATGTGTCCCTGTGGAGGGCCAAGGGTGATTTTTTTTTTGAGAATCTACCTCCTTTTTGCTTTGTTTTGGGATTTCTTAGACTTTGCCCATTAGGGCATGAAGTTCAGGCCGCCACTGTTTCTGCCTGGCATTTTTTTACATGGGAACCTGGGATCTGAACTCAGGACCTTTTGCTTTTGAGGTAGAGTCTTAACCCCTGAGCCATCTTTCCTGCCCTTAAAAGCAATTTCATTGACATACACGTGATAAATACAATAAAATGCATGTGTCAATCTATGTTTGGACATGCATGATTTCTGTGGAACTATCAAGCAATCTAGAATGGTCTTTCAATTCTGATAATCAACATTACAATAAATCGACCTTAGAGCCAGACTTTCTAGTTGCTCTATTTTAAGATGTCAAAACACAATATAAAAAAAAATAATAAGAGGGCTGAATATCTTGCTGAATCTTAAGGTTTTATACCTTTATTATTCTCTCTCTTTTCTGTCTTCTAGGTTTTTATTTTAGATCATATATTGCCATAGTTAGGCACAGGTGTCAACTTGACAGGGTTTGAGCTCTGGGCACATTTGTAGAAAATTAGTAGTTGAGTTAGGCCCAGAGCAAACTTGCAGGAGACAGTCTAGCTGACGGGAAATATCCAGGCCATGGTGGGTGAGACTAGGCCATGGAATAAAATACAGAGAGCTGGTTGAGAGAGTTGGCATCCTTGTGTACACTTGGCCAAACATGGTGGTCTGGCAAGTAAGAATCGTCCCTCTCTCAGCCGTTATGGAGAAAGGTGTGGCCAGTTCCCTTAGCCCTGATGCTGGTGTGAGCTCTCCTGCTAAGATGGACAAACAACTGTAGCCAGGAATTATAAGAGAAAATAAGCCCCTTGTCCCTTAAGCCATTTGATATATATATACATAACTATATAAACACCAATGTGGCATTTACTCAAAACATTTAATTGATGGAAGCCATGGCTCTGATCAGCTAAGGAGTTAAAAAAATTGGGGTGGGCTGGACTAGGGATATGACTCCGTCAATAAACAGAGGGCCTAAGTTCAACCCCTTGGCAACTATTTTAAAAAAACTGGGTGCACTGACATGTATCTGTAATCACTGCACTGGGGGGGGGGGTAGAGAGGAGGATTCCTGAGGCTGGCTGCCCAGCCAACCTAATCAAATCAGTAAGAGACCCTATCTCAAAAAATAAGGTAGGGTGCAGGGGTTAACTTTACCTTCCAAGCAGAAGGTCCTGAGTTCTAATCCCAGGTCTCACATAAAAAACACCAGGCAGAAACAGTGGCCTACACTTTCCGTCCTGGTGGGCAGAACTTGGGAAATCCCAGAGCAAAGCAAGAAGGAGGTAGAAGCAATCCAGGATGATTCCCAAAGTCATCCTTGTGTTCTCTGACACACACATAAGATAAAGTATTTTAAAAAATAAGGTGGAGAGCAATGGAGAAAGACACCCAACCAAGCTGGCCTCTACACACAAGCACACATATGGACACACATGTGCACACACACATGTGCACAATAAGAAAATTGCTTTTGAGACAGGGGCTCTTCATGTGGTGCAGGTTGGACTCCATCTCCAGAGTGAAGGGGTTAGAGGCACAAGCCGCCATGATGTCTGGCCACATTTTTGAGCCAGGATCCCAAATAGCCTAAATTGGCCTCAAACTTTGAGGTCACTGAGGATAAACTGGAATTTTTGATCCTCCTGCCTCCAACTCCCAAGGGCTGACTCCAGCTCCCAGGACTAGTGTCTGACTTCGAATTTTAAAAGTATTTTATTTATTTATTTGAGAATGAGAGAAGATATACACATGAATTCCATGGTGCAGGGTCACATTCCCCAGAGGTCACAGCTCAGTCTTAAGGCAGAATCACCCAATGTCAGATTCTTCAAGCCATGTCCCATATACTTGGAAGATTCCAGGGAAAAACACAACTTACGCTTACTTTCTGGCCGCTCCGCTTAACAGGAGGACCAGCTAATGATATCTGTGACTAAGAGCTCCCAGCAGGGTTGGCAAGATGACTCAGCAGGGGCTTTCATTTTGTGACACATTGCTGCAAACAAATACCTGGCCCATACAACTTAGGGAAAAGGGTTTAATTCCAGCTCACAATTGCAGGGAAGCTATAACTGCAGGAGCTTAGGGCAACTGGTCACATTACATCCACAATCCAGACTAGAAAGGAACATGTGAATCGATGCTTGGTTCTTGCCTGCTTGCTGGCTTATGTTCAGTTCTCTCCATCTTTATCCACCTGCCAGCGAACAGCCCCACCCATCATAGACCAGGTCCTCCCACGTCATTATGCAATCAAGACAATTCTTCACAGACAAGCCTAGAAATACCTCTCAGGAGGGCCCCCGATTCCCAGTTGATAGGATGACAGTTGATACTAATCATCACAGAAGACTGCCTGTATGGTAGAAGCAGAGAAGTGACTGCACGTTTTGTCCCTTGATCTCCACATGTGTGAGACAGCTCAGCCAGCCAGCAAGGTACCTGATTGCAAATCCCGGAGACCAGAGTTCAGTCTTGGAAAGCCCACATGGAAGGAGGGAACTGATTTTCCAAAGTTGTTCTCTAACCTCCACCTGTGTACCACGACATGCATATATGGGCATTCTCTCTCTTCCTCTTTTTTTTAAAATTATTTATTATTTACTAAATTGTGAGTGTGTATGTATGTGTATGTATGCATATGTATGTGTGTGTGTGTAGAACCACAGACGAATTCGGGAACCACCATGGACCGCCTCGACCTCCTCCTTGTTTACTCTGCCCCAGGATTCAGGCTCCGCCCTACCAGGACGAGAAATGCAGGCCGCCTCCGCTTCCGCCTGGCATCTACACGTGGGGTCTAGGATCCGAACAGGACCTTCCACCTGCAAGACAGAGGCTTAACCCCTGAGCCACCTCTCCAGCCCCTCTCTTCCTCTCTTGAATATTCTTTTTTTTTTTTAAAATTTTATTATTTATTCAATCGTGCATGTGTACATGTGTGTATGTATGCGTGTGTGTGTGTAGAACCATGGGTGAATTTGAGAACCACCATGGACCACTCCACCTCCTCCTTGTTTACTCTGCCCCCGGATTCACAGGCTCTGCCCTACCAGGGCCAGAAACGGAGGCCGCCCCCGCTTCCACCCGGCGTCTATTCATGAGGTCTAGGATCCGAACTCAGAACCTTCTGCCTGCAAGGCAGAGGCTTAATCCCTGAGCCACCTCTCCAGCCCCCTTGAATAAATATTCTTAAAACAAACAAACACAGGGAGCAGAAAAGATTGGTTTGTTTTGGAAGGTCCATTTTGCTTTGTCCCAGGGGAGAAAAAGCTCATTTTGGCCCAAACTAAACTTTGGGTTCTACCACTAAGAGCATGGCCATGTTTTAACCAGAGAGCTGTGATGTCCCTTCTACTTCCTTCTGTAGGTGAGGACCTGCAGCCTCCTCAAATCTTCATGACTCATTACAGTCTAATCTGAGTCTCCTGAGATTATCAATTGTCCCAGCAACTGAAACCAGAGAGGATCACCAGAACATGGCTGGGCTGGGATTTGCATCTGAACAGACAAGGCAGGTGGGAGGGCCTTGGCTCAACCACCTCCACAGCTGCTAGCACCTGAGGCACACGGCAGGGTGGGCAGGGCCACATTCCCCAGAGGTCACAGCTGATCACATGGCAGGAACTAGGTCTCAAGTTTCTATGTGAACCTATGAGGGAGGGCGCCGTGCAGAGTGGAGTCAGCCAAGGTGAGGCCAAAGAGCAGTCCCTGCGTTATGTTTCTGTGGGTGTTTACTTACTAAATGCAATCACTATATGGCCACCATAGACACATCTACCTTTATAGTCTAAGGACAGTTCAATCACAAGAGTCCATTTCCTGTCAAGTGCAAAGCAAACCTGTACTGTGAAAAAGCCACGGGCCTAGCTGCAGGATTCTGATCCAACCCCAGCTGTAACTGTAACTCTCTGGGTCAGGCATGTATAAGTGGAAACTGCTAGCCATGAACTTCTCCCATGCCAAATGCAAACAGCTATCCTCAGAGCTGACCAGTTGGATAGACCTGGATGGGGGTTGGTTTCTGAGACCCTCATTGGGGTTGAGGCACACAGGAGGGGAGGGAGGATGGAGATTCAATTTTAGAAGACCCAGGTTTTCTGTGGCAGAAAAACTTGTGCTGTCTCTCCAAAGGTTTAGGGAATTAAGTCACACACTGCTTGGATAGTGGTGGATGGACGGCAGGTAGCAAGTAAATGAAGTTGATCTGCTACATTTGTAATCAGATACATAGAAGTTGACAACTCTTCAGAACACTCAGCGGGAACTCCCTTCACATTCCCTTTTCAGATTTTTGGGCAGCAACCTCAGAGTTCATCACAGGAGAGAAAAGCAGCTCATCCAAGATGCTTCCTGGTTAGACGCTCATTAAATGGTCACTAGTTAATCCAAAGTCCTAGGAAAGAGCCCTCCTACATGTACACATGAACATACCTACACACGAGAGGATGCCATAGGACACTGACAAAGACTTCATGGATCTAAGCTGTACGGCAGAAAGATGACCAAGGACCAAGTCAGCCCCTGCATTTACTTTTGAGTAACAACACAAAAGACTGAATACCAGCGATGTTAGGTGCCAGGCCCCGTACACAGTGACGCCTCTCAGTGAGAAGACAACCTTCTCATCGTAGATATTTAAGAAGCTAAGAAGCAAGTTGAAAATTTGGCTGTAAGTCTTTATTTCCAGCTTTTGTAGTCTTTCTGCTAAGTAGCCTGACTTAAATGTTGCCAAATGTCCTTGGTGGGCCTTCCTTCATCTTTCCTTTTCTCTTAAGCCAAGGTCTCATGATGTAGCTCAGGCTGGCTTCAAACTCCACAATCCGTATGCTTTGGCCTCCCAAGTATTGGGATTCTAGTGGTACACCAATAGCCCAGCTTTCTTACCTTCTGAATGAAAAATGGAATTTCCAGTCCAAGAGTTGAAACCTACCAGAGTGGATTGAGTCTAGCTTTTGTAGCATAGACCAGTAACTCTTCACAGAAGATACCCATGTTCCTCAAAGACGGGTTAGTGGAAAAACCCACCAATATAGATCAATGCCACAGTCAGTAAAATAAAACAAGGTGTCTCAGTGGAAGTTAAAGTATTTATTGATGTGTTCAAACTCTGTACATTCTCCACAGATCACATTAAGGAGTCTGTAGGTGAAGTTTAATCTGTGCATAGTGGGAAGAGGCATGGTGAGGAAAGGCGGAGAAGGTGGAAGGAATCCGAAAAATAGAAAACAAAAAACAAACCACAGGTTACCAGAACCTTCAAATTAAAACAAAACAAAACAAATAAACAAACAGAAAATCCCAACAACGAAAAAAAAGTTGAGCATCTATGTTGGCTACACAAGCATTACGGAGACTGGTTGGACAGAAACAGACATTCTGAAAGGCTTCCACAGTGTCTACAGATCCAGTTCCATGAATGACTCTGAACATCCTTCTTTCACATCACGTAGCTTCCATGAGCTTTCCTGGGTCCTCAGCCACTACTTACTGTGGTCTTGTCTGAGTGGACAGCCAATCGGCTGGTGAAAGGGGTAGGGGTGGAAGTGAGGTACCAAGGAGAGTCAGTGCCTTGGAGGGATATGTCCAAAGAGGAGAGGCTGCACGAGTGGATATACTTCAGAAAGGGAAGTCGATAATAAAAGCTACAATAAACAAATAGTGGAAGACCGGCACATAGGAACTGCAGGCTAGTTGCTGTGGAAGAACTGGATTTCAAGGACGCCACAGTGGGCATCATCACCTGTGTACGTCTGGCTCCCTCGTGATGTGGGACACCAAAGTGCTTCAACCTCCACTTGGTGGCAGAGTGGTGCAGAAACACTAGGTTTCCAAAGTACTGACCCTTTGCTCATTTAGTGAGTACACAGTGAGGTGCTGCAGAGGTTAATTTCAGTTCCTGTTCTGTTCAGTTCTCAGCAACTTCCTCAGAGTTTAAAGGGAATACTGCCTTTTTACTGTTTTTTTTTTTTTTTGAAATAAAAACCTGGATAGCAAATGAGCCTCAAGAATTGACTTATACAGTGTAACTGAACAAATAGCTGGCATATACAGTCTATCATCAAAAATCGACATTTTCCATTTATATAGAGCATGTGTAAGACAATACAATAAAGTGGCATCTCTAATTAATTTAAAAACAAAAACTACATCCATCATATCTGCAATAGATCTTTTTTTTTCATTTCACTTAAGGTTTATATATCATATATTGTTATATTAACATTTTTCACCCATTTAAAAGAATGGAAACTGCAACCCTACAGTAGTACTTTATAGTCTCAGCAATCCAGGAGGACAGGATAGAAGATGAGACCTTCTGGCAGCAACTGGTGGTCAGCAGTCGATCCCAGATGCTGGACCTCTTTCTGGCCCACCTGGAATCACCCTCAACCAGCATGCCACACACCTCCTGGTTTAGATCTGCATCTGCTCCAAGTACTTGTAGGTTGGGTTTTCGTAACCATGATTCTGCATCTTGTTCAGATGACGCTCTTCTGGGGTGAGCATTGGGTCCACCTGGAGGAACAAAGGCTTTGGGTCACAGGGTTTTACTGAAGAGGCCTGCACAAGGCACCAGGACCCTGAGCTATTTGCTGTACAATCTCCGGGGATCAAAGCAGCCTGGCAACCTTTCTCCACTGGACAGACCAAATAAGAGTTGGTGAAAAAAAGACACAGGTCTTAAGAGGAGGAAGAATAGAAGGGGGTCAAAGAGGTAATGAATGCTTCTTTCTGAAATTTGAGTCCTCAGAGCTTAGTCCACGAGGGAGGACAACCCGTTTTTCAGAATCATGGTGATGAGCAACTTACTTTTTAGGACAGGAAAGGACATGTGGACATACACTGAAGAAAGTAAATCCATGATCTCTGGCTCTTCCGAACTTTGAAACTCTAGAAGGCTAAGCTCCAATAGGAAATAAAACCCAACTACTAACACTTGCACATAATCTTCCAGAACATACTATATTTCTTATTGTATTTATAACCCAGAATCAAGAAACTGGACATATTCCATCATCCACTAAAAAAAACAAACAAAAAAAAAACAAATGGCAAACTGATTCCAATTATACATCAGCAGAAGACAGAACATGAAGTTCCTGCCTTGCCTCCTTCTAAATTTCCTGCTGCTTTTGTGCATACTGCTTCACCAACCATATTAAAGAAAAGAGTTTAGTAATGTAGTTTAGTAATGGTGCACTTGCCTAACATTCTTCTGGTTTGATTCTCTAGTAACACACACACATTTTAACACACACACACACACACACACACACACACACACACACACAGATAATGAAGTCCTTGGTTCAAAAAGGAAAAAAAATAAGCAAACTTTGAGTAATGTAACTGACGATGGCGGCACAACCCCTGCCCTCAGCACTGGGGGCCCACTCCTCACCCACCTCCACGATGCCATGGCTGATGGTGCCATACTGCCTCTTCCTCAGCATCACCAGGCTGATGACGATGACGGTAGCGATGGCCACGGCAATGACCAGCAGGCCGATGAGGGCACTGCTGCTCAGGCTGAAGTCCTCCCTCAGAGGCCCCACTGTCTCCTGCGGCGACATAGACAACGGGGTACAAAGTCTTACCCCCCCAAAAAAAACATGGGAATGGAGGAGAGTGCCACTGAATGAAAAGAGTGGGCACCTCTCACTTTTTACTTTACTTCTAGTAAGGCAGAAAGGGAACAAGAAGCCCAACTGTAAGCTCTGGGGCTAAGCACATACCGGCTCTTCCTCAAGGCCTCCAACTCTCTCGGCGTTGAAAATCATTTCCTTCACATCCAGAGTCTCGTCAATGACCTGAAATAGTCATGAAAGTCAGCATCCAGTAACTGGGTGAGAAGGGATGCGCGCGTAAACACTACTCATCTCGTTTGTACTCCACTTGGTAGAGGTAGAAGCAGATACCTCCTGACTTTAGTTCTCTCACGTCCATCCAAATCCATTCACTAAACCCTAAACAGAGGAGTTAGTATGTCATAGTTTCCTCTTCCTGTGGCTGGATAAACACATGACCCAAACAACTTGGAGTAACAAGTGATTTATCCATGATCAGTCATGGCCGATCATCATGGCAGGAGAGTTACCAACAGGGGCCAAGGGAACTGGTCACACCATATGCACAGGAAAAGTTGAAAGAGGCATGCTTTCTAGCTTGTCTGTCTGTCAAATACTGAACTGAATATACTATGGGCTGGTTTTCCCACATTAACGAGATAATCTCTTATAGGCTTGCTTTAACTAAATAATCCTTCACAGGTGTGCCCGAAGGCTCAGCTCCCAATTGTGGATGCAAAATACTACACAGTGTCTGGTCCACACCTGCACTGTCCTTTTGGTAACTATTATGGAGACATGCCTCAGGACAGGCAACCAAAGAGCCGTATTTAAACATCGCACTCAGCTGAAGGCAGTATAGAAATACAAGTGATAGGAAACAACAGAGAAGAATACAAGGGAGTATAAATAAACTGTTGACATCGTTAATTCCTTACATTATAAGAACCAAACCTGATTTTATTCTGTTCTCCAGTTAATACTAATATCTACTCACTTGAAAATGGCCTGGTATATTATTTGTACCTTTAGCTGTAAATATCTTTTTCTTCCATATAGCCAAAGAGAAAAGACCTTGTTAGTCCTTCTCATCTGTAGACACCAACAGCATAGTAATGTGTGGGAGCAGCTGTACCTCATCGCCTGTGGTAGGGAGCAGCTATGCCCTACCTCCTACATATGGAAACTGGCCACACACGTAAACCAGAAGCCCTCACTCCAGAGTGCCAAAGGAAATATACTTGCAGAGAGAATGGGCTCACCATATTTTCGTCCACTTTATTCTTACTGTTAATCACTTTTTCTTCTGCACCAATCAGTCCCCCATCGTGCTCTCCCACTCCAGATGCTGCAGAGAGAAAAAGCACAGCTATGTTTGCAGGCGACCCAGCGCAGGTCAACGCTTCAGAGCTGAGGGCCACAGTCCCTCACCGAATGCTCCCAGAATGACTCCAAATGTCACTGCACTGCCATGTTTGAGGATGCACTGTGCTCTACAAGGATGAATGACACGGGCATTTTCAGAGATCGATGTGAACAATGGAAGAGGACAAAGTGCTTCCTTGTCTCCCACTTGGAGGAATGCTTATTCTAAGATACACAGAAGCTAAGTCCAAGGCTGTCCTCATGTATATACATGATTCTCTAACACCCAGATCCCTCCTGCATTGGATGCCTCCCAATATTCTGCCTGTGTACTGAGCATAGCAGCTTACTGCACAGGTAATTCTTTCTGCCTCAAGTGCCCCTGCAACTTTAAGGTCTTCCTATTCTCCCTTCAAGTTTTAGCCCTTCATAGAAGGCACTGTCAGGCTATAATACTTAAAATTACAGTTTAGATTATCAATCGTCTTCTGTGTCTCCCACTGGACTGTATTCCTCTCAGAGCTTAGATCCTACATGGCCACAACTTAAATAGCAAGTAGTGATGAGCAGGAAGAAAGCACTCTACCGACAGGGAGAATTCAAACCAAGGTGGAAGAAGCAAGGATAGCAAATCTTTCTTTTCCTCCCCTCAAGGTCAGATATGGCCTGTGCCAATGTCACTCATACATGGCACTAGGAGTAATATCCAAATAGGAGTGTGACTGGACCCAGGGCAGATCCGGGAAATGGAAAAGAGAAAATCCTCCACCATGTTTTAGCTCCAAAGTTACATGTTTCTTATTAATAACCATATAGTTCTATGCACACATCTATGATTCAATAAACACTTTACAAAGAGATCAACCTGATGCCCTTACTCAACATGCTAAGAACTACCCAAAAGTGAGTCAATGCTGCTGTCACTGGGGTTGTCAAAGGCAGATAATGACACAAGACCCAGTCACAGCAATCCATTCATTCTTAGTACAGAGAACAGGGGCAATTAATACCAGTCTCTGCAGCTGCTGAGCTTGCAGGCTAGCTAATTCACTACATTATAATCCATCACATTCATTACACTGTGGCCAAAAATGATGTAATTTTTTTCTAAAGCTTTCACTTTAAAAAGAAATTGCATGACCTGATTCTAGTTAAATCAGGGCTGGTTTTTGTGTCTTAAAATGTCAACAAAACAGCAATACTGCCTGTTGACTACTAGAAAAAGAAAGAGCTAGAAGGACTCAGAAGAATGCTCGGAGTAGGTCAACTGATTCTAATTCGAATTCCTTCCATGCTTCACTCTTCTCTTAAGAATTTTAAAAGTCATAAGGATAAGATTCTCTGAAATATAGAATGATACTGAACTAATACACCTGAAGATCTACCACCAGTCCAGACTGTCATAAGACATTTTGATGATATCATCCGTATTTCTTAAAAACTACTTGGTTTCATAAAATGATTTCAGATAAGTTTCAAGAAACCAAAAGTTAGTGTTATTCATTAAATTGTCCCAAGGCATAATGACATAGACACAAAAGCAAAGCTCAAGTTAAATTTCTAGAAATTTCATTTTTTAGAAGCATCTAAGATGTTAGCACAGTGATTTGCAGGAGTGAAGCCACAGAACAATGTTAGCAAATCAGCATTTACATGCAAGCGGTTTTGAGAAGAGTCAAATCACACATTTAGGTTTCAAAAATAAACTACAGCATAAACCAGAACACCAAATTCTGAACCAGGGAACTCTACTTGGTCCACTTATGATCAGTAAGCCAAACCAAAAGAGAGGGTTCATGAAATACTACATTAAGAACATGTCATGCTGGCAATTACCCTCAGTGACTCAAGAGAGGGAACTGTTGAACCACCTTGGAGATTCAGCAGGCTGTCTCTAGCAACTTAGAAACTCTGAGGACAGAGACCCTGAGTCCAGATCTTGGTCCTCTACCTCTTAAACCCACAGAAGTCAAACAAATAATCTAATCTTGGAGGCTTCTTCAACTGGCTGATCTCTAAAATGGAGCTGGAAATCCTGCCTGAAAGCAAGACCAAGTATGTAGGGCAGTTGGCAGAGTGCTTTCAGTAACAGCAAGTCTTTAAAGACTACAGACTCACTATACTGAGAGTTGACTGATCTCTACCTGCTTTGCCATCAGCCTCTTGTGTTTGGAATGCTAAAGGGCATCAGACCAGTCACACAGACAGAAGGTGGGGGCAGCTATAAAGAAGGGACAGATAACTGAGAACAGCAGAAGAAGGAGTGGAAAGGGAAAGACCCTCCCCCCTCATGACTGACTATGCATATTCTTATACATATATGCAAGTCACAGCAAGCCTGTTAAACTGAGTATGTGCCTTAGAAATCTACCCAGACCCAAGGGATTTAGGAAAGCATCTGTGTCTCAGGATGACCTGTATCGCTACTAGACTGCACTGAAAGCAAGGGAGCATGTTAGAACACAGGTGGGGCTACTCTAGCTGAAGAGATGAGGTGGGAAAATCAGATGGTGGTATGAGACATAAAATGAAACTTCCAACACACTGGGGATGTGAGAAGGAATGGGGGTCTTAAGGGAAAGTCTGTGACAAACCAACCTTTTTTCATTGGGTGGTACAACTCCGGTTGAGTGTCTAGCAGAAAGGAAAACAACAGAAAACAAAACAGCACAAAAGGAGATTAAGAAAGAAAGTGGCTTCCTTCAAAGTTCCTTCCTTAGAATTTCTCAATAACCTAAACGAAAGGCATTTTCCTTTAAAAAACCAAGCCTGGAATATCCCACAAACAAACCAGCAACAATCTGTGCAGCGATGGCTAGCTGGTATCTCTGAAGACAGAAAAGTGGGATCCTGGACTCATGCCTTTTAAGAGAAATTTTGAAGAACTTCTCAAATCATTTAGCTTATCCCACAGAATTATTTTTCTTAGAAAAGGGCCAAAAAATAAAAATTAAAAATGAAGTTAGTATTGACTGTGGTTTGCTGACAGAGACAAGGTACTAATTGAGCTATGTTCCAAATGTCCAAATCCCAAACAAGCACAGAGAAGTTGTCCATGCATAACCACCTTGTAGCCCCATGTGCCCTGGGATTTGTAGGATGACAGTTAGAAATGGGGTGACATCTCTTTACCCACAACTTGCTCAGGTCCTACTGGAAGGCCAGCTGCACAGTTTGCACCCTGAGGTAACTCATCAGACAGTGTTTTCATTAACGTCTAAAGGTCAAGCTGGATGCACACTTTCCTTGCGGCTGGCACTTAACCAGGCCCTACATTCAGCTAGAGCCATGGGGAGAGAAGGGTGTGTAGCCCAGAGGTGTAGAACCTGTCAGCTTAGGTAAAAGATCCTCCCTACAAGCTAGCTAAGTGATCCTGTACAAGTATTTAACAACCTATTCAAACCTCAGCATCCTCAAATGGAACACTCATAATACCTACCTTAGTGGACCATTCTGAGGACTGAATTGAAAAGCCCAATGATCAGGGTGCCACAGCTCTGGGCCACACTATCATCACCACCCTCACCATCAGCAATAGTAAACTGATTATACGTACTCTCTAGGGGCATGGGTCTCAGCCGATTGTTTATCTGTGGTACAGACTCATGGTTTTAGAGATACTTTTAGATACTGAGAACCAGCAAGAGAACAGACATCAAAGAACACAGCTGCCAAGTCCACCCACATCAGACATGTGACCCCAACCAGTACAGGCCCCTCTTCTGCCCTAACATTCTTTGCCCTCCAAGTCGGTTAGAAAAAGGTAACCGGCTAATACAACACAAAGGTTCTATTGAACCCAAGTAGGAAGAGCACTGGTTGTCTCTCTCTCTATATAAAATAGGAGAAATGTTCCCTGTTGCTGGTGACATTGACTACCTCTCAGACCTGCAATGCAGTGGCCCTTGCGGAAGCCAATATCCTTTCCTCTGCCTCTCACCACAGATACGGTCTTCAGTTCAAAGTGGTTTCAAAATACCCATGCTTCAGTTTTCTGATCTCATCCTCCCCCCCTTCCCTATGCCAGGAGTGACTCTAAGGACTATACATACCTTCGTTCTCAGATAAGGATGGGAAGGGGTGGAAGGGGTGGAACGGCGGGATCTCCTCACTTTCCTCGGAGCTCACCCGGACATCCACAGGGGTCTCTGAGATGGAGGCAGTGAACTGGTCCATGTCTGCTCGCTGCTCCTGAAGGAGCTCGTCTGCCAATGGCACAAGGAACAGGTAATCAACTATGAGAAGCAGGTGTAGGCCCATCTGGGAAGAGGTTAAATTTTATCACTTTGGTGCCCAAGATCTGTCAAGTGCCCACTAGCCTGCCCGCAGCCCCTGACCACCTCCTGATTCTGCAGCCTCTCTCTAGACTTTCTCGCCATATGGAATTGCAACTTTGCACATCTTCTGAACCTATTTCTGCAATGCTAGCTTTAAACACCATCCACTTCATGACTCTTTAAATCTATACAGAGCAGCTACCAACTGAGCCATGCCACATCCAACGGTCATTCTCAGATTGCCATTTAAGATCCAAGGCATTGCAGTATGCCTAATTCCTTGGACTTGACATGAAGCCAAGGAGCTGAGGTGACCCACATGGCACCCTCCAGACTGGATGAAGAGATTCTCAAGAACCTCCTGCTGCCCCAAACTCTAATCAGAACTGCAGAAGAGCTAAACAATCGACAGGCACGGGACTCATCCATGGTGCAGCTGCCTGTGGGTCACCCATGCTCTTGTAAGTGATCCCAATAAACTTCTTGGTTCACCAAGCTGGTCTTGAATCAATGAAGCTGGGGTGAACGGATGATGGTTTCTGTGCTTTTCCTTATGATCTTGACAAGCTTATTTGGATCTGAGGTTATTGGCTCCCTGCCAGTGACAACAGTCCTGAACACTGTCGTTCTTCAGTATTCTTACTGGCAGCAAGACAGCACTCAACAGTACAACCAGCGCTCAAACCCATCAGATACTGGTCCTGTTTCTCTCCTATACAACAGGACCGCTAACAAGAATTCTCTTTAAATGGTACGCCATTTTTCTCTGAGTCACAGAGTGCAAGACATAATGAGCTTTTTCCATCAATGAAGAACAGTGGAAAGGGCATGAAGTCAGAACCTGGGCCAAATAGGGCCCCTTGCAGCATAATATTAGCAACTAAGTGATAAAACAGTAACAGGAAACTTCCCAGGCCCCTGCAATTTCACACCCTAAAGCTTCTTCCGCTAACCAAAGTGAAGGTCAGGGAAATTCAAGGCTCTGTGGCTCCAGGCCAGTACATCTGTCTTTGGGCAATTCTTGACCCTGTCAAGTAAGCATCAGGATTCCAGACTTCTGAAACCAGGGTGCTAATGCCCCACTTCCCCAGCCTTACTCGCTCCTTTTCTTTTATCCTGCCTAGTCACCACTGCTGTGCCTCAGCAAGTTCATCTGGCCTTGACACTTAGTACCCACCAATTTCCTCTTGAATTTCCCGGGCCACATAAGGAACTTTGTAGAGCAGAGAAAGGCTTTGGTTCCTTCTTTCCTCAATCACATGGAGGTGTGTCATCACCTAGAAGCAAGGTGAGGTGGAAAGAAAGGGCTTGTCAATGAGAAACAGCAGGCCAGAGGGAGTTGGCAGGCAAAACACACACACTACACTTCCAGAGACCACTTCAAAAGGTCTGTTCTCTATACAATGCAGCAGAGCAGCTGCTGAGAGGAGACACATTTCTCTCCTTGTCCTACTTACTAACCTCTAAAGTTAAGGCAGTCCCTGGGTGATATGATCACTTATCCACAGAGAGGACAACAAGATAGTTACTGGTTTGATTTTTCTACAAGGCAGTGACCACCAACTACATGAAGTCAGGATCCAAGCTTGGTGAGTGCTGGACAGCAATGCAGCTTTGCTGAGTGAAAGAGAGGTCAGTCACTTTTCATCATTAGATTAAAGCTGGTGAATAGAGACTGGAAACATTGACTAAAAAGTAGGTATACAGGCAGAGACCATAACTAATTTATTCTTATTTACTAAGTTAAAACTAAGTTATTCTTAAAGTTTTCAGGTAATAATGAAAGGTCATTTGCCTCAAAGACATAGTGAAGCATGTTGCAGTTCAGTCTGCACCTAGATAGCTCTTCTAGCTAAGCTTGCAGTTACTGGGCTTTTCCTTAAGAGGGTGCTCAAAACCAGAGGGCTATGTGGCCTTGCAGTCATTAACATTAAAGGTCAGAATGAAAAATAAAAATAAAGATGCTTTTATTGTAGATTGATGTGCCACTGACCTTTAAAAGCAAGATGAAAGCAATTTAATTTTGTTTTTGCCACTCTGCCAATCAAATAAATTGATGGCAATGCATGAGAGTGAGTGCCTGGGCAAAAAAATGCAAATGGAAGCACAACTCACAGTCCAGCACATGCTAATATTGCTGCACTTCCTCAGATGAATTAAGGAGCCATTTGAGAGAGTGCTTCACACACCACAGCAGGTCAAGAGCTGCAGGGTGGAATGAAGTTATAGAGCATGAGGGTAGGGAAAACACTGCACAGCTCATGCTCAGATAAGCAAACACAGCACACAAGTGGGGCATCTTAAATCCAAAATTCTAAATGCTGCAAACTCTGAAATATCCCAAAGGCTGACCTAAGGCCACAAGGAGAAAAATCAAACCTATGACCTCATGTGAAGGTCACAGTCAAAACACAGGAAGAAAATATTGTAAGAAATTACTTTTAGACTGAATTAATTTCACATTCAGACTTGGATCCTATCCCAGAATATCTT
Organism: Typhlomys cinereus; assembly: GCA_023101885.1. NCBI lineage: Eukaryota > Metazoa > Chordata > Mammalia > Rodentia > Platacanthomyidae > Typhlomys > Typhlomys cinereus. The sequence continues at coordinate 3,684,652 of JALPQD010000110.1, read as the reverse complement.
ATTATATATAAACACTTTGAAAACAACAAAATAAAGCATCAGAATCTCTACTGGTCCCAAACATTTTGGATAAGGAACTGGCTGAGCACCTTACATTTTTCTAGGGCTTAGACAAAATAGCAAACAGGTAGACTACTAAAGTAGTTCAGTGGCCCCACTTTACTGATCCCACCCGAGCTGAGGACATGACAGCTCACAGGAGAACTGGTGTCCTATAGAACTTTCAAATGAGATGGTTCAGCTTCCCATTTTATTTGGCATGGCAGTTGGACCTTCATCGCAGGGATTCTCTAGAAAGAGTTTAATACACTAATCAGGCCTAGGCAACATGCAGCTCAGTGGTAGAGCACCTGTTCAGCATGTGGAAGGGTCTGCCTGGGTCCATCCTCAGCACCACAAACAAAAGACATTCTCTCTTGTTTCTATGTCTCTACATATTTTCTTTTACTCTCTTTCCACCAATCACTATAATATATAACACAATAGTTTTTTAAAATTTTTATTATTTATTATTTATTCAATTGTGTGTGTAGTGTGTGTGTAGTGTGTGTGTATGTGTGTGTGTGTGTGTGTGTGTGTGTGTGTGTAGAACCACGGACGAATTCGGGAAACACCATGGACCTCCTCCACCTCCTCGTTTACTCTGCCCTGGGATTCACAGGCTCCGCCCTACCAGGACCAGAAACACAGGTCGCCCCCCTTCCGACTGACGTCTATACATGGGGTCTAGGATCTGAACTCAGGATCTTCCGCCTGCAAGGCAGAGGCTTAACCCCTGAGCCACCTCTCCAGCCCCAACATAATAGTCTTTTAATGCAAGTTTGAGTCAAATCCAGCAGACCCAAGAAGAACCCCTGGGAAGATCTACTTTTCCACCTATCTTCCTAGTAGCCATGTGGAATCCTACTCCATCTGATGTGAGGCAAGTCCAATTCCAAGCCTATACCGATGCCTCCTGGGCCCACAGAACCAATCCTTTTCTGTATTCCTATACTTCAGGCACCAGAATTCTTTTATTCTCATAAATATCCAACTCCTGATGTGAACTCTGTATGTTTAAGAAAAATAAGTTAATGCAGTTAACAAAATTAATTTTATATTAGCTTGTGAGTTCCACATAAGAAATCTACTTTGTATCATTATGTGCTATCATGGAATTTGGCAGGGGATGGTGACACAAAAAATTCTGCCATACAAATAGAAGGAAACTCAGCTCCAGTATTCCTGAGACTCCTAGATATTTATTTTATGACCCTAATTACATACAAGAAGTTGGGTGGGGGATTCCAGGGTAACACTGTAATAGTATCCTATGTATGCTAATACTCAGGACTGCCATGACATCATGTTAAAAATATGGAGGAAATTAAGATTGGCAATCTCATTACATGACCTTCTAGAAAGCTGAGGGGCTGAGCTATTAGGCTTTCTCACTTCAAGGAAAGTTAGCAGTTCTATAGGAAAATTTACCTTTATGACTATATGAGCAGAATAAAATCTATGAATATGTGGATAGTATATAAAAAATGAGAACAAAGAACCAGAACGAACTGGTACAGAAGACTACAGAACAGTAGCCAGCATGGGCTAAAATCCAAGAATGAAAGTGTCTGTCAAACAAAACTGTGATGTAAAACAGAAAAGAAGAACCACTGCTTTGCTTCAAAGATACTAGGGATCAAATCTAAGGATTTACACATTCTAGGCAAGTGCTCCTACCAGTGAGCCCAAAATCAACTTTTAAGACCTACTTGGTATATATTTGCCTAGGAAAGGGGATTTCAAATATTAATTCTGGTGATCTGAAATAAACTGATACAAACGTGATTTGGAGATTGACTTAGTTCTTCTTCGCAAAAACCAGCTGTTTCCGAGAGTTAATAAGCCAAGCACAGCAGGCTGGCCCGGCACCAACTAGAAACTCTCCAGCACCATGTTCTCTGTCCAGCATACCTGAGATTTCATCTGGGCTGCCTTTTCTGGATCAACAGCCAACACGTGCTGGTAATGACGAATGGTGTGCAGACGATCTTTGTTCTCAGCGCGCACGTAACGCCGCAAGGCTTGGAGAATACGATGGGGCTGCAGGATAGAACAGTTGCTTTAATATCCAGAAATGAGAGGATTTGAGATATGTAAAGAAAGGAGCGGAAGCTACAGCTTTGCAAACAAGTAATAAACTATCTTCTAGTAGGTAAAAATGTAAGAAACTAAATTCTAATGTTAAATTAGTTCCTTAACAAACAGTATGCTCCAAAATCTCCAGCCTACAGAGCGTCTAGAGTGTTTTATCTGATTTGGCCTCTGGCGTCTGAACTGCAGCTAGGTAGTTTCTTGTGTCATTATGAAGAGGAAGACTTCACTACTCTCATCAAAACAGGACACAACTATCTTCCACTCCATTCAAAGTAAACACCTTAGAATGAAGGGTAAGACAAAGGATTGAACCAATTATACAAGTATTTCAATTTAAATTACTTTACCCCTTTCCTTTGTTTATTGTTTTATATTTTGGGACAGCCTAGAGACAGGCCCCAAACTTGGAATCCACTTGCCAGGCCCTTCCAAGAGCTGGGATTACAACTGTGTGCGCCATGCCCATCTTGCCCCTTTCTTTATAATCTTCAAATAGAACTGTTCAAAAGTCTTCATTCACAGACACACTTTCATTTTTTAAAAGTAAGGTTAGCACAAAAAATTCAGTAAATGTGTAACACAAAAGTAAGCTGAATCATGTGGGCACAAGGTACTGTAACAATAATGGTATAAATTCAAACACACAGATGCTGGAACTTAAGTTCCTTTTCTTTGCCTTCAACTTTGCCAAAGCTTGCCATAAAAATGTCGCTTTTACCAACCTGTAGTCCTATACTGAGGTCTCATTATACACATGCTTTCAGGTCAGCAACCAAGAACATGATTCTGATGTTTCGGCTGTGATTGCAACTCACCCGAGGTGGGTCAGACTGCAGGGCAGCCAGGTAATTCTCCAGAGCCATCCGCCGGCGGTCATTCAGCATGGCTTCCACTCGAGCCAGGTGGGTTTCTACTAACTGCTGCTTCTCACTGGCTGCTTCCTTCTCTAAAGCTTTAACCATGGCTTGGAAGTGCTAAGTCAAGAAAGGAGGAGCAACACATAATTCAAGGTGCCAGGAGGAAGTCTAAACAAACACCCTCAGAAATGCAATATTTTTCTTTGCCTAGTGCCCATACAAGATTGTAAAAGTTTTGGGTAGAGGAAAGTCAGGGTAAGCTTTCTCTGATTTCTATCAGGATACGTCTTTACCTAAAGAACCAGTTAAATCTAGTTAAATTGCAGAATGTTAGAGGGCCTCCAACATTCTGTAATGCAATGTCAATGCTTTTCAGTGGGCACTAATTTTTTCTATTTTTTAGCAAGGTGCTGACCTCGAGATCCTAAAATCAGTGGCCAATAGAAGTTTTTCCCTTGTTTGCTCCCCCCCCCAAGGCCTTGTTCTTGCTAGACAAGCGATCTATGACTGAGCTAAATCCCTAACCTCAGAAGAAAGTTTTTTAAACACACTTCAGTAATGTGAAAGGTTATATTGAATCATGCTTATTTAAAGTCATGTTTAAAGGCAAGTTACCTGTGAGACAGCTGGTCATATTTACAGGTAGTAAATATTCTTACACACGATGTGTTGTTAAAGTTCTAGGAGTTTCCGGGTGATTAAGGAAAATAAAGAAACCTCACCAAGACCCCCCCCCCAAAGAGCACCCAAAGGGAGGAGAGAGTTCAGCTAGAGAGTTAGAGAGTTTAGCTAAAAATACACTGGGTTAAAATATAATCAGTGTGTGCTTAGCCTGGCTGAGGCTTTTGGTTCAATTCCCAGTTTACCGCCCTCCCCTCCTCTCCCCCCAGCAATCAGTTTGCAAAACCAAATCAGTCTTATATACTACCATTCTCATCCTCAGCAACCCCTTTACTGAAGGGGGATATACTTTGCTATGAGTTAAGGTTGTAGTTTCACGCAGTTAGAGAGCTTGTATTAGAGACTTGTATCTTCTAAGCCTTTGACTATCAACTAGTACGCTAATTTTTTTAATCCACTAGTGTTAGAAAACAATGACAGAGGCTTTCTTGCCAGGAAAACAGAATTAATCAAAGCGGCTGAGCCAAGATTACTTCCTGTATGAATTAGGTGTGCTCTGGGAAAGGTTTGGTTTCCTTCTAACACAGGTGATCAAAACTAGCAGTGAAAAAGAAATGAGAGTTCAGTTACAACTCCTTGTAACTTAAAAGTCCTTCACTACAATAAGCTGCTGAATTCAATTGTCCAGGCGTTTGGCTCTAACTAGATTTTCACATGGCTGGACTTGACGTTTTTGTCCTGGAAGAAGGCATCTTACCTGAATGAGGGTCTGCCTCTCTGCTTTTGGGAGGTTCTTGGCTTGAAGCTCTGCCTCTTCCCATTCTTTCTTTACCTAAAACGAAGGTCAAAATCACCAGAGAATAATCCTCTGAAACAACTTCCCCATTTTCTAAAAATACTGCCAGACACCAAATCCAATGTCAGGAAACTGTGCAAAAGGAAATGACATCACATGATCCCTTATGAACTCAGGGTTGTTCCTCAAAGTTCTAGGAGTCCAGAAGGAGCCCTAATGACATGACCACCTTGTTACATAGTCTAGGATAAGAAAGTCTCTGTGCCTTAGTCCCCAAGAATAAACCCAGAGCACATACTTAGTAGGAGCTTGGGTAGAGCAAGGCATTAAAAAAATTTTTTTAAATTACCTTTCATGTGAGACAGAATTTCATATAATCCAGGCTGGCCTCCGATTTACCACATAGCAAAACATGACCTAAAACTTTTGATCTTCCTCCTTTTACCTCCTAAGTGCTAGAATTTCCTACCTCATTTATGAGGTGCTGGGGATTGAACCCACGGCTCTGAGCACACTAAGATAAGCACTCAATCAGCTGAGTGATGAGACATTGTTAGGTCAGTGCCCTTTCAATTCTGAGGGTCTAGGAAGAAGCTGTCCTACACAAGTCATGACTTAATACTTATAGTTAATTATTTAATTATTAGATTTAATACCGGAATATTTCTAAGTAAAGAAACATCCTTGAGACTTAGAATTTTCCACCTGCACAGATATGCAACTAGAATGCATTAATACCTGTCTGGCTTATCTAATCTATGTTTTTTGAGGATTAAGGCAGATTTCATTAGAAAAGAAAAAAGAGTCATGGACATGGAGTCCGTGAGGGCAAGGCAAGGTAGCCACTAGTCCATTTTGACGTTTTCATGGCAAATGATACATAATTGTGACAGTGGCACAAAATCTGATTCTTTAAATTTAAAGGCAGTGCTGTCAAAGAGAAGCTAACAGATGAATATCTGTTATAGGAAGTGCTCAGAAGTATTTGTAACATGACTGAAAGCAATTATCCCATTACAGAGACAGTGGGTAGAGAAAAGAGATTTGTTCACCCAGAAGGTAGCACCCTCAAATTTTAGGACAGTCTAGGGAAATTTGCCACTTTCTTTAACCATAAAAAAATCACACACATGCTTGCTTAGCATGTGCCAGGCACTGAGTTTGACCCCTAGCACCACAAAACAAAAACACGCATGCTACCTAATGCCAAACACCAGGAAGATAGGAAAAAGTGAGGTTTACCCTGTCCATTCGGTTGCGGTGCCGAATTTCCAGTTGTTCCTTAGCTTTCTGGAAGCGAGCATGCTCATTATCATCAGCTGAGGTCTCAAAATACACATCCACATCATTGGTTGGCAAAGGAGTTGGGGGAACTGAAAGAGAATGACAAAAGGTAGCTCTTTGGGGGTCAGGAGCACTGCTAAAACTGCATAGTGCTTTGGGAAGAAAACCAAGCTCAGGACCTACAGGATGGACTCTATTTGTCTCATGGCTTGCTAAAAAGTACAGGGTGCTGCTGTCTGCCAAAACTTCACTTTATTAGATTACAGTGGGCAATCTGCTTTGCAGAATATTCGCTGACCATGTCAGTCCATGCTAACACAGCAATTTATTGGCAGCTCAACCCCTGGCATCTTCGGCACTCAGGAGGCATCTCTACTTAGAAGTGCAGAACAGAAAAAGAGATCACTGGTTCTAAACCTTCTCCATCAGTGCTTGAAACCAAAGACCTAAAAGATGGCCTCCCTACCACTCGTTACTAATGGTGTCTAAACGGGGACGGAGGCTGAAAGCAGACTCTAGAGGCCTCTACTATGTAAAGTGTCTCTACACAGACTACTTTCTTCTGCCAATCTAACTTTGGGAAACTGATTCAGTCAGAATCCTCTGCATGTAGAATGAGTAATTAGAACATTCTAACTATAATTTGGAATTTTCAAAATCACTGAAGTGACTCTTACACACATCATCTATTAGTAAGGGCTTTGTCCACTGATGGGAGAGATACCTTGATCTTATTTAATTCATGACACCGACTGAAGGGTCTTCCAGGTGCCATCTCCTCACCCTACTGCTGGTCAGGCCTTGAATTCTTACTGGCCCACTCTCCCTAGGGAAAGAACTAAGAGTTCAAGTTCATGCGGTCATACTGCATTATTTTAGTTCATTGGTGAATAAAGCTAGAAATTACCCAACTACTTACTCTGAAATTTATCCATCAAAGCATCTTTCCCCTCATCCCTTTACTTAATCACTTAATAAAGAATATTTTATATCTGTAACTTTTAAAAGGATGCCAATACCCAACTTTCAGATTAACTAAATTAGAATATCTTGCTTAGTAAATCACATCCCTTGGGAGACTTAAACTTCAGTGAAGACTCAAATCTTCCTGTGTAAATCTGCACATGGGAAGTAAAAGGATTCCATGTCTATTAAGTTTGTATGAGCTGAAATAATAATAAAAAATGTATTATATATATAAAAAAAAAAAAAAAAAAAGGATTCCATGTTATGGATGGTTCTAATCCCTGGGCTGGACAGAGTCAGTATGAAACAGGAGCTGAACAATCCCTGAAACCAAAAGGGGAAAAGCACGGCATACCCAGAGGTTTGCTTCCAGAAACTGGAAGGGTCAGGCAAAAGTCATGATGGGCTCATAAAATCAACATATCCACTTGTGTCAGTTAGCTCCTTTTCAAGAGGCAAATGTGACCACCTGAAATGTGATACTTTTAACCCTCAAGGCCCTCCCACCAAGGCCCTGCAGGTAGATAGACAACATCTACTCAACACATCTCTCCTAAGCCACGAGAAATACTTTTGCAGATCTGTCATTCATCTGCTCTCGGAGAATCATCTGAGCTTTGGATAGAGAGAGCACCTCATATTCAGTGAGGTCATAAAAGGACTCCAACTACTTGAGCATCAACTACAAAACAGACTTTAATGCTGAATCATTTCATGAAGCAGTAACATTATAATTCTTTTCTCTAAAGTTTTCCTGAAACAAACGTTTATGCATGGCAGCTCCCTGGGGCTCATTCTTTCACCTTTTCCCTAGCACAGCAGAGGAATGGAAGCACTGAAAGTGTATCATTAACATTTAAACCTGGGTAGGTCACAGTGCGTGTTGAAGACTCCTGACTGAAAAACCATCTGATGAATTCCAGAGCAGGAACTGAGGAAAACTGCCTGGCCTGAGGATTTTCCTAGCATGTGAGATAGTGCTGAGACAGGGTCTTAAAAAAGAAAAGTGGTTACCATGTAAAAAGGAGAAACTCTTTCCCTGTGCTCAACTTAAGTCCAACTCGGCTGAAACACCACACTTCCTCTGAGACCAAAACGACGCACAACTGAATTCGCTCACTTCCTAAAACTCTGCATGATCCAGTGGGGGCTGAACCAGAGTCAGGATGTTTTGGCTGCAGAACATTGCCTACAAGAGCAAAATGCAAGGTATTTCAATGTTCTGGAACCCCACAACTATTCCTGTGGTCACTCCTTGACAGTGGCACGCAGTGCAGGGGTCAAGAACAGGACGCATCAAAGATGAGAAGGTGGGGTAAAGCACAGGAAGTTTGTGTGAGCAGAATTCCGGGCTATCATACCATTACCCTACAGAGTTTTCTACCAGAGCCTGCCCGAGGGCACATGCCTTTCCTAATGACACCAAGGCACCTTTCCCCAAACACCCAACCCCTGAGTCTGCAGACCCCACGAGAAAGAACAAGCCCCTGGTGGTGCTCGCTACCTGCTGCACCGGGGAAGGGACACTGTCACCGACCATAAGTAGACACACAGGGAGCACGGGACATCGAAAACTGAGCTCACAACTGCCAAGAGCAAAGCAAAGCCTTGATCTAGAAAGCACAAAGATGAGGGGACAACGACTGACAGCAAACACCTGAGTCGGTGTAAACAGAACACAGATGCGGTCACGAGGACGGCCGGGAGACACAGGAGGCTGGACAAGATGGCGCTGCTGACAGGGCCAGCACAAGGCGAGACTTACTCATCGCTTTACACACAGCCATACAATAATCCTCAGACTCAAAATTGTTCCTGTTGCCGCCGCAGCCGCCATATATAAAGTGCACGCACTTTCCCTTGGAGAGGTCGAAGTACCAACGAGGCATCACAGCCCGGCAGGGCCCCGTCATGGCCTCCTGGGAGCAGACAGCTGTGTGGAAATGGTCAGAGTGTCAGCAGGGCAGAGCAGTGCTTCAAATGTGTCACAGTGCTACAGGCCAGTGCTTCAGGGTGCGGCCACAGTGGACTTGGTGGCACTGGTCACCTCCTCACCAGTACAGGCGCAGAGACTCATGTCCACGTGAAGAAGACAGCATGAAGGGACGGAGATACTTTCACTGTTTTTTTGCATGGAATCTAGATTAACACAAAGGTTGACCCAGAGGAATTCCTTCTCTCATTCTGTGAGCCTCAGCTTTTGCTTGTAGTTGTGACAGAGGCCGGCTATTTCTTTTGGAGCCTTCCGGGACCAAAGAGTCAATGTGAGTAGAAAGGCCATGCTAAGAGGCAGTACCTGCAGCAGGACTACTAATACAGCTGGAAAGGACAAGCTATCCATGGTGAATCACATACTTCTAGCCTGGCTAGATAATTTCCTCCAGTTGAGCCCTAAACAGCCCTTCAGAATTCAGTTCTCAAATATATGATCAGCAGAGGCTATCTGTAAATGGCCTTTTCTTTTTCAAAATTGGCAAGATCCAAATTCATCCTGCCAGCTACAAATGCCTGGGCCAAAAAGGTAGACTAAGCCAAGAATACACACACCAAGAAAAACCGAGAAAGTTATTCCATTCTTGAAAGTTGGCACTGAGCAATAGTGCAGCAGGATCTCCCTTAGGAAGAGAGAACATTTAGGGCTGTATGTAGAAGAATACTGAAAGGGTAGCTTCTATTGTTAGTGTGGTCTCTAACGCCATCCTTACAACACCAAGCTCTGTTCCTCCTCTGGTTTCCCTCACCTCTCCCCTGGCTAACCTCCCCCATGCAAGAGACCTGTCTTCTCATCGGCACTGATGCCGCCTGTCCTGAGACTTACCTGTGATGAGGAATGCATGCGACACAAATTCCAGTCAAAATAATAGCAGTACGCGATGTCAAAGTCACAGCATCACACAGTTACCTTTAACATCATGAGCGATTTCCTTGTCTGAAACAGTGCCATCGCTGCTGGGTTCTGTTGGATTCTCCTCATTGTAGTCATCTCCTTTGAAGTTGTCATAGTAGTAATCTCGGTCTTCAACCACCTCCTCCCCTTCATCCTCATCCTCATCCTCCTCGTCTACTGCTGCTTCGGTGAAGTCTTCCAAATCTGCTTCAGTAGGAAATTCACTGAAAGTCACAAACAAAAAAGGAAGGTTAGTACTCACCCTATGCACACAGCAAAACGATTTCCCTTCCCTATTCTGCAACACAAAAACAGAGGCAGGAAACAAGCTCAGCTGCCATCTGTGTTACTACAGCCCTCAGTTCAGTTCTATCAACACAAGGGAAGTTAGTGAATTGACCACACTGGCCTGCAGAAAACAATGTGTGTGAGAAACAAAAGCTAGACAGATTCTTGGATCATCAAGCACAACTAGACGGAAAAGCAGGCTGAACGTAAACCAGCAAAACAAAGGAACACTTACTTCTAGCAACAAAACTAAGAGCCTCAAGACACTTGCATAGAAAAGCTAACAGGCAAAATATTTACCTTTTATAAATATCATAGTCTTCTTCTTCATCCTCATCCTCTTCTTCGTCCTCCTCTTCCTCCTCTTCTTTTGACATAGTAGAGTCGGAGTCAGAGTCAACAATTTTTGTTTGTGGACAGCACACATACTCAGTGCCATGGAACTGGTCCACCCCACAGGGCAGCAGCATGCCATAGCTGTATAAGGTCATTCCCCGAGTCAGACATGCCTAGAAGAAAACCACAGTCCACATCACTAGACAATGCATTCTCATATGGACCCATTAACTTCTGTGTCAAAGAAGTTATGATACTATTATTCAGGAAAACTTAAAATTTTTCATTTAAAATCCTCTAACAAACTGAATGGAGTTCCTTTCAGCAATTATTAATATCTTTTAAAAGCGACTAATGCTAATTGCTATTATCACCAATACGGACACACTTCAGAATTTGACTTATAAAAAGATTCCTGACTGAAGAACCAACCTAACTCTGGAGGACCAGAATAAGAAAGGATGTTCTCCACCAGGACGAAAATGACTCCGTAGTCTGCCTTGCTGTGTGCATGTTGAGACACGAGTTTGCACATGCAAGACTATGTCTCTGTTACTGAGCTGTCCTGACATCCAACACCAACAAAGGAATAAATGTCACTAAATTATTTTCCTCCTCTTCCTTTTTTTTGTTCAGTGCCAGGAATGGAACCCAGTGCCTCACACATGGTACGCACCTGGGTTTAATTACAGCATTTGGGAGGCTGTGGCAGGAGAACTGCCTTGAATTGCAGGTGAGCCTGAGCTAAATATTTAGCAAACACCAGGCCAACTGGGGCTACATAGCAAGGACTTTTCTCCAAACAACAAAAAAGGATAAAAGCAAGGAAAAAGGATGGTGTGGTTTGTACATCAACACTACTTTCTCTTCTAATAGCTGTAACACTTGACCCTTCCCTGTCCATTTTCTCACCTCTTTGACCACAGTGTGCCAGTGCTGGTGATTCTCGCACACCTCCATCCGCTCTTTGTGGAAAAACTGGCATTTTTCTGGAACTAGCAGAACATCACTTACAAATTCACCCACTGGAAGAAAGAATTTTGATCAGCAGTAATCAGATTATGATTCAGGGTGAAAACGACCTTCATTGCAGGTATACACATGTCACTTACAGAAGTTACTCAGCAATCTCTAGTGCACATGCGCCGATGTGGACACAAGAACTCACCACCTCCTCAGGGACACAATGTCCAGATCTTTCCTAGCAATGTGTCCTGACTACAACCCTTTGCAGGAGCCACAGCAACATGTGACTGGGAGACCTAATAGGACCTACTTCATGAACACCTCAAATATATATACTCCCAAGTCTCTGTGCAGAATCTTACTTTAGATAAACGCCATCAGAAGAACTTGGGTGAAAACGGGGGGAAAATGCCTTTACAATGGAAAACTCTAGCAAAAACACCTCAACAGGTGGCCAAGCTAACATCCCGGACAAGGCACGGCTGACTCAGGCAACATTCCCAGAGGATATAAATTTGTCTACAGTGTTTCTATCAAAATAGGTACTTGAATGTAATTATGATGAAAGATGGCAAATCCAAGTTTAAGAATATTCTATTAAATAGTACAGGCTCATAAAAATATTATCGAAAGTGAAGATTTAAAAAAACAGAAGTATCAAATATAATGTACGATCTTTTTGATAAAAAGAAGCTATTAAGGACATTATTTGAACATCTTGGGAAATTTATTAAATGTGGCATGTATATTATTGCTATATAGAGTATCTCTGCTTTCAGAAGAAATGAGGTGAAATGTTTGCAATGAGCTGTTTGTTTCAACATCCCTGTTTACTTTCAAGGGGTTTAGCAACTAAAAAAGCATGAGGGTATGGGGCTGAGGTAAGTCAGGCAAAATTTAAACTATCTATAAAAAGTAGAAATATAAATTGTTTCCTTAGGTCTAAAATTTGGAGGGAGAAAAGGAAGGAGTCTGACTTGCTTCCAGATGCAGCAGAAGTGTCTCCTGAATTGATGACCGTTATGCAGCTGGGAAACAGGGACGTGCAGGGCAATTATATTGGCAATTCTCCGGTTGGATAGGTTTGTAATTTTCCATCATCGGAAATGAGCCACACATACCCCTGGACTGCTGCCCAGGGATTCTGACTATGCAGTGCAAGGTGGACTCAGTCATCTGGTGTCCAGGTGACTGATGCATCAGCACATGCTGCACACAGGGAGGAAGAAAAGAAAGCAGGAAGATTTCTTCTTTGCTCAGACACAGATGCAAGGATTGGGGAGCAGGCAGGCTTATCACCAAAGCAACAGTGCTGAGATCATGAAGCAACACTTAATGATCCCTAATTTATAATTTATAAACCCTTACCTTTTTTATAGAACTGCACCATCAGACAAAATTTAATTAGCACTTCACTACTATATGTATATTATGCAGAATACCCTAAGCAAACACGTATAAGGAATGGATTATTATGTACCAGATTTAACTGAATTAATTCAATCTACTTTTAAAACAATTTGGGTAAACTACAAAACCATGTTAAGTGAAATCAAGTTGTAAAAGGTTGGGTATAAAATTTTACCTTAATGCAGTAGGTTTCTTGGTTGTTGGGGTCTTTTTGCAGGAGAGAGATGCAGGCCTTTGTGCAGGCTAGGCAAGTACTTACTATGGAGTCACAGTATCCATTCCCTCCATTAATTAAAATTTAAAAGACAAATACAGAAAAAGTACAAAATAATACTCTGTGCATAAGAAGGATGCACAATAACAGTGGGGTAGCTCTTACCTATGAAGCTAAGGGTTGAAGCCCTGATCCCATAGAAGGACTGGGCTTTGAAGCAAGCCGAGGAAGTATTAACTTAAACAAGGAGAACACTAAGTGCCATCATCTCATGTTTTAGCTTTTCTGTATTGTAAAATGGCTCAGTTTTAAAATTTAAAATATAATTTTTGGTAAAATGTAAGAAATTTAATAAAATAGGGGCTGGAGAGGTGGCTCAGGGGTTAAGCCTCTGCCTTACAGGCAGAAGGTCCTGAGTTCGGATCCTAGACCCCACCTATAGACGCCAGGCGGAAGCGGGGGCAGCCTGCGCTTCTGGTCCTGGTAGGGCGGAGCCTGTGAATCCCGGGGCAGAGTAAACAAGGAGGAGGTGGAGGCGTCCATGGTGGTTCCCGAATTCATCCGTGGTTTTACACACACATACACACGCGCACACATGCACAATTGAATAAATAAATAATTCTTTAAAAAAAAGAAACTTAATAAAATAGCCCCATGAGCTATAAATTACACCAATCTTCAGCTAGTCGACGAATGATTCAATCTGACTGAACTCTGAAGACCAGAATACTATTTAATTTGAAAATAAACCAAAATCTAAAAATAAAAACAAAAAACAAAAGCACTCTGATTCAATAATTCCATTTTAAAAATATATCCCAGGGAGTAATAAAACAAATGAACAAAGACACACTGCATTGTTATTCACATAAAAAAAATAGAACCAACCTAAATATCTAGCAAGGGGAATTAAATGATGGTGCTATGCAGGATAGAATTGTAAGAAATAGAGTTGTATTTAGCATGAATTTTCCATCATAGCTTCATATTAGTAATTTTTAAAATCCTTAAACAAAAGCAATAAACTCATTCTCTATCTAGACTTTTTCTATCAGACCAGTTGACTTCTTAAGTCCAAGAATGTCCCTTCCTTGAAGATGTGGGTAACCCTAAAAATAACATGTAGTAGTTACCCAATAAACGTCAACTTAAAACAGGACATGTGTACTCTGATACCATTCAGAAAAAAGACATCGAAGCACATTCATTTCCTTGTGTGTCTGAACAAAAACATCTGAGATATACACAAACATTCATTATGTTTTTTAAATTTTTTTATTATTTATTCAATTGTGTGTGTATGCATGCATGTGTGCGTGTGTGTGTGTGTGTGTGTGTGTAACCACGGTCAAATTCGGGAACCACCATGGACACCTCCACCTCCTCGTTTACTCTGCCCAGGGATTCACAGGCTCCACCCTACCAGGACCAGAAACGCAGGCCGCCCCGCTTCCGCCTGGCGTCTATAGGTGGGGTCTAGGATCTGAACTCTGGACCTTCTGCCTGCAAGGCAGAGGCTTAACCCCTGAGCCACCTCTCCAGCCCCAACATTCATTATGTTAACTGAGCACAGAAGACTGGAAATGCCCTTTCAACCCTATCCCCCCACTCCCTTAGGAACTTTTTTTATGGAAAACTAGTTTCCAAAACTTAAGTAGGAAGTACATTTGAACTTCTCCCTTAGTTTTATCATCTCATTGCTACATTGTTTTGCCTTAGTTACAATTATTTATCAGAAGCCTCTATGGGGTTGAAAACTTAGGCATATCAATGTTTGGCCTGGGCCTACTTTGGTCTCACTTCAAAAATTTACAACAGTGCTAGATTCAAACTGTAGTATAATACAATGGCCAGTTCCGAAGGCACTGCAAACAGACTTGTATTATTTCTGGTGCCCAATGTCAGGGCAACCCATAAAACCTGCCCTAATTTCAGATAAGTCATAGTCCTGATTTATCTTCAATCTCTATGGTTTCCCCTGGGATTCAGTTTTCCTTTCAGGTCAGCTCCTTCCAGCAAGACAAGGTTAAGGCAATCTTTCAGGTTTCAAAACCTGAAATTCCTTTCAGAATAACAAAGACTATTTCCCTGTTGGGGAAGGCACCAACACCAACACCCACACTTGTTTAAGAAAACAAAACAAAACAAACAACAACAACAAAAACCATACAGCAAAAGAATTACTAGCTGCAAATAAGAACTCTCTGTCACTCCCCAGGCTCCTGGTGGCTATAGCCAAGTGGCATAAGGCAGCCGTGGCCAGGAAGCCTCTTTCAGATGAACAGGGCTCTAGAAGTCAAAACTCCTAAGTAATTCTCTAAAGGAAATATCACCTTGCCCAAGGATCCCACCTACAAGAAGGTGAATGGTGGGGCGTTTTAGAAAATGTTTAGAGGACACCTTTAATGACAGCCTCCCCACTGACATCAACCACTACGACTGAAGACTGCACCCTAAAGCTGACAACTAGTTCTGACTGAGATAATAAACTATTCTGGCCATCTTCCCACCGTAACAACAGTCTTAGTTACCTGAAAACACAACCAAGCGTGGACTCACAAAGCTTTCTTCTCTCAGGGATCTGGTCTATACATAAATGTCCGAGATGACTCAACTCCTTCCCTCAATACCTGCAGCTCTGCTTCGTCACCACCCACAGAGGAGCATTCAGCAACAGTCAGGTATACTTCATTTGCTGGGTGGGTGGCCTGGGACCAATGCGAACCCTAATGCACATGAACATGAACGTTCAAGCCAAGAAAGAAAGGGGGCTGGAGGGAGCAAGAGCAAAATGGCTCAGCAGGTAGAGAGACCTGTGTACAAACCTGGCAACCACAGTTCAATCACTGGAGCTCACGTGGCAAAAGTTTTTCTCTGACCTCCAAATGAGTGCCATGGCGGCATGTACCTGCTTTCTGCCTCTCTCAATAAATAATAAATTAATTTTAAAAAGAAAGGAGAAAAACGTCACTTTCATTTTCTCTTCTCCAATGGTTTTCATGGTATACTTCCTTTAGTCACAGGAACCTCTGAAAACACAGCTTCACAGAAATCTAAAAGACTGTTAAAAACTAAAGAATACCAAACCTGGAAACAATCTCCAGCTAATATATGGCAAAAAATTGGACAGATGTCACTATACCTCACCCTGCAAATAAGGTATGTCCCACAATATGTTTGGCGCTTGCTGTAACACTCTTGGGCACCTGTGTGCACAGTCTGCAAACCATGGATGATGCAAGTCACACTTAAGAGGTAAAATTCAAGCTGCCTTGAAAAACAAGTAAGGGGCTACAGAGATAACTCAGGGGTAAGACTGGGTTAAGATTCTGCCTCACAGGCAGAAAGACCTCAGTTGGGATCTCAGATCCTGGATTCCGTGTGAAAATGCCAGGCAGAAATGGCAGAGATCTATACTCCTCGCACTGGAAGGCAGAGCTTGGGAAATCCCAGAATGAAGCAAAAAGGAAGTAGAGGCAATCCAGGATGATGCCCTAAGTCATCCTGGGGTCTCCACAGGGACACACAGTGACCTCTGATACACACATACTCACACCATATACACACACATACACAAATAAATAAATAACTAAATAAGTAAATAAGCAAGCAAGCAAGCAATAAATAAATAAATAAATAAATAAATAAATAAATAAATAAATAAATAAGAGAAAAGAAAAACCAAGCAAGTGTCTCATTGTGGGATAAAGAGGCCTCCCAGACCTACTCCATGGTCTGGATACAGTACAGTAGACCTGACAAGTGACGGGAGCAAGTGAAGTAGGACATCAGGCTGTAGACTACACTTGGATGGGAGAATGACACCTTCAAGCACTTTCTATCTGCTGTCTAAACACACTCAAAAACAATCCGTCGGGCTGGAGGATGGCTCACCAATGGAGAACTTGCCTAGCACATACAAGGCCCTGGGTTTAATCCCCAGCAGAGAGAGTCCTGTGCCACTTGCAATATGAGAATTTTACAGTGAATGGATAAAACTGGACAGGTTAGATTTCTCAGAACCAACAGAAGGGAGGAATAGCCTTAAACCAAGTCACACAATACTTTTTTCACACTACTGCAAGATGTTCAGTTTGAAAGTAAATAGTGCTAAGTATATACAATGCCCCTCTAAAGAATGCTTTTATATTATGCTAATTGCTGCTTATCTTAAATACTGTTTTAGGTGCTGGTTCTTCCTGTTACTTGGCCATCCTTCTTTGTTACATGTGAGACTAAGAAAAGCAATACACTCTACTGTACTGCTGCCTATAGTTTAAGGAAAGGTTTTAATGAAGTGAGGAAGGGGAACAAATTTAACTGATGGTTCACACAACAAGATGGCTTCCGTAGGGCCCATCTATGTCAACACTCTTACAGATCATCTAAAGTCAATTGTTCTCCTCTTCCAAGCATCTGTGACTAAATCTGTTCTCAAATCACAGACTCTAGCCGAGTAAGTATAATTGGGATGTGTCAGGCAGGAAGTGTTAGAGGAAGACTAGTCACTAAATAACAACCCTACTTTGGAGGAACACAATGTCACAGCTTTATTTGAATTGCCACTTAAATGTTAGCACTGGCAATGAAGTACAACACCCGGGTACCCCCACCTCCCCACCCCTTCAGAATGGCAGGTCCCACAGCATCTGGCCCTGGCACCTGTCCACAACCTATGAGTCACTTTTCCTTCCCCTGAAAGCTGCCAGCAGCCCGATCTAACTAACAGTGCCAATGTTCAGGATGAAGTAGGAGAAACACGGGGATCTCTTCCCCTCCACTGCTGTCTTTCGTGCTGGTTCTCAACTATCCTGTTCACACTGATTTCAAATGGTTAAAACAGCTGGATTGCTCTGCAGGTAAAGCTCCTGGTCGGTACTCTGAAAAAGGCCCGTCCTCCAGAGACAGAAAGACCTTCACGAGAGAAGTGGGGTTAGTATCAGAGAAGCAATCTATCACTGACACACGAAAGCAAATATCTACAGGAGTCAGTCCCCCAATAAATCCATCTTAACAGATGAAAATACCTCTGTGAGCCAACAGAAAGCTTAAAGAGTGAGGGTGTCTCCTGAAAAGCAGCCAGGACACTCACCAAGACACTTGAAGGGAATGACAATATGACTCTTGCACTGTTTTTTGTCCTTCTGGCACCAACTGTCAATGTTGACTGGCTGGTTTGCTTCCATCACATTTGTGATCTGTAGTTCTGGATACATCTGTTAAGGACAAAACAAATAAACAACAACAACAAAAATCACCCTTCACAGAAACACAAACACTTTCAATCAAGTAAGGATCAGCTCACTCAGCTGCCAGTGAAACATAAACCTGGATTTCCACATCTGCTACTCCTAACTCAACCATGGCCACCAAGTAGAAAGATCCTCAAACATTAGTTTTCTTCCAACAGCTCACATTTCTGAGATTCTATTTAAAAAGGAATCCATATTCAAGGATGAATGCAGCAGGTCTTCAACCCCAAATAAATCTGATTGGGGATCATGTTCACTTACAGGGTGTGTGGACACTGCCAAGCTTGTGAATTCTACCTATGAAGCGGAAATTGCTGATGAGCTTCTAGAACAATGCCCCCTACCCCATATGTTGATCTTGGTAGAAGGTTAAAATAGCTCATATCCTTTGGTTACTGAACAAGAGGTAAGATGAATAACATCTGAGATCATCCTTCACAATATTGGTGGCTTTATACTAGCAAGTAAAACAAACACCAAAAAAAAAAACATACACATAATACATTTTCCCCTCCAACTTCCTTAAACAGAAAGACAAAAGAACCAGGTATTTCCCAAGTTTCTCCAAGAGCTTACACCACCAAAAGTTATCTCAACTCTACCAGACATTTATTACAGAAACAAAGAGCGTGGGGGCTTCAGTTGTTAGTATTTTGATGAGAGAGAGACAGACAGACAGACATACATACAGACAGACAGACATAACCTTGTCCCAGAAAAAAAGTGGTTTCCGCTTTCTAGCAGCAGCCTTACCTCCTGACAGTACTGAAGAACTTCTTCTTTTGTTCCAAAGCAGCTCTTGGTACCTGTGGGGTCAGATTCCCACTTTCCAGTCTGAATGTTCACATGCATATTTAACTTTCCACAAAACATGGCAATTTGAGGCTCAGCAACAGCAAATCCTGTTCCGGCATTGGCTGCAAGAGCCTACCAAAAGAAAAAAAAAATTCTACGTTTACTCCTAAAGGGCTGGCAGATAGGTATAGTCACTTGAAGTCTGGCCCCAGCAAGGATACCCAAGACAGGTTACGTACTACATTTCAACGAAGGAGGGGGAAAAAGGGGAGATGCTGCAGGATGCATACTACAGGGGCATTTTGATTTGCATTCTGAAAGAATCAAAAAACTAAAACACATAGAATAATTTATTTATTATTTATTTACTTTGTGTGTATATGTGTGTGTATTAGAAAGCACTGTATGTCACTGTGGAGGCACAAGGGTGACTTCAGCAATTATTCTGAATTGCTTTTACCACCTTTTTGCTTCAATCTGGGATTTCCCAGGTTCTGCCCACTAGGGCCGAAAATGCAGGCTGCCACCATTTTGCTTGGTGTTTTTAGATGGGACCTGGAATCTGAACTCAGGACTTATTGCTTATGAGGCAGAGTCTTAACCTCCAAGCCATCTCTCCAGTCCATACATGGAATAATCTAGTAAGTCCCTCCTTCGTGTTTGAAAGAAGGTATTTAAAGACCAAAAAAAAAAAAAAAAAAAAAAAAAAAGGCAATTTACAATTGTATTTGTGGAAACTAATCCCTAAAAATGAACAAGTTTATATAGGCTCATTACAACTCCCATGATAAAGTTACGGAAACCAGGATATCTGAACTTCAGGGAAGCCAGATACAGTCTCTAGTGCCTCCAGTGAGTGGTCTGTCAACTGAACTGGGTAGGAAAAGTGCAATATAGACTTTTTCTCAGTTCTTTTTTAAAAAGAACTGTTTGATAATCTTACAGATATTTCATTTTTTTCTTTTACCTTTTTAGTGGTAGTGGAGCTTGAATCTAGGGCCTCACACATGCTAGGTACACTCTATCATGAGCTATCTCTACTTCTTTTTGTCACTTCAAGACTGGGTCTTTCTTCCTACGCTACTCAGGCTGGTCTTGAACTCACTCTGTAGGCCAGGCAGACCTAAAACTCCTCCTGCCTCACATAAACAAACCTTTTTCCAATGGGTGTGCCAAAATTAAAGGATAATATTTGACATGCATGATAAAGTGAGAGGCTGGTGGGAAAACAAAACCATCCCTCCTCACATGGACTACCTCTAACCTAAGAGCAAGCTGTTCTTATTCAAATCTACTTATTCCTTCACATACAAGTTATGAAAGCAGACAAAGTCAGAATAATTTACTTAATTCACTCACATAGCAAAAAGTTTGTATCAGGCAACTCTTTTGTAGAGTAAAATGCAAAATATTTAGAACACAATGATGAGCAAGTTATGGCACCATCCTCAGGGCTCCTAGTGTAGTGTCAAAATTTACACAGAAACATGTAACTGTGCTTTACTTATAGTGTGTGTGTGTGTGTGTGTGTGTGTATCAGAAGCCACTTTGTGCGCCTGTAGAGGACCAAGAGGGACTTCAGGAGTCATCCTGGATTGCTTGCATCTCCTTGCTTCGCTCTAGGATTTCCCAGGCTCCGCCCACCAGGGCCAGAAGTGCAAATGCTGCTGGTTCTGCCTAGCGTTTTTACGTGGGACCTGGGATTCTAACTCAGCTTTAAAGAGTAAACAAAAAATGCATGCTCCACTGAGAAAACTCATCCAAAGAAATGTGAGCTAAGACTTCAGAAGGGACCCAGGAAGACTTCTAAAGAAAGCAGCACTTGGGTGGATATCTGAGCATCCCACGCAGGCACAACAGAGAGAGCAGTAATGGGAAAGGAGGGAAAGGACGGTAGGCTCTGCAACAGTCAGGGCTATACAATGTGGGTGAAAGGATCTTAGCCACCATCACTGGAAGTGCTGGGCGATTGTAAGCACAAAGTCAATTCTCCTGAGATTCAGGTGAAGCCTTTTCTGACTATAAAGAAAGGAATGCATGATGCAGGGAAATGGCTCAGAAAGCTGAAGGTACATGCTCCTAGAAGAGTTTGGGTTAACAGTGTTGCAAAGGGCCTGAAGATCACAGAGCAAAACGGGTAAGATGCGGTGACAGGTTAGACATGGACAATGAGGAGGACGATACTGTTGACTTAGGTCACTGGTAGGGTATCCTCAAAGGGGACATTGGGGACATCCGGACACCATCTCACCTTCTCTTGTGTCAAGGCCACTGCAAGGTGAACAGCTTCTCTGTTACACTTTCATGTGAAGTTCTGCCTCACCAGTCCCAAAGCCACAGTGCTAACAGCTGAAACCACAAGCCTGTGAGGCAATAAAATCCTTCTTTTTAAGAGGATTTCCTCAAGTGTTGTTACTGTAAAAGCTGACTAGCATAGTTTGCAAGGTTCAATGTGTGATGACTTCATTCACCGAGACAACACTGAAAGTATTTCATGAGTCAGACATGTGCCTACAGTCCTGGCTAATCATAAGGCAGAGGCAGGAGGACCCAGTGAACCTGGGCAGCATAGCAAGATCTTATCTGTTAAAAAAGAAAAACAAAACAAACAAAACTGGGGGGGGGGTTTCAGGAACAATTTGTTTTGTTTTGTTATAGGGTAAATAACCATTACAGCCATTCTCGCAGCATTAACAACTTAGAAGTAGTATTTAGGAATTAAAAGGGCTTCTACCACACCTCAAAGAACACAGGTGTGTCTGCATTTAGTATTGCAGTGACCCTCTTTACTGGGGATGCCTGAAACCAGGCATCTAGATTAACCCCATATATTTTCTTCCTACACATCTATGCTACAGTGACGTTTAATGTAGAAAGCAGATATAAACTTCAATAACAAACAGTTTATTTAAACCAGTCTGTTTTCTACGTATGAAAGAGAAGGAAACACAAACACTTGTATCACTGGGAGAAAGCTAAATTGTAATTAAAATGTTGTCGACATCAATTTCTGTTAGAAAACACCTCAATTAAATCCAATGAACAATTAGCACCTTTATGAACTAGACTGTAGTCCTGCTATGAGGAATAATCGCTTATTAAAGGAGAAAGGTCCTAGGCCTTTGATAAAGCTGCACAGCAAACTATACTGATAAAAACTCCTCTCTCTTATAAAGAGGGGCCTAAAAAAAGTAACACAAACCTACTTTGGAGTAGTGCTCTAATGGTGTTTCACTCAAACAAATCATCAAAAGATAAGGACGATGTAAAGACACCTTTAATTTTCACACTGAAGTTCAATATGTATACCAAAAGGCTTTTTATAAGTGAGAAAAACTCAGGCTGTAATCCAGAACAATGAGTAGTTTTATAAACCAGTTTTCTTTCTAAATTCTTTGCTTCTGACTTCAAAGACCATGATAGAAAGAAATGAAGGAACTGGGCATTGGTGGTGTATGCCTCTAATTCCAGGAAGTTGAGACAGGAGGGCGGCATGACAAGTTCCAGTCTGGGACAGAGAAGAGGAAGAAGGAAATGGCAAAGAAGGGGAGGGTGCTTGTAAAATAAATGGGGGGAAAGGAACCTAGGAAGATATGTTAGATATTGAGAAAACCAAGTTAGAAGGAACATGTCTCCTACACTATACATGAACTATGTGAGTATTCTGAGCCATGTGTCCTCCACTCTGTGTGGCCCTGTATATGGCCTTTAGCGTTCAAGGCCCCTACTAAGCAAACAGGATTTGGGGGTGTGATATTATGATGGTTAGTGCTATCGACCTGGCAGACTCTAGAGTCACTGAGAGGTGGACCACTGACCATGCCAGTGGAGGATTATCTAATAGTGATGGCACCATTCCTTGACAGGAAACCCTAGGTTGTATAAAATGGAGAAAGCACCAGTATTCGTTGCTCTCTGCCTCTTGACTACAGGTGAAAGTGTGACCAGCTGCTTCAACCTTCTGCAGCTTTGACTTCCCTGCCACGGTAACCACATCCTCTAATTGTGAGCCAGTATAAGCCCTTTCTTCCATAAATTACTGGATCAGGGCATTCTATGACAGCAACAGAAAAGAAACTAAGACAACAATCTAATATTTCAGAAGACTGGAGGGAGAGGGGAAAGCATCTGCCTCCTCTTTTTGTTAATATTTCATTTTTTTTCGGAGATGGCGAGGAGACAAGCACATGTGTGTCACAGGGTACACGTGGAGGTCAGAGGGCCATTTTTCATAACTTTATACTGTTTTTTTTATCATTTGGGGTCTAGGGATAAACTCAGATCGCTAGGATAGCATATACGGGCTTTAGCCAATGCGCCATCTCATTATCCCTACATTTGCCTCTTAAATCTCCCAAATGCACACAGCCAAGAAACAAATGTTGATTAGTTATATGAGCTCACCAAAGCCACAACCTTGGAATGGTCAATTTTAGTGCAGGCAGGCATTTATCAGCACCGAAGATATGTTCCACATGTTACTCATTATGGTTGCTGGCTAAAAGACCACAAGAATTTCAACTGTATAAATGCTCAGTTTATGGGTCGACCACGGAGGTCAATATATCAGTGGTAAGTGCATTTGATTTCTGCACTAAGAAGGTCGCTGTTACTTTCCCTAAAGAGAATCTAAAATACCCGAGGTTAAAGCAACAGGAAGAGTGAAGTGAACGGATCTTCACATCAGTTACCACCAAGAGAAAGGAACTGGAATCAATCCAGACAACTAATAGGCTACAGTGATTCACTTCTGAGTTCAGAAAGATTAATCCTTGTGGTCACAAGAGACTCTCAAGAAGGTATCCTCTGAAATATAAAAAGCCTCTGTGGACCATGTCTAAGAATCAAATAATCAAATGTACCCCAGCCTCATCTAGAGTACAACAGGGTTGCCCCCTATGCTGGAATTTGCTGGGAAATGGATGTCATTAGAAAGAATTATATTAAGTGAAGTATCCCAAACCCAGAAAATTAAGCGCCGTATGTACTCCCTAATAGGTGGCTCCTAGTACCAAACTCACCCAGCCCACATTGGGACACTCAAAAGTAAACCTATGTAACACAGTAAGTGCAAGGATTATGAACAAGAGAGATGGGGTAGGAGGGCCACACCAGAAACAAGGAGAGAGGAGACCATGTTACAGCAGAGAAAATAGGCCTCCATGAAGGTCTGCAAGTAAGTAATGAGAAACCTGGTTAAGTTCACAGACGTTCTTTCCTGATCTCACCAGAAGGGGAGGGCATATAGTCTAGCAGATAAAAAGTAATCATTTTGCAAATGGGTGATGGACCCCTCCCTCAGTGAGGTTTCCTACTCTTATTACATCTACCCTTGAATGTGCTATTACAACAAGACTCCAGTTTAACAGCTTTTTGTCTCTGGCCAGGGGGTGACATACAGTGCCCAGCAGGAATGGAGTGAAGGGCATTGCAGGAGCGGCAAAACTGCAAAAGAAAATCAACAAACCACAATCCAGAACTTCAGAGACTCTATATCAATCACATAGAACTAGGACAGCCTAATCTCTCCCTATCCTGGAGCTCAGGGACATTTGCGGAAGAGGGGGCGGTAAGATTGTAAGAGCAAAAGGATGGGAGGAGCAACGATTTGCAAGATTCTCAACAATAGTTGGGGCCAAAGCAATCATAATGGAACTTTGCATGCCCTGCGCAATGTCCAGCGCACTGTTGCCCTCGTTAAGTCTAGCATCTGTTAAGGGCACCGAGACCCCTGGAGGCAAGGGATTGACAGCCATAGTAGTGATCTTATGCTTAAGGGGAACAAGAGAAAGGGCTTATGGAAATGCCACTGGGTCCTTATATGTCATCGGAGAGGAGGACACAGTGGAGAGTTAGGTGCACACCATAAAGGACTCTCTGGGAATTGGGGGGGAGGCACTGGGGGAAGGGGAGGGGGAAGAGGGGGGAGGGAGGGAACTGGTAAAAAATTTTAAAATGTATAATTAAATTTTTAATAAAAAAAAAAAAGAATCAAATAATCAAATGTACCCCAGCCTCATCTAGAGTACAACAGGGTTGCCCCCTATGCTGTTTGTACCTCGTCACTTGGACATGCTCTTATATTAATGTGCTCTCTGTGTTCTTAAGCATGGAGTATGCCCTGGTCCATTGCATCAACATATAAATCAATCTGCATCCTCATCTAACATGTTATAAATGGGACCTCGATGCCGAGTCAGCACTTCTGATATCCTGTGAATTAGAATGATCCTCGAAAGAAAACTAATGCCCTATGTGTTGGCACTTAAGCCTGTCCCTGTGATCGAGGCACTCTGCAGCTCCTTCAACTAGAAAACAAACTACATCAATTGCTTTCCTGGCCAGTGCTTCCACTTTAATTAATAATTCATCCTTAATAAGAAACTCCATTTTATTAATTTGGCTCAGGGAAAAGAGTTCAGCTATCCAAGGAAAGGAACTCAACTTGGTTAAAAAAAAAAAGCTTCTAATAACTTGGTAGAAACTTTAAAACAGCTTAAAGAAATAAATATGTTAAATGAAAGAAGTTCAAAACAGAAGCTCCACATCCTTTCACACCACCACTCAGGGCCAAAACCACTCCCCCCATGTAGAGGCCCCTATATAAGCAATTAATTTTTTTTACTCACTAAAGTCACAGAATAAAATCTGGCTCCAGGGCGTATGAAAGGGTCTGCTGACAAGGTAGAGTCTGAACTAGGTCTTCCTGAAAGGAAGAACAAGACCTACAGACAGATGCACTCTGTCCTGGGAACCACTCAACATAATTCAGCTCTGGTACACACCAAAGAAAGCAGGCCTGCACAACGTGGAGATCATGCTCAAACGTCACATTAGTTCCAGAAAGGAAGACAATTACTTCAAGGCAAGGATACCGCCAGATGCCAGTGTGAACTTCACCCAGCAACAAGCCCTTTGCAAAAACTCATCAGAAAAAAAAAGAGCAACTGTGACAAATCGGAAAGGACTAAGCAGAAAGAGAAAGAAAAGCACTGTGGGAGCTCCAACAGGATCTTGGAACAGGAAAAGGACATTAGGGGGGAAGTAGAAGGACTATTTGCATAAACTGGGCCAACACTATCCCATAAGTGCTCTCTGGTTAGGCAAAATGTTAATTCTAAAAGAAGGCATGTAGAACTCTGCAGTGCCGTCGACTTGTATATAAGGCCTAAGATTGGGGGCTGAGGCAGCTTATAGTGGAACATTTGTCCAGCCTGCATGGCGCCTGGATTAAATGTCCAGCACCACTAGGATAACAGTGTTTGTCTTTAATACTGTTCAATCTACCTGGATTGAACTCACTATGCTGCCCATCATGTCAATCTTAAAAGTCTAATTCATCCTGAAGAACAGCCCCAGATACTGAGGAAATCGGGGTAGGACTGCTTACACCTCTAAGTTTGAGGCAGCTTAGGCAACATGGCCAGATTGCCACTTCCAACGAATGGGAGAGGGGTTAGGAGAAGGGCTAGAGAAAAGAAAGGACAGACAACTAGTAAGAGGGACATCAGAGCGGCTTGAATACCTGAAAAGTAGACATCCCGCATAGTGTTTAATGGATATTAAATATATTAAGCCTAGAGTTGAATGCATAGAAATTGTGTTTGGAGCTAGTGAAACAGTGTAAAGGTGCCTGTGGCCAAGTCTGACAACCTGAGTTGGTGCAAGAGAGAACTGAATCTTGAAATTGTCCTGATTCCAAGTCTCAGTAAGACACACTGTCTCAAAAAATAAAATGGAGCTGGCTTGCTAGCAAAAGGTCCTAAGTTCAGATCCCAGGTAAAAAAAAAAAAAAAAAAGAAAGAAAGAAAGAAAGAAAGAAAGAAAGAAAGAAAGAAAGAAAGAAAGAAAGAAAGAAAGAAAGAAAGAAAGAAAGAAAGAAAGAAAGAAAGAAAGAAAGAAAGAAAGAAAGAAAGAAAGAAAGAAAGAAAGAAAGAAAGAAAGAAAGAAAGAAAGAAAGAAAGAAAGAAAGAAAGAAAGAAAGAAAGAAAGAAAGAAAGAAAGAAAGAAAGAAAGAAAGAAAGAAAGAAAGAAAGAAAGAAAGAAAGAAAGCTAGGCAGAAACAGAGCCGGCCTATGCTTCTGATCCTGGGAAATCCCAGAGCAAAGCAAAAAGGAGGTAGAACCAATCCAAGATGATTCCCTAAGTCACCCGTGGTCCTCCACAGGGACATGCAATGTTTTCAGACGCTCTGACTCACACACTCACACACACACAAATTAAACAAACAAACAAACAAACAAAGTGGAGGCTCCTGAGAAAAAGCACCTGAGGCAGAACTCTAGCCTCACATGTGCATGTAAGGACCCACATTATCACCCCCATTGTTTAAAAAAAAAGTTTTAAGATATCACATGAGCTTATGAAAACTTTTACTATATAGGCAACCCATCTCCAGACCTTTGATAATGATTTTTAAGTAATAAAATGATAAGGTTTGGAAGACAACTTATTATATGGAAGGTGCTCTTCCATTGTTGGTTGCCATTATTATCAGGATTCAAATTTCTTCATCTGTGAAACAGTGCTCCTGCTACAACTATTTCTCTCAGGCCTGTTGTGGATTAAATTAAGATAATGCCCAGAAGCACTAAGTGCACTGCCGCTTAGAGTAAGCAGCATTACCACTGAGCCGGCTCCTGGCTGCAATTACACAGAACTGGGCTTAAATTATAGGCACTCAAGAACACATGAGGACCCCATGTGACTACATCCATCTTTCCAAAACCCAGGATCGCATGAAATGGGTTTAAAGAACTGGCATTATTTCGTTACATATGAAATCTGGGCATGGATAAAGCAGGATGCATTAATGCTTCCTATTTTATTTTGTGGGAATTCAGTATCAGACATTTGCATGAACAGCCTCTCATTTAAAAAACAATGGGGGAGTCACTGCTTCCTGGCTCTGATCGACTTTTAGGATGGCTTAGAATTGAGGTCAAGATAAATCTGCGGTTACTACTGAGGTGCCCTGTGATTAAAAGGATACCCTGTAAGCCGTTTCTCTACATCTGTTTTACTGATGCCATTCCATGTCATTACACTAGCTATGTAATGTCACAAAAGGTAATCGGCTCTGGGCTTCAGTTTTTACTGTTGTACAAAATAAACAAATTTTGTGTGTAACAATAAATAAACTTTCAATTCAAAGTTTGAAACTCTGGTTCATAATACAACAGACAAAATCTACTTTCCTAAAACTATCTATCTATCTATCTATCTATCTATCTATCTATCTATCTATCTATCTATCAATCAAAGAGAGGAAGGGAAAAGGGGAGAGGTGGAGACAGGAAAAGACAAATAAAGGGAAGAGAGGGAACGAATGAGCGCGTGCACGTGTGTGTGTGTGTGCACGTGTGTGTGTGTGTGTGTGCGCGTGTGTGTGTGTGAGAGAGAAAGAAAGAGAAGGGGAGAGAGAGAGATTTGGTTCTCTCCTTATACCATGTAGGTTCCAGGAATCAAACTCAGGTCATCGGCTTTCTACACAGACACCTTACCTATTGAACACATGAAGACCCATCTCACTGGCTTCTTTCCTAAAACTTCCAATGTTAACATACTGTGGAAACAAGAGTCTCTCCTCAATGAGTCACATTCCCTGTGACTCTCTAGCAAAGCAATCATTTGTCACGCTTTCCAAGACATGTTAACAGCAAAGGCTTGCTTATAAATATAAGATGATCTTGTGCTTAATCTTTGAACTCACTGGCTAGCATTACTTAGGCAGTTAAAAATTGCTGAGTAAGAGCTGGGGAGACAGCTCTGTGCTTAAAGTGCTTGCAAACAAAAGGACCACAGTTCAGATACACAGAAAAATGCTGGGCAAGTACAGTGGCCCACCTGCAATATCAGCCCTGGAAGGTAGAGCCAGGAAACCCCAGAGCAAGCTGATTAGCCAGACTAGCCTTACAGGGAGCTCATCACAGAGACCCTGCATCAAAAATCAAGTATAAGAGTCATTGAAGATGATTCCAAACAGCAAGTTTTCAATCTCCACATACGTATGTTCACACACATGTACCAACACACATGCCAGTGTTCATATACACATGTCACACATACATATGAAAAAGGAAACTAGGACTGCTAAGTAGCATGGCAGGGTTAGGGAGAATGAATAATAATGAAGAGTTAAATATTTTTTAAAGGAAGGGGTATATGTCAAGTAATGAACACCCAGATGACACTACTGATTAAATATTCATAATGAAATACTTCAACCTAAACCATTGTTAGGGACCAGATGGGCAAAATAATAGAAAAATGATAGAGAGTTTTCTGCAGAATATCCAAACACAAGCCTGACAGTATGTTCAAATCGTGTGTCCTCTGGCTGGTCTGATACTCCTATGCCGCTTTGTTTTGATATGCCCACAGTTACTACCCACTATGCAATTAAGGAGATTTTAAGGTGTGAATTCTTAAGATATTTTGCTCATCAATTTTACTAAAATAAGTATTTAACTCAGTGATTTCACCAAGGTTAAAAAATGACCCAACCTATCAGCTTTTGTTGAAATACTACATAACTGACTTCAAGATGTCATGTGAAAAGAC
The DNA here is from genome assembly GCA_023101885.1 of Typhlomys cinereus. Lineage (NCBI taxonomy): Eukaryota > Metazoa > Chordata > Mammalia > Rodentia > Platacanthomyidae > Typhlomys > Typhlomys cinereus. The sequence continues at coordinate 3,655,281 of JALPQD010000110.1, read as the reverse complement.
AGTTATATTGGAGACTCAAAACTGATCCACAGACTTGGTTTCCCTTTGACAGTGAATTATATAAATATACAAAATAAAAATGCTATAATATTTTCACAGGATAGAGAGAAAATTCATATTTTTCTTTTTCCATTTTCATATAGGTATGTGTTGATACATGCATGTGTGCCTGGGTACACATGTGTAAATGTAGGGGTCTGAGGCAGAAATTGGAAATCGCTACTGATCGTTCTTCTACCTTATTCTTTTTGAGACATGCAGGGTCTCCAATCACTCATAGGGCTAGTCCCACTAGATATCTTGTTCTGGGGACTCCCAGTTTTAGCCTTTTGAAGCTGGAATGAGAGGTGGGCCACCATGTCCCCCATTCAGCAATTTATGGAGGATCTGGGGACCAGAACTTCAGACCTTTTGATTTTACAGCAAATGCTTTAACTGCTGAGCCATTTTCCAGACCTAAAAACTCACATTAAAAAGAAAAAAAAAAAAAAAGAAATTTCTAAGCATTTATTTTGTTAAACATTTTTACTAAGTACAAGCAATGTTCAGAGACTAATCTTGTAACAAATCACTTTAACTTCTTGTGTCCATTAAAACTGTAAAAATAAGAAAAATATGAAAGTGCTCCACCTTCAAGTTCAAAGCAAGTCAAAAAGACATCTTTCTTATGATTTATGAAGCATTTAAATTTAAAGTAGATAGACTGCATTATCAGCTTGCACCAGATCTGCTTTCAAACAATAATTCTTCCTGTCTTGGACTGATGCCCATGTGCATTACTGTAATTATCAGCAATTTAAAAAAATAAAGTAATAAAGCTAATACACTCCACAAGCCAGTACGTTTACTGCTTGCTGCATGGGCCATTAATTAGCCTTCCTTGGTTCAAGCAACCTAACTACTAAATAAACACATAAAAGTTGAGCAAGAAAAGCTACATTTGAGTAAAAAGCACGAGTGGACAAAGATGTCGCTGCCCACAGTGAACACAACAGAGCTTTGGTTCTGCTTGTCAGAGGACTGCAGGAGCTGGATCGGCTCTTGTCCTTTAGGATCCTGTTTCCACCCAACAGTGACCCACCTCCACTCAGAATTCACCGTCTTTTGGTCACACAATTCAGCATGGTTAGTGTGGTCCCTAAGGTCACTGTGGGGCAGCCTTTGCCTCAGTACATCACCCCTCAGTGTCTCAGCCAGGTCCTCCACCTATGACTCCCTTTCTCTGCTCTTCTCTGAGCAGGGGTCCTCCCCCTTCAGGGCTCAGCTAGCAGACATCCTCAGAGGCTTTCTGATGGCCTTTCTATCTAATGGTCCCTCCTCAGCCTTTCACCTGCCAGCCATTCTCTTACCATTAGAACTTAAGTTCTTCTTCTAACCTCTATCTGGCAACAGTACTTAGAATATGGTAACTACTCATTCCCAGAAGAGACTGTCAGGTTTAAAAGCCCCTAGCACCCTCAATATATTTCCCTAAACAAACATCAACTAAAGTCTAGATAATAGACATGTATTAGCTTATACATAAACAGATCTACAAACAATGACAAACAAGACTAAGAAACATATGCAGAATGGCAAGATTCTATTTTTAAGGCTGTAATGTTTTCTAACTGACTTCACAAACACAACTTGAAAAGGTACATAATATAAGGCAAGAACAATATACAACAAAATCAGTTCCCAGCCCCCCGACTTCTCCCACCCCTCAGAGGCAGTAATTCCAAGGCTGCCAGGTCTTCTATCTGCTAGTACTAGCCTCCACTTTCCTCAACATTCTCTATTTCTTGGTGTTTTCATTTCAAATATTATCTATCGACTTTCTTCTAAAAACTTGGGTTGTGTGTGTGTGTACACACGAGAGTGTACTGGAGTGTTTGTGATGCCAAAGGTAGCATCATCTTTGATTGCTCTACCTCCTTATTGCTTTGTTCTGAGACTTCCCAGATTCTGCTTTCCAAGGCAGAAATGCAGGCTGCCATCATTTCCATCTGGCATTTTTATGTGGGATCTGGGGCTCCAAATTCAGGTCCTTTTGCTTCCAATGCAAAGGCTTTATAACTCTTGAGACATTTTCCCAGCCGAGGCTTCAACTCTTAAACGATCACATCTACCATCCTAAACCACAATTCCTTTGCTCTGTTGGTCAAATCAATACTCCTGATTTCCATTATACTATACACATGTACTGTGATTACAATTCCTTTCTCAGGTCTCATTTCTCCCCTAGAGTATGCACTTGTTAACTTTTATCTGCTTGGTGTCACATACACAGACTGCTAACTCTTCCTATAATTGTTTTTAAAAGAAAAATCAACCCAAGCAGCCCTATGGTGCAGACACACAAGTTTGCCTGTTTCAGTTCCTTCTTAAAGACAAACTTCATCCTGTTTTTCACTGCCAGCTTCATCTGGACTCACTGTTCCCTGGGCCTGAGGTCTTTTGCCCAAAAAACCCTTCCCCTTTCCTAAAGTTTCTTATGTCTTCTTTCTTACTAACATTTTGGTGGCTAGTTCAGTGTTCTCAGAAAGGACAGAATAGCAAACAACTGATCTCAAAGGGTTTTTACTTTGCAGACAGACACGCTTCATTGGGAGTCTGCTCAGGAACTAAACTGTAGGCTGAAAATTATTTTCCCTCCAAATCTGAGGTCTTCAAACTTGTGGCACCACTGTTGATAAATCTAAAAGCCAACCTGATTCCTAATCCTCTGCATGGGCCTGTCTTTTCCTGTCCTGGTTCAACAGGATGTGCCTTGGTGTGTTTGTGTCCCTCAGGGTCCTGGCTTCTGCGGGCTGGTAACTAACTCCATGGTTATTTCCTCCTCTCCTTTTCACTTCCCTTCAGCCACACCCTGGACCTCCAAGACTGAGTACTTCTCTTTCTGGTTCCCTTTGTTGCCTCTCTTCTGGGTGATTTCCCAACTTTTTGTCAGTAATATGGCATATGTTTGGTATGCGGTCCTGGGCTCCATCCCAGGCACCACATTTTTTAAAAGTTCTAGCAACCCATTTCTAATTTTCCCAGTTGATTGGCACGAGATGCCTAAGACAGACTCCTTGTCCGCACACGTGCTAGAACAGGCTTGGCTTCTTTACTCATTACACCTCACATGCGCACGGTCATGGCAATGACTCTGTTTGCTGAGCAGTTGAATGGGTTCAAGTCCATGCTTCCTTTGTACTTCATCTTTTAAGATCAAAAAAAGTGTTTTTAGGGAGAGTCTTGAATATTATTCCCGTTGTACAAAAAAAAGTCAGTAAACATTAGGTTTCACAAGATTCATCTTTTGAGACAGATACCCAGTGGAATGTTTATTAATATAAATATTGAGGAAGCTAACAGCATCGAATGAGCATTTTTCTAATAGCATCTGTGAACTGGAGGGGGAGGCTGCTGTTAAAAATCCCATCATCAGATTAAGCAGAAATCCTGTTGAGATGGGAACAGGGAAGTCTAAGCAAAGATTCTGTTGGGAAATATGGCTTTTAGTTCCACTTAAAAGTGCGGCAAGGGGCTGGGGTGCGGCTCAGTGGCAGAGCACTGTCTGGCACGCCCAAGGCCCTGAATTCAATCCAGTACTAGGAGAAAAAATAAAATAAAACAAAACAAAATAAAACATCTTCAAGTAGTCTCCCATTATTTGAGGTTTCATTTTTTTCATAGTTCCAGTTATCCACAGACAAATACAGCCTAAGAATACTAAATGGAAAATTCTAGAAATAAACCAATTCTTATGTTTTGAACTGTGTACCACTATATTGCAAAATGAAATTCATTCTGCCTGACCTGAGAAACAAGTCACCTCTTTGTCCACACTGTACATGTTATTGGGTCGTTCACCCACTTGGAAGTGGTCTCCGTCATAAAGCTGATTGCTTCGGCGCCACAGCACTTGTGTTCGAGTAACCTTTACTCTTGACAGTGGTCTTAAACATAAACAGTGATTGGGCAATCAAGCCCACTAAGAAGGGACATCATGTTTCTTTCCTTCACTCACTCACTCACTCACTCACTCACTCACTCACTCACTCACTCACTCACGATGTGGTCTCAGAGGCTGAGGATGACCCCACTGCTCTGTGCACGCTAGGTATGTGCTCTATAAAGTGAGTTTTTAATGCATCATCACATACTCTCACCAGAACAAGTACAGTACCAGAAGTTTCACCCATGACACGAATTTCAATGTTAATGGACCTAATTTATACATTCAACTTTATAATAGGCATATATATGTAACCACAGAGAGGAAAAACAATTTATATGGAGTTTAGAGCCTTCCATGGTTTCAGGAATCCACTTAAGCACTTGGAGCAGACATCTCACACAGATGAGGGGGCCTATGGTAAATAATTATTTTAAGAGGCTATTGCAAACCAATTTTCTTTTTTCCTCCCTTTTAACATGGGTTGAAATACACAACAAACAGTGTGCAGGGTAGGTGGCAGTACCAGAAAGCATAGCAACCCATACTCAGCCTTCTTATTCAGGAGACCACAGAGTCTTTTTGCCAAAAAAGGGCAGCTTGTCACTTGGCCCCTGCTGTCAGATATTCTCAATTCTTCAAGCCCTGGGGAAAATTTTTTACATTAAAGCACGTTGTTATTTGAAAATGGGAATATGTACTTTGAATTTAAATGCAGCAAAGTATAACGAGGTGAAGACAAAGTAAACTCAGGAATAGGCCACATTCTGTTCTGTCCACAGACTGGAGGTTTTCTATCTCAACTTTATGTACTAGGTAGAATGAAGAGGGCTGACAATCTCAAAAGAATAAAATTCTCCAAACCCAAAAGGCAAAGTATAAGCTAACATTGATTCATCCAGTCAATTAGGAAGTTTATAAAGATTGTGGCTTTTGAGGTTATAGAATTGGCTCAACGGGTAAAGCACTTGCCATGCAAGCTGCACATGCTGAGTTCAGATCTCCAGGACCAAGTGAAAGCCCTTGCTTGTAGTGAGTGATGAACCTATGGAAAAGGGAGGCGCGAAGAATTTCCTGAAACTCATGAACCAGCTAGCTGCAGGACATTGGCTGATGGGGAAGGCCCAGCCTATGGTGGGTGGGAGTAGGCCCTGGAATAAAATACAGAGAGCTGGTTGAGAAAGCTGGCATCATTGTATACACTTGGCCAGACTTTTTATTTCTGGCCAAATGTATACAATGATGCCAACTTACTGGTCTGGCAAGTAAGGATCGTTCCTCTCTCAGCCATTATGTAGAAATGATATGGCTAGTTAGTTCCTTGGCCCTAGTGTTGAGCCAAGCTGGACTGAGAACTGTAACCCAACTATCAAGAGAAAATAAACCCCTTGTTTCCTTAAGCCATCTGATGGCCGGCAATCATGCAGGCTAACTGCAACAAGGACCTAAATTCAGATTTCCACAGAACACACATAAATATCAGTGACCACCTGTAATCCCAGCACTTGGGAGATGACGACAGAGAGTACCCAGAACAAACTAGCTAGCAAGACCAGTCCAATTGGTGAACTCTGGGTTCAACTGAAAGACCATTCATCAAAGATTAGGTGAACAGAATTGAGGAAGATTCCCAACATCTCCTCGAGGTCCCCAAATGCACATACACACACACCTGTGCATATACACACCAGCACATATACATGAATCCACACACATATGAACATATAAGCACACACACACACAAAAATTTTTTTAAAAATATGGCAATAGCATAAAGACGGACATACAGACATCCCAGAAATAAACACTTCCATATGACCAACTGACTTTCATAAAGGTGCTGAGACCATAAGACAGATCTTGAAAACAAACAGTGTAGATCAACTGGGTGGTGACCTGCTGGATCAACTGGGTGGTGACCTGCTGAAGAACAAGGCTAGATCCTTACATATAAAAATTTAAACAGTGGGAGCTGGAAAGATGGGTCAGGAAAACTTCTACTTCACAAGCAAAATGCCCTGAGTTCAGATGCCCAGATCCCATGGGAAAAACAAAAATCAAAAACAAGACAAAAAAACAAAAAACTGGACAGAAACTTCTGACCTTAGAAGGCAAAGTCTGGGAAACTCTAGGCCAAAGCAACAAAGAAACAGAGAAATCCAGGATGGTTCCCAAAGCCACCCTTAGGACTCCACAGGCACACACACTCAAGTGACCTCTTTCACACCCACACCCACACACACACACACACAAAACGTACTCACATGTGTGCATAGATACCACACCCAAATCTTCAAAAACTTCAAAAAAATTTAATTAAAAATTAAAACAATGAAACACCTTAAAACTTTAAAATTTGGGGCTGGAGAGGTGGCTCAGGGGTTAAGCCTCTGCCTTGCAGGCAGAAGGTCCTGAGTTCGGATCCTAGACCCCATGTATAGACCCCATGTATAGACCCCGGGCGGAAGCGGGGGTGGCCTGCTTTTCTGGTCCTGGTAGGGCGGAGCCTGTGAATCCTGGGGTAGAGTAAACAAGGAGGTCAAGGCGGTCCATGGTGATTCCCGAATTTGCCCGTGGTTTTACACACACACACACACACACACACACACACACACACACACACACACACACACGTGTACAATTGAATAAATAAAAAAGAAACTTTAAAATTCATTGAACTCCTAAGAGAAAAGCTTTATGGCACTGGACTTAATTGCTCAGATAACATCAAAACCACAGGTAACAAAAGAAAAATATTGAAAAATTGAACTTAATCAAAACTTTGTACATCAAAGCACACCATTAAAATGAGAGACACCCTACAGAAGGCTCTCCCATATTTACAAGTCACCTTTCAGATTAAAATCAAGAGTATATAAGGAATTCCTACAACTCAACATGAAACAACCTAATTCAAAAACAAGGAAAAACTTTGAAAGGTATTTCTTCAAAACAAAGCCAACATGATAAGATGCTAGACATTACTAGTTATTAGGTAAAGCAACCCAAACTGGAACTAGACGCTGGTGCACATAATCAGGGTAACTGTTATCAAATCTTGAGAGCTGGCAAGGATGTGGAGAAACCTTGTACATTGCTGTTCCACTATGTGGAACAATTCAGAAACTCCTCAAAAATTTAATACAAAGGCTGAAGAGATGGCTCAGAGGCCAAAGCCTTCGCCTCATAAGCTAAAGGACTTGTAAAAATTTAGGTGGACTGCACTTCTGGTCCTGGCAGGCAAAACCTGGTAAACTCAAGAGCAAAGCAATAATAATAAGATAGAGCAAATCAGGATGATTCCCCAAGTCTCTCTTGGGCCTCGATAGGCGCGGGCACATGCACACATACACTCATAAGAATAAGAATAATAATATAACTCCCCATGATCCAGCAATCCTGTTACAAGTTACCCAAGGGAATTGAAATCATCATCTGAAAGAGATACACATTTCCCTTGTTTGCGCAGAATTACTTGCACAGCCAAGACACAAAAACAGAAGCTCAGTGGTTAAACACTTTCTTAGCATACACAAGACTGTTTCAATGCTCAGACCCGGAAAAACAAACAACAGAAATGTGAAAACAGTCTAAACAGCCAGCAGATTGATAGCATGAGGCATAACATGTGGCATAAAGTAGACATGGTGGCACACTGCTATAATCCCAGCACTTGAGGTTGAGGCAGAAGGATCATGAGGTAGAGGCCAGCGTGGGCTCAATACTGAGAACTTGTCAAAAAAAAAAACCTTAAAGGGAAAATATATTTAAAATGGCTTATTAGTCAACCTTAAAAAAAAAAAAAAAAGATGGCATTAGGCATGGTGGCTCCTGCCTGCAATCCCTGCAGTAGGGATGTGGAAACAGGAGGATTATATGTTCAAAGCCTGTGATTTCAGTCTCAAGGTGAGGTAGGGGCAGAGTAAAGTATTCAGGAGCAAGACCTCGAAAGCAAGAAGAAAATAGGATGAGGGAAGAAGTTGCTATATGGAGCACCAAGGATGAATGTGGAGGACATGAAATAAACCTGTCAGAGGACAGACACTGAATGTGAGACAAGGAGAGTTGGATCCAGAGAAGCAGAGAACTGTGGCAGCTGGAGTAAGGGCAGCTGCTATTCAATAGGCATAAAGTTGCATTTATACAAAATGCTAAATTCTAGATTCTAACACACACACACACACACACACACACACACGAGGACAGAACTTAAATTTTTTACAAAAATTTAAAAGGTGATCGTGAGGGGCTGGAGAGGTGGCTCAGCGGTTAAGCCTCTGCCTTGCAGGTGGAAGGTCCTGAGTTCAGATCCTAGACCCCATGTATAGACGCCAGGCGGAAGCAGGGGGTGGCCTGCGTTTCTGGTCCTGGTAGGGCGGAGTAGTTCCCGAATTCGTCCGTGGTTCTACACACATACATACATACACACACATACACACACATGCATATGCATAATTGAATAAATAATAAAAAAATTAAAAAAAAGAAAATATATGCATGTAGATATTTATTAAAAAAGGTGATCATGAGAATGATACATTTTATGTTACATTTGCATTCTACTACAAACTCAAAAAAAGGGTAAGATTTTCAGTAGTGTGACTTAAGAGAATTTTTCTACCTTGTGGCTGACATAATGATGCAAGCTATCATGAAATGAACTATACGCCATTAAGGGGCAGATAAGTTAGAACAAAATATCTATAGTGAAACACTAGAAAGGTGTTAGCTATCATGTGACTAACATGAGAAGCTCTTTTCAGTTATCTCAGGAACTATACCTGTGGGTTTAGTTGTTCTGTCACAACATCTTGTACAGCAAGTCAATCGATATTTACTAATAATGACTAACTCTGAAGAACTACAAACAATCCAATTACCATGGAACATTAACATTTGAATTTATTTATTCATTCATTCATTCATTCATTCATTCATTTATTTATTGTATGTGTCTGTGTGTGTCTGTGTTGTCTGTCTGTCTCAGAGGGCACTGTGTCCCTGTGGAGGACCAAGGGTGACTTCAGGAAACATCCTGGATGCCTCTACCTGCTTTTTTGCTTTGCTCTGGGATTTTCCAGGCTCCACCCACCAGGGCCAGAAGTGCCTGTAGTTCTCTTCTGCCTGTTCTTCCTGGTGTTTTTTGGTGGGACCTGGGATCTGAACTCAGGAACTTCTGCTTATGAGGCAGAGTTTAACCCCTGAACCATCTCTCCAGCTGGGAGCATCAACTTTTGAATAAGTTATCCACAGTTTCTTTTAAATGCTAATTTGTGTTACAACGAAAAAGATTTTTAAACCTTCCAGTGTATGTTGCTTCAAATTTAAAAAATAGTCTTAATGTATATGTGTTAGTGTATGTTTGTGTGGTGTTATGTGTGAGGTGTTTGACCACTGAGGTCAGATGAGGATTGCTCTCTCTCTGCTTTATTTCTTTAAGACAGGGTGTCTCACTGAACCTGGAGCTAGGCTGTCAGCCAGCAAGCACTATTGATCCTCCTGTCTCCACTCACCACAGCTCTAGAATTTCAGGTGCACACAGCCATGCCCAGCTTCCTACACAGGTGCTGGGATTCAAACTCAGGTCCTCGTCATTGTATAGTAAGAGCTCTTCTCCAGCATGCCATCTCCCCAGCCTCTGCAAGCTGTTTTAATAAATATCAGAAACATATCCACACTTAAAACAAATAAACTACAGAATAAGTAGTGTCTTACTTCCACACACAAAGTATTCCTAAAAACATGGGCTGCTTGGCAGCTTGTTCTCACAGCATTTTCAAGGCAAGAGAATGGAGTCTAACACCAGCTGGCCATGGGTTCAAGGCCAGCCAAGGCTACATACAGAATGTTTTCTTGCTTTAAAAAAAGTTTATATATATTTATATATATAAATATTTTGTGTATATATGTATATAATCACAATATGTATACAAACATGTATGAAAGTAATAAAGTTTATTTAAACTGTTATGAATTAAAAAAATAAAGCAAGTGCTGGGTAGATGACTCAGTTGATAAAGTACTTCCTACACAAGCAAGAGGACCTGAAGAGGACCTGAGTTCGGATCCCCAGAACTAACATAAAAGCTAGATTCAATGTCATGTATTTGTATCTACAGCATTGGGAGTCGGGGGACACAGAGACAGGTGGATTCCTGGACCTCAGAGATCAGCCATCAAATCTAACAGACTACCAGAAGGTGAGCTCCAGCTTCAATGAGAGACCTTGTCTCAAGGTGGAGACCCCTGACATTAAGCTCTGGCTTCCACACACATTGCTCATACATGCAAAATAAGTAAGCAAATACAAACATACACTCAAATATAAAACGAAACAGAAATTTACAAAGACATGCTAGGAACTCATCAACCTCAATTCCAGTGCTTTAGGTGGGGAAGTCCTCATCCTTGCATTTATTTCTAGAATTTAATACACACTCTTCCATAACCAACCCACTGAGCATGAACACCTAGGTTCAAAGACTCTGTACCTAGAAAGCACCAAAAAAGCAACCATCGATCACATCATGGGCTTTTATAGGTAAGAGAAGCACTTTTGCTTCCATTTTTTTTCTCATACACGTTTATAAAAATGAGGGCAAAGTGCATTAAAGCATTCAAACAAAGTGCATTAAAGCATTCAAACAACAGTTGTAACATTGCTGTGAATATCCAACCACTAGCGAGCCAAAAGGCACTCTGAGTCCGTGCAACAGTGTAAGTACCCAACCCAAATTTGGGGTATGAAAGGCCTTCGAAGGGTGAGCATTGTCCACTTAAAACTGCAGCAGGTCCCAAAGTCCAAAGCACAAAAGGTGACTCAAGCAAAGACTGTGCTATAAAATACTCAACAGCCTGCAGAGTTACTCACTATGTTAAGTGGGAAAAATTGGCTTGTAACCATGTAGGATCTACTCCTTGAGAAGAGGCACGAAAAATGCAAAACAGATCATTTATCTGGTGTTGCAGTTAATATTTTCTATGAACCAGCATTTTTAAAAATTGTTCTCAATGACCACATTATTTCTTCTTTAACAGGATGCATGGCAAGAATGACCACAATAACCATCTGTAAAGAGTTGATTTAGAATCAAGATTATTTTATTCATTGTTATAAGTGTGTGCATGCACATGCACGTACCCACTTAGATGCCAGGAACTGAACTCCAGTATGCAAAGTACACATTCTACAACCTCCCAAACTCTACAAAGCTATTTAGAGTAACATGTTATAAGCAGCACCAGATACGTTAGTGAGATACAGCATGCACATTCAATGTTAATTCCATAATGACTGGCAATGGGGCAAATTCTGAAAAAGAATATTTCCCCTTTATTTCATGATTACTAGTAATCATCTATCTCAAATTCTGCCTCAATGGTGAATGTCTAAGTGACTGACTATCCTTCTCCAGAAGCCCTGGAACCCCACGATGCCCCATGCTGCTCTGCTACATCCTGTTCACAAATCACAGCAAGTTCACCACTGACCTGTGCGACTGGTTAGGCTTCTTTATCTGTGTGCCTCAGTTCTTGCCCCTATAAAAAGAGTCTCAAGAGGCCTGTCCCCAAGATTCAATGGATATGTGGAGAATACAATAGACATAGTCTTTGTGCTACAACTACCGTCTTTATTACTCTGATCAACACAAGAATCTACCGCTCAACACCTGAGAAATGCCTCTCTAATTAAAAGTTTCTGGGTGGGATGTTCCCTCTAGTCACTGGAAGGTTCTCAAGAAGAGCCCAGCAACTATGCAGACAAGAATGAACGGAAGAGAGGGAATGCACTTACAACATAGAGACGTTTGTAGTTGATTCTCCCACACAAACTGCACCTAATTCCACTGCCAATCATCCCAGTCCAGGAAATGAAAATGAGCTTCTGACTTGCTAGTGTTCTGAAAGTCCAGAAGCAAATGGTTCGTGGGACAAAGCAGTAGCTTAGCCCTCACAGTCATCTATAAACATCTGCATAAAATGCTGGACATGTAATCAAAAGTAACCACCAATAGCTGGGAGGGGAAGTCACTGGGGCTGAGGAGAGAGTGCCTTGGGTAAGGCACGTGCTGGCAGGCAAGGATGAGCACTTGCTCCTAGTGACTCATGTAAAATATGATGGGCACGATGCCACTCTTACAATGCCAGCAGTGTGGAGGCAGAGAAAGGTGTCTCAAAACACCAGGTGGACAGTGCCTGAAAAATGACCTCCATTCTCTGGACACACACATGCATGCCCTCCCTTCCTCAAACACACACACACACATTGCTCCAGTTTCTCTTCTGTTGCTGATATAAATATATGGTCAAAACAACTCAAGGGGTCAGGGGGTTTACTGCAGCTGACAATTCTCACTTACAGTTCATCAGCATGGCAAGAGAGTACATAATACTATCAGGAGCCAAGAGAACTTGATCCACTCTGTCTACGCAAGAGCTGCAAGAGGGACCTAGTTTCTCACTTGTCAGCATGCCCATGTGCCAAAACAACAAACCAGCTCTCTCCATCTTTTCCTGCTGCCCAGGGAATGGTCCTACCCACTATTGCTGGGTCTTTCCACATCAATTAGATAATCTCCCACAGGCTTACTCAGGACTTTCTTTAACTAACTTTTCAAAGATGTACCCAAAAGGTAAATCTTTGATTGTCAGGTTGGCATCTGTAACTAACTGACGCACATATATACATAAGTATACCACCCTAAAAAAAAAAAATCACATTAATGAAAACCAACAGCAATGACAACAAGAAAAGATCCATAGTGATTCCCAGATGCCAGAATTTTAGAAACAGACTTTCCAACTTATCTTACTATGTTTAAAGACACAAAAGACAGTATTAAGAATTTCCGCTATGACCTAAAATTTTTTTTAAAAAACATCTAATTTGAAATTGTAAAACTAAAAAAATTAGGGCCTCAGGTCATCCAGCACCACACAAAATGGGCATCATGGAGCATACACTTGGAGATCGGGACGATCAGAAGTCCACCGTTATCCTTGGCTACACAGAGAGTTGAAAGCTAACCTGGGCTACATACAAGAGACTCTATTCTCAAAAGAAAGGTAGTTGATAGATGCTATGATAAAGAAGTTGGTGGTAAGCAGAAAGATGAATCAAAAGAAAATCATCAAATGAGATCAAGACTATGTCTCAAAAAAAAAAAAGAAAAATTCACAACTAAATAGTAAAATTGTTAAAGACAAGATTCAACAGCAGAGCTTACAAGTAACCAGACCACAGATGACCTTCAAAGTAGTAACAACTATACTAACAATTAAGTCCAGTGATTTAGGGAGTTCAATGTCAGGAACAGAACATGATCTTTAATATATAAAAAGAAATCCTATTACCAACCTATTTTGTCAGCTACAAAATACTAATATAGTTTAAAAATCGATTTGGTTCCAGGTGCGTAGCTCACACCTAAAATCTTAGCATTTGTAGGCAGAGGCAGAACTGAAGGGCCAAAGTGACCGGAACCCAAACATCAGATGAGAACTGAGAATGATAACTAATTCCTCTGATCAGCTACTGATACATTAGTTTCTCCAGTACAACGACAGATATCCCACCAGCTTTATGCTACCCTCTTCTCTTCTACTTTGGTAATTTAAAAAAAGTGGATGTCTCTTGCAAAATGTATCTTACTTGAAGTTGATCTCTGGCCTCCATGCATGCATCTGCACATATATATATGAACATGCATATACACCCATATATAACACATGATAGCCTTTTTAAATGATAAAGGCAAAGAACATTATTGGATATAAAAACGATGAAAAGCATGACAGGTTTCTTTTTTGAGAAAGACACAAAGATGAAAAGAAAAATGTTAGAGCTACAGGGAGAAAAAAAAAATCACAGTGTGCATTTTAAAATTTTCCTCAGGAGGGGCTGGAGAGGTGGCTCAGGGGTTAAGCCTCCGCCTTGCAGGCGGAAGGTCCCGAGTTCGGATCCCAGATCCCACGTATAGACGCCAGGCGGAAGCGGGGGCGGCCTGCACTTCTGCTCCTGGTAGGGCGGAGCCTGTGAATCCCGGGGCAGAAGGAGGTGGAGGCGTCCATGGTGGTTCGCGAATTCGTCCGTGGTTCTACACACACATACACACACACACAGACACGCGCGTGCACATACACACAGTTGAATAAATAATAATAATAAAAAAAAATTAAAAAAAAAATTTTTCCTCAGGAATTGAAAAAAAGATTAAAAAACATCTTAATAAAAGTCTGATCAGGGCCAGAAAGATGAATTAGCAGGAAAAGTGCCTATGTGCAAACCTGGTGCCCCGCGTTTGATTCCCGAGGCCCACATTATAGAAGGAGAGATGACTTCTGAAAGTCGTCCTTTGACCTCCACATAAAAGTGTGCAGTGCATCCCGCATATGTGCTGCTCTCTCTCAAATGTTTTTTAAAATCTCAACAACATGAAAACATGATCAGAACCTATATAAAATACTAGGAACAACTGCAAAATATATATCCTTTTCGCATATGAAATATTTTCATGGGTATGTGTGTATGAGGTACGTACACATGACCGTGTATACATATACGAATGCCTAAGAGTGATACTGGGAATCAATTCTCCATTGTTCTTCCACTTGACTGTTTTAAGGCTGGGTCTCTAAATCCAGAGCTTACTGATGGGGCTGACCCAGCTACCCATCTTGCTCTGGAGATTCCCAGGCCCCATCTTCAAGGGAAGAAGTACAGACAAGTCAACATGCCCGCCAGACAATTCCTGAATTCTCTTGCATGACAAGTGTTTTAACTACTAAGCCATCCATCTTATCAGTCCACGAAATGAAAATTTTATCATTAACAGGACCACAAAGTGTGTTTCAAGAAATTTCAAAGAACAGTCAATAGATCAACACTTTGACCACAAAGTGCTTGCATATCAAACTCAAATATTTTGGGGACAGAATCAAAACTCCTGAGCAAAATTTTAGCAACAGAATTCAGAAATAAGTGAACAAAGCAGGGATACAGGAAGAAAAGGAGATATAGATAATCTATATATAGATTGTCTTAATGCTAGAGTTGGGTATTTAGAAACAAAGGCTTTAACAATCAATCATATCAATTGCCCCAGGCTATGCCACTGAACTCTTACTCACGAACTCTTACTGTGTAGATGACTCAGAGGGAGGTTCAGTTCCCACATAAATGGATGGGAGGGAGGAAGTGGGAGGTGCCTGGTGAAAAGGAGAGAGGGAGGGAGAGTGAGAGGGAGGGGTGAGAAGGGGGAGAGTGTAATGGGGAATGACAGTGTAGGGGAAGGGAGAGGGGGAGAGAGAGAGGAGGGGGTTACCTATTGAGCTTAAATGATTAAGCAAAAAAAATGTGTAATAAAATAAAAAAGGTATCAGGTAAATGAACATTGTTACAAGACCTCTGGCAAGTGGTGATGCTGTGTCATAGTTAGGCACAGGTGTCAACTTGACAGTTGAGGGTTTGAGCTCTGGGCACATTTGTAGAGAATTAGTTGTCAAATTAAGTCCAGAGCAAACTTGCTGGAAATTGTCTATCTGATGGGGAAAGCCCAGCCTATCTATGGTGGATGGGACTAGGCCCTGGAATAAAATCCAGATTGCTGATTGAGAAAGTTGGCACTCTTGTGTACACTTGGTCAGACATGCTCATCTGGCAAGTAAGGATAGTCCCTCTCTCAGCCATTCTGTAAAGATAGTGCGGTTAGTTCTCTTGGCCCTGGTGTTGGTGTGAGCTATCCTGTCAAGCTGGATTGAGAACTGTAACCAGACAATCGTAAGAGAAAATAAACCCCTTGTTCCCTTAAAAAAAAAAAAAAAAAAAGGTCAATCATATCAAGCATCTTGGCCAAGATTAGAATAAAAAGCCCCTTTACCGGATTAAAGAGTGGTATCTACAAATATCATATACTCTGGTTTCTCTTCAGATCATACAAATTGTTCACTTTATACTACAAGTATCATATAAATGGGAAATATAATTTCCCTCTAAGACCAGAAATTAAACAAAGATACTATTCCAGCTCTAGCTATATCACCTTCATAAAACATTTTACTAGAGTTCTAGCCAGTGCAATCAAGCAAGGAAATGAAAAGCTGTATGGATTGAATGAAAAGGAAGCAGTCACATTTCACAGAAGAAACTCAGAATAGTGCACTTACGATCCCATTATTAGAATCTGTATACAAGTTTAACAGATGCTAAACACAAGAACACTTTAAAAAAAACACACAAGAACACTTTAAATTTTATACTACATTGTTATACAAATGCTATACATATAACATTTCTATAATCACACAAGATGACAAAAAAATTCTGCCAATGACATTTCCAGCAACATGGTGTATATCAGAGGGCATTGTGTGTTCCTGTGGAAGATGACCAAGGGTGACTTCGGGAATCATCCTGGATTGCTTCTACCTCCTCCTTGCTTCACTCTGGGATTTACTAGGCTCTGCCCACAGGGCAGGAAGTGCAGGCCACAGCTGGTTTCTGCCGGGCATTTTCCTGTGGGACCTGGAATCTGAACTCAGGACCTTCTGCTTATGAGACAGAGTCTTAACCTCTGAGCCATCTCTCCAGCCCTATGGCAACGTTTTTAAAAAGATCAAATGCCTATTAGTCAATCCAACTAAAGGTACACAAATCTGTATTCAGGAAGTTATATAATACTGATCACAGAAAAGCTCTAAAGTAAAGTATATGCTATTTTTTTAACTTGGAAGATTCAACATAAGAAAAATGCTTAATTTCTACAATTGAGCTATATAATCAGTGTGATCCCTACCAAAATTCCAAGAGATTTTTGCTTGTTTGATTGAGTTTTTTGGGTTTTTTTGTTTTTTGTTTTTTGCTAGAATGTGGTATACTTATATGGAAAGAAATGGGTTAGTAAATAAGACACTACTGATTACAACCAAGTTGTAAAAGGACAGAGATGAATGGAATTTTAGACAGACCCCCAATATACCCAAAGATACCTAGTTTGCAACATAGACAGGAGGGCTCAGCAGGAAAGGCCCTTGTTGGCACAAGTGTGTATTCAGGAGGCTGAGGCAGAAGAATGACAAGCTCAAGGCCTGTCTGAGCTCCAGAGTACATTTGAGGCTGGCCTGCGCACCTTACTACAAGGTGCTGCTGGGACACAGCTCAGGGACAGAGCCTAGCATGAGGAGAGCCCTGGGTTCTATCCCCAATACCACCAAAAAGAGAGAAGACAACCTTTAACGGCATGGTCGAGAGAGTAAGGGATCAGGTCAGTCACAGAGCAGTGACTGCTTAGTATGCTGCAGTCCTGAGTTCAATCTCCAGAGCCCAGGAAACCGGACAAACAAAAAGGTTTTCAGCAAAACCACAGAGAGAATAGCATTATCTTAACCTCAAACTGGAAATAACTCAAATGTCCAAGGGCAGAAGAGTTGCGGTTTATTCATACAATATAGTGATAGAAATAAATGAACCACAGCTATGCTCAGTGCAAACAACTCTTAAAAACATGTTTAGTGAAAAACACCAAACACTTAAGAATATACTGAATGATTCCATTTGTATGAAAATTCAAAAAACAAATGACTCTCAATGAGAAAGCTTGAGTGGTTAAGCTGTAACACTGAAAAGCATAAAGGTCAGAACAATAGTTGCCACTGGAGGACAGGAAGAAGGCACTGCCGCGTTCTTTCTCTTGACCTTGGTATGATTTATGAAAACACACTGGAACACATTCTTTTATGTAATCTAAACTTTAAAAAGCTCAAAAGCAAGGCTGGGGAAATGGTTCAGCAAGTAAAGCTGAGGTCCAGTGGTCAGATCTGCAGGGAAAGGCCAGAAACAATTGTAATTCCCTGTGTGGCCCAGAAGATGGAGGAACAGAGAGCTGCAGAATCTGCACAAGCTCCTAGAGCTAACCAGACAAACAGATGAGCTGAAAGAGCCCACCTTGCACAAGGCAGAATGGAGGGAATGACGTACAGCGCCCCCGCCCCCCCATGCACTCACACGCATACACTCCTCTCCACTGATGAACAGCTTACTATTACAACCCTAATGAAAGCAACTTTTTTTCTGAACCTCACTCCCTGATGACAACTGGTCCCTGGTCAGTGACTGTAAGATATGGCTGGTGTTGGCAGTCTTCCTTCTTATTACTGCTTCCCCGATTTTGATAAAGCTCTTTGCAGGAGATAATTCCTTTAATAAATGTCTTTTATTAGAATACAAAGTTAACACAAGCTTACTATTAGAGTTTGCACATTATATAAAAAGGCACAAAAACGTCTTTTTTTTTAAACCAATGGAAAAATGTTCCTTATAACTGTAACAATGACTTCTACGAGTCTTTCTTTACAAGTATGTATTGTTCACTAAGTTGTATGAAATAATATATAATATTCACATTGGATTTTTAGTCCTGGTAAAGACATGTAACCATGAGTAAAAAGAAATCAGCAGCCAGAAGCAGGGAAATGGCTCAGGGGTAGCAGGATTGTGATGTAATTCCAACAACCAGAGTCTGAGCCCTCTCACCCACATCAAAGTCCCAGAGCTCCTGCGGCAGAGACAGGACGATGATCAGTAGTAGCTCACAGGCCAGCCTGGCATATATCCCAGCGGGAAAACAGAGGACCCTGCCATAGCAAGGTTTGAGGTAAGAACTGAATCCCAAAAACTGTCCTCCAACCTTCATGTGTTTGAGTGCATGTGGCTTCATTCCTCAAAAAAGAAAAGCAAAAGTAATAAAAAATACTTCATGATAGTTAAGAAACCAAAAAAGGGCTGGAGAGGTGGCTCAGGTGTTAAGCTTCTGCCTTGCAGGCGGAAGGGCCCAAGTTTTGATCCTAGACCCCACGTATAGACGCCAGGCGGAAGGGGGGGGCTGCGTCTCTGGTCCTGGTAGGGCGGAGCCTGTGAATCCCCGGACAGAGTAAACAAGGAGGTGGAGGCGTCCATGGTGGTTCCCGAATTCACCCGTGGTTCTACACATATTCACATACACACACACACACACACACGCACATACACACGCACACACATGCATACACGCACAATTGAATAAAAAAAAAAAAGAAAGAAACCAAAAAAATCCCTGAGCAAAAGTAATTAGTTGTAACTGATAAAAAGGACTGGAATCCATTTTTCTCTGCAGGCACCTTACATGGTCCACTTTCCATTTCAGGCCATAAATTAAGGTAAGGTATTCTAAACTTAATCAAGGTTCAAGGTAATCTAGTTTATCTCACTAAAAAGCAACTCATGAAAATTGAATTACAGGCAAGTTAGAATTCACTCTCAACTGGCCCTTCTGCAGCAATGACAATTACTACACAAAGATTTGTCACTATCTTTAGCAGCACAGCAAAGTCTTTTTCTTGCAGCAATTCCTTTCGAGACAATGCAAATAGTAACAGCAGGTACCCACCTTGGTATACAGTATGTGGGATTTTTATGAACATTCTGCACATCATAAATCCACAAGGGCAAATACCACCGAAATGGTTACAGGTTGGGGTTCTGTCAAAGTTAAGCATAGGTGTCAACTTGACCTTTGAGGGTTTGAGCTCTGGGCACATTTGTAGAGAATTAGTGGTTGAGTTAGGCCCAGAGCAAACCTGCAGGAGATTGTCTAGCTGATGGGGAAAGTCCAGTCCATGGTGAGTGGGATTAAGCCCTGGATAAATCACCGAGAGCTGGTTGAGGAAGGCAGCATCCTTTTGTATACTTGGCCAGACATGCTGGTCTGGCGAGTAAGGATTGTCCATCTCTCAGCTGTTGTGTGGTGATGGTGCAGCCAGTTCCCTCAGCCCTGGTGTCTGTGTGTGCTCTCCCATCAAGGTGGACTGAGAACTATAACCAGAAATCACAAGAGAGAATAAACCCTTGTTCTCTTAAGCTGTTTGATAGTCATTTATCAGCAACTATGCAGTTGAACTGCAACAGGCTTCTAGTAGGCACAACTCTGGGCTATTTCTCATTTGTGATTTTTTTTTAAAAAGAAATACACTATGCTGAGTATGTGTAATGAACACAAATTTTGTTTGTTATTTTCAAAAAGAAAAGTGCAAGACAAGTGTGGTGACAGAAGCTGGTCATCCCTGCCCTAAGAGGTTGAGTGGGACAGCCCAGGACTGGTCTGTGTCAGCTACACTGCAGTAGGATTCTATCTCAAACAAGCAGAAGATGTGAAGTTATTTATTAAGGGTGAATAAAGAATCCTGAAGAGTTTTCAAGTCAGAACAGTATCAGAAGAAACATCTGACCTTTGTATTTGGAAAAACTGCACAGCCTTTAACATATTCCTAACAAGAGTTCAAAAAACTCACTGGCTTAAAAGAAAAATGTTTCCAAAATGCTTATATAAAAGAGGTGGGGGGCTTACAAACTGATACACAGACAAAAGACTTGTTTTAAGCCCATAGAAAGTTTCCTTCTGTTGACAAGTGTACTAACTTTATGTAAGAAAATGACTTGGATCTAGGAAATATGCAACTTACCTTCAGATAGTTCAATAAAAATAATGACAATAATAATAATAATATGGTAATGGTAACAAAATGAATATAACAAATCTTCCCCCCTCTTCAGGGTTCTGGGCACTCTGCCACTGAGCTCCATGCCCCACTGTGTGAAAGCAAATTCTGAACATAGGAAATGTGAATGTGAGTAAATTCTAGGAGCATCTGTGTACAATTTTGCATTTTTGTAGTCCTAAGGTTATTTCTAAGCAATAAATTTTAACGGAAGAAAAGTATGAAAAGAGACAGGAAGGGTGGGATTGGATAATAAAGGATGAAAATACAAATTCATTGTATTTATCTATGAAAGTATCAAGAAACAGAAAATTTTTACTGGAAAAAGGAGCAAGAAAAATTACATTCAAAATTATGTTAAAAAAAAAAAAAATAAAGACCATGCTGGACAACTTGAAGCAAGATCACTGGGGAAAAAAACAGTCACATCTTCTGTGCTAATGACAACACAGGCAGGACCAAGAGTGACTTGACACCAGCACTGTCCAAGAGAAACATAAGGAGAGCCACCTGGGGAGTATTTGAATTTCTAGTGGCCACATCAGAATGAAAAGAAACAGAGAAGTTGATGCAAATCCACTTTAGTAAGCCTACGTGTCAGTGTAAAAGTAGAGATACTTTTTGACTTTTCTGCAAACTAAGCCTTCAAAACCTGGTATGTATGTTATACTTTACAACACATCTCAATTCAGAAGCTAATTTTTCACAGGAAGTACTCGGTCTACATTTAATTTCATAAAATGTACTTTCAAAATGTAGACTCATTACACAGAGTTGCTTCAAAATCGACTTTCCAGTTACTTTTCAAAAACTTTTAGTGATGAAAAGCTCATTCCTCAGCCACATTAAACACACAGCCAGCACCACAACCACACCTGGCTGCCGCCACGCTACATGGAGCCTGCTCACTCTCAAGTGGAATAGCACAAGAGAACAGCACAGATTCCTCTTAAGGACCACATTGATAAACTTAGTTTATCCTATTATCAAAACACATACTTATGACCGATGGGCTACTCCAGCATCTCTCCCAGGCCCCATGAGCCCAAGCCACCTTTCACAAATACCAAGACAAAGCCTTCTCTCTTCTGCCTCTGAAGATGGGCAAACCAGTGACCGACCCTCTTGCTTTCACAAGTGGCAGTGCAAACTCAAGTTGTGGCTCTCAGAAGCCTCAATGTCCACTGTCAAGGATTCAGAGCTTTGGCACGAATACTATCTCATGATTCCTAAATGGGAGCATGTACAAAGGAAACTTGTCTGGGATTTACAAGAGGAAATGACCATGGGTAGAGAGGTGTTTCTTTTTTCTTCTTAAACAGGTGGAAGAGATTAATTTAGTCAACAGCAAGCAACACTAAAGATTTGCCAATCAATAATTCTGTGCCAAGCAACTTGATCAGGGATTTGGCCAGAAACCTTTTGGCTAAGTTCAATAAGGGCCTTCCAGAGACATCCTGGTTGGGGCCACTCTCCTCTAAACCAAGGCTTAAGCAACCCTTTGCCTGACAACATATAAACAAAATCAAAACTAATACACGTGAATAAAAATTCTGCCAGCTGATAAAAGACCACTTGAAAGGCAACTTTGTGGGGACAAAAACAGATATCCAAAGACAGTTGACATAAAACGGCATTTTAAAAGCATTCTGAAGAAAATTGCCCAGTTCTTACTTTGTTTAGGCACACTTTTAAGTTGAGCAGTGTGTGGTTAACAGCTGAACTTAAAATCTATGACAACTTAATTTGATATTGCTGTTTTTCCCCCTCTGGAGGTATATGGGTTGCATTCTTTAAAACTGGCGCATACTTTACTGTGAATTCACGACAGCCAGATGCTTCTCATTCTAGGTCCACCTCACACACAAAAACTTTCCCACTCCCTTCCTCCCTCTCCCCCCACTCCTACTCTCCTTCCCACCAAACCCCTCCCCTCTTTGGGTAGCTGCTTTTCGTGGGTCATCTTATCCGGGATCACAGATGCAGTCCTGCCTATTACTGAACACTAAAATAACCCTAGAGTCCGTGCACACATCGACCATTTCTACTTAAACCTTGACTCCTCCTGGACATACTATCAAAGCTTTAAAAGGATAAACACAACGTTTTTAAGCTGTTGCGTCCAAGGTCTTTCTTTTTCCTCCTTAGATTTGGAAATATTTACACATGCCACAGAAACGAATACTAAGTTGGGGGAGGGTATTTAGAAAGTTCTCCGATTTATCAAACCCAGTGTCTCCGACATTAGTTCAACGCGCAGAAATCAGCGGTGACTTTAAATACTGAGATTTTGAAGAAAACTACACCAGAAGCGCGCATTCCAGTCGAACAGTTCAAGCACTATTTCGAGATGGCAAGTAAAAATAAAGCCCCACGTCTCCGCTGGCGCCAGAGGCTCCTGCAGGCGGCTAGGTGAGGACCCCGCCGCCCTCGCGGGCTCCAGGGGCCGGAGCTCCCGCCCCCCGCGCAGACCCCCGCCGCTGGGGGGCACAGAGACGTCTAGCGGGTCGCTGCTGGTGCAGAGCAGACTGGGCATCGAGAAAGTACCGCTGCCAGGGAGTTTCTCCCGCGTGCGGCCGGGACCTGCCCTCCCCGGCTCGACCCCCCGCAGGCATCGGGGGAGGGGTCCCGGGTTTGCGGACTCGGCCAAAGGACAGCGAGGCGGCGGGGGGAGCCTCCTCCCCGGGCTCCCCGGCATCCCGCCGCCCGCAGGTGAGGCGCCCCGGAGCGAGACCCCCCACGGCCGCGGCAGGGAGCGAGGGGGCGTGCTACTCGCCGCCCCCAAACCGGCTCCCAGGCGAGCGAGGCGCAGGAGGCCGGCGGGGCCGCAGGGCGCACGGCGGCCGCGCGCGCGGTCCCGGGCGGCGCGGGGTCCCCGAGGATGCCGCGGCGCCGCAGGAGGGAAGGGGGTTGGGGAGGCCCCGTGCCCTGCATCCCGCAGCCCCCCGACGCCTTTCATTTGGCCTCTGCGGCGGCGGCGGCGGCCCGACCTCCAGCGCTAAGCGCTGCGCCAAGCAGGGGCGGCGGGCGGGGGAGGGCGCGCCGGCCCCGCCGCAACGCCCGGAACCCCCCGCGCCGCGCCCCCAGCCCCGCCGCCCGCCAAGCCCCGCGGTCCACCCGCCAGGGCCGCGCTCCCCTGGCGGCCGGAGCCGCAGCCGCTCCGGAACTCGCCCGGTCCTCACCTCGATGTAGCCGGCCAGCGCCGCGGCGGGCGCCGTGAGCCCGAGCAGCAGCACGAACAGGAGCTTGCCCGTGGCCGCCGCGGCCGCGCTCCCGGTGGCCGCCATCCGTGTCCCCGTCGCTCTAGCGCTGGGCTCCCGAGCTCTCACGCACGCCCTGACAGGACCACTCTCCCCACGGCGACCCAGAAGCATCTGAAGCCCGTTCGCCGCCGCCCCGGGGGTTTTACACCGACCGGAACTGACTTCACAAGACCACGCCCTCCTCCCGTGATGTCCAATGATAACCCGCAGGACTGCCCAGAGGCACCGCCCCTTGCTCAGTCCAAGTCCAATCAGGACACGGAGGTGGCTGCTCCTCCCTCCGGCAGCCGCGCGCCCCCACTTGGCCCCGCCTCCGACCGCGGTCAGCTCCGCCCCCGCTCGGGACCCTGCGGCCGCGAGGCGCAGGGGTGTGCGCGGGGTGGACCGCGGGCCGCGGCTCGGAGGAAGGCGGAGGTGCCGCACGGTTATCTGTGGGTTCCTTGCTCGTTTATCCGCCCCGCAGCCGGGGAATTCAGTCACGCCCCGCTCCTCCACCCTTCATGTTCCTCTGGGTACCGCCCTCTTGGGGGGACCTGGAAAAAAATGTTTTAATTAAAACCAGGATAAATTGCTTGCGACCTGGATGGTTTGCGGAGGAGGACTCGAGAGCAGCCTGCTTCGGTCCTCCACACCGCGCCGGGCGCTCCCCCGCTTCGCCCTTGCCTTGCCCCTGAACCCCGCGGTGTTTCCACGCGATTGTCCTCTGCTCGGGGCCCCTGCCAGGGATCGCTGCCTCCCTTGCAGGCCAGTGGTGCAAGGACCACTGAGCAGTCCGGCCTCCCTCCCCAAGTGTTTCACGAAAGGATCCTCGCTTTCTTTGCCCTCAGTTTAAGATCACCCAGGCGAAGACGTGCTTTCTCGCGCCTGTCTTGCTCTTCTGCTTCTCTCCATCCTGATGCCCCATTTCTCCTCTGGCACCTCGTCCTCGCCATCACGAGGGCTCTGCTGGCGCTGTTCCCTTCCTGTAGCCACTGGTTTAATGTGCCACGCTTTGCAGAGCCCTGGATAATATTTCTTTAGGTTCAAACAAATAGAGAACCCCAGCTGCCTCTTCCGAAACTGATGGAGGAAAGACACAGTCAGGCTCCACAGTGGGCAAGTATGGCAGTGAGAACCCTGGAGTTTTCAGACGGCTTTTTGTGCCACACCCACGTGAGCATTTCCCCGTGGTTAAACTGGCTCTGCCTCATTCTCCGATGACCACGGGCACCTTTCCATTGCCCAGCCTTCCTGATCCGGTTGTGTTCCTGCGGCGTCCTTTTCTCTGACCACCTACTGGAAACATTATCACTCTTGGCGCTTGGCCACTTCAGAACGCAGAGGGCTGTCTCCAGCGTGGCACGTTCTCCTAGTTAGCTCCCTACCTCACCTCTCATTTTACTTCACTGACAAGACTTGGGCGACTCAGGCTTCGCACAGCAGTGTTCCCACTCAGTGTTCCCGAATCCAGGGGTCCCAGGTGCTAGTACTAGTTCTGGAAATGGAACGAGTTGAAGACTGGACCTGCTCCATTTGTACAATCAACAAATATCACAAATTTTGTAAATGGGGCCTTTGGGACAGAACCCACGGGATTAGTGCCCTCTGAAGTGACAAAAACACTGGAAGGCTTTGCTCATTTTCTACTGCTTCTCCTCCTCTCCCCCCCACCCTTCCCCCTTGTGAAGATATAGCAAAATAAGAATAAATAATAATAATAATGCTATCGGTGAGCGAAGAGGTGAGCTAAAACACTGAGGATCCCAAGTGGCACCTTGAGCTGGGACTTAACATATTTTAGAACTGTGAAAACTGAACTGTTGTGAAAGCCACCAAGTATAAGTTTCTGTTTCGTACCAACAGCTGGAGCTGATACAGTTTTGTAAGGAGTAAATTTCATTGTTTGAGTCTGTCTTTGTTCAAGAGCGAATAAATAGTAGGGGCTGGCGATATAGCTCAGTGAGTAGAGTGGGTGTCCAGCAAGCATAAGCCCCTGGGTTTGATTCCCAGCATCACATAAACCCCACAGGGTAGCACTATCCTGTAATCAGGGGATCAGGAGTTCAACATCATTCTTGGCTGTGTAGTGAATTTGAGGCCGGCTTGGGCTACATGAAATTCTGTCAAGAAGAAAAAGAAAAAGAGAAAGAGAGACAGAGAGAGAGAGAAGAGAGAGAGAGAGAGAGAGAGAGAGAGAGAGAGAGAGAGAGAAGGGCTGATTTCTAATATATGAGAGGAGAAAGGAAATATTGGAAAATTTTTAAAGAGGGTTTCAGCCTAAAGTAAGTGATCCTGCAAGAAGTTTATTTGCATTTTCAGATCACTAAAGGATATTAATGAAAATTAACTGACCTATTCATCTATGTTCAGGACTTAAAGTGTTGTTCTGCTCTTATTAAGTGGCACTGGAGGAGTGCCCCTTGTCTTTCAGTTCTCAAGGAATAATTTCTCACATCAGTGATCAGGATTTGGGAGTGTCATGTCTTCATTTTACCTTTTATGCACAAAAAGCAAATGGCCCTACAGTAATTGTCTTGTTCTCCTTTCTTGAGAACTAAACTCACTCCTAAAGCAATGGCTTCCCTCTACACGTAAGATATGTACATTTCTTTGTTGGAAGTGGGTAAGCAAAGTTCACATTCCTATCTAGAATGTCATTCTTCCTCTATCTGCATTCTTCCACCAGCAGCGTCCTCCATTCTTCCGGCATGTGTTGTTTATCCAACACCATGACAATGAGGAGAATGTCCAAGACACTTGCTCCCAAACTGGAATGCTTTCCAGAATCAACTAAGACGCTAAGTAAAAAGAGCCCCCAAACTCAGAAATTCTAAATCTCTAAGGCTGAGGTGATCTAAATGAATCAGAATGTGTGTGCATTTGTAAAGCTTTTTGGGGAATTCTACCCCCTAAACCCCCCCCCCAACAAAAACAGAAGCAGGAAAATCACACCTCCTCTGTGTTCACTAAAACATTCTGTGTACATCCCTGTTATACTATTTGTGTTATAGTATTTAAATATCAATCATTTATTCATACCATGAGGGGAGCTACCTGCACAATCTATCATAACAGTTATACTTAATGGCCACTCAAAGAATATTCTTTGGGCCAAGGATATAGTTTAGTAGTAGAACATATAACGAAACAAGTTCCAGGTTTCATTCCCAGAACCTTTCCCCAAATTATTGAATGAACGAGCGACTCATGAGCATTGCGGATCTGCAGAGAGAAGGAAAGTTACACATGTGTAAGTATAATACAGGTGGAAACTCATAAATGGCATGAAGTTTTCTTGTGCGGGCAGGGAAGGAGGAAGTTAGTCATTCCTGTGTTGAACACCTCAGGCAAAGATCATAAAGGAGATGATATCTGAGATTTCCTGGACATGTACACAGGATGTACATAGACAGATCTGCATGGAAGGTGTCTTCCAGGGAGCAAGGAACAGCCTTGGAAAAATGTGAAGCATGTGAGGGAAATGGAAGCATCTCACTGAATTGGAGTACAGAGTGCATAGCACAGCTACCAGAGGGTAGCTGGTAAGTTTACCCAAAAAGGCATGGGTAGGAATGTAATTGGAGTTGGTTTTCAAGCAATAATGAACGTGACAGCTACATCAGCAATGCACTAGGGCCGGAAGAACTGAAGACAGCTAGGTATCCATTGTGAGTCTAGGGGGAGAGTCAACATGGGCAGATCTGAAACAGATGAAGTGGGACTGGAGAGATACAAAAGTAAAATCTCTGGTCTGGGAAATCCATGGAGTAGGCTGTAGATAAGGAAGGGAAATAAAAAGAACTTTAAACATCCAAAGGGTGATGATGATGCCCTTGACAGAGATGGAAGAGGTGGGAGACAGGGAATGTGAAATTCCAGTGACAGTCCCCTCAAGGACTTGGGGAAATGCTGATAATTATGATTTGGGAAGCTATCAAACTAAGGGCTATCTGTTAAATCCATTAAGAGAGCCAATGAGGACTGGCACGAAAGGTGTGTATGTATGGGAATAAATTCTTCTTCTATCAAGTCATTTCCTAGCATGGCAGCATAGAACAGAAAACCAGCAAAGTCAGATAGTAAGGAGACTAAGGAAGGACCACTGAATTGAAGACTTGGTCATTCGTCACTGCTTTGTAAGATAACAGCTACTTGTAGAAAATGAGGATGTAAGTAATTCTTAGCAAGAAGACTCATTAGTATGGTCATCTCTTTAAGACATTTCCTTCTTTTGTGATTTGTCAAAAATAGTTTGATAAACCCCTCGGTGGACATATAAAAATGCATCGATGGTGTTTGCCTTTCTCTTTGCTGGAATTGAAATGTGATGTTGAGATATTCTGCAGAATCGCACTTCTAAAAATAAATAGAGAAACCACTATAAAAATGTGACTCACAGCTTTGCACAGTAGCAGTCTCAAAGCCAATGAGGTCTCTTCTGAGGCATGGTTATTACTAATTAAAAATGTGACTCAAGAGGAGGTAGAAAGTTATCTAGCTGGCCCATCCTTCTCTCTGGCTCAGAAGCTCTCTACACTGTCTGCCACGGAGGCTGAGCAGGTGGAATCACTTCTCAGGGAAATGATGAAGTTGCTTGGAGCAGAACAGGTTTAACTTTAGGTGAATCACAGCCTTACCACCACATGAATAGGTCATTAAGATCTGAAGAATTTCATTGGCAAAGCCTCCTTCTAACTCCTGCCGATCTAAACTAAAAGGTTAGTTTTTCAAACAAGTCCAATAGACAGTAATATCAAGTATAATACTCCAAACATTGGAGAGCTCCCAAATTTGAGGTCCAAAACTAAGTGTGTAAATAGTTTGCTACCTAAGAT
The DNA here is from genome assembly GCA_023101885.1 of Typhlomys cinereus. Classification (NCBI taxonomy): domain Eukaryota; kingdom Metazoa; phylum Chordata; class Mammalia; order Rodentia; family Platacanthomyidae; genus Typhlomys; species Typhlomys cinereus. The sequence goes on along the minus strand of JALPQD010000110.1, from coordinate 3,626,749 downwards.
AGTATGGCTTGTACTGATTGTAATCTAAGTATAAGCTAGCTATGTAGGCATGTTTGAAAACAGAGACTTGAAAATAAACATTTTAACTAGACCATTCAAGTGTTATTATATTTTGTTAGTAAAAGCTTGCCGGCTTGAAGCAAACAAGCATTATTTTGCTTGTGTGTGTTCATCTGTGCCACCACATTCATGTGGTAGTCAGAGGACAACTTTCAGGAGTCCATTCTTCCACCTTGTTTATAGACAGGATCTGCCTTGCTTCTCTCCTCTGTACTATGCACTCCAGACTAGCAGGCCCAGGAGCTTCACACCATTCTCTTATCTCTGTCTGCGGCTCCTCACTGTGGCAGTGTTGGGATTATACATGGGTGCACTGTATCTGACTTTTGGTGTAGACTCTTGATAGAACTCAGGGCATCAGTTATAGGGTAAGTGCCTTTACTCACTGAGCCACCATCTAGACCACAAACAGGTTTTTGTTTGTTTTTGCATGCACGCGTGCATATATGTATGTGAGTATTTGCATGTGTGTGATTGTATGTGTATGTGTCTACAAGAGGGCACTTGAATGTGTATGTCGGTGGAGGTCCAAGGGTGGCATCAGGAATCATCCGGGATTGCTCTACCTCCTTATTGCTTTGCTCTGGGGTTTCCCAGGCTCTGCCTTCCAGGGCCAGAGTTACAGGCTGCTGCCATTTCTGCTGACATTGTATGTGGGATTTGAGGATCAGACCCCAAGTTCTTTCCCTTGAAAGGCAAAGGATTTATCCTGAGCCATCTCCCCAATCACAAATGGATTTTTAAAGGACAGTTTGGGGCGAGATTTCTGGAAAGGACCAGGGCAAAAGAGTGAGTTTGCTGCCTGAGGCTGCAAATAGTATGGGGAGGCATGGTCAAGGTATGTGAGCCTGCCAAATTAGCTTCCTTCATCTACTGCTGTTCCCAAGTCTTCTTTAAAGGAAGCCTTTCATGCCTTGTACTTTAATTGGTTTGTTCTGCTTCCATGCTGTGCTGATTTTTCTCAGACGCCCATAATAATGCCATGATTTTTTTTTTTAGTGAAGCTTTTTTTTTTTTTCAGGGGAGGGAGTCCTTTTGGAGTGATTTTTCAGCCTGCAGAAATGTAAAATGAAGACAAAAACTGCAGTGCCATAAGTTCTTATTATTGGTGGTTGCTGCATGGTACTTGCTTTTCAGAAATGCTGGTGTGAAATGACTTGGTTCAAGATGCTCCACATTAAAGAGTTGAAAGGCATTTGGGTCATCTTTCTGCCCTGGGCAGAAATCCTTTCTACAATACTCATAAGGGAGCTGGGCTCAGTGTTATTTGCCTAAGGTCCTGGCTACTGGGGAAATTGAGGCAGATTTGAGAATCACTTGAACCCAGAAGTTTGAAACTATCTTGGGAAATTTCTGAGTCGCCATCTCAAAAGTAAAAGTGAAGTTATAATATCCATCATAAAAAGATGGAGAAACACCTGACTCTGTTGGCTAAAAAAAAAATTAAGTAAGCAAGTAAGCAACAATTTATTACGGGACCTAGCAGGGCCTGAGGATATAGCTCTGTAGTAGAGTATATGCATAGCAATGTGCAAGACCCTCTATTCAATCCCTGGCACACCACAAAAAATCTTTGCTTTCAGGGTAAAGTTAATATATACTAGAAGAGAACAGTGGAAAATGTTGGGCAAAATGCCAAGAGTCAGACAGTAATGCTAAGAGTGTAATATAGCCCTTGCAGTGCCTGATATTACTACAGGAGGGACTCTAGAAGAAACAATATTGTAGGGCACTACTGGTTCAGCCATTACTGACTTTTCTCTTTTTTAAATTTATTTTTTAAGTTTTACAAGCAGATTGAGCACTAATCCCTGCTTCTTTCCATCCCTCTTCCCTCCCTTCTCCTTCCTTTTCCCTCATCAATCTATTCCAGGCCTCCCACCCTCCTGCCAGACCTCTTCTGTGGACTCCAGGGTTCCCTCTGGCTTGTCTACTCTTGTAGGGGTTCAGGCATACCACGCTGCTCCTCCTCAGGCCACCCCACTGATAGGGGAGTTTCCCTTCATTCATCCAGCTCTAGTCCCTAAGGTTTCCACTGTGTATTGTTATCTCTCTTCAGTTCCTCAGTCTATGGGGCATGTTGGCATTTCAATGCAGGTCTGATAAGCACAAGTCTCACTGCAGTGAGTGAAAAATATTTTTTTAGATAAGATCTCACATATCCTCATCTAGAAGACCTTGCACTTCTTTTTGTTTGGTTTGTTTTTTGAGAATTAAGGCAGAGTTTATTTAGAGGAGAGAATTAGTAGTTGAGTTAAATCCAGAGCAAACCTGCAGGAGATTGTCTAGCTGATGGGTGGAACTAGACTCGAATACAATACAGAGAGAAAGTTGACATCCTTGTGTACACCTGGCCAAACGTGCTGGTCTGGAAGTAAGGATTGTCCCTCTCTCAGCCGTTATGTGGAGATGGTGTGGCTTTCACTCAGCCCTTGTGTTGGTGTGAGCATTCCTGCCAAGCTGGACTGAGAACTATAATCAGACAATTGTAAGAGAAAATAAATCTCTTGCTCCCTTAAGCCATTTGATGGTGATTTATCAGCAATCATGTGGGCAAATTGTTACATCTTGTAAGTTGTGTTGGTCCTTCATTCAGTCAACAACATGAAGAGACGCAGCAATGCTACTATGCATTACTGTGTTCTTCAACACTTGGTGTAATTTGGGTCTTACTACCAATTTAGCCACACATCCCATCTCTTCTGCCCAGCTGTTCCTTTGCATCCTTTTCTTTAAGTTTCCCATTTGTTATTTCTCTGATCATTGAACATATGTGGACCAAACAGAGGTATCACCCACCCCAGCTTTAAATTTTGTCCAAAGTACTATTTTAATAGCCCCAAAGTGGAAACAGTGTCCCAGCACTTAGGAGGCTGAAGCAGGGATGTCAAATTCAATAGCAGCCTGAGTTATGTAATAAGGCTCTGTCATCCACATAAAATACATGTTTCTGGGGCTTAGATTAAAGTACGTGCCTAGCAAGTGGAACATCTTGAACTTATTCCCCAGCACTGATGACCAGGCCAGGTGTGAAGGCGCATGCTTATCATCTGGGGAAGTGGAGTCAGGCAGATCCCTGGGGTTTACTGATCAGCCAGTTTAGCCTAATTGCTGAGCTTCTGGCCAGTGAGAAACTTGATTTCAAAAAAAAAAAAAAAAAAAAAAAGCAAGGCAGGTGGCATCTGAGGAACAAACACCCAAGGTTGTCTCATGGCCTTCCCACGCACTTACACACACACACACACACACACACACACACACACACACACTTATTCTGGCAACCTGACACAAAAAGACATACACACACTGTGGTAGATAGCTGCAGGTGTCAACTTGGCAATTGAAGGTTGGCGTTCTGGGCATATTTGTTAAGAATTAGGGATTGAGTTAAGCCCTAAGCAAACCTGCAGGTGATTATCCAATCGATGGAGAGGACCCAGCCTGTGGTGGGTGGGACCATTCTTTGGGCAGGTGGAAAAAATGGAGGGAGCTAGCATTTTTTTTAGCATACTTGGACAGACATGCTTTCTGGCAAGGGAAGTTGCCCCTCTCTCGGCAGTCCTGTGGATATGGTATGGTCAGTTCCCTCGGCCCCAAGTGTTAATATGACCTTTCCTGCCAAGCTGGACTAACAACTGAAACCAATCATAAGACAGAATAAACCCTCTTGTTTCCTTAAGCCATTTAGTCATGCATTTATTGGCAACATGAAGAGTAACTGCAACATACATCAACTAACAATGGAGTTACAGACCTCAGGTGATCATTAGTACTAATACCAGTTGCTTGGAAAATACCTTTTACAGCATCAATGTATCACTACAAAATTAAGTTTTAAATAGACGATTACCATAAATAAAATAAAATAATTTGCTCCACATTGCATAGAAAGTAAATGAAGCCCAGGGACTTGAATTCAGGTCTCTTCCCTCCCCCCTTTTTCTCTCCCTCTCTTTTTCAAATTGTCTCTCTTTTTATATTTTATTTATTTATTTATTCAATTGTGCGTATATGTGTGTGTATATGTGTGTGTGTATGTAGAACCATGGGTGAATTCGGGAACCACCATGGACCGCCTCCACCTCCTCCTTGTTTACTCTGTAAGGCAGAGGTTTAACCCCTGAGCCACCTCTCCAACCCCTCAAATTGTCTCTCTTAACAACAAGATTAGACACATACCCCATAAACATTTGACTGTCCATTTGTTAGAAATGAGTGTTTCTTTAATTTTCACTCATAAACCATTTATTTCTGCAGATATTAACTCTCAAAAAGCATGTTCTTGGACCAAAGAGGTAGTTCAGTGGGAAAGGCACCTGCACACAAACCTGGCATCTGAGTCCAATCCCTGGAAGTCCACGTGGTAGAAGGAGAGAACTGATTTCTAAAAGTTGTCCTCTGATCTCCACCCCATGCACCATGGTATGCATGTGTGAGCTCTCTCTCTCTCTCTCTCTCTCTCTCTCTCTCTATCTATCTATCTATCACACACACACACACACACACACACACACAAATATATTTAAAAATAAGTAGGTGAAAGGAGCCTCAGTAGCATTACTCTCAAACAGCAACCTAGTCTCTAGCTCTGGAGACCCTCATGTGGCTCCTCTGTCTCCTGACTTCTGAGGAGAGCTGCTTCAGGATCACGCTCTTTGGCACTGCCTTCTCCAAAGCACAGTCAACACCATTTGAAGCAGCCCCTGGATGTCTGCCCTATAGAGACTTTTGATGATGTCTGTACTATTTTGAGATTAAAAAGAGTTCAGCATCCAGCAGTCCAGAAACATATTCTAGCATCAGCTTTTAAAGTCCCTTGGTCCGCTGCACACGAGAAAGGCTTGCAGGAGTCATGAGCTGTTTTCAGGCCTCCTGCAGGAAGCTGTTTGACTCCAGCTGAGGTGAGCTGCAGATTAGACGCAGTGTTTTTGTCACCAGGCAGTGACTAACACTGACGCACATCCAACTATTACTAATTGAGGAAGGTCCAGATAGGCTCCAGATCTTTCAGAAAACCAGAGGTATTGTGCCCTATCGATAGTCACATGCTAAATTGTATAGGCATGGTATAGATATCAGGAAATTAGGATTCATCCAAGAAATTATCTTAGAAATTGTTAGATGAGGCAATGAATTATTATAGTTTGAGATGAGATATTCTTGTCCCCTTTTAGATGAATATCGAAAAGCACGTAAGGAAAAAAATGGGGCCAGGAAGATGGTTAAGCAGTTAGCACAAGCAAGAGGAAAAGAGTTCAGATCCCCAGATCCATTGTAAAGTGCTGCTGGGTGAGTGTGGTGGCCCACCAATAATTCTAGTCACTGGAGGCACAGATGGGGAAGAAGATCTCCGGAGCAAGCTGACTGCTCTGGGTTGGATTAGACACCTCTGATGTTATAATAATATAATATAATAATAAGATGGACAAGGTGACGGTTTCTGACATTAACTTGGTCTCTCTATTGCTCTCTCTCTCTCTCTTTCTCTCTCTGTCTCTCTCTCCTTCTCTCTGTCTCTCTCTCTCTTTCATACACATACATGCACCAACACACACAACACATGCAGAAGCATGCACTCACATGACACCTCACACACATATGCGGGTATGGAGGACTGACGCATTCACTGAAGAAAAATCATACTTGGATTTCACAAGATCAACTTAACATCACCCAATAAAAAGATGGTAGCTCTTTTGAGTCATAAAAATCTGATGTCTGAGGTGATAGCCCGTACTTGCAAGGAGCATTTATCCTGCTGGCGTTGATTTAAATCTTGTGTTCTTGGCTGTCACCCTCGGCAGATTAAGGTTGAGGCTTTCGGGATCTATGACGTTGAATTTACAGGGAAAAGGTGCAGAACTGGCAGACACAGGGAATTCTGCCTTTGAGAACAGGTCACAGAACGACTTTCCATCCAATTCTTCATTTGCATGTCAATTTGCTTATTCTCACATACATCTCCTCAGTGTCCTCCTGCTGGACTCCTGTTTGTTTTCTGGGAGTTACCTTATGTGTTGGTTATAACTACCTAACAACCACCTAAGGCAGCTCTTGACTATCCTCCTACTTCACATGTTGTCTAAGAATGCTGTCTGGGTTTCTCAATCTTCAAACTCTCTTTTCAGCCATTGCCTTGAGGACATACCAGAACAGATTTCTTTTTTCCAAGTCTGTCTTGCCTCTGCTTGAGCAATCCTGGTAAAAGGGCACTTGGGTCTGATGAGCAGAGGGAACACACAGCTCCTAGGAAACAGCATAGTGAGACAATTAATTACCTGAGCGCTGGAGGTCGATTGTGGTTTCCATTATGGAAGTTCCATCTCTTATCAAAAACAAACCCAACGCCACTTGTTTTGAGTAGTTCCAATAAAGAGCTCAAAGTGGCCTCACAGTTAGCGGTTGTTTCTTCCTGCCACTAAGTCACTTTGAATTATTGGGAATTAATCCACATTGACGTAAGGCGTGGTCATGTATGCCTATTATCTCACTTCAGGTGGCCGAGGCAAGAAGATTGTGAGTTTGAAACCAGCCTAGACTACAGAGCAAGACATTATATGTAAAAAAAGATTTAAGGGAAAAGTAGAAATTATTAGGCAATTGCTAACAGCTTCAGCACTGGTAGGTTATAGCTACTAAATTTTGAATTGAAAACATTCTACATTTGATGTTAGTCATGGTGGCACATACCTAGTATTGGGGAGGTAGAAGCAGGATAAGGAACTCAATGCCATCCTCAGCTACACAGCAAGTTGAAGGACAGCTTGGGCTGACCCAAAAACAATAGAAAAAAAATCAGTGTTTGTATTGTGGTTATAAGCTAAAATTACAACATATGGTCATATAGTGAGCTCAGATTTTTAAAAAATTATTTATTTATTTTGTGTGTGTGTGTGTGTGTGTGTGTGTGTGAGAGAGAGAGAGAGAGAGAGAGAGAGAAAGAGAGAGAGACATTATGTGTCCCTGTGGAGGACTAGGGACATCTAATCATTCTGGATTGCTACTATCTCTTTTTACTTAGCTCTGGGATTTCCCAGGTTCCACTTTGTTTGTTTGTTTGTTTGTTTGTTTGTTTGTTGTACAAAAATGCACTTGAGTGTGTGTACCTGTATAAGACTAAGGATGCTATCAGGAATCATTCTTGATTACTCTTCTATCTTATTGTGTTGCATCTGGGTCTCTAAATTAAACCCCAAAACATGCCATTAGGGCTACTCTGGCTAGTTAGCTTGCTCTGGGATTCTCAGGCTTTGCTATTTGGGACTAGAATTTCAGGCCCTATGCTACACCCGCCTGACATTTTTACATGACATTTGGGGATCTGAATTCAGTTCTCTTTGCTTGCAAGGCAAAGGTTTTAGCCATTGTGTCATTCTTGTTAATTAAACAACATTTTCCTATTCTACTCCCTGTTTCTGTATTCAGCAACTTTGGATTTAATCAAACACTTCCACTAAGATGGGAATCAAGGTGTTGGAGAGATGGCTTAGAGGTTAAGACTGCCTTACAAGCAGAAATTCCTGTGTCTGGATCCCAGATCCCACATAAAAATTCCAGGCGGAAATGGTGGCTGCTTATACTTCCTGCCCTACTGGACGGAGCCTGGGAAATCCCAGCACTAAGCAAAAAGGAAGTGAAAGCAATCCAGGATGATTTTCAAAGTCACTCTTGGTGCTTTACAGGGACACACAGGGACACACAATGCTCTCTGATGAGCACATGCGCGCACGCGAGCGCACACACACACGCGCTAAATAAATAAAAGTTTAAAAAAAGGGAAGGGAATCAACACAGAGAACATGTATTAAAGAATAAAAGAAGTCTAAAACTAGTGTACAATAACTGGAAATCATAGTGCTCAGATATTTAACATACTTCCAGTAATGGTGATCATTATCTTTTAATAAACCTCATTTTTGGAACAGTTGTCAGGCCATTCTAAAAGCTGGTTTATAATTCTAGCAGCTCTGATTTGCAGGAACAAAAAGACAGGAATGTATTACTGCTATATTCAGTGCTGGAAGATTGCATGTAGAGTATTGTGTGCAATTCTGGTTTCCTTAATAGAAAAAAGATGTGTATAACTTTGGAATAGTCTCAAAAATATCAACCAAAATATTCAGAGACTGGAACACAAACCATATGGAATTTACCCTACAGATACACTAACACAAGCAGGGAATAATGAATGCTCAAGTTTATCCACTACAACATCACTTTGAAAAGCAAACGCTTGGACTCCATCCATAAGATGGCACATCTATATCATGAATTCATCTCAGCTGCAAAATTTATTTAGAAGTAGGGCATGGTAAACCACACTTGCAATGCAAGTACCCAAGAGGCTAGGACAAGAAGATCCACAGTTCAAGGCCAACCTAGCATATATGTAGTGGCCCATCTTAAAACAAACAAACAAACAAAAAAGCCAGTTATATTATGAAAAAGTCTCCAAGATTTAGTGACAAACGAAGCAAGCAAAGTACAGAATTTGTATGTACTCTGCTACCAATGTGTAAAAAAAAATTGAAAAGAGGGCTGATAAAATGACTTGAGATAAAGCCTTTGCCTTTTAAGCAAAAAGACCTGAGTTTCACATTTTTAAAAAAAAAATGTCTAATGGATATGGTGGAGGTCTATAATTCTGACCCTGAAAGGCAGAGCCCGGGAAACCCCAGAGCAAGGCAATAAGGAGATAGAACAACCGAGGATGATTCTTGATGGCACCCTTGGGCCTCCACAGATATATTCAAGTACACTTTTGTACACATTGTCACACACACACACACACACACAAGCATTGCAGGAAAAAATTAAAAAGGGTCTGTGAGTGTAGTTTGGTGGTGAAACTCTTGCTTAGCATGTGTGAGGCAAAGAGAAAAAAAGTAAAAAGATAATGATATAAGTCCAAAAATGTACACTTGAACTCCCCCCACCAAAAACAAAGAAACCCTGTGAAAAAGAATTATGAGAGAGATGAGAATTTAAGTCACGTCTGCACCTGAGAACAGTCATAAATAGTACCTCTCATCTGAGTTTCCTCAATCACTGGAAATTACTACAGGGTTCACTCAATTGCACAGATAGACAATGGATGGATTGTGCCATAGTATAGTGCACTCCTGATTCAAAGACATGGCCCTCAATCGCAAAGGAGAAAATTGAGTTAATAGCTGTTTTTTTTTTTCCAAAATGACAAAGAAGTAGTCGATGAAAAAATAATCCAATTCTCTATTCACTGGATGAGATGACTGCAAAGCACTTTGCCATTTGTAAACAGCTCTCCTATATATTATCCCATTTGCTCCATCTTTGTAAAAAAAATTCTGTGCTACATAAAGTAGTAATTTCTATTTTCATGTTATAAATAAGAAATGGAAATAAGATGAAAACCTTCGGATGTGTCAACAAGATGGCTTGGTATGTAAAGGCGCCTGTGTACAAACCTGGTGACCTGAGTTCTACTCCCAAAGCCCTCACTGTGGAAGGAAAGAACCAACTTTGGAAAGTTGTCTTCTGACCTCCATACTCATGCTGTGACACATGTGTGCCACTGCCTACCACTATGTCAAAAATTTAAAAAATATTTACTGGTGGTCTTGACCACAAGGGCACAATTTTGTTTGCTGGTTGGTTTGTTCGTTTTGTAGGAATGGAACCCAAGGCTTTGTGCCTACTAAGCAATCTATCCCCATGCCACTCACCCCGGCTCACAGAATATAATATTTTAAGTTGGGACTAGCTTGATATATGAGAGCTGTATCATCACCAAGGTCTTGCCAAGTCATTGAACTCTTTGCAAGTACTTTGGCCATTAAAATTGGTCTGCTGCTATTGTTTCCGGTCCTGAATTAGCACATCATTATTCATTTTCTTCTTACTCCAGCCCAGAGATTTTGCTGAATTTCTAACTTGATTATTCATAGTAAAAAGCATATAAAATCTTTAAAAAAATCTCCTATCCATTCAATCTTAAATTTTAATGTGTCTAAGAAGTCACAAAGAAAGCTGATTAAGATGCACATTCCTGGCACCTCTTTCAAGATTCTGATTCACCAGCTCTACAGTGGGGCCTGGGAATAGGTTTTTGTTTTTTGTTTTTTTTGTTTTTTTTTAAGGATGCAACTGTTTATTGCCCCAAATAATGCATTCAACAATGGAGATTATTTGTAAGTGGTGATTTTGTGTGGCTGATTAAATTCAACTCAGCCTCTCAAAGCCTCTCCCAGAGCTCATTACTGCTAAAACAAAGAGGGAAAGATGAGGACCAGGTGATGATTAGCCCCTGGAGAGCTGAGGAGAGGCCCTGGCCATAGTATATTGTGTGGTGTTTGTCTACTGTTCAGAGGAAAGCATGAGATTAAATACAACTGAATTACCATTATTTCCTTTACCTCAAAACTCGGTAAGTACATTAACTACATGTGTCTTGGGGGGAGCTGGAATAGGGGCCTATTCCTTTGTTACCTGCTGACCGTGTCAATTAGAGACCTTAGTGGTTTGGGATTTGGTTTCCCAGTGACTGCCTTCTCTCTTTGAATCATCTGAGACCTGGGAGGGTGTGTCCACTTAAGGTCCCCAAGTTCCCTCTGCAGAGGCCTCGCCCTTGTTTATACAACTGCCTTTCTGCTCCTGGAGAAGCAGAGCTTGGCTTCATTCAGAGTTTGGCCCAAACTCTCTCGCTCTTTAGCTGACCTCTCTGGCAGAGACTATTTTGTGAAGGCAACTTTAAAATTATTGGAAATGGCTTCCTGCCTAAAGCACACATTTGTCATTTTTGAATGGTTTTATAGTTTTACATAACTTACCAAGTGTTTTTAACTTTGTGCTTATGGTCCAAGGCAATTATTGCAAAGGACATTCTTTCATTAATTGAAATCATAAACACTTTATAGGTGCTCTAATAAAGTGAGGTGGCCTAAAGTTTAAATGGCATATTGAGTCATTTTAGAATAAGCAACAGAGCCCACCTCTGTAAAAGGCAAATGGAAAATCCCAAGGGAGATAAGAAGTTAAATAAAAACACCCAAGGTGAGCTCATAGGAGTAAGAAATCTCAGGAGTTTTGTTTTGGTTTATTGGTTTTACCAGGTGCTGGAGATAGAAGCCAGAGCTATGGAAGCCTTCTCCCATAGAGACACATCCTCAACCCCTCCCATATTTTGGAAAGATATTTTCATGAGAAACTTCATTTGCTAATTGTTTTCTCCTTGATGAAAGAGTAGCGTGTTAATTTATCTACTAGCCCCATCTTTTAGCCCTGTGATCCATGCGATTGGCCTCACAGAGTCACTGACTATCTCTCGTCCAATGCTTGTGTCCCACGTTCCACATTTATTAATTACCATGAGTCTTCTTTCCAACAAGGAAATACAGGTGGGATATGTTCTCATAAATCCATCGTAAGTTGAAAATATCATGACTAGCAGCATAATTCAGTCAGTAGTAGGTGCACTTACTTAGGAATCGAAAAAGAAAATTGAGCAACAAGTCAAAAAATGCATTTAGAGGGCTCAGTATGGTGGCATGCACCTGTAATTCTAGCACTTGGATTAGGAGTTCAAGGCCAGCCTCAACTACACTGAAAGTTCAAGGTCAGGTTGGATTACTTGAAACCTTGTCTCAAAAAACACATTTTAGAGTCAAGTGTAGTAGAACATTACTGTAATCCCATTACTCAGGATACTGAGGCAGGAGGATTGCTTGGGCTATCATAGTGAACATCAAGACCAGATTGGGCTACAGAGTGAAACCCTAGTACTCAAAGGTTAAGGCAACAGGATCCCAAGTTTGAGGTTAGCTTGGGCTCCAAAGTGAAACTGTCTCAAAAAGAAAAACACATGCAATACCTTTGACTCAGGACACCTTCTATCTTAGTGGCAGGGCAGATTGTAGATTATTAGCTGTGTCTTCTGATCTCAGGTGACTGGGAGCTATGTTGCCCAGAATTATAAGAGATCACACCATGTATCCTTCACCTGGGAAGGATAAAATTTGGAAGGCCAAGTATTTGACTGGGGTGTAGCTTAGAGGTAGAAGACTTACTTAGCATGCTCAAGATCCTGGGCTATGAGATCAATCTTCTGAGCCACCAAAAATTATGAATAATATTAATAATAATAAAGAATAGGCACATCTAGGGAAGAGCCTGGAAGGGCTCTGACATCTGCTTTCACTGCCCTGTGTTAGCTGCAGGTTTTCCATCCATAGGTGTGTCTGCCACTGTTTTCAAAGCAAGGAAGACAAAAGTGAGAAATTTGGAAAGGCCAGAAGATGAACACAGCTGTGCTTGCATCTCCAATGGAGATAAAGACATACCCTGTATCTGTTCCCAAGACCATAGCCACTAGCTTTATGTGACTTGTTGAGCACTTGCTAAAGCACGTTGTGCAGTCTGGGACTGTGGCTCAAAGTCAGAGCACATTAAAAAGACCCTGGGCATAATCAAGCGCCAGCACCAAGCAAAGAAAAACAGAGTACCTAGTGTCGTGGAGGAACTGAATTTTGAGTTTTCCTTGGTTTTGATAGATTCATTCATTCATTTAGGGATGCTAAAGAGCAGGCCTAAGTCTTTGGGCATTCAAAGCAAAAACTCTACCCCAACTCTAATCTTAAGGAATTTGAATTTTAGTTGTCCCATGTAGCTTGTGGCTACTGTACTCGACAAAGTAGTCCTATACTTCAGGTGATATTTCCAGCTGTCAGGAAAATCTAGATTTCTTGACCAATTGAGTACTCAAAACCTAACTTTAATCTGTTCTTGAGTCTGCACCCAAAATAAAGGAAGTAGATAGTTAAAATCTAAAAGAATGGAGGGAAAAATTAGCTGTTATTAAGGTTGGAAGAGGAATATAGATTTATAGTGTGAACCAAGTAAATGACAAGGAAAAACGTAGCTGACCAGCAGAACATCTGGAATCTGAACACTGCTAGCCAACTGTTATGATGTCTGTCTTTCTTATAAATGGAATAGAGTGAACGGGACAGGTAGATTTGGCATTATGTAACATGGTGAAATATAGATGGAAAACCAACACCAGCAGACCTAAGTGGATGTGGGTTAAATTAAATATTTACACATCACATAGCAGATCTTTTGTGAAGGGCGAGTGTGTGAGCCAGAAGCTACAGTAATTGAAAGGTGGTTTTACTGGTAAAAAGTTCTCTGCTTTATACAGGCCAAAGCGATGCAATCCAGCTGCCTGCAGCCAGCCCAAGTTTCCCAAAATGGAGCTCTTCGATACTTTTAAACATTGAATGTTTACATTGAATGTTAAACTGCCACGGAATAAAAGGAGACCCAAGGGAGCATGCCGGCAGGACTATGTTGTTAACTAAGTTAGGTAGCTATTGCCCTACTGCCTTTAATTTCTCTGTTTTTCTTTGAAACCTGTTTTAGTTGGTTAGTTGATTGGTTTTTTGTTTGTTTGCTTTGCTTTGTTTTTTTTTTTGAGACAGGGTCTCACTGTGTACTCCAGAATGGCCTTGAACTTGATATTGCCTACACCTATAAGACAGGCTATAATACAGGTATGCACCACTATGCCCAGCTCTAGAACTTTTTTCTTTTTTCATTTTAATGTATATATTGGAGAGAGGATGTATGTGTGCATATGTGTGTGTGCATGTGTGTGCGTGCTGGTACACATGGAAACCCAGGGTTGTTAACAGAAATTAACTTCAATCGTGCTTCCATCTTATTCTTTTTGAGCCAAGAGTCTTTAATCGAACCTAGAGCTTGCTGATAGGACTAGTCTGGCTACTTAACTTGCTCTGGGGATTCCCTGTCTCCATCTTCAACAGCTAAAATTGCAGGCAGGCCATGATACCTACTCACCATCTTATATAGCATCTGGAGATCCAAACTCTAATACTTTTGCTTACATGGCAAATGCTGTAATCACCGAGCCATCTCTAGAGCCCTTTGAAACATTCTTAAGAAGGAAAAGCATAGAGAATAACATAATAAACACCATAGTTCCAGATTGGATAGTAGCTGCTAATTTGTTGTATTTGCTTTGAATATTCCCCCCCTTTTTTTTCCTCCTCTCCCCTCACCTCTTCTTTCTTCTTTCTTAAAATAAAGCATGATGGCTACTGCTGAAACCCCATCCCAGCCTCACTGCCCCTTTCTTGCAGGAGCAAGCATTAGCATGCATTTAGTGTTTTCCTGCCCATCTTAAGTATTTCTCTGGCATATGCATGTATTTGTGAACAATATGCAAAACACATGTGTGTTTTTTAAACACACAATAAGTTATACTGCATGCAGAATTTGGGGATTGTTTGTTTTGAGGTAGGGACTTCTTGCTATGTTTTGATGTAGGGACCCCATATTGGCCTCAAACTTTCAAAACCCCTCCTTTTGTTTCCCAAATAGCTGGGATTATAAGCATGAACTGCCACACCTGACTTATATCACATGTATTTTTGCAAATTACTCTTTTTTATTTAATTTTTGTTGCTGTCAGGAAGTAGTTGGGTACTAAAATATTTGCCTAACATTTGTAGGGCCTTGGTTTGAGTGTGGGGTAGAAGAGGAAATGAAGGAAAGAAAGGGAGAGGAGGAGAGAGAAAGAGAAAGAGAGGTTATGCCCTGATGTTCATATTATGTAATTTAATTTCAGCTCTATGGCAACTTTGGAAAATAGGATTACTAATTCCTCCTAGACAAGAAAACATGCTGAAGTTCAAGAACTTAACAGAGTGAATGGGGTTACAAGGCCAGTTTAGGCAACATGACAAGTCTGTCTTAAAGGAAAAAAGAATGTAGCTCAGTAGCAATGCTCAGTAGCCTAGCAGGCATGGGGGTTCCAGGTTACATCCCCAAAAAGAGAAAGAAAAGACTTTTTCTTTTTCTGGGTGGGCATGTCTTCATGTGTCAGAGTATTTGGTACATAGGCCTGAAGACTTGAATTAGAATCCCTAACACCTACCTATGTAAAAAAATCCAGGTGAGGGCTTGCAATATGGCTCAGTGGGCAAAGGCATCTGGGCACAAACTTGGAGACCTGCGTTCAATTCCTGGAACCTACATGATGGAAGGAGAACCAATTTCCAAGAGTTGTCCTCAGACCTCCACAGGCATATACTCGTACTGTGACACATTGCACCTGCATATGCTCTCTCTTTCTCCCCAAAATAAATAAACAAGTAATTTTTTTTTATTAAAAAGTCAGATGTGGCTATGTGTGCACACCTCAGGCCTGTTGGAGTGGGGACAAGAGGATCTCTGGGGCTTGGTGACTTTCAGCCTAGCTCCAGGGTCAGTGAGACAGCCTGTGACTCAAGAGATGAGGTGGAAAGTGATAGAGCGGGGCACTTGGTGCCCTCCGCTGGTCTCTACACCTGTGTGCAGGGGTGTGTGTGTGTGTGTGTGTGTGTGTATGTGTGTGTGTGTGTGTGTGTATGCACTTGTGTCTATGTATATATGTGATGTGTGCATGTGTGGGTATGGATACATGAGTGCCTGTGCTGCAATCAGAGATAGAGAGGGCTCTCTCTGGGTGTCATTCCTTGCCCTTCTGCTTTGTTTGAGACTGGATCCCTTCATCATTTCCATGAAGATGAGGGTGGCTCGTCCCAGAGCTTCTGGGGATTCTCGCCTCTCCACTTCCCATTCCTATAGATACACGACGCAGGGATTCCGGATGCTTATTATGCCACAGTGTCCAGCATTCAAGTGGGGTCTGGGGATCCAAACTCCAGGTCTTATAGTTGAATAGCAAGCTCTTCATGTGCAGAGCCAACTCCCAAGCCTTCTACCGTCCCCTTTAAAAAACAAAGCAAAACCAACAAAACAGGGTCTTCTACAGGTCTGAAACTCTGGAAATTTTCAAAGTAGGGTAGGCTGGTTGGCTGGCAAGTCTCAGAGACTCACATATTCCTGCCTTTCCAGCATTGTGATTGCAAGTGTGCACCACCATTTTTGGCTTTTGTATGTGTTGGGAAGTGGTTTCTGGAGAATTAAACACCCCTCTCCCATCCCCAGGCTCTTAAGGTTATTTATTTTTACTTTAAAAATGCCTCCAATCAAGAATGGATAGGAGGAAGCCTCATGCAATGTGGTTCTAGCCACTGGGGAGGCCGAAGTAAGAGGATCACTTGAGCGCAGGGGCTGGAGGCCAGTGTAGGCCACATAGCAAGACCTCAAAAAAGATATGAGTAAAAGGGGAGGAAAATAGAAGGGAGAGGAAGATAGAAAAGACACACCAAATGAAGAAAAACATTTGTCGTTTTAGCTTGGCACATGGAGACACAGATGTCCACAACCTGGACAAGACAGATCACAGCTCGTGGAGACTGGGAGCAGAATGCCTAGATTCGCTCTGCTGCCCTTCTGTCTGCACCCCTGTTGGCAACCCCAGGATCAGAAGGTAGGGCTGCCAGCAGATCTTCACATCCCCCAGAACAGAGCTTCCCAAAATATAGCAGGCACCAAAGATAATTTTAGATGTTACAGAGATAGGTTTGGTGAAGTCACAGCGTCTAAAAGTGAGATCTCTTGAAATCGTCTCAGTCCTTCCCCACAGTTTACTGAACAGTCACAACCAAGAGCAGGAGCAAAATGCAACACTACTTCCCTCCTTCTCACCTGCTTCCTACTCAAGCTCTTCCTCCTTCTGGGAAGAAAAAATTACTTTTCCTTTCCCAGGGTTCCCCCACTATGGGGAAGTTATCGAGGAAAGGAAAGTGAGCTTTCCCAACTGCTGCTTGGGCATCTACAAATGTCCAGTCACATTTTGGACATTCACTTTTGTGAAGAAAAAACAGTTTCTGTGCCTGTAATCTCAGTACTCTGACGGCAGGAGGGTCAGTGTGATTTGAGGCCAGTTCAGTCTACATAATGAGTGCCAGGTAAACAACAACAACAAAACATGGAAATGTGAGACCATGTCTCGAAAAGTTGTGTTCCTCTATTGTTTGTTGTGAGACAGTGTCTCTATTGCCTGGAACTCACTGACAAGCTAGATTGACAGGCCATCTATCTCTAGATATCCTCCTGTCTCCACCCCCCAGGGATAGGATTACAGGCTAATACTACGGAGCCCATCTTTTCACAGGAGTGCTGGGGATTCAAATTCAGGTCTTTAGTCCTGTGAGCAAGCACTGTACCAACTAAGCCCTCTCCCTAGTAGCCTCTCATTGGCTCTTGATGTCCCTTTGTCCCAGACATCCAAGTTCTGGCTTTCACATCAGTGCCAAGGCCAGGCTTTAGTGGCATCTATCCAATTCTCTGACAGAGAAGAGTTACCCCAGTTTGACTGCCCTAACTGTCCTCAGTTCCCATTCCCAGGGTCCACATCTAGGGATCATACACATGCACACATATGCGATCTTTTGGCTGGGACTGGGGGTGGCTATATTTGTTCTAGCACTGAGTGCTTACTATGTACTGGTAGGTTTTTAATTTTTAATCACTTCTGTGTGTATGTGTGGTAGATGTGTGCTGTGTGTGTGTGTCGCATGGGTGCGTGCACCTGCCTGCAAGTGCACAGGCCAGAGAGGACACTGTGTGTCCTGCTCCATTAATCTCTGCTGCGTTCCCTTGAGACGAGGTCTCTTAATGACCCTGAAACTCAATGTCTTGATTAGGTCGTCTGGCCAGAGAACTCTCTAGATTTGCCCGTCTCTGCTCTCCACTGCCAGAGTTACAAACCTGCACAGCCATACCTGACTTCTGTTTTCCTATGTGGGTACTGGAGATTCAAACTCAGGTCCTTATGTGCATAACAAGTGCTCTTACTCACAGAGCCATCTACCAAGCACTTTTGTTTGTTTGTTTGTTTAAATCTTAAGTAGCTTTACCGAGGTATAATTTATAGGCCATAAAATTTCACCATTTTACTTTCCTACCAAGCAAAGCATTAGGGAGCTGGGTGTTACAGATATTATTTTGTAGTGTGTGTGTGTATGTGTGTGTGTGCGCGCGTGTGTGTGTGTTATGTAGTCACATCATCTCAGAAGTGAGAAACTTGTGCCAGCAAGAGGTTCACTAACTTGTAGGAGATCAGTCCTCCTTGACAAAGCTAATAGTAAGTCTACTCTGATTCCAAATTCTGTCATCTTTCCACCATGAGATGTCTTCTTGGAGATGAGTTGGTGGACCCTCAGGTCTCCAGGTTTGCATGTAGTTGTCTTTACCCGGTGAACCATCGTGCCAGCCCTGCCCTAGTCTTTCTTTCAGCCCAGTCTGTAAATCCATGTCAAAATAGGTAAATAACGGAGCCTCGGGCCAAGGATGGAACACCTGGTGTCCATGTCACCCAGTTCAGATATCAAGTCCGGGAAATGATGTACATGACTCATTGACTGAAGTTTGGGATGAAACTTCAGTCTAGACTAAGCACAAGCACAGCAAATGAGCATGCTGGCTTCTGTAAAGAGTCTCCTACTCTGTTGATTCTGGCAGTCTTGTAATTCCTCGGCTGGCCGCAGAGCTGGGAAAAGAGGTTTTTGCTTTCCTCTTGTCTCTGAATCAGCAAGTACTTAGTGAAATCGCATCTGCTAACAAGTTCAGGCAACCTTTGAATGCATTGTTCCCGATGCCTTATTATGTTTGTTGGTCAAAACACCAGCATCTGGGTGTGCAAACTGACTCTATCAACACATGGGAAATGGCACGTAGCCAAAATGAAAAGATTGAGCAACAATTATTGCTTTCTGAAATTTCAGCTTCGCCAGAATTTTAACACACCCCAGGAGAAGTGGGTTAGGATAAGCATGGAGTCTGGCATTTTTCACTCATTTATCCTTGACAGCAGGGACCATGTGTTGTACAACTTTGTCTTCCCACAGAGCATGGCACGAGGTCTTGTCACATTAGAACTTCTTTCTAGCTTACCTAGACTCGGCCATCAATCAGCCTCTCAGGGGTGGCTCCCTTTACCTTGCCTTGGTCCAGGCCATTTCCTATACTGCCTCCTGAGTTGTCTTTCTGATGAATGTATTTTTTTTAAAAAGAGAAACCGTGTTTTATTTTAAGTAGATACATAGTATTGCAAATAGGAAAAAGAGAGTTCCAAACATCTCTCTGTATCCCTATTTACTTTTGCAGGGTATCAAACCCAAGGGCTTTTCACATGGTAGGAAATCTCACTACCACTAAGCCTCTGCCTCCCCAGCCCATATTGTCCTTTTGAAGTCACTGTTATTGTATTTGTTTGTTTGTGCAGACAGGATCTTACTATGCAGCTTAGGCTGTTCTTGAAATTCTGATTTTCATCATTCCTGGCCATAAATCAGTGCGTGTGTGTGTGTGTGTGTGTGTGTGTGTGTGTGTGCACGTGCATGTGTGATGTGGTGTATATGTGCATTATGCATACATGCAAGAGTGCTCACCCATGTGCACATGTGCAGAGGCCAGAGCAGGGCAGGACTGTGGAATTGTCTTTGCCATTCTCTGTCTTCTTACATTGAGGCACTTAATTGGAAGCTTACCTTTTCGGATGGGGTGACTGGCCATCCAGCTCTGGGGAATCCTCTTGCTTCTGTCCACCCCCGCTCCGTATGAATGCATATCCAAGGGGGTGCCAAGCACTCTATCTCAGGTCCTCAATTGATCTTTTTTTTTTTCTTTCAGTTTTTATATTTGTAGTGTCCGGTTTCAAATCCAGGGCCTCACGCATGCTGGGCAAGTGTTTCACAACTGGACTACACCCTCACTCCAAGCCCTCTGTGTACATTCAATTTAATTTATTATAAACTGTGTATGTCTGTGTTCTGTGTATTACATATAGCATAGCATGCACAAGGAGGTCAGAAGTCAACTTTGTAGAGTTCATTCTCTCCTTCTACCTTTCAGGGATTCTGTACATCAAGATCAGCACCTTCATCACTTTCCAGCCCAGTCTGTTTTTTTTTTAAACTTTATTTAGCATGCTCCAATGTGCATGTGGTGTGTGTGCGTGTATGTGTGTGTGTTTGTGTGTGTATCAGAGGGTTCTGTGTGTCCCTGTGGAGGACCAAGGATGACTTCAGGGATCATCCTTGATTACTTTTAACTCCCTTTTGCTTCACTCTGGGATTTCCCAGGCTTTTCCCACCAGGGCTGGAAGTACAGGTTGCCAACTTCCACCATTTCTCCCTGGCAGTTTTTTTTTTTTTTTTTCTCGTGGAACCTGGAATC
Source organism: Typhlomys cinereus (assembly GCA_023101885.1). Classification (NCBI taxonomy): domain Eukaryota; kingdom Metazoa; phylum Chordata; class Mammalia; order Rodentia; family Platacanthomyidae; genus Typhlomys; species Typhlomys cinereus. The sequence goes on along the minus strand of JALPQD010000110.1, from coordinate 3,606,562 downwards.
TGAACTCAGGTACTTCTGCTTTCAGGGCAAAGACTTAACTCCTGAGCCATCTCTCTGGCTCCCTGTTTGTGTTTTTCAAAGATGGCTACGGGCTTAAGAGATGATCAGAGTAAAAAATAAATAAATAAAAGCTTAAGGCCGTTAATTGCTATTCAACAAAATCCATAGTCTTTAGCAAATCCTAAAAGACTGCTGATAACCAGACTTGCAACCTGCTACTTGCTGATTCACCATTTGCTTCCTCGTTTGTTGGAAAAGGCTGGGTATTCATTCTCATATTTTCTAGCATCTGACTCAGACTTGAACATGAAGTAAATGCCCCATATGTGCTTCTTTTCACATTTGATAGTTGCTTTGACCTGTCAAGCGCAATAGTGATTCTAGAAGCCTTCCAGTGAAACATCTAATTCCTAGGCTTTTCTTCATAGCAGAGGAGGTATAAGAATGAGAAATAAATGATTACCTATTTTTACTCTTCTCCGAGTGGAGTTACTGATTCATTCAGCCTACATCTCCAAGTTTTTAAAAATTTACTCTTTATTTTAAGATTGTAGAAGTGTCCATGCTTCAAAATAGAGGAAATTCATTAAGAAACAATAGTAAATTGAGAATGATGGTGCATGCCTATAATTTCAACACTTGGGAGGCCAAGGTAGGGGCATTACAAGTTCAAGACCAATCTGAATTATAAAGTAAGAACTTGTCAAACACACACACACACACACACACACACACACACACACACACACACACACACACTGAGTGCTGGGTTTTCTAATATTAGATAATTTAGTGAAATATAATCCCAACAGTTTTAAATGATAATTTAAAAGTGAACTACTAGCTATTTTCTTAAGAAACCTTAAAAATAGGGGTTGAAAGTGTAACTCAACTGTATAAGCCCCAGCAGTGAAAATAAATAAAGGAAGGGTTTAGGTCTAAAGGTCAGTGGTAAAAAGCGTGTCAGGTGTCAACTTGATGGTTGAGGGTTTGAGCTCTGGGCATATTTGTGGAGAATTAGTGGTTGAGTTGGGCCCAGAGCAAGCCTGCAGGAGATTGTCTGGCTGTTGGGGAGGGCCCAGCCTACAGTGGGTGTTACTAGGTCCTGGAATAAAAGGCAGAGGCTGGTTGAAGGAATTGGCATCCTTTTGTATACTTGGCCAGACATGCTGTTCTGGCAAGTAAGGATCGTCCCTCTCTCAGCTGTTATATGGTGATGGTGGGGCCAGTTCCTTCGGCTTGGTATTGGTGCGTTGCTCTCCTGTAAGCCGGACTGAGAACTGTAACCAGCAATCGTAAGAGAAAATACACCCCTTGCTCCCTTAAGCCATTTGATGGTCATTTATCAGCAACCATGCAGGTGAACTGTAACAGAGCACTTGCCATGTATATGTGAAACCCCGAGTCTGATGCTCAGTGCTGTAAAAAAACAACTAAATAAAGGACTATATTTTTGATATGTGATTTGTACCTCAAAGTCTCATATATAGTAGGCTGACTGTTTAATGCAACTATTGAGAGGTGGTGGGGTCTTTCAAATGTGTGGTCTCAAAGGAAGTGACAAGGTCTTTGGGGGTTGTGCTCAGAAGGGACGAATGTTATCTCTGGAAAAATGGAATAGATTTTGAGGGACTGGAGTAGTTACTGTGGCAGTAGTTGCTATGAAGTGAAGACACCTTACTCTGGTGGTCCCTTCTGAATACACTGCTCACATCTTATCTATATGTCTATGTGATGCCTTTTACCGGGTCGTGATGCACCATGTGGACCGTGTGCATCACGGGGTTGATGGGGTTTAGTGAAAGGGCTAATGGCGTCCCAGGAACACATAGTTCCTCCCACCTTCCTCCTCCCCAACAGTAAACAGCATCTCACTTGTAAACGCTAACACCCCCTTCACTTTATCTGCAGTTGCTGTTTGCTGATAACCATCCAGGACCCTAAACCCACGAAGGTGAGCACATAGGCATTTCCTCATCCCTCAATTCCCACTCCCTTAGAGTACTATACAAGACTTGCCCTTCCCTCAACTCCTTGCACAATTCTTTATTTCCTAGGAAGAGCTGTATCCTTCACTACTGCTGCTGCTGCTGCTGCTGCTGCTTTCCCCCAATAAAGCAGTCTGATTCTGTTGAGATTGTCTTCATTTTCATTCTCTCTTTCTGAACTATCCTGCTGGAGCCCCAGACCAAGCTAGAGATTTAGAATCAATATGGAAACAAGTCTCATGTTTGTGGACATGTCTGTGGGAGGTTATCCAGGTTAGGGTAATTGAAATGGGAAGACCTACCCTAAATGTTGGTAGTATTATCCCACAGGCTGGGGACCCAGACCGAATAAAAACAAAACAAGCTGAGTATAAGCATTCAATGTCCTCTGCTTCCTGATTGTGGACTGATGATATAACCTGCTGTCACATGCTCTGACCACCGTGGACTGTATCCTATGGAACTGTAAATCAAAATAATCCTCCTGGTTTTTTGGCTCAGGGGTTAAGCTTCTGCCTCACAAGCAGAAGGTTCGGATGAGTTTGGATCCCAGATTCCACGTTAAAAATGCCGGAAGGAAATGGAAAGTCCTGGAAGGCAGAGCCTGGGAAACTCCAGAAAAAAGCAGAGAGAAGGTAGAGCAATCCAGGGTGATTCCCAAAGTCACCTCTGGGCCTCCAAAGGCACATAACCCTCTGATACACATACACAGACACACACACAGACATACACAGACACACAGACACACACAGATACACACACACACACACACACACACACACTCAATAAACAAACAAACAAATAAAAAATAACCCTTTCTTTCTTAAGCTGATTTTGTCAGTTATTTGCCACAGCAATGAGCGAAGTCACTAATATAGAACACCGAATACTGAGAAGTGGAAGCATTGCTGTGGTACACCTGATTTTGTGGCTCTTAGACCTTGAAACTTATTTGTAAAAAGAATATGGAAGAGCTTAGAGTGCTGGTCTAGAAAAGTCCTGAGGGCCGGAGAGATCGCTCAGGGGCTAAGACTCTGCCTTGCAAGCAGAAGGTTCTGAGTTCAGATCCTAGGTTCCACGTTAGAAAATGTCAGGCAGTATCGGCCTACACTTCTGGCCCTGGAGGGAAGAGCCTGGGAAATCCCAAAGCAAGGCAAAAAGGAGGTAGAAGCAATCCAGGATGATTCCTGAAGTCACCTTTGGTCCTCCACCGGGACTTACAGTGCCCTCTAACACACACACACACACACACACACACACACACACACACACACACGAATAAGAAATAAAAAGATTAACTTTTTTCATATTTTAAAATTATTTTTGTGTGTGTGGGATTTTCCAGTCTGTGCCCATCAGGGTCGGAAGTGCAGGCTGATGCCAGTTTCCACCTGATGTTTTTACGTGGAACCTGATTCTGAACTCAGGACCTTCTGCTTGTAAGACAGAGTCTTAACCCCTGAGCTATTCTTCAACACCTAACTAAAGTTTTTTTTAAAGTCCTTGAATATTAAAAGCACACTTTATCGGGAGATTTTGATTGGAACTGGGAAGACAGAATGCTGACAGAAACACAGAGAGTGGAGACCTACCTCATGAAGCATCAGAGAACAAGGACTCTATTGGTAACTGGATTTGGAGCTATTAAGGTTGTATTAGGGGAAAGAAGCTGCCTGCATTATGTCCATGACCTGAGAACTTGAGGGAGGTTGAATTTATTATTTATTTATTTAATCTTTTAAAAATATTTTATTTATTTATTTCATGTATTTGTATGTGTGTATGTATCAGGGCATTGTCTGTCTCTGTGGGGGACCAAGGGTGACTTCGGGAATCTCCTGGCTTGCTTTTATCCCAATTTGCTCTGGGATTTTCCAGACTCTGCCCAGCAGGGGTAGAAGTACAAGCTGCTGCCATTTCTGCCTGGTGTTTTTACATGGGGCCTGGATTCCGAATCCAGAACCTTCTGCTTTTGAGACAGAGTCTTAACCCTTGAGTTGTCTCTCCAGCCCTGAGGGAGGTTGAATTTAAAGGCGGTGGACTAATCTGTTTGGCAGAGGAAATTTCAAGACAAGATAGCTTTCAACCTTTGTGGTTTTAGGTCTACAGTGAGAGAGAACAAAAAGTAGAGCAGAAAGATTAGAAAAATGTGAAGCTTGTGGAGGAAAGTGGTGGGCAAAATTAAAGTGTCAAGACAAGGAGAATGCAGCCAAAGGAGCATCTATAATTGTTAAAGAGATTGGCACCATTAAAGAGAAAGGACACTCTGCACTGTAACAAGAAAGTTGCCCCTGGTCTGTCCTCACCTGTGAAGGCTCTTGTGGAAATGTAATTTTATTTTAAAGGAGAGAGAGAGTGTTTCCCAAGGACCAGCACAAAGGCCTAGTCAACTGTGGCCAAAGGGACAAGGCTTCATCTGGAGTTGGCAGAACTTGGCAGCATAGTCCACATCATACGGGTTTTGAAGGCATCACAGGTGCAGGATGGGATCATGGAGTCTCACATCACAGGTCTAGAGAGTCCCTGAGGCCATTGTAAGAAACTGTGAAGTTGAGGCCTGTCGTGGTTTGAAATGTGTCCCCCACAGTTTCATGTGTTTGGCAAGGTCATGTCACCTTGAGAGGTGGAGCCTTGCTGGAGGAAGGCAGTCACAAGGGGTGGGCCTTGAGGTGGATGAGTCCCACCCTACCTCCAGGAGAAGTCTGCCTTTGCAGCAAGCAGTCTGGCAGCTCTCAGCTTCCAAGATGTCTGTGGTGACTTAGCCTCCTCCAGCTTTGGCCAGCCAGCCATGCAGCCTCTGCTTTGAGAGACTGTACCTTCCCTCTGGAACTGTAAGCTGAATAAATCTCCCTTTCTCCCTTAAGTTGCTTGACTTTGGGTGCTCTCTCACAGCAATAGTTAAGAGTAACCGTTACAAGGCCTACGGAATAGAGCTGACCCAAGAGAAGGCCATACGTGCTGTAGGTAGCGGTGTTATGGAGGTAGGCCTACCCAAGCCTTTGGTGTCCAGATGACTGCATCATGAACCCCAGATGCCCAACATGGAGCTGCAATATTGAGTGTTTGCTGTTTTGATCTCTTGTCGGCTTGATTGTTCCTTACTCCCATTCTTTCCCTTTGAAGTGAGAATGCTTATTCTGTGTCATTGTGCATGTGCAAGTATGTGATCTGATGTTTTGAATGGAATTCACAGATATCCTTGAGTCTCAGATGAAGCTTAGATTTTGGACTTTCAAATGATGCTAAAGAAGACAGGGACTTTTAAAGCTGGACTGCATGCATTTTGCATTGTAACAAGATGGAAAGTTATGACATAAAAGCACCATGCTTGGTTCTCAAGGGTTAGAACTATGATAGCTAATCTGGTTTTTCAACCTGGGATTACCGTGCTAAGAAATCTCTGTACCTGTCTGTGAGGAATTACTGGTTAATTGAAGTAAGAAGACCCAGCCCTAACTATGAGTGGGTTACATTTAATAGAGTAGGGTCCTGGCTAAACTGAAAGCAGAAAATGAACCCAGCTTTTATGTGGGCCTTTGGAGATTTGAACTTGGGTCCTCATGCTCACACAACAAGTGCTTTTACCCACTAAGCCATCTCCTAGTCCCAGAAAGTTGATCTTCTGAACAGTTTGTACTGTGATCTGGCTTTTAAAGTGATATTTGTCTTGTTCTCTGCTTAAGATAGGGCATCAACAACACTTTTTTGTAATATCATCTCTCCATCCTCATTTCCAGTGCTAAACATTGAGCTACATTTCCAAACCAATTTCTTTTCTTTTGTAGCTTCTCTTGCCTTATCTTCACCGCTGTCTTTTTCTCTCAGGAAAAGTTGTAGTTTTTAGTTAGACTTGAAAGACAGAAAACTAGGGGCTGGAGAGGTGTCTCAGGGGTAAAGTCTCTGCCTTGCAGGCGGAAGGTCCTGAGTTGGGATCCTAGACTCCACGTATAGACGCCAGGTAGAAGCAGGGGCGGCCTGCGTTTCTGATCCTGGTAAGGCGGATCCTGTGAATCCCGGGCCAGAGTAAACGAGGAGAAGGTGGAGGCGGTCCATGGTGGTTCCCGAATTTGTCCGTGGTTCTACACACACACATACATTCACACACGCGCACACACACACACATACATTCTGACACTTGCGTACACACACACATACACACACGTGTACACATGGACAATTGAATAAATAATAATAAAAATTAAAAAAAAGAAAGACAGAAAACTAGTGTGACTGTTTTCTTTTCCATTTGAATCCTGGGCAAAGAAAGTTGGAAATGATGGCAAAGGTGTGTAGCTTTAGTTCTCAGGAGGCTGGAGCAGGAGAAGCACAAGTTCAAGCCCAACCTGACTTATGTAGTGAGACCCTGTCAAATCATAAAAGAAATGTAAGAGAGATTTTTTGATTTTTTTTTTCAAACAAGTGGAGCCTGACATGAGTTGTTGGTTCCTATTTTGTCAGTCTGATATCTGAGAGGCAGGATTCTGGGCACACCTGAGAAGAAATTGCTAGATTAAGGATAGCCTTTGAGTTGGCCTATGAGGAACTGGCTTGATTACCTACCTAACTGATGGAATACAAGACACTGTGGGTGGAATCATTTCCTAGGCAGGTGCCTGGGACTGTAAAAAGATGGAGAGAGCTAGTTGAGCATAAACAGGCAGGTGTGCATGCATGCGTTGGCTCTGACCCTCTATTCTTGCCATAAATGTGATATGGACAGTTTCCTTGCTCCTGCTGCTGTGACAAGCAGGTCTTGATGGACTGTAACCTATGACTGTGAGCTAACTACTTTCTCCTTCTAAATTGCTTGAGTGAGGTGTTGTACAGTAATGTGTAATGAAACGAAGGCATAAGTCAAGCAAAATTTTAATTTTTTGTTTGAGCTACAGAAGATAGGTATCCCTAAGAAATAGTTGCACTTTTTTGATATTACATTTTGGAAGTCAGAAAAACTTCCCCCATAGATATTGCTAAGCTTAGGAAAGTCAGTCAAAATAAGCAGATGGGGGAAAAATCAGATGTATATTTGGGAAAGAGATGACTCTGTCCTTGTTGGAACAATGAAATGAATCTATTCCTCCCCCCCCTTTTTAAAGTTTGCAGGGCTGCACAGGTGACTCAGGGCTTAAAGCTCATGAGCAAAAGAACCTGCATTTGGATCCCCAGTTCCTAGTAACATGCTCCGAGGGGATGATGGCCCATCCATAATGTAATTGCAGCCCCAAAAGCCTGGGGATCCAGTGAGCAAGATGGTTAGCCAGGCCAGCCCCAATGGCATATTCTAGGCTTGGTTAGAGACCCAACCTCAAAACTGTAAAGTAGAAAAACTACAGAGGATGAGTCTTAAGATTACCCTCAGACATTCACATACATGCACGCTCACATGCATGTATATCCTTGCACATGCTGTGCACCCATCCACATGCAAAACACACATACATATACCCCATGTACACAAGCAAAAATAAATATTTTTTTAAATGAAATTGTGGTGCTGAAGTAGGAAGATTGAAAATTCAGCCTATATAGGCTACATAGTCAGACCCTGTCTCAAAAACAAACAACAAATAAACATAAGAAAATCCCTGAGTATCTGTGGAATTCAACATAAAAGTCCTTTGATTTTTAGCATCATAAGGCAGTGATACTTCATCTTTACACTCTTTGAAGAATGTGCTAGAAATTATGAAGTTGCATCTCAGAAGAAATGTACACATGAATTTGAACATTGACCTTGTGGTAAATTTTAGAGGAATTCTCAGCCTAAAGTTTACAAACAGAGGCTTATTTTCTTCTGTAATTTGGAACACCTTTATTTTTATTTTTTTAATTTTTAATGTTTTCTCTAGTTTTATAAGCATAGTGAGTACTTATCCCAGCCTCCCTCCTTCCACCTCCTTCTCTTCATCAATCCATCCCACTGCCCTCCCACCCTTCTGCCTGTTTACTTCTGTGGGCTCCAGGATTCCCTCTGGCTTTGTCTACTCTTGTGGGATATTCAGGCCTCTGTGGCATATCAAATTGCCATTTCTTGGGCCGCCACACTAATAGGGGCATTCCCCTTCATTCATCCAACCTTAGTCCCTAAGGTTTCCACTGCATGTAATTATCTCCTGAGATCCTTGCTAGTCTATGGAGGCATGTTGGTATGTCAGTCTTTTACAGGTCTGGTAAGGACAAATTTTATTGGAGTGAGTTCTTAGTTGCAGCAGAGGACAATACTTTTAGATTCATTGTTTATGAGTAGACTAAATGCCTAGATTGTGAACACAGATGTTTATGCATGTGTCTTTTTTTGTGTGTAGACACAAATTAAACTGAAGTTCTTTTCTCTAAACATCTAACCTCCCTTTTTAGGTATTAGTGATTCAAATTTCTTTCTGGTGAAGGATTTTTAAAAAATAAATAAATGACATCAAATGGATTTTGTCTTGACTGTAATGAAAAGCAACTGGTGTTTGAAAAGCCTCTGATATAGTTCTTCAACTGTCTGAGGGAGATTTTAACATGAGGAGGGTAGACAGTTAAGAGAATATTTACTTCCTGGGACCACTGGAGTAAAGCCCATAACAAAATACTGATGAGGAAGGAGACAAGGTCCTGCTTCCATTTAAATGCCTGCTGGGTCTTTCTCTCGTTTGATGAGGAGCCAGAAGCTTGAGCAACTTAGAATGAAAACCTGGAGTCGCTTGTTGCTATTAGTACAAGAGATTTCTCCCCCTCCCTTTTTTTTCTGTTTCTGACTTATCTTTTTTTCTGTTCCTTCCAAGCATTGGGATCAAATCCAGTATTCTGTACCCTGGGCAAGTGCTCTGCATAGGCAGTGCTCTTAGGGCTGCCCCCCAATTTCTAATAATGAAGGAGCTTGGGCCCCACTAGCATAGAGGCTCATCTGGGAGGTGTTGGCACTGTTTCCTGCCAGTCTTTGAGACGATCCACAATCCTGGTAACATTGCCACTGTCTTTTTAGTTTCCACAGAGGCTTTGCTTCCATATGTGATGGAAAAATCCATCCAAATTTTCTTTCATCTAGATTTGCATCAGCAATATCTATTTCTAAGGATTATTCATGGATTAGCCATAAATATTCAGAGCCCTGTTCCCGTGGATCTTAATCTTTGCTATATTTGGCTTAGAGTTTTGTTGTCTAAAAAAATTTTCCATTTCTCTTCTCCTGTTACGGCCTACGATTCACCCTCAGTTAACATTTGCTCAGTCTCTGTATTTGCAATCTCACTTGGATCAAACGGAATGGTATGAAACACGAAGGTTGGACCAGCTGTACAGACTTACATAAAAACAGGGGGTTACTTGAAATAGAGATAGCTTGTCCCACACTGAGTTTTAAAAGCTGAAATTTAAGCAACTACCCTCCCCCCGAAAAGAAAAGACATTGGTATGCTTCACTGGTGAAAATTCTTAGAAAGTGTTTAATGGTCGTTGGCAGCCGTTTCTGTGAATACTAGTCATCCATACCTGCTTAGGCCCGCCCAACCCAAGATTCTGCTGTTTTCCTTTTTGCTTGGCATTGTTACCTTTCTGCTCTTGTTTGGAAAAAGAACAAGTAGGCTGCAGCCTCAAAACCTACAGCTGTCATTTTTTTGTGTCCCTACATCTCTTTCATCATTCCCATTCTTGAGCTAGAGGTAAAGCCAAATCAGAAGTGGAGGGGAAGCCGACCATGGTTTTAAATGATCTGCATTTAGTAGCAGTCTGGACTTCTAACTACAAGTGACCATCAGTAGAAAACTAGCAAGCCAGCTGCTCTCACTTTCTAGTCACAAGACAGCAGACCCCAGGCAAAAGGTAAAGCAAGCCCATCAGCTAAATGCTGACCTACAAAACCCATTCACTGTAACTGGGCCATCCTACGTGTCCAAGCGCACAGTAGACTCAATGCAAACACATACTTTCCTAATATGTTCCCCAGGATCAGTGTCAGTATTTAGGGAAAATTGTTAATCATAAAATGCTTTGGACTTGGTGCTTCCTGTAAAAGGAATGGTGAAAGTTATCTCCTGTAATAATTAGGAAAGAAAGAAAAGCGGTCATGTGCTGAAAGCGCTCAGCTTCACAGGAAAAACACCTTTATCTCTAATATTGAAGAGAGAGGAAGAAGCTCCCAGGAGCTCTGCTGTCAGTGGGCCATGATGGCTGCAGCTACAGCAACTGGCACCCAGGATAAGGGGACACAAGGCTTTTCTTATGAGTTGTTCAATAAAAATGAAACAGTCGCTTCTTGGCCTTGTAGCTAAGATCAAGTAGTAAGAAAAAAGAAAAAAACAACGAAATGCTACCTAGGTGGTGGTCCACTTTAGATGTCAATTCCGTTATTCCGCCAACCAGGAATTTCAGTGTTGCTGTGAAGGCGTTTTGGATGTGTGGTCGCATCATAATTGACTGTCTTTAAGTAAAGGAAATTAGTATAGTTTGGTCACTGTGGGGCTTCCAAAGGATCTGGGGATGTGGCTTGGTGGCAGACCACTTGTCTGACATGTCTGGTATCCATGTGCTTCATCATCACACCCACCAAAAAAATCACCTATCCCCAACCAAAACAAACAATAGCAAAGCAATTTAAAAAAATCCACTGTGACAGTGTAATGGTTAGCTTCAGCTGTCAACTTGACACTTCAGACATGGGCCTGGGGCACATCTATGAGTTAGTTAGTTAAGACTAACCCATAGGAGACTGTAAGACATATTTGATTGCATGGTTGATATGGGAAGGCCTAATCCATAGCACATGGAAGGATTTTCTGGTCAAGTGGATAAGATGGAATGAGAAGCAGCTAGCTACAGCAAGATGAAAAGCTGGAAGGTACGCATTGGTCCTTGCCCCTATGCTCTTGCTGTGGATAAGATGTGACTAGTTCCCTCGGCCCTGCTGATAACTCTGCTGCTGTAATAAACCATAACTTTAAATCACTACTTGAATAAAAATCCCTGTTTCCCTACATTTTTTGAGTCATCATGCATTTGTCCAAACATTTGCTAGATTGAACTAACAATGGAAATATTAATAGAAGAAAAGGGAACCCCACAAGAGTATGATTATACAACCATCAACAAGGTCTAGATGCTTCTCTATCTTTCTAGGTAGGGAGAGGGAGGTCGGGGGAAGAGACTATTTTGAGAAGTAGCAAATCATTCTAGGTGAATGAATGGATCTAATGCTCAGACAATAGTAAATGATTCTCTCTGTGAATTGAAAGGGTCCAGGGATGGCTTGAGACAAAATCTGTTCATACGTGATTGCATTCTTCAATCTCTTCCTGCAGACAGGGCATTAGTCAATAAAATAGGCCAAGGAATCAAAGGCAATTATTTAATTAATTTGGAGGATGTGGTTTTAGGCAGATAAAGGAATGTCAGAGAAAAGCCTTTTTAGGATTTGCCTCTCTCCAAGGGTATTTAGTTTAAAATAATCAGCACACTGGTGATTTTTTGGGGGGGGGATTTTTTTTCTGGACCCCAACATAGATATAAGCATAGTTTTAAAAAATTTATTTGAGAGGGAGAGAAAGAAAAGAGAGAGGGAGCAAGATAGAGAAAGATGCACATAGGCGTGCCATAGTGCACAGGTAGAGGTCAGAGAAAGAGTTGAGGTCAAAGAAAGAGTTTTGGAAGTCGGTTCTCTCCTTCTACCATGTGAGTTTCTGGAGATCCAACTCAGGTCACCAGGTTTGCAACCAGATTCCTTATCTGCTGAACTATCTCACCAGCCCCCTATACCTGTAAGCATAATTTTTATTATTTTTTAGTGCGTGTGTATGCGTGATATTATGTATGCATATGTATGTGTGGGTGTGTCCCCATACTAAGAAGGGTGTTCTGCTGTCTATTGCCGTTAGCCTGCATGGTTGCTGATAAAATTACTGTCAAGTGGCTTAAGGGATTAAGTTTTTAAAAAAATATTTATTTCATTTCTTTGTGTGTGTGTGTGTGTGTGTGTGTATCAAAGGGCACTGTGTGTCCTTGTGGAAGATCAAGGATGACTTCAAGAATCATCCTGGATTTCTTCTATCTCCTTTTTGCTTTGGTCTGGGATTTCCCAGGCTCTACCTACTAGAGCTAGAAATGCAGGTCAATGCCATTTTCATCTGGCATTTTTTTTTTAAACACGTAGGACCTGGGATTTGAACTCAGGACCGTCTCTTGTGAGGCAGAGTCTTAACCCCTGAGCCACCTCTTCAGCCCCCAGAACATGGTTTTTATTTTTGGCTTGCAATTCCTAGTTACAGTTGCTTGTCCAGCTTGTCGGGTGAGCCCACACTAACACCAGGGCGGAGGGAACTGGTTGCACCATATCCACATAATGGCTGAGAGAGGGAGGATCCTTACTCGTCACATCAGCATGTCTAGCCAAGTATGCAGAAAGATGCCAACTTTCTCAACCAGTTCTTTGTATTTTATTCACCTGTCCAGGGTCTACTTGGGTCTTTTCAACCCAAATTATCCCAATTAGATAATCTCCTGGAAGTAGGCTCTTGGCTTAATTCAACTACTAATTTTCTACAAATGTGCCCAGAACTCAGACCCTCAACCATCAAGTTGACACCTGTGTCTAACTAGGACACTATCATTTTATTCCTTTGAGAAAGGTTTCTCACTGAACCTAGAGCTGGGGATCCAAACTCAGGCCCTCGTGCTTACAAAGCAAGTCCTCTTACCACTGAGTTGTTCTGCAACCACTTGTAATCTAATTAAAAAAAAACTTTATTTTGCACGTGTGTGTGCGTGCATAAGTGCGTTTGTGTGTGTGTATATGAGAGAGAGAGAGAGAGAGAGAGAGAGAGAGAGAGAGAGAGAGAGAGAGAGAGAGAGAGATTTCAGGAATCATTCCGGATTGTTTCTACATCCTTTTCCTTCATGCTGGGATTTTTCCCTGGCTCTGCCCATGAGGGCAGAAAGTGCAGACTGCCACCCTTTCTTGCCCAGTGGCTCCTGAGATCTAAACTCAGGACCTTCTGTTGTGAGGCAGAGTCTTAATCCCTGAGCCATCTCTCCAGCCTTGTAATATCTAATTTTAATTAGATATTTCCAAACAGACGGTAAAGTTCACATTGTCATCAACATTATATGCAAGTAGGCTAACAATAAGGTTCCTGTTCTTTTAATTTTCTTCTTTCTGATGAATATAAAGTGACATCTAATAATTACTTTAATTTCCATTTCCACGATGCTTAAAATTTGAGCATCTTTTAATTTGGTCTTGGACATTTGGATCTGCCCTTTCTTGACAATTTCTTGACACACATTGTCTATTTGCCACTACTGAATAAAATTTGTAAGAAATTAAAGGTAGCTGGGGCTGTCACTCAGTGATAAAGTATGTGTTCAGCATGCATGAGGTCTTCAATTCAATCCTCAGTGATGGAAACCATTTTTTTAAAGAAAGAAATTGCTATTGATCTTTGTGCAGCAAAAACTTTAGTGAAGTCTATCAAATTTGTTTGTGGTATGTATATAGCCATAATATTGTACACATTTAATTAAAATATTCCTACTGTGTTCATTGTGCCATCAGCCCCACTTTGTGAGAAAGCTTCTTGGTTTCAAATCTTGGTGAAAAAAGTTCTTAGTGTTTCTAGAAGAGATAGGATGTTCTGGATTCTCTTATGATGATTTCTATTGTTGTAGTTTAGTCTTAATTTGGTCTCTAGTAATGTCTATGTTTATCAATAATAGTGTAAAGGTATTGCAGCACTTCATTTCTTGCAGGACCACATTGCTTAACAACAGAGCAACAGCGGTCTCTCCTTACTGACATTCAAATAGAATGCAAAAGTTTTTTACTGTTTGTCATTCTAACTTTTGGACCCAATCTCTGTTCTCTGATCAAGATTCTTCTTCGAAGTACCAGTCTCTAGTGCTCGATTCTGCAGCACATATAATAAAATTGGAACAATACAGAGGAGATTAGCATGCCCTCTGCGCAAGGATGACACAGTAAAGATGCTTGACATTGGCATAGAAGCTTTTTCACACTCACAAGGTTGCTTCTCAGAATGATGAGTATTGCAGTCCACCTGCATGTTTGCTGATAAATGACCATCAAATGGCTTAAGGGAAACAAGGGGTTTATTTCCTTATGACAGTCTGGTTACAGTTCTCAGTCCAGCTTGAAGTGAGAGCTCACACCAACACCAGGGCTAAGGAACTGGCCACACCATCACCACATGATGGCTGAGAGACGGACAATCCTTATTTGCCAGACCAGCATGTCTGGCCAAGTGAATAGAAGCATGCTGACTTTCTCAACCAGCTTTTCGTGATTTATTCCAGGGCCTAGTCCCACCCATCATAGCCTGGGCCTTCCCATCAGCTAGACAATCTCCTTCAGGTTCGCTTTGGGTTTAATTCAACTACTAATTCTCCACAAATGTGCCCAGAGCTCAAACCCTCAACAGTCAAGTTGACACCTGTGCTTAACCATAACAATGAGTATGAAGTGTCCCACTTTAGCTAACAGCATCTCTACAATTACCGATGTGTGATATGCTTAAATGTAGAATGTGGGATTCCGGACATAGCGGGGTGTAGACCAGTGTCAGAGCCCTTGCCTTACACACCAGAGGTCCCAGGTTTGATTCTTCAGCAAGACAGGAAAAACTATGTTTATATATTCTCTATGTTTATCACATACATTATCTATGAGTCAGAGATAGCTAGCTAGTTAGATAGATAGATAGATAGATAGATAGATAGATAGACAGACAGACAGACAGACAGACAGACAGATAATGTCATTTGAAGGAAAGAGGAGAACCTTGATTACACTGAGTACATGGATACTATTTCTTCAGTATACATTTTTCTCAATAGCTAGGCGGGATTGCTTTAAGCTGAGGGATTTTCCACATTCATTACATTCATAAATTTCTTTTGTATGAGTTTCTTAGTGCTGAAGATTTTCTTTTGCTTGGATGCTTCCCAGCATTTCTTACGTGTTATGGCTTTGTCACTGGCAAAGGAAATTCAGCTCTTTGGTTGCCTGCTGGGAGCCTGAGGAGTCCCCTGTCTCTATCTCTCTCTCTCTCTCTCTCTCTCTCTCTCTCTCACACACACACACACACACACACACCCTAAGCAAATGATTCTGCAGACCAAGGCTCCAGCTTGTCCAATTCAACAGTGATGCTATCTGTCTGGAGACAGATACCACAGATTCAGAGCTCTGTCCCCAAAGCTGATGCTCACTTTAGGTGACAGTCCCAGCCCAGGTTGTTTGGCCTGGTCTTCTATGCCCATTCCGAACTGGCATTCTCACAACCCTCTCTTTGAGTCCCACTTAGAGCAGCTCATAAGACTCAGACAGGATGTTTATTGGTGTAGGTTAAAGCTCATTACAAAGGATACCAGTGAACTCCAGATGGAGACATGCAGAAGGCAGGGTAGAGGAGGGCAGAGAGCTTCCTGCCCTCCCTGGGTGCATCACCTTCCAGGAATCTCTACCTGATCATCCGTCTTGAATTGGCCAGGCCAAATTTGGGGTGATGGCTCAATTGTTAAAGTCTTAGCTTTGAAAGCAAAAGGACCTGAATTCAGATCCCCAGATGCCAGATAAAAAATGCCAAGCTGGAAGGCAGAGAGCCTGGGAAATACCAGGGCCAAGATATAAGGTGGGAAAGCAATCCAGGATAATTCCCAGTGTCACCCTTAGGGCTCCACAGGTACAGACACTCAAGTGCATTCTTGTATACATGCCCAGACATACATGTACACCCATCTACATACAAAATGCGCGCGCGCGCACGCACACACACACACACACACACACACACACACGCCTTAAAGAAGTCAGTCCTTTCCTTCCATTGTGTGGGTTTACCAGAGATGAAATTCAGATCACCAGGTTTTCAAGTAGACATCTATCCACTGAACTCACTCATTGGTTTCTGCCTTGGGTTTTTATGAAGGCCTCATTATAGACCCACAATTGACAAAATCATTGGCCATTTGGGGATCAGCTTAACTTTTAGTGGATGGGACTAAAATTCCAACCCCTTAATCCCGTCTTAGTTTTTCAGTCAAACCCTTCAACTCTGCCCCTCCCCCACAGGGGCAGGGATTACCCATTACCTATAACTCATTAGTGGATCAAAAGACAGTTTCCGTCATATCAACATCTAAATTAAGAGCCACTTTCATATTGAATCACATCCAAAGACACCTTTTTTCTTTCTAAATTGACTTAAATCTGATTTTAGAATCAGGCAACTAGCAGTTATAATCCTCTTGAGTCCAGTGAGCCAGCCTAGAAAATTAAACCCAGTGAGGAGTTGGTGGGAACTCTGACTGGTGTCTGAAGTAGAAGGCATCTTTGGAGCCGAGTTCTCAGCCTGTGGGTCTTGACCCTATGTGCCAGTAGACTTTGCCAGAAGGGAATTGGAAGATACGAAGATGGTATGTGCTGGAGAAGTACACGAGGTGTGTGTGCATGAGTGGCCTGCCCCAAAACCTTCTGGGCTGCATTGAGTATGCAGAAGCAGGAAAAAATAGTTTGGCTATTCATATCTCTTGTAATGACCTTAAAAACCTCTAGTAGTCTGGGCCACAAGCAAAAACTAATACTTTATAATAGCAGATTCTTTGGTATTCATCTTCCATCACTAAAAAAATGCTGATTTTAGGGCTGGCAGATAACTTAATGGGTAAAGTACTTGCTTTGAAAGTATAAGGACATTAGTGTGATCCCCAGAAACCCATTTAAAAAAAAAGCTGGGAGTGGGCCATCAAGATGGTTCAAAGTGTGCTTGTGCCAAGTCTGATGACCTGAGTTCAATACCCAGAACCATACAGTAGAAGGAGAGAATCTATTCTCACAAGTTGTTCTCTGGCCTCCACAGGCATTGTGTGGCATGAGTGTGAGGCCACCTCACACAGATAAGTAATAAATGTAAAAATAAATAAATAACTAAACAGGTGTTGGCATGTATTTATAATCCCAACACTGGAAGCCAGAGACAGGCAGATTCCCAGGGCTCATTAACCATCCAGCCACCTGCCTGGCTTGCTGAGTTCCAGACCAGTGAAAATTGTCCTCTTGTGCACATACGTGAATGCACACTCACACACACGTGCACAAAAGGTGATTTTCTTTTCTACTTCATGAGTGTTTGATTTTATATAAAAATCACTTGAAAACTCTTTATCTGGGCTGGAGAGATAGATGGTTCAGAGGTTAAAGCTTTTGCCTCACAAGCAAAGGGACCTGAATTGGGATCATTAGATTACATCTAAAAAAATGCCAGGCAAATGTGGCAGATGTTTGCAATTTTTGCCCTGGAAGTTGGAGCCTGGGAAACCCCAGAGCAAAGCAATAAGGAGGTAGAATAATCCAGGATGATTCCCAAAGTCACCCTTGGGTCTCCACAGAAATATGCACACTCAAGTGTTCTCAGGTACACACACACACACACACATGCACACACATTTAAATTTTTTAAAAATTATTTTTATTATTTATTCAATTGTGCGTGTATGCATGTGTGCGTATGTGTATGTATATGTGTGTGTGTGCACGTGTGTGTGTGTGTATGTGTGTGTGTATGTGTGTGTGTGTGTATGTGTGTGTGTGTAGAACCACAGGCAAATTCGGGAACCACCATGGTTCCCTACCTCCTCCTTGTTTACTCTGCCCCGGGATTCACAGGCTCCACCCTACCAGGACCAGAAATGCAGGCCGCCCCCACTTCCGCCCAGCGTCTATACGTGGGGTCTAGGATCCGAACTCAGGACCTTCCGCCTGCAAGGCAGAGGCTTAATCCCTGAGCCACCTCTCCACCCCCCCACACACACATTTAAAAAAAAAAAAAAAAAAAAACTTTATCAGGGCTGAGGGATGTTTCATTTGGTAAAAGTAATACCTGGTGTCAACTTTGTGCTTTGTGCTTCCACACAAACTCACACATACTTGTATGTGCACCCATACTTAGAAGAACACCCACACATATGCAGATATCCCATACAAAAAAATAAATGAATAAAAAATTTAAAATCTTCCTCTATCCAATTTCTTAGTCATCTTCTTTCAAATCTTGAGAGGAAGAGGAAGAGAAAGGGAAGAAGAGAAGGAGAGAAGGGAAGAGTGGGAAAGAAGAAAAAAGAAGAGAACTGTTGCCAGTTGACAAATTCTCAGCCACTCGTGTTGAAAAAACTTTTCCCTCTCCAACCCACAGAGTCTTGTACTGCCAAAGGCCCATTTCTTGGGTCCAGGAACATAGAATGATTTCAGACAAGGTTGTGTTAGAACATCTGGAACAGAAAGGAGATGTAGTTCTTATTAAGAGCAAGCCAGGCTTGCAGCTCCCAGGTCAAAGGAAAGGGGGTAGCTACTTAAGAAGAGTTCCAACCAAAAGTTTTCCTCCAGGTCCTCTATGCAATAAGGGATTCATTCAGTCTTATAGCTCATTGGTCAGTGGCGGCTCATCTTTGTTTGCATCATTTTAGTAGGATACGTTCAGAGCTGCTGTAATCCTTACGGTTTGGAGGTTCTCCTGAGTCCCAGGTCCCCCTTTATATCTTGGCTGTAAAAGTGCAAAACAAATAAGAACTTCACTGGCTCCTTTGCTGTTCCTGGTCTTCTTTATTCCCTGTTTGGTTGGTCCCCTTCTATGTCACACACAGTTTCACTTGCTTTGAAATGTGGAAGGAGTTTTCGCTGGCACACACAGCAGTGTGCCATGAATGGGTGACTTTCTGCAACAGAAACGCATTCTCTGAGTTCTAGTGTCTGAAACAATGTGGCTGGCCCCCTCTCTGCTCAGCCTGCGTTCATAGGCCTTTGCTATGGGCCCTTCCCTTGGTTTTGTTTACCTTTTTATTTTTTCTTCCTGTTTTTGGATACGGGGTCTCATGTAATCTAGGCTGGCCTTGCACTCCATATGTAGCCAAGGATTACTTTAAACTCCTGATCCTCCTGTCTCTAGCTCTCAGGGTCTGGGATTACAGGTGTGAGCTATGCCTGACCGCTATGATGCTGAGATGAAGGAAACCAGGGCTTTCTGCATGTCAGGCAAGTACTCTACTGACTGACCTACATCCTAGACTCTTATCAGCCATGGCCAGGGTCCACTCTATCCACGATTATTTCGTCCGAACTAATTACATCTGTAGAGATCCTATTTCCAAATAAGGTCGCACTCACAGACTCCTGATATGAATTTGGGGAGGAGGGTGCTATTGAACTCAGCAGGACTGTCAAACACCCAGTTACATACATGGTCACCTTCCTTGGGTTTCTACTAACCAACTGTTCCTAGGCTTGAAGCACTGAACAACCCTGGAAAACAAATTCCTGGTTCTTACTGTGCAGCTGTCCAGGGCAGCAGATCAAGTGCAGACCCCTGTCACCCCTGTTCTGGGCAGGCAGATCCAACATCCAAATGAACAGATTTTCCTGTCTAGTTTTTAAGCATTTTATTTAGATATTTGGAGAGAGAAAGAGCGGGGGAGAGAGAGAGAGAGAGAGAGAGAGAGAGAGAGAGAGAGAGAGAGAGAGAGAGAGAGAATCCGAGGGCTACTACTTCTGGAAGTCAGTTCTTTCCTTCCCTGACTCAGGTCGCCAGGGTTGCACGCAGGTGCCCTTATCTGCTGAGTCACCTCGCTGGCCCCATGGCTAGCTTTTTTATGATTTAACTTTTCTTCCTAGTTTCTTGCTTCATTTTGAACTCACAGAAAAACTGCAAAACAGTCTAAGAATTCCCCATGTGGCTGGGGTGCAGTTCAGTGGCAGAGCGTGGACCCACCAATTGCCCTTGAAAAGGGACTCCTACCGGCATGCTTCTCATTCAGCTCCCCCACATGGTAACTTTTTAACCATATTTGACTTTTCCTTCTCCCTCTGTGTGTGTGTGTGTGTGTGTGTGTATTTGCAGTTTTTCCTATTCTGAAGGATTTAAGTGTATAATGCAAGGATATGCTCTTTTGCATGCTTACAATTGTCAAAAACAGGATATTAACATTTATATGGGGAGGTTATACTAATGTGACAAATTTTCCCTCTAACATCCTTCATATGTGTATATGTATGTACATATATACACGTATGTGCACACACACACTCTTACATACTTATATATATATATACCATGCATACACACATATATATACATATGTGCCTGGGCATACACATACACATGTATGTGCACGTGTATACACATGTGTGCACATATATATACATATGTGTACATAGTTATATATACATATATATTCATGTGTACACACACATATATAATGTCTTTTTTTTACTGGTCTAATCCAGTTCAGGCAATTCAATTCACTTAGGTCTTTTGTTTCCTTATTCTGAAGTAGTATCTTGGATTTGCCTTTTATGATCTTAATTTTCTTATTTTTTCATATTGAATGAGTAATATGCCCCAATTATATTAATAATAAGGTGAGAGAGACATCACACATGGCATTAAAGTTCAGTCATTAAGTTTATTAGCCATAGAAGAGCTATTTTTTTCCTTTGTTGTGTTTGTGTGTGCACACATATGCATACATGCCACGGCACTTGCATGGAAGCCAGAAGACAACTTTGTGAAGTTAGTTCCCTCCTTGTAGGTTCCGGGGATGGAATTCAGGTCAACAGATTTAGTGGTAAGCAATTTTTTTTTTTTTGGCGTCTGTATAGGTGTGTACATGTGTGTGGGTGTGTATGTGTGTAGAAGAGGGCACTGCTTGTGTCTGTGGAGGGCCAAGAATAACTTGGGGAATCGTCCTGGATTGCTCTACCTTCTTATTGTGTGACTGTAGGATTTCCCAGGCTCTGCATTCTAGGGTTGAAAATGCAGATTCCCAGCATTCGTGCCCAGCACTTTTACATGGGATCTAGAATCCGAACTCAGGTCCTTCTGCTATGACGAGCATCTTTACCTATAGGTTCATCTCACCGATTTTTAAGGAGAACGCAAGCCAATTATTTTGTAGAATGTCCCGTAGTTTTAGGTTTGCCTGTCATTGTCTTATAATTAGCTTCATGTTATTAATCTTTGGTAGCTATGTAACAGAAACTAAGTCATGCAGTTCTCAGGGGTGCATAACATCTATTGCCTATTTCTGAATATGCTAAATTCTTACTAAGTTGCTCGGATTGGTCATAAACTTTCGTGCCCAAGCTGTCTTCCTGCCTCAGCCTCCATGCAGCTTGAAGTACCTGTCTTGCTCCCAACACATTAGCTTTGATGATCACTAGGCTAAAAATAGTGTCTGTGAAACTTCTCAGTGTGAAGTTACTCTTTTCCTCTTTGTAGCGGAGCATCTTTTATAGCTCAGTGTTAAGAGAGCTTGCCTAGGACGCCTGAAAGCCCTTACCAATGCTCCCAATGCTCCAAGTGTTTTGGTAGAGGTATTTTGAGACAGATCAGGTTGATACTGAATATTGGCATTTTTACCTGTTTGCCTTATCATTTGTTGAAACTCTGTAAAAATGTTTGGTCTGTTACTGTGTCCCAGGCTGCATTTGAACACAGCAATATTTCAGTTTCCACTTCCAGGATGCTCCCGGTGTGACATCGTATCCAGATAAGTTTTTGGTTTTATGAAACTCAGTTCCACAAATAGCCCCCTGCATGGCCTGCCTGGAACTCATAGTCCTCCTGTCTCAGGTTACTAAGTGCAGGTATTACATACAGGCAGATGCCAAGATACCTGGCTAAAAATTTAATCATAATTTTGGTTGCTGCACAATGGCATTTTCCTCTAGCATTCCTTCTGCCTTTCCCTATAATGATGTGCTTTCCCATCTTCTCTCTTGATTCTCCTTCTTCTTTTTTCCCCCTTGTATTTTGTCATGTTTTGTGGGTACTTATTTGGTGCTGAGGATTCCCAGGCTATTTTACAACCTAGGCAGGTTCTCTTGTGCTGGCTTTATTAAAAAAAAAAAAGGACATTTTTTTAAAAAGTCTTTTTATAAATAGCACATATAGCTCCTCCCTCCCATTCTCTCTCCCTCTCGTCTCTTTCTCTCTCTCTTTTTCCTCATTGTCCTCCTTTTCTCCATCTTGCTCTCTCCCTGCTTTCTTTAACATGGGAGCCTGCTAAACGACTGACCTGGAACTCTTCTCTGGCAAGGTGACGTCCACAGGGTATAAGCAAGTGCTCCCACACCCACTTAGGTTACTCGATGTCCACAGCCTACAAGGCGAGAATGGTTAATTCAGTGGCAGCGTGTCTTATCTTGCGCTACAACTAGCAACACTCACCCCTCCTGTCCTCCCCCCAACTCCTGCTGTGTTCTCTGACTCAAGGCTGCTGTTATCTAAAGGGCCAGCCTTATCTTTCCTTTTACCTCACAGTAGCACTGTGACTGCCCCCTCCTTGAAACGCACCCTGAAACACATCTAGTTTCTCAAACACCCTCCTCTTGACTTTCCTATTTTATCGGGCTGCTTTTTCTTTTTCTTTTCTTTTTATCTTTTAATTGTATTTGTCCACCCTGGCATTTCAAAATCATTTATGTGTGTGTGTGTGTGTGTGTTTGTGTGTAGAATGTGGGCATGCATGGATGCATAGCATGTATGCAGAGTCAGAGAATAACTTAATGGAGTCTCATTTCTCCTCGTACTATGTCAGCTCTCGGGATGGAACTCATCCCAACAAGTTTGCATAACAAGCTCCTTTACACACTGAGCCATCTCTCTGGCCCTTAATTATTGTTTTTTTTAAACAGGGTTTTGCTGGTCTTGAACTCCTGGCTCAAGTAAATTCCCTTGTCTCCTTAGTTGAGACTATAGACATGGGGCTCAGTGTCTAGAAGACGCATTTTTCCCTTGCACTTTTTGAAATAAGGACTGTAAGTGTGTAGCCCAGGCTGACTTCAAACTAATGGTTTTCCTGCTTCAATCTCCCACAGGCTGGGATTACTGACTCGCACACCACGCAGGGCCTTTCTTAGTCTCTTTGATGGCTCTTTCTGGTTGCTCACCTCTAACTTCAGAAGCTCCCAAGAGTTGAGTCCTGGATCTTCAGTCTTTCTATATGCACTTCCCCTCTTCCAAGCTTCAGCATGTGCTACATCTAATTAGATCTCATCTACTACTCTGTGTTTAGACAAGTGTTCCACTATGGAGCAATATCTCTGACCTAATCCTATGCATCTGAACACAATTTAAAATTTGGCGAATAAGGTGGGCATATAGCTCAGCTGGTAGAGGTTTGCCTGAAATTCATGAGGCTTCCAGGCGTGCTGGAAGTGGAGGCAGGAGAACATCAGTTCAAGGTCCATCCTCAGCTATATAGAGAGTTACAGTGCAGCCTGAAGTAGAGACCATATCTAAAAAAGAAAAAAAAAAATGTCAGGCTAGAGAGATGGCTCAGGGTTAAGACTATCTCAAAAGCAAAAGGTCCTGAGTTTGGATCCCAGGTCACCTTCACTTCTGGCTCAAAGCCTGAGAAATTCCAGAACTAAGCAAGAAAAGGTAGAAGCAATCCAGGATGATTCTTGAAGTTGCCCTTGGTTCTCCTCAGAGATATACAATGCCCTCTGATACACACACACACACACACACACACACACACACACCACACACATGTGCACAAAATAAATAAAATGTAAAAAAAAAAAAGAAAAAGAAAAAATGTGAATACTAAAATTGTGCTTCTAACCCAAATCACTCTCAGAAACCCAGGAACCACAGTGTGTTTCTTAGGTTCTGAAAAGTTTTATCTATCTATCATCTATCTATCTATCTATCTATCTATCTATCTATCTATCTATCTATCTATCTTCTTCATCATCATCATCTATTATGTATGTATTATGTATCTATGTATCTATGTGTCGTAGTTAAGCACAGGTGTCAACTTGACTGTTGAGGGTTTGAGCTCTGGGCACAGTTGTAGAGAGTTGATGGTTGAGTTAAGCCCAGAGCAAACCTGAAGGACATTGTCTAGCTGATGGGGAAAACCCAGCCCATGGTGGGTGGAATTAGGCCCTGGATAAATCACAGAGAGCTGGTTGAGAGAGTAGGCATCCTTCTGTATACTTGGCCAGACATGCTGGCAAGTAAGGATTATCCGTCTCTCCGCCATTATGTAGTGATGGTGCGGCCAGTTCCCTCGGCCCTGGTATTGGTGCATACTCTCCTGTCAAGCTGGACTAAGAACTGTAACCAGAAATCGTAAGAGAATAAACCCCTTGTTCCCTTAAGCCGTTTGATGGTCATTTATCAGCAACTATACAGGCTGACTGCAACACTATGTATGTATGTATGTATGTATGTATGTATGTATGTATATCTATCTATGAATCTATCTATGTATCTATGTATGTATATATGTATGTATGTATGTATGCATGTATCTATCTATCATCTATCTGACTGAGTGTCATGTAGCTCAGGTTGGCCTTGAAACTCCTGATTCTCCTGCTTCCACCTTTTGTGTACTGCGCTTACAGACAAATGTTACCATTCTTATCAACACTGAAAGGATATTTCGAACTCCACATGAATATGAGAGAACCATGAGTTTTCTAATCATTTTTCTCCCCCTCATTTCGGTCTTTCTCAGTTGGGGGGCACCGCTTAGTCATGCAAGTCTCACCTTTCCGAGTCATTCTCAGTTACTCTGCAGTTATTACCAGAAAACATCGTCCTGCCCCACATCTTATTCTTCTGGAAGCCCATGTGGTATCCAAACAGTTCCCCATTTTACTTGGGGAATCACCCCCAGTTTACTTGTTTATCACCCCCAGACCTCAACAAAATAATCACCCTGGACAGTGAAGTTATGTTAAAAGAACTTCATCTCTCAGGGCCAGAGAGATGGCTTGGTGGGTAAGGTACCTACTCAAAAAGTGAAACTTGGGCTGGAGAGGTGGCTCAGGGGTTAAGCCTCCGCCTTGCAGGCGGAAGGTCCTGAGTTCGGATCCCAGATTCCACGTATAGACGCCAGGCGGAAGCGGGGGCGGCCTGCGCTTCTGGTCCTGGTAGGGCGGAGCCTGTGAATCCCGGGGCAGAAGGAGGTGGAGGCGTCCATGGTGGTTCGCGAATTCGTCCGTGGTTCTACACATACACAGACACACACACACACACACACACACACAGACGCGCGCGCACATACACACGCATATGCACACAGTTGAATAAATAATAATAATAATAAAAAAATTTTTAAAAAAGTGAAACTTTTTAAAATTTAAAATCATTTATATGAGAGAAAGAGAGAGAAACTAGACAGACAGAGAAGGTATGCATATGCATGCATGACATACACAGTAAATGGTGGTCAAAGGACAACTTTCAGACGTCAGCTGTCAATTCTTCCACCATGTGGGCTTCAGAAATCAAACTCAGTTCTCTGGGTTGTTTTTTTTTAATGGACATAAACAATTTCAGTATCATAGCAGTCAGAGCCCTGTGTGACCTGAGTGGGTTGTTTTCCAATACTCTTTTCTTTTGCTCTGTGTTCCTGCAGCTCTGGCCCTTCTCATTCCTTCAGTTTATAGAGCGGTGGCTGTATCTGTTTGTTTAGAGGTCATGGGATGAATCTGGTCTTGGTTTCTCTTCTTGTTGCGATGATACAATATCTTCAATACCCTGACAAAGGTAACTGAAGGAAGGATTTATTCTGGCCCGTAATTAGAAGACACAGTTCATCATGGTGGGGCAGATCGTGAAGTGTCTGGTCACATGGCATCCACAATTGGGAAGGAGAGGAGAGAGAGAGAGAGAGAGAGAGAGAGAGAGAGAGAGAGAGAGAGAGAGAGAGAGAGAGAGAGAGAGAGAGAGAGAGAGAAGAGGCAGCTTGTGGTTAGCTAAGCTTTCTCATTTTTATACAGTCCAGGATGCCAGCCTAAGGAATGGTCGACCTCACAATGGGTGGATCTTGCCATCTCAATTAAATAATCCCACCTAATTAAAATAATCTTTTCCACCTAATTAAAATAATCCCCCACAGGCAGGCCCAGAGGCCTGTCTCCTAGGTGACTCTAGGTTTTGACAAGCTGACAACTGAGATGAACAGTTGAAGATCCCAAAGCGCATGGTGTCCTCAAAGAATACTTTTTCAAGGGTGGAATAGTTGAACACATACATCCCCTGATTGTTTTTCTCCTTTAATTCAATCTAAGAGCTTTACATTAGGTGGAATGGTAACGTGATTTACCTTGTCATTCTCATTAGAAGTCTTGGATTTTTTATGTGCATGTATGTGTGCATGTTCATATGTGGGGGTGCACATGTGTGCATGTGG
Organism: Typhlomys cinereus; assembly: GCA_023101885.1. Taxonomy (NCBI): domain Eukaryota; kingdom Metazoa; phylum Chordata; class Mammalia; order Rodentia; family Platacanthomyidae; genus Typhlomys; species Typhlomys cinereus. The sequence continues at coordinate 3,580,370 of JALPQD010000110.1, read as the reverse complement.
AGGCAGGTGTCACCCTCAGGAGATAAGGTCTGTCTGTCAGGGATCTGGAGTTTACAATTGGGCTAGACTGGAGGACTAGAGAACCCAAGGGTCCTCCTGACTTCTGTCTCCCCAGTGCTGAGATTCCAAACTCACTTCCACATGAATTCTGGGTATTGAACTCAGGTCTTTCTGTATGCAAGGTAAGCATTTTACTCACTGAGCTGGTCTCCCAACCCTGGGAGAAGCTTTGCAACACCTTGTTTCAGCTGTCAGCACCCCTTGCATTTTCTTCACAGCGCCTGCCATCGCTCGGAGCTGTGAATTCTCTCCTCTAGCCTTCGTGTGAATGGAAGCTCTGGCACAGCACTCAGCCTGTGTCCCTTCTTCTATCTTCACCGTGTAGAATAGTGAAAGGGACGACACAGTACATGTGCAAGAAATACTTCCTTGCATAGCATCTACGCGTAAATTAAGATTTAAAGCTTCATTCAAGCAGATTGTTGCCATTCACTCCAGACCATACGAACTAAAAGAAGATAAATGGATAGGCTGATACATCGCTGAATATTCATCACCTCCAGGTTTTAGAGCAGGTCTATACGGGGGCAGGGTTTTCAATTTTAGCTAGAGGAGCTGCAGCAGGAGAATCAAACATTCATGGACAGCCTGGGCAACCGATGAGACTCCATCTGGAAAATAAAAAAAAAAAGAAGGGGGGCGCTAAAGGATATAACTCAATGGTAAGATGTCTACCTAGCATACATGAGGTCCAAGGTTCAAGTCTCAGTATCATAAAAGATGTTTCATTTTCTCCGGGAGGAAGGACGTTGGTGTGGAGGACATTTGCAACCATGAGTTCCGATGCTTTGATGAAACCTCATATGCAGGGGTCTTCTGGCCAAGCGTCTGTGGTTTCATATCGTCGGAGCCTTCATTGTCGCTTTTGGAGTTGCAACTCCCTATAAGTTTGGTGTGGCTGAACAAAGAAAGAAGGCATATGCCGATTTCTACAGAAATTATGATTCTATGAAAGATTTTGAAGAGATGAGGGAGGTTGGTGTCTTTCAGAGTACAAAGTGATTTTGAAATGTAAAGAATTTCTTTGGATTGAACTTCATGGAAGTTTGTCACTGACTTATTTCCTGAACTATGAAACATGAATACGTGGGCTAAGGAATAGTTTCTCTCAATAAATATTAAATTACTATGGACCAAAAAAAAAAAAAAAAGAAAATGTTTCGATATTGGGGAGATAGTTTAGCTCATAATGTATTTGCTATCTAAACATAAGGATCACATAAAAAGCACTGTGTGCTTGTATTCTCAGTAATGGGAAAGCAGAGTTAGGAGGATCCTTGGTGCTTACTGATCAGTCTGCCTAACCTGATGGGTGAGCCCAGGTTCCAGTGAGAGAGACCCTGTCTTAAAAACAAGGTGGACAAGGTGGATGACCACCCTAAGGAACATCATGCATACACACATGAGGGGACACACACACACACACACACACACACACACACACACAGAGTCATGAGTTCTGCAAATGAATGTGACACAAACCCAGAAATATACAGAAATAAAAGTTGGCTTCCTCATCCCCCACTTTTATCAAAGTTTATCAGGGTTAAGTTCAACTACCCAGTCAGATAGCCCCCATTTCTCCTGACAGTTTCCCTTGTGTCATTTCCGATAAGCTAACGAAACTCCCAAATCCAACAAAGACAATGCAATAAGGCTAAACCACAAAAGGAATCCTTTGCCTAGGTATAGGGTATAGGGCATGGCAGCTCTCCAAGGATACAGGGACCTATCAACCTTCAGCACTGTTACTCTTAACACGAAAGGGATCATTCCAGTGACTTTCTTAAACAACAACGAAGCCAACAGCTTCCCTGTTCAGACAGCCAAAGAAGAGTAAAGAGAGGTGCTCACCGCAGATGTGAATCAGCTTTCCTGCCTCCCTTTTACACTTACTTTCATGAAATTCAATTAGGCTTACTACAGACAGCCTCCATTCCAAGTACAGGGCTGCCTGCCAAAGGGTCGTTGAAGAACAAAACCTGGTCTCATTGACAGTTACTGCTTACAAAGCAGTCAGCGCTTCAGAAAAAAAATTTAAAGTTTTTAATCTTATAATTATTATTGTGTATGTGTATGTATGGGATATGGGAATATTCATGATGTGGTGTGCATGTGAGGGCAGAGGAAAAATTGGTGGAACTGGTTCTCTCCTTCTATCTTTATTATTTGATGTTGGAGATCACTGCATAATAAGCACCCTTATCCCCTGAGCCATCTCCCTTGGCCAATCTTCAAGTTTATAAAAACAGAATTTTCATCTTATGACTATTTTTAGTTATTAAAACAAAAAGTTTGAACAGTTGAATAGTTTAGTTCATGAATTAATTTAGGTAGGTACTTATTTTGCATGCACATGTGTGTCTGCGCATGCGTATCAGAGAGCAGTGTATATACCTATGGAGGTCCAAGAGTGACTTCAGGAATCATCTTGGATTGTTTTAGCTCCTTTTTGCTTTGCCTTCCAGGGGCTGAAAGTGTAGGTCGCTGCCATTTCCACCTGGCATTTTTATGGGGGAATCTAGGACCCAAACTCACCCAGTTCTTTCTCCTCTTGAGGAGGAAACCTCTGAGCCATCTTCAGTCCCTTCTTTTTTGAAAAAAATATTTTGATAATTTCATACATACATATGTGTGTATATATATATATATGATCATGATCACCTCCCATTTTTCTGTCTCCTGAATCTCACCTTTTTCTTTTTAATATTTACTTATTTTTTGCGTGTATATGACTGCATGTATCAGAGGGCACTGTGTGTCTGAGGAGACCCAAGCAAGGCTGACTTCTGGGAAACAATCCTGGATTGTTTCCCAGAAAACTCAGGTCCTCTGCTTTCCAGGCATGGCCTTAACCCATGAGCCATCTTTCCAGCTCCTTTATTTCTTCAATCCACTAATGTAAATAATGTGGGGCTATTCACTCTCCCTTCTTATTGGTTAATCAATATTTTAGTAGTTCCCCCTCTCCAAACTAGTTCCTCTCCAAACTATGAAATCCAGGTTAGCCTCAAACTCAATTCTTCTCTGTCCCTAAGAGCCAGAATTACATGCTTGCCCTTCTGTAGGTTGTATCATTACTAACCCTTCTGCTCCCTTAAATTCCAGACTGTGCTAAGAAAAGTACTTTGCTGAGTATTTTAAAGAATGATCTCATTCAGTCTTCAAAACAACATAGCAAGGTAGATGCAAACTGTAAAATTATTCCCTGTAGGCACAAGGGGCTAAGGTCTCTGATATTTGCCATTCCTATTGTGTCTCCTAGCAAAGCCTGAGGTTCTTTCATGCACTAGGCTGCACAACGAGGTAAGGTGTGGAAGTATGAGGAAAAGAAGCAAGCACTCGAGTTAAGTCATGTGGGAATCCAGTGTTTCTTTTTGAGACCCAAGTTAGTCTGCAACTCCATAGGATGATGACGACCTAAAACTTTTTCTTCCATCTCCCGTAGTGATTATAGGGTCGCATCAGGGATATGAGGCTTGGCACAATGAGAGAGGCATTCTACTAACTGAGCAATATCCCCCAGCCCGATTGAGTTTCTGTTAAAATCTTTTTCAGAATGGTAAAGGGTTAAAAGAGCTTTAGTTGAAGCTCTAGGGCATGGCAAGGACTGATTGCAGACAGGGTCCCCAGGGGCCGGAAAAACTGACGGGACGTGCCCGGGCTTGAGCGGTGCATCGGGTTAGACTGGACTCTACGGGCTGCGGAAGGCACGTCCCAGGCCCGCCGAGCTCGCCGCGTGGTGCCAACGTTTGGCTTCCGTCTGCGCCCGCCAGCACGATTAGGCTGCAAGTCCCTGCCGGGGTAGATGGATGCACGTGTCACACCTCCAGTGGCTTCCTAGGGTCCCAACACGTGGAAGCAGGTGGGCTGGAGAGCCCAAGCACAGCTGATCTTCCGCCGTAGACAACCCGGACGGTTTCCCTCCACTTTGCGCCAGGGTCCTCGAGGGCCTTGACCCCAATACAGAGTCCGGCTTTCTGATTGGCTTAGCGTACAAACGAGGCGAGCGCCGCCAGAGACCCGCTCTTCTATTGGATTTTACATGAACAGCAGAGCACGAAATAAAGAGGTCTTCAGTCATTGGGCCATTGTACCAATCTCCTTTGGCTTCCCTGCCGACTGAATTAGCGTCCCAGGATTTTCGTCATGACTTTTCAATCTGGGCTTGTCAATTCAGCGCAGCGTTTCTCGTCTCTAAGCACAGCATGGGGTTTACAGAGTTTAACCAATCACATAACGTCGAGATCAGGTTGCCAGGCAGATTATGCTAATAAGACCCCGCCTTTTATGCTGCTCCCACTCTGCGGCGGGAAGAACCACCTGGAGGCGGCGGGGGGGGTTTGATTTCCATCACCCCTAGGGAGAGAGGATCGGGGACCCGCTGATCTTCCAGCTCCCCTCACCCAACGTCGTGTAAGTACCTAAAGGATTAAGGGAACCGGATAAGCCAGGGTCCAGAGTATCCCATCGACTGGGAGAGTGTTTCGTCTTTGCTTAGTCCCACCCAAAATGGCGCCCAGCTCTTTCCGCGTCTCAGAGCCCGGCCGGGGCCAACCGACCGCGGACCCGGGTGGGGGGGGAAATTGATGGTAGTGGTGGGGGGGAGAAATCCCGGCGGCACCGCCCGATGGTACAGTCCAGCCGGGGCTGGGACAAGGCACTTCGCTCGGGGTGGGGGGTCAAACCATCAGCACCTTCTGAGGGGAAAGGGGCAAAGCCCCCTCCGGGAGGCCGTCTTGGCACCGCGTCCAGCGCGGGCGCCGGCACCTCCTCGCCCTGATCCTCCCGGCGCGCAGCCTCCCCTGCGACTCCCGAGCGGCTCGCGCGCTCGGCCGGCCGGGCGCACCTCTCCTCCCCTGCCCGCGTTGGTTGGGCCGGGACGGCAGTTGGGCGGCCTGCGCGCTGGGGCGGCGGCGGTTGGGCAGGCGCGCGTGCTGCGGCGGGCTGCTCTCCCCAGGCCGGCACGGAGGACCGGCGTGGAGGATCGGCGTGGGGGGCGGTGGCGGGCGTGCGAGGGCCCGAGCTCTCGGAGGGGGCGCCCAGCTTTGTCTGCCGAGGTCGCGCCGCCCACCTGCCGTGGAGAGCGGTCCGTGTCCAGCCTTGCAGTCGGCGTGGCGGCATCGCGAGGCCCCGCCTGCGGGCGCGTGGGGCTGGCGCTGGCGGGTCGGGCTGCGAGCTCGTCGGGTGGGCCAGGTCCTGCTCGCGGCCTCGCGGCTGGGTGTGCAAAGGCCAGGCCCCGGGGCTGTGCACGGCCAGGCCGGCTTTGGAAGCCGGCGTCAGCTTTACCTTGGAGTCGCCTCTCGCCTTTCATTAAGCATTTCTCTAAAAGTCTGCAGCCGGCTATCAGGCTCAGTACTTGGTGAAATGGATACAGTAAGCCGTCTGCCCTTCCGGCATACGAACGCTGTTGAATTTTGGGCGCCGGCTCGTTTAGTCTCGCAATGTGGATTAGTTGGATTTTAACCCCCAATCAATACATTTGTACACATGAGGAGGAGGAGGAGGGGTGGCTTTGTGCTGTCACCGATGGGATCCACCCATCGAGCCCTGTGTCCTGCCCTTTCACCTCTTAAAAATCCTGCCCTCTCACGTCCTGAAGATCCTTTGAGCCCAGAAGTATCTATGCCAACTGGTTCTGATTTAAATGTTAGGGCAGGTCTCTGTAAGCTCTTTGAAGGCAGGCAGGGTACACAAGATTACATTGTATTTCTTTGTACCTTCCACTTCCGCCACCTGCTCTGCAATAGCGTCTTCATCGGACAGTACTTTTATTTGTTGTTCTAGAATTGAAAACACACCATTATGATTGGCTGAGGCAAAGCAGTAGATGAACTATGTTTAATCTGACTTATTTTGTAACTACAAAGTTTTTTTTTTTTTTTTGCTAGTTGAGAAATTGATGTACTCGAGCCAGCTTAGAACAATTTTGTGGCTTTAATAGTTTGATATTTTGTGTTTTGGACCAGTGCATTTTCCCCCACCTTGCGACTCATTCCACCTGCATTCACTATATACTGCATGGTTATTTGTTTGACAAGCATCCTCAGTTGTTTTTCTGGAGAAACCATTTTTGCTTTTTCTAATGGTTTATTCCATGAAAAGGAATGTATAAATCGTGTATCACTTTTCAGTGTAGATGAGCATGTTTTCTAGTAAAGGGAAGGTCGCTGTCTTCCAGGACCCCAAATGCTTTTTACTAAGTAGCTGTGGCATGTCAATCTAATATAACGTCCTTGATTGACACTGGGTCAGTTTCCACTTGCTTTTTCCCCACTATGGTTTTTAACAAGAAGGTGCCATCAGAATAGAAACAAGATATAGAAATTATGTAAGAACAACAACAAAAAAAAGTCTAATTACCAGAGAAAAATCCTTCGTAATACTTCGGTGTGTTTAAATTTTTTTTAAAAAATTATGTGACAGAGCAAACCTGTCCATGCCACAATTCATGTGTCAGAGGACAACTTCTGGAAGCCTTCTCCCTGTGTGCCCTCCAGGGGTCAAACTCAGATTGTCAAGTTTGGATACAGGTGCTTTGCCATCTGAGCTATCAGATTGGCCACAATGTGTGTCAAGTCTTGGTGTGTGTGAGCAAAACATTGGGAACTTAACGTGTGGCTTAATATCTCATGATCTGAGGTACACAGATACCTAAATACTTATCTGGTCATTTGCCACTCAGTAGTTTCCCATCATCTCAAGTTCCCATGAAGTCTTTTGAACTAAGAGAAGAATGATATTGATTCATATTACCTAAAAAAAAAATTGAATGGACATGTGTGCTATCTTGAGTGGAGGTCAGAGGACAACTTTCACCTATCAGTTCTCTATCACGTAAGCTTATAGGAGTCTAACTTGGGTAACCAGTTTTTTTGAGCAGATGCCTTTTGAGCAGTTAGAGATAAAAGCAAAACCTAGAGGTGGGGAGATGACTGTACCTGCTGTGCAAGTGTGAGGACCAGAGTTCAGATCTTCAGCGTCCACTTAGGAACCCAACATGATAGCACTCGCCGGTAACCCAGTGCTAGTAAGCAGAAGCAGGCTGATCTTGGAGCTCACTGCTCAGCTAATATCACTGAATCGTAGAGCTCCAGGTTCAGCAAGACCCTTTCTCAAATAAGGTGGAGAACTATGAAGGGCTGGGGCAAAGCATCTCTTCTGGTTTGTGTAATCATTAGCACTTAAGGGAAAAGGGACAAAGCGTCCAGGAGCCCTCCTGGCACAGCATCCAGCAAGAGTGCCAGTGCCTCCTCATGATGGTGATCTGGCTCAAAGTCTGCCTCTCTGACTTCTGTGACCCCCGCCCCCCACTGGACTAACTGGTTGTATTACTCAGTAAGGTAGAGAGCTATGGCCTTCACATTAGTGATCACACACGTATACATCACACACACAAACACAAAGTAAAACCAACTTTACAAGGATAGGTTTCCATATAAGAATTGATCACAAGGCTGAAGATGGGCTGGGGAGATGGGTTGGGTTTTTCAAGTCTTTGTCTCGAAAGTAAAATGACATTTGGATCCCCAGATCCCATGTAAAATTGCCAGACAGAAATGGTGGCAGCCTACATTTATCCCAAAGCAGAACAATGAGGTAGAACAATCCAGGATAATTCCTGATGTCACCCTTGGCTCTCCACAGTCACAGGTGACCTCTGGTAGAAAACATGTTCATGTGCGGGCGCACACAGAGGCTAAGGATCACTGAGTTGTATTGTCTATTTCCTCCATAACTTTATATTTTAAGCACTAGTAAACAAATGGTAACTATATAATTTCACTTGGTAAAAATATAAAAAGGTATTTTCCTCTGTTTGAGAGTTTGTTTAGCTAGAGTTTGTTTTAAACTCAAATGCTGATGTACTTTGCCACTAAACTATATAGTCTTCTAACTCCACCCCAAAGAGCATAGACACCCTCGTCCAGCAATTTGCTTTTCTCCAAGCAGGTCTTCTATTTTCATAGGTACTGTCATACATTGACAAAGGAAAATTTGGTCAGTTAAGAAAAAGGAAGCATTGGGGCTAGGGATGCAAGTCTGTGACAAGGTATGTGACGAATGTGTAAGATCCTAGGTTTAACTCCCAGCACACTGTGGGCTGAATCACATCTTTATACAGTGGTCCTACTGTGATTCTTTGGGGGAAGAGGGAGGAACAAGAATATGAATGGCGAACTCTTCAGGACTTTTACTACTTTGCTTCAAACTGAGGAGACTTTCTTGCTCTGGTATTAAGCTGTTTACATAGTTTAGTTGAATCACCAAGTGATTGAAGGCTATCTGGTCCCTATCATTTAAAAAATAACACTATAACACTGTTTCAAGACTTGCTTGGAGCTTTCTGAACCAGCGGGACTCTAGTTTATTTCCTATAACTTATGACAATACACCTCACTGTTAGTTCTAAAACATAATTTCTGTCTCTTTTCTAAAAACCCTTCAGGGTGTTTCCATTGCTCATACTTTTTTAAATTTCTTCATAGAAAATACCTGAAAGTAGATACTTTGGGGGTAACTTTCAAAGAGTTTAGGGAATTAAGATGTGTGCATGTGTGCAGGGAGAAATGGAGAGATAACATGCAAAGGACAGCAAGGCTAGTTAAAATGTGCAGAGAAGAATAATTACAAAATCAACAGGGCACCGGGCTTTGGTGCCATAGGAGGATGCATGCCCAGGAGGGTACAATCTGATGAGATGCCCAGGAGCGTATTCTGATGAGAGAGTCTGTTATGGTTTGTTACTCTCTAGTTTAACTCATTTACTGCAGTAGAATAGTGGAGCTAAAAATTCTCTTATATGCCGTATCTTTCAACTTCACGGTCTGATTGTGAGGTGTTCTGTGTCTGGAAGCCACTTACAGCTGTTTAACATTTGAAATATGGCTGTTGTGAAATATACGTGTGAAATGTATACACCGGGTTTTGAGATATAATATGAAAAATACCTCAGTATTTATGTGGAATAGGTAATTAAATATTATATACCATTGTCATTGATCTCACTTGTTTTTGCTTTAAGCAGTGTGATTTTTTTCACACAACATTTAAAAGTTGTGGCTCACGTTTTATCTCTTGGAGAGCACACACATGCATGCCACAGTGCATGGGCAGAGGTCAGAGAACAACTTTCAGAAGCTAATCCTCTCTATCATGTATGTGTCTGAGGACTGAACTTAAGTTGCCATGTTTAGCAAGCAGGTACTACCTTACCTGCTGAGATCGTGTGACAGCCTGCACTTTTTCTTTACCTTTTCCATTCAACCAACAGGTACTGGTACTTATCTGTAGTTGACTTTTCTAGTGCTTATGGTAGCTTTTGCAATTCCAAAATTATTGAAGAATGTTTTAGTCACAGAAACACTTCCAGATAATTACAAATTATTAAATTGATATATTCAGTTAATTATTTGAACTTAAAATAATGAAATGACATCTGTGGGTATGTGTGTGTGTGTGTGTTCAGGTGTGTGTGCATACGCATGTGTAGAGGCCAGAGGTGGTTATCAGGTGTCTTCCACTATTGCTTTCATCATTTTGTTTATATTTAATTTATTACTTATGAGAAAGAGAGCACAAGTAGGCTTGTACATGTGGAGGTCAGGAAACAAAGTGGGAGTCGATTCTCTCTGCCATGTGAGTCCCTAGGATAGAACTCAAATGGCCAGGTTTGCAAGGAGACACCTTTAACTGCTGAACCATCTTGCTGGTTCCTCCACATTTAAAGTAGGTATTTTTAAAAATGACAACCTATATACTGATTATTCTCCTTTTGGGGGGGCTTTTAAAATTATTTTAATTTTATTCTTCTAGTTTTACAAACATAATGAGCTTGTTTCTTCCCCTTCCCCTCTCTCCCCTCCCTATCCTGATTATTCTCTTAACTTATCTCTGTTATCTCTTTCTCATTTCTGTCAACCGCCCTTTCCCATTAGTCCCTTCCCACCATTCATGACTTAGCTTTGCGACCTCTGTTTAACCAGAGCTGTCTGTGTGGCTGTTGGATGCATCTGGAGCTCATCTGTTGGCTTGACTGGTTGGTCGGTCAGTGAATTCTGAGAGTCTTCCTGTCTCTGTTTTCCAGCTCTGCCATTGCAGGCCTGTGTCCTCACACCAGCTTTTTATGTGCGTGCTGGGGATGGGAACCCAGGCCTTCCTGCTTGCACAGCAGGCACCTACCCACTAAACCATCTCCCCAACCCCTAAAATGACATACCTGAGCACATCATCCATTTTTTAAAAAAGTTGAGCTAAGTGTAATCACTTAGGTTTTCCAAAATTTTCTCAGTTACTTATTGGTTGATTTTTTTTTTTTAAATACTGAAGCCTGAAACCAGGGCTTCCATAATTCTAAGATTTCTAAGCAGGAACCCATCCCATTACCTTTTTTTTTTTTTTTTTAATTAGTTTACGATTTCTTAAAGAAATTAAGAAAGGGTTGGAGTGATGGCTCAGGGGTTAAGATTCTGCCTCACTAGCAGAAGGACTTGAGTTTGGATTCCAGATCCCACAGAAAAATGCTGCGGAAAAATGCCAGGCGGAAGTGGTGACCTGTATTTCCAGCTCTGGAAGGTGGAGCCTGGGAAAATTCCAGAGCAAAGCAAAAAGAAGGTAGAGCAATCCAGGATGACTCTTGAAGTCACCCTTGGGCCTCTAAAAGCACACACACAAACATTTAAATTTTTTTCTAGAAATTGAGAAATATTTCTTAAACCCTTAATATATTTTAAAAAGGAAATATCAAATTCATGATTTTTTGTCTTTTGACTTAACAAAAGGTCAGAAAAACCAGGAGGAAAAAAGAAAAGAAGAAAACTGTTAGCTTGGATCAGATTTTGAGACTAGTGTCTATAAACGTAGTTGGCAAAACATCCTTTACATATATTGTTACTCTAGATGTGAAATGTTGAAATTTTAGCTCTAATCTCCTTTTGTAGACACAGTTCCTTGTCCCTACTGGGAGGTTTGATATGGCATATGTGATAGCTAAGCTTGGTGTCAACTTGACATACCTGGTATTAACTAAGTTCAACTGAGACCACCTGAAAGGATCATACCCACCCTAAATTCCATGGGAACTTTCATAGATCCCATAGGAACCTCCCAGTAATAGACCATATAAAAGGACCACAGAATATAGGTGGTGAGACATTTCCAGGAATGCTCAAGCTATGTATGTGGAGATCTGCTGTGACTTAGCCTGCTTTAGCTTCAGCCATGACACTTACGTTGCCTTGAAAGATTGTATCTACTTCCCCTCTGGAACTGTAAGTTGAATGAATCTCCTATGTTCCCTAAGTTGTTTGACTTTGGATGCTCTTTCATAGCAATAGTAAAGAATAACCATTACAGAAATTGGTACCAGGAGTGGGGTATTTTGTGAGATTAAGAGTGTCTGGTATCACAGCGTGGAGCTGTTTGGGAAGCTGAAGCAGGCTAAGTCACTGCAGACCTCCATATATATCGCTTGAGCATTCCTGGAAATGTTTCACCACCTATAGGTCCCTTTTATATGGTCCATTACTGGGAGGTTCCTATGGGATCTATGAAAGTTCCCATGGAATTAAGGGCGAGTATAATTCTTTCGGTGGTCCCAGTTGATTTTGGTTAATACCAGGTATGTCAAGTTGAACACCCAGGCTTAACTATCACAGAATGGGTCTTGGAGGGTGGAAGGCAAAAGACTTGAATTTATTGTGCTCTTACTCAAGTTAACTTCTCTAAGCATTCATTTCCTTAGCAATTGCTAATTTAACTAGCTCCTTGTTTATTAATAGGCATAATAACAGTACCAATCTTGGGTTATTGTGAGGATGCTTGTTAATCATTCAAAATACTTCATATAAATGACTCAATAACAACGTGCATGCTACTAAATAGTTCAGTAATTATTTGCCTGATTTGGACTTCTTGTCACCAAACTTACCTTCCTATTGACTCATAAACACTGAATTGTTTTTTGGCTATTTTCTCTTGTTCTCTTCCCAGTGTCTTATCTTTTCTCTTTCATTTTGTGGTGCTGGGGTTCAAACCTCAGCCTTGTACATTCCCTTTCTTATTTTCACTCTTTCATTCCCAAAGTCAGATCTTTGTTCTTTTCGTCTATCCACTCCTTCCTCTCTCATGCTGCCTATCAAAATCCTACCCATCCTTATACAGTGGTGGTTGCTAATTTAAAAAAAATTAATTTAACTATATTTTTGGATTGAGACAAGTCCCAGCAAGGTTATCCAGGCAAAGAGCTGGCCAATGATTGTCCTGCCTCAGCCTTTTGTAACTGAGAACACAGGTACACCCCAGGGTGTCTGCAGTGTTACACTTTTGGTAAAGGACAGACAGTGAACATTTCTGACCTTGTGAGTAATATGATCTTTGACAGAAATCCTCTCTTTGTCCTGGCTGTACTTCAGTTTTGGACCCATGAAACACCATTCATCCTTTTGAGCCCTTTGAAGCATTTTTAAATGTCAAAAACATTCTTACCTTTCAGCTGTGCAAAAGCAGGTGTCAGAATGTGTGCGGCTGTGGTTTGCCACCCCAGTGCTAGAGTGAGCTGAAACCATGAATCCCTTGCTAGACCTGACTGGCCTTCACTGGCGAGAGCTCCTTGCATCTGAGAAGCCCTGCAGAGTAGGGAGCCCTGCGGCTTGAATTAATAGCTGCATTGCTGACTGCTTTACTTCCGATAGCAATACCTGTGCCTTTTCCTCACTTTCTAAGCAGATCATAGGTTCTTAAAAGCAACATGATTTTTTGCCCCCTCTCATAAACTCCAGTACAAAAGAGCACTTTTATTTACTGGATTCTAAAGTGTTTTGAGGAACAAAAGAGTAAATATAATCAATTAAAAAAAAAACCATTTAGAGTGGTTTCTGAGGTTTTTCTTTTTTCTTTCTAAATTCTTCTTCTGACTATTTTTTAATTTATAAAGAACAAGCTGGCCAGGGAGGTAGCTCCCTGACCTGACTCAGCACATCAGGGCCTATCCTCAGTACCGAGGGGGAGAAAGTAAGAAGCTTGTTTAGCTCGGGGTCCTGGAGGCAGGAGCAGGGCGTGGCCTCTAGTGAGGGCCTCGCTGCATCATAACAAGTGGGTCGCATACCTGGCAAGACCAAAAATTCTTTTTTTTTTTTTTTCTTAAAAACACAAATTTATTCACTATAAACAATTAAAAAGCAGTTTTCTTCCTCCATAACAGACATTAAAACTAAGTTTTTTTTTAAGTATCTTAAGATTGAATGAAAATAATTAGCTACAGTGTGGTCTAGAAATGCAAATATACAAACAACAAAAATTCTTGTTTTTTTTACAGCCAAATCCCACCACAATTTTAGCATACCTTAAAGATTCTGAGTGCATTGTATTGGGATTATTTTCAGTCTTGCTATAAAGCTGTGATTTATTATAATGTCTTTCTGATAGAGGAATAGCTAAATTACATTAATTATTGCCCTGTGTTTGACTACTTTGCTTCTTATTTTGGGGTGTGTTGTGTACGTGTGTCATGAGTGAATGAGTACATGTGAGAGAGTATGTGTGTGCAGATGCTATGTGGGTCCTAGGGCGATGAACTCAAAAGTCAATAGACTTTTGTGGCAAGTGCTTTACCTGCCGAGCCATCTTTTTTTATTAGCATATATTAATTATACACAATGGATTTTGTTATGTCGTTTTCACACATGTGTATATGTATTCTGATGATGTTCACCTCCCTCCTGTCCCCTTCCTCTTAGGCTGCTCCTCTTCCCTTGCCAACCAGACCCTGTCTACTTTCATGTCGGTGTGTGTGTGGCTCAATGGATTTAATCAGGATTGCTTACTGAGGGGTTATTTACAGCAGCATGGATAACTTATCATTGAGTACACCCGTGGAGGGAATCTCTCCCTCCCCAGCAACCATTAACTACTTGTGAATCTTCCCTAAGGTCTGGGGCTTTGTGAGGCCCTTTTCCTCCTCAATGACAAGGTGTTGATGGGCCCAATCTTCGTGTGTGTGTGTGTGTGTGTGTGTGTGTGTGTGTGTGTGTACCTGTGTACACACACGCACATGTATGCATTCCTACTTATCTCCATAGATGACATCAGGAATCATCCTGGATTTCTCTACCTTCTTATTGCTTTGCTCTGGGGTTTCCCAGGCTCTGCCTTCTAGGGCCAGATGTGCAGGCTACTTCCATATCTACTAGGCATTTTTACATGTGATCTGGGTATGCAAACTGAAGTCCTTTTGCTGGTGAGGCAAAGGCTTTAACCCTGAGTCATCTCCCTAGCCCTATGGGCCCAATCTTGAGCAGATCTTGTATAGGGGATCACAGCCCATATGTAATGCCTGGAAGAGTGTTCTTAACCCTCCATTCCTTTTTCTGGCTCTTACATTCTTTCTATCTTCTTTTTTTGCAATGTTCCCTGAACTTTGGTGTGTGTGTGTGTGTGTGAAAGAGACCAAAATATCCCATTCGTGACTGAGCATTCATTAGTCGTTGTTCTTAGCTCTTGACTAGTTGAGTCTCTGAATTAATATGACCTATTGCAACAAGGAAGATTCTCTTAACAAAGCTGGCAGTAACACTAATCTATGGACAAAGTATACATATTTAGAAGGCAATTTTTTGGGCATAATGTCCATTTAGCAAAACTGCAGTAGTAATTTCTCCATTAAGAGTTATGAACCCCTGAACTCCCTGGCCACAGGGGATATATATATCTCCAGGTTTATAATAATAATACTGGGCACAGATTCCCTTCTGTGGAGTGGGCTCAAATCTTATCACTGGTTACCTTCATAACAGTCATACCACTATTGTACTGGTGGGCTGATTTTGCCTAGTAGGTTGGTAATGTAACATGTTGGATCCATAGCTCAGTATGCCTGTCGATGCCTTTTCTGCCCTGGCAGCCTGCATAGCATCTTCTGTCTCCGTGAAAGCTAGCCAGCAGGGAGGACACTTTCAGTTGGGCTCCATCTTGATTTCTCTGTCCTGCAACCAAAGCATGGTGTGTTTGACCAACTTTTTTAAGTGTCTTTTCCAAAGCATCTGTTTACATTTAGTTAGTTCTTTTTAACTTATTATTCTTTGAAGCTTTCATATACAAATACAATGAATTTGGTTGTCTCCATCCCCATAGCCACCCTCCTCCCCCTCCCACCCCACCCCACAGTTTCTTTCCCAGCCAGTCTCCCTTCCACTCCCATGTCCCTCTGCATGTGTACATTTTGTTCTTAACGAGTGATGTGAATAGAGCAGTATAAAATTTTATGAAGAGAAAAAAGATGAATTAGACAAGAATGTGGAGACAACCAATAGGCACACGTCCCAGGCAGTGATGTACATATTAATGAAGTTTCAATTTTCCACTGAGTCATGTTCCTGGCTTTCCAACCCATACATTTTAAATATTTCATCATTGATAAATGTAAGTACCTATGAATAGTGATGCTTAGAACATCATATGTGCATGTGCGAGGTATAGAGGCTGGAGGATAGAGGCCAGAGGAGGAGGTTGGATGTTTTGTTCTGTCATTCTCCTCTTTATTCTCTGAGACAATGCCTGTCACTGCACCTGGAGTTACACTGATAGGCAGCCAGTTGGCAGAGATTGTCTTGTGGCCTGTGTGACCAGGCCTGGTTTTTTATGTGGGTTCTAGGGATTGGAGCTCAGGTCTTCTGGTGGCATAGCAAGCTCTAGGAGGCTTTTATGTGACATACAAGGGCTATCAGATGCCTTAAACCCACTGAAGAGAAATGCTCATTATGCTTTGATGGACTTTGTTTCATTTGAAGTTTTAAGAAAGTAATATTTGTGATACTCGGTTTTCCATCACTAGAAGAAATACTTGAGATAATAAGGTTATAAAAAGCGACTTTTGACTTTGACGGTTGACTTTTGACTCAGTTTTCAGAGGCTCCAGCCCATGTTCAGTTTGTCTCTTATATTTGGCTAGTGAGGAGGCAGTCAGACAAGGTAGGAACATGTTGGTAGAGTAAACCCACGTGCTTCATGGTAAGGAATTGAATAAAGAAGAATCTAGGGTCCCATAATCCCCTTTGAGGGCCTAGTCCCACAGTGAGTTGAAGACTTCCCATCAGGCCACACCTCAAAGTTTTTATCATCTCCAGTTGTGCTAAACTGGGACCAAACCTTAATCTATGCACTTTTAGGAGCCTTTTAACCACACCATACAGTAGGTATCTCATCAGGAAATAATTGTATTTTTTCATACACGTTTTTCAATGGTAACAGATTTTTAACAGATCCATATGGGAATCAAATGCAGAACTTTAAACATGTTAGGCCAGCCGTCTACTATTGAACTGTAATCCTAGCCCTAGAGATATATTTTAAGGTTAACTATATATATATATATATATAAAAGTTTCCAAAAAAGTCTAAAATTTCATTAAGTGTCTTTGAATAAAATTCCAAGCATAAGAGTTCAAGAACTGGACAGTCAATGTCATAAAGCCGTTGGTCCTCTCAAGATAGATTTATAGGCTTGGTGTAGCCCCAACAAAATTTTGAAAGACTAGAAAGACTAATTTTTAAGAAGGCTTAAAAATGAAAGAAAGAAATTGAGAAACTTCTCTGTTAGAGACCCAATGACTAATTGAGACATGATATCAGGGCTGGACAGGTTAATAATGATAAGTCAGAGTTTTGTAAGAGGTCCAGAAATTGTGTCATATGTATTCAACTGTGTGTGTGTGTGTGTGTGTGTGTGTGTGTGTGTGTGTGCCTGTGGAGGCCCAAGGGCGACTCTGGGAATCATCCTGGATTGCTCTCCCTCCTTATTACTTTGCGCTGGGAATTCCCAGGCCATTTCCATATCTGCCCAGCATTTTTAAATGGGATTTGGGGTTGCGAAGTCAGGTCCTTTTGCTTGTGAGGCAAAGGTTTTAACCCCTGAGCTATCTTCCCAGCCCAGTGTCATACATATGCCTCACCCAGAAAGCATGGCAAGTGAGCAGCAAAATAATAAAGCTTTTGCAAGTTAGGGTAGGAGAACACATATAGAGAGACTCTTAAGCAAGATGCCTCATGACCTAATAGAATGATAGGCACTTCAGAAAATGTCCCATATGTCTGAGAAACCTGACAAAAAAACGCAACCTTGTTAGTAGCTAAGGAAGCATAAATAACAATCACAATGCCATATTCCTGTACTCCTAAATTAAAGCAAACAACACAGAATTTTGACCATATTAAGCAATAGCCACTTTTATGCATGTCTTGTAGGAGTATGTATTAGTGTTAATATTTTGAAAATAGCATTTTTAATTTTCTCGTATGTGTGTATGAGGTGCATGCCCGTGTGTATGTATGTTTTGCATGAGAGTGGGGACATGAGTGTGCACATGACCCTGGGAATCAGCTTGATTATTCTTTCATCTTATTGTTGAGCCTAGGTCTCTAAACCCAGCTTTGCCTTTATAGGTGGGTCACTGCACCCAGCTGGCATTTTTTAAATGGGATTGGGAGATCTGAACACAAATACTCTTGCTTGCATGACAAGCACTCCAGCCTGGAAACAACATTATTATTATTACTACTATTATTATTTTAAAATTTTTATTATTTTATCTCTGTGTGTGTGTCAGGGAGCACTGTATGTCCCTGTGGAGGACCAAGGGTGACTTCAGGATATGTCCTGGATTGTTTCTACCTCCTTCTTGGTTTGCTCTGGGATTTTCCAGGCTCCACTTGAAAGTGCAGGCCACCACCGTTTCCATCTGGCATTTTTTACTTGGGACCTGGATTTGAACTCAGGACCTTCCGCTTGCAAAGAC
This sequence comes from Typhlomys cinereus, assembly GCA_023101885.1. Taxonomy (NCBI): domain Eukaryota; kingdom Metazoa; phylum Chordata; class Mammalia; order Rodentia; family Platacanthomyidae; genus Typhlomys; species Typhlomys cinereus. Next base: position 3,562,521 of record JALPQD010000110.1, on the reverse strand, counting down.
TGTCTTTAACCCCTGAGCCATCTCTCGAGCCCATTATTACTATTATTACTATTATTTTGAGTGTTGGGGCAAGGTTTAGTAAGTGAAAAAAAGAAAGGAACTTGCAGTCATGGAGCTAGTGAGGGGCACGGGAGCTATTTAATGGCTGGCACTGTCAGCAGCACTTATAGGGTTGGGCCGGCCCTAGAAGAAAGTGGCTTTTCCTTATCGGTGAGGTTTAATTTCTTTAAGTCTGATTGGGACTTTTGATTTCCTTTATGTCTGATTGGTCCATTCATCTTGAGGATCAACTGGACTGAGCTGTTTTTTTTTTTTTTTTTGAGGAATTTAACTTGTCTGTATTTGAGGAGTTCATCTCATATCCTTTGATAAGTAGGGATAATGAGAGTAGATTAATGGGGATAGGATAAATGGGAAAGTTGGTGTTCTTATCTCTGTGGGGGAATTAGAGTCAGTTCCTGGAACTGGAAGAGTGAGTTCCTTAGGATAATCTCAGGAATAGGGAATGACCTTCAAAGACCTTCCTAGCCTGACTGCTCTGTTCTAGGTAGCCTAGGAAAAGAGTCATTTTAACTAATAGTCCTAGCCTAAAATGCCCTAATCAAAACTATTCTTTTTCTCAAAATCTGCCTCTTGGTGATCTCCTGAGTAGCTGGCCACAATGATACCAGGTTTCTTTCCAGATTCTTGGTCAAAGAATGCCCCAGAATATGTGGAGAGGGTTAAGGCAAGGTTTATTAAGTGAGAAAAAGAGAACTACTCATGGACACAAAGTCTGGGAGGAGAAGGGGAGCCAGGACACAAAAACGTGGCTATGGAGGTGGTTCAGTGGGCAAAGCACAGTGTCCCCAAGCCCATATTGGTACAGCGTCTTTGCTCTCCCGGCTGTGCTTGCCAAATGATACAGGGTTTGCTCTCCTGGCTGGCTCACCAAATGTTACAGGGTCTTTGAGTTCCTGGTTGGCTTGCCTAATGATACGGATGGTGGGGAGGTTTTTATGTATCTAGAAGATTGAATTGAGAACACCTGTGGAGGATTGAGGCCGACTTTATTAGAAGAAAGAATAGAACTTACAGATGTGAATCAGTGAATTCCAGTTCCCTTGCCCCTCGTGGGATTCCACGAATCTAGATGTTCCTATCTGACTTTTCTCTCACCCCTCATGGATTCCATGCCTGGAGCCCATGAGTTCTCCAGGGTTCTCCTGCCCTTCATGGATTCATGTTGGTGAGTTCTGTTCTTTCTTTCTTCTAATAAACTCTGCCTTAATCCTCTATGCATATTCTTGCTTCAATCTTTGAGACACACAAAACCTTCCTGAAATATGTATCACTATGAAGCCAGATGAATTAGCACATGACTGTTATCCCTGTGCTTCTGTGACAAGATGGGAGGTGGAGACGGGAAAGTCCTCAGAAGCTCATGGGCCTGTTAGCCTGCCATATACAACAGCAGACCAGAGACCTGTCTCACAGGGTGAAAGGTGAGGGCCTACACTACTGTTGCCCTCTGATCTTCAGGCATGTGTTGTCTCACACACACACACACACACACACACACACTTCCTCACTAAAAAAAGAAAAATGGAAAGAAAACAAGATGTAAAAAAAAAATATAAAAGAAGACAGCAAATAAAACCAGGTACAATGGTACAAGTGTATAATCCCAGTGCTGAAAGATGAGAAAGGCAAATTCTTGATGCTCACTGGCCAGTCAGTCTTGCCTTCTTGATGAGCTTCAGGCCAATGAGAGACTTTATCTTGGTGGTGGGGGGGTGGGGGGGTGGGGGGGTGGAGTGTCTGTAGAAATGGCTCAGCAGTTAGTGTGTTTGTTCCACAATCATGAGGTACTGAGTACAGATCCCAGCACTCGCAATACAAGCTGTGTATCCTGCAAACACTTATAAACCAGATGATCACAATAGGATTCTGGGACTTGTTGGCTTCCATCCTAGCTGGGAAAATAGGGACATGGTGGTGCTGTCTGTAATGCCAGCACTTGGGCGGTAGAGGAAGGAGAACTGCAAGTGCAAGGCTGCCCTGCATTACATGGTGGGCTCCAGGCCAGCCCGGGCTACACAGGAAGACTCTGTCTCACAAGACCAAAGCCGGGGCTGTGGAGATGACTCCGTATCATGAAAGCACAAGGCACTGAATTCAGATCTTCAGCACTTAACGTAAACAGTCGGGCATGGTTGCATGGTTGCACTCTGTCAATTGAGGGAGAAGCAGAGGAGCAGAAATAAGTGGATCCCTGGAGTTCATTAGCCAGCAAGTCTAACAAATCAATGAGTGCCAGGTTCAGTGAGAGAAAAAAGGGTGGAAGGATGTTGATCCCTCCACGTGCACACACAAAACCAACCATCTCTCTCTTTGTCTCTCTCTCTATCTCTGTCTCTTTCTTTCTCCCTCTCTTTCCCCTTCCCTCCCCCTTCCTTCCTCCCTTTCTTTTTCTCTCCCTTCCTCCCTCCCCAGTGGGAACCCTTCACTATGACTTTGTAGTTACCTGACTTACCTGGCTCTGACTATTGAGCAATTTGCTCAATTTAAGCTCTTCGTGGTTTGAGTAAATTATAACCTCCTCTAGTTCCCTTGAGATGCAGTCTAGTCTTGCAATTGCATCATCTGGTGGAAGACGGGGAGAAAGCAGCAAACGTAAACTCTGCCTAGTCCTGGCAGCTTTGCCCAGGCCAAAAGTTGTTGCTGGAGAAGGGCAAGAGGTCTAGGCTCTGTGGTAACAGGATTATGCAGTTAAACCCCACTTAGTGCTATGATCTTGGACAAGTAACCATTCTTGATTGTGGTGAGAACTGTCTTGTAAGCCAGTATTTAAAGGGTATTTCACAGTGCCTGGATCCTGAGAAGTACTGAGGAAAGGCCAGCAGCCATATTATTACTATTCCACTACCTGTTTGCCTAAGTAGCATTGAATTCCTACAGTCTGCATTTTGAGTCAGTAGAATTACATCTAATTTTGTGATCTTATTTAACTCCTTCAGCACATGGGAAAATGACTCCAACATGTAGGCTACACTTGAATGAAATGATTCACTTAAGCATCTGCAAAGAATAGTTAGGGTTGAGATTTCTAAACCTGCAGGTTTGTCTCTCTGTGAAGAAAAGAATGTTAATCACATAATTTTAAAATTCTATCATTCTGAAGTTTGAGGAGATGGCTGGCCATGTAGGCAAGAGGACTGAAGTTTGGATTCCCAGAACTCATGCAAATGCTTGGCGTGTGTGGTGGCCTGAACCGTTAATTCCTGCCTTGGAAGATAAAGACTGGAGGTCCCCAGAACAAGTGATAGCAAGACTGATTTATTGACAGGTTCTGGGTTTGATTAGAGACCCTGCCTCAAAAGAATAAAGTGGAAAACGGTCAAGGATGATTCACTGGCAACCTCAGGGCTCCACACTCATATATACGTGCATTCACACAAATGGGGAACACATACACAAAAATGGAAAAATCTATTATTTTGAATTTAAGTTTTTTTTTTTTTTTTTTTTTTTTTGCTGAAATACATCAGGTAAGAGAAAACTCATGCCGATAATAAATACTTATTCCCAAGTCAATTGTTTAATAATGGAAATAAGACTTTTCTGGATAAGATAATTCATGATCTAATGCCCTGTGGTAGGTGTTCTTTAAATCATCATATTTAACAATTGCAGTCTACTCTCTATTATTGTAATATGCTGTAACAAACATCCTACTTTACTTTATCAAAGAACCGAGTGGTATTATTTCACTGTCAGAAAAATAATCTGGCTTGCTTTTAAATGTTATTTTTCCCATTACTCCATACTAAGAAAGCACTTTAAGAATTATCGTAGCTATAGTCAGGCATTGGGATGTGCTCCCTTAGCCCTTAGGAGTCTGAGGTGGGATGCTGTGGGATTTCAGGACCACCACATGAGCTAGGACAAAACAACAACAAAAAGGCTTGCATATCTGGATTCTAGACCAGATTTTATGTGTTTGTGTTTGAAGTGCTGACTATTAACAAGTAGCATCCTATATGAAAACACTACTGAGTTGTACACCCAGCCCTAGATAGGTGTGTGTGTGTGTGTATGTGTGTTGTATGCATATGTGTGTATATCTGAGATGTGTGTATATCTGTGTTGTATGCATATGTGTGTATATCTGAGATCAATGTTGGGTGTAGACGTCAGAGGTGTCTTCCTCTTTGGCTTTCTGCCCTATTTTTCGACTCTTTCTTGAAGCATGAGCTGAACCTGAACTCAGCTGTTTAAGAGTACCTGGTCAGCAAGCTCCAGGGATCCACCTATCTCTGCTTCTCCAATGCTAACATTATAGGTGTATACCACTGGGCGCAGCTTTTAATGTGGGTTCTGGGGATTTGAACTCAGGAACTCACACTTGCTTGGCAAACACTTTACTGACTGAGCCATTTGCCCTGTCCCAAGATAGAGGTGTTTTTGTTTGCTTGTTTGTTTTTTGTTGTTGTTCTTTTTTTTTGCCATGCTGTGGTAGAATCCAGGACTTTGTGTGTACTAGGTAAGTATTCCACTATTGAGTTATATCCCCAACCCAAAGGAAGAGTTTTTGAAAGCACTAAGTGCCTTAATATTCCATCTATCTGGGTTATCACTTTGCTAATAAATGGCTTGTTTTATCTGTTTTGTGTTTCACATCTAACTGTGGCTGAGGAATGAGGATTTAGAAATGGGAAAGAGGCAAGGCCCTCAGTAGCATGTCTCCAAGGTCTGTGCACTGTCTGTACAGTGAATTCCTTCAAACCAGTATCAATTAACTTCTTAGTCCTGAGTCAGAATTATAGTTCAGTCTCTGAACAAAAGACAGTGTTTTCAAGGGTTGAGGTAGAGTGAACCTGTAGTTATACTGTTGTTGTTGTTTTTTCTTTTTTTTTGTATACATAAGGCTAAACCATGAAAATTGCGCTCTAGAGTAATATTCTTCTAAGCACTTTTAGCAATTACTTTTCCCCTTAGTCAAAATGTTGCAAAGTACTTGACCTTGCCTGTTGAAGAATCAGCTTACTACTTCAGACTGTGCCTCTGTCTGCATTGTCTAGGATTTTATCGAGAGTTGTTGGTGTTGGATTTGTGATGTTTGAAGCGTAGTTCCTTGCACTTTTCAGACTCTAAAGACCCACTCAAAAGGCTCCTAGATAGTTACTGCGACTGCTGCTTCAACCCAAGAGCACAAGACGTGGTCCGTGCACAGGTGGACCTGGGTCACAGGTGGTATCCGTTCCCCTGCCAGCCATCTATCTGCAAGTGGTGCTGCAGTCGAGGGAGGAGCTAGAGGGAGCACGCCTGGAGCTTCACGGCCAGTGAGCGTCGTGGGTGCTCAGGAGTCACTCGCTGCCTGTTTTCAATTTGCAGAGACTTTCCATGAGGCCCTATGTACATTCACACTTCATTTCAGGTATCCGAGCAGGTGTGTGACCCAGATTTGCTTTATTACCATGTGGTAAGGGGAATCTGCAAAGTAAATTCCCTTGCTAGTAATCTAAGTGAGAAAGACCCCTGACTTCACCACTCCTCCAACCCTTTCAGAATTCTAAGACATAAAGACCCATGAATGTGTTTGGGAATCTGGTCAGTTGCAGTCTTTGAAAGAAGTGTGTGTTTCTTTAAAGTGCAGGCTTAGCAATACATTTTTTTTTTGTTTTCTTTTTAAGGTGGAGATCTTGCCCATTGAATGTTCGTATAATAATATTTATTCATATTAAGATGGCTAAGAATGTTGAGCTCGGCTCTTTGCCCGGTGCTTACCACAAAGGCAGGTTTTGACCTCATTGTAATCAGCCTTCAAATTACTTCTAGAATGATTATGTGAAAGTAGATCTCTGCCAAATAAGTTATTTTCCTTTCCCTGTTGTTGCAGGAGCTAGTCAGATCTGCCTGGCACCAGGTTCACCTGGATGGGCTAAACAAAGACTCCTGTGAATGACTGCAGCATTCTCTGAGAGTCAGATCCGGAACTTGTCTATTATCAGCTCCTTGCTTGATTCTGGTAAAACTAGTTCATGAACTTTAAACTGTTGGTAGATGAATTGAATGAAGCTTAAATTTGTGCGCGCGTGCGTGTGTGCGTGCGTGTGTGTGTGTGTGTGTGTGTGTGTGTGTGTGTGCGCGTGCGCACGTGCGCACAGATGTGTGCCTCTGCACATGTTCAGAGGCCAGAGGAGAGCAGTGCTGTCCTTCCTCTGTCGACCTCTATTAATTCCTTGGAGGCAGAGTCTGTCCTTGAGAGAGCAGCTCACTTTTCTTTCTTGGTAGGCTGGAGTAAGCCCCAGTGACCTTCCTGTCTGTCTGCTGTGGGATGTCTAGCTTGTTGCATGGACACTGGGATCTGAACACCAGTCTTTCTGCTTGCTCAGGAAGAACTTCTAACGCCTAAGCCATCTCTTCAGCCCCAAAGTTTAAATTCTTCACCTTTTAGTTTGTGGCCTTTTTAGATCATCCAAACCACGGCTTGATGCTTTTTCCTCGTAATAATTCCTGAGTGTCCTTGGTTTCTTTTGTTCTGACATTACCTCAAATGCCCTCATCTTTATTCTGGTGGTAGAGATTGCACTTTCCGGGCTGCCAAGATGGCTCAGTGGGTAAAGGCACCTGTAGGCCAACGTGCAAGCCGAATTCAACCCCGGAAACCACGTGGTGGAAGAAGAGAACTAACTTCTGGACGTTGTCCTCCGACCTCCGTGCGAGTGTCGTGGAACATACCTGCCTGCTCGTGTTCTCGCTCTCTCTCTGCCTCACTTCAAAAAAAATGAAATAGTTTTAAAATTCACTATGCAGAGTTTCTTAATGTTTGTTGATAGATTGCTTCCTAGGAGTTCCATCTTTTTATATTAAAAAATAGTTTTGGAACTGGACGTATTGGCTCATATCTATAATTTGAGACTCAGGAGGCTGAGGTAGGAAAATTGTCTTGAGTTCTAGATTTCAGGTTCTGTACTACATGAGAGTAATACCCTGTTTCAAAAAACAAAACAAACTAGTTTTGGATTAGAGATTTACTCAGTGGGTAGCACTTATCTAGCATGCATACCCCAACAATTCCATCTATAGCAGTTAAAAAATAGCTTTATTGAGATATAATTCACATGCCATATAGTTTATTGAAAGTATACAATTTACTGTCTTTCTTATATTCAGAATTGTGCAACTGTCACCATAATCAATTTTATATTTTTAATAATCCCTAGAGAATCCATATCCTTTAGCTGTCAGCATTAATTCCCCCACTCTCTCCCAAGTCCTGGGTAACCTCTAGTCTGTTTTCTGTCTCTCCTGATTTCCCCGTTGCATCTTTTATAGCAATGGACTCAGTCAATGTTGTGTTCTTTTGTGACTAGCTTCTTTTACTTAGCACAGTGTTCTCAGGTTCACCCATTAGTCTTTTTGAGAGTTTACATATCAGCCCTCATTCTTTTTTTTTATATTTTATTACTTAATCTGTTTGTTGACACTGTCACACATAAATATAGTGAATTATGTGTTTTCGTTCCTTCCTACCCAGTCCCATCCCCCACTCCTGTTCTGTTTCATATTTTTCTCCTTCCAGCCAGTTCCTCTCCAACTTTCATGTCTTTTTGCATGTGTGGCCCACTGGGTTTCATCTGTGTTGAAACTTGTGGGTATACCTGTGAGGTGCCTGAGTACTTGCTGGAGCTTGGATGACTTATCAGTGGGTGAATCATTGAGTGAGGAAGCTCTCCCCTTTTCCAGCCTGGCATTAATTTTAAATAGTCTCTCAGGGAGGTGTAGTGGTTTGAGATCTTCCCTCATCCATGGTGAAATGTTGATAAGCCAACTATTGTGCAGATCTGTGGAAGTAGATGTCACTACAGTGCGTTCTTGGGTGCGGCAGACATGTCACGACTAGAGCATATCGTCTGGTTGCACCCTTCCTCAGCCTTAGGCTCTTACATTTTTATCTCCCCCTCTTCCACAAGGCTCAGGGGTGTGTGTGGGGGGGGACTTTTATGTCTTGTTTAGAGCTGAGAAGGCCATAGTTGCTTTTTCTCCTCATTTTGGGCAGTTGTGGTTGTCTACATTAAACACCTACCTTTGCAAAGGATGCTTCTGGTGCAGTGCTGGGAGCTGCTCTAGTCTATGGGTATAATGATAAGTGTTTAGTTTATTATCAAGTACTTATAATTAAAACTTAATAGTTTGTTCCCACCTATACTGTTTGTTCTTTTGATCCTAGGAAGCCCAGGCTGCCCTCCAACTTGCTCTTGTCCTTCCTCCTACTGTAGCCTTTCGCTTCTCCATTCCTTTCTATGGGCACGTATACATACATTCCACATTTATTTATCTTTTTATTAGTTGATGAATTAGTATTTGGACTGTTTCCATTTCTTAGCTCTTTGAATAATGCTATGAATATTTATAAGCAAGTTCTTTGGGGAAATATGTTACTCCTCTAGGGTTAATAAGGAACCAGTGGACCATTCAGGAATTCTGTTTTAGCCTTTTGAAAACTTGCCAGACTCTTTTCCAAAGTGCCTGCAGCATTGCATGTGTTCTCCAGCCGCAAACAAGGATGCTCATCACCACTGTTCTTTCCTATTGCTGAATCAGAATTTAGAATAAAATTGAGAAAATAAAAATACAGAAGTGAGCATGATGAAAACCTGAGTGTCATTAACAAATTCAGTGTTGTTCAGTGTACTGGTGGGAGAGATGTTATATCTGGAGCTCTCTGAGTGCAGAAATATGTCAATGCTTTGCTGAAATTGAAGCCAAAGAACTCATGTTCAATTTATGTTTTCTCCCTGTTCTGGGGATTGAACCCAGGATCTCATACAAACCAGGTAACTCTGCTGCTAAGCTTCATCCCTTGCCCTGTGCTCTGGAGCTCTAATATGCTGTTGCTCTATTAACTGGGCAAAGCTTTGCTTTCAGTGGAGAGCTTGCAGTTTGTAGCTTGTACGCCTTGAGTTCCAAGTATATCCTGTCTAAACAAGGACAGACAAGAATTTGAGTTGTTTTTTTCCTTAGGCTGTCCTTATTCCTTTTATCCCAGAGAATGAACATGAACTGTTAGTAACATTATGTTCATGACCCTAGTCATGACAGTAAGGATCGTTATTTTTTTAATGTTTCCTGCATATCAAGTACTGAGTGCTTCCCATAGTTTTGCATTTACATTATTCCACTTCCATTTACTTTTGTTCGTGTGCTGGGGGTTGAAACCTTCATGTTAAGCATGTGCCCTGTTGCTGAGCACCACCCCAGTCCTATCTGCTTATTTCATAGTTTCACTCTATTGCTTCACAGTCCTACCGTAGCAGTTACTTTGTTGTTGTTGCTTTGTAGAGGAGGAAACCAAGTTGTGCCAAGTTAACTTAATCTGGCCACCTTCCTCTGGAGCCCTGGTGCCTCCCCCAGCAAAAGACTGCAACAGTGAGAGCCAAAGATGAGCAGGTCTGCTCAGCTGCAGGCTGTTGGAAAGGCTTATTTGTTAAGGCCCTGAGTATTGTGTAAGGACTTACTGTGGGCAGTTATACACGGAAAACCATTCCAGCAGTTTGTGCTGTCGTCCTGGGTCTCTGTTCCTTCCTGTTTGCTGGGCAAGTTGGAGGCACTGGGTGAAGAAGCAGAAGGTCTACATTCCAGTTCCATGGACTTCCCCATCCAACTCCAGCCTAAGTTTAACTGCTGTGAGCTCAAAGCCCCTGCTTGGGGAGATGGAAATACTAGACCAAATCTTATGGTGTTGTGAAAGTGTCACAGGTAGTGGGCATGGAAATATCCAGAGACTATAGTCACCCATGAACGTGCATACCTTACATTGTAACAGTGGAACTTTTCAGAGTTCCTTTCCCATATCTGGCTTCCTGCATGTTCTTTATATTTACAAGGACTGATTTTGAGTGTAATTTTTTTTTTGTAACTTGGGAGCAGGTATACTCCATGTACCTTTGCAGCTGTATAATTGGTAAGAGTTCAAACACCCTCATCTTGCTCTCCTTGTACCCTCAGATTGCTGTCCTTTGTACCTTCAAATGTTCTCCCTTCTACCCTCATATTGCTCCCCCTGTGCCCTCAGATTGTTCACCCTTATATTCTCAGAATGTTCTTTGTTGTGCCCTCACATTGCTCTCCCTTGTACCTTCAGATTGTTCTCCCTTGCAGGATTATAGTACCAGAAAACGTCACCTATAATTTGCTTTTCCTGTGCTTTAATTTTTTTCTTTCCAGTTGGTTAAAGTTAAGTTGTAATATTAAGTCACATATACACACTAGATTTCTTTTCTGTGGTAGCAGTTGTAGGTCATCATTTTTAATGGTGGTACATTTTTAATTTCAGAGAATTCATCCTGAGAGGGTTTTTGTTAAGCAGAACATTACCATCTAAGGCAGGATCAAACCGTCCACATTCTCTAGGGAACACTTCTGGATACCCTCCTGTGCCAGGTTTGCTCTAGGTGCTGAGGATAGTCTGAGTTCAAATCAGGTGAGGTGGTGCCTTCATGTTCAGTGTGGGTGGGATAGACATGTTTGCATATAGACCTCTACTCTTTTTCCATTGTGGTGTGGAAGCTGGAACTCAGGGATGCCTTGCATGTTTTAAGTGCACTATCATGGAGCTTTTGCAGGTATTGCAGGAAGTCCAAAGTATCCCAGGAAGACAACGTTACCCTTATCTTAGAAGCAAGTGAGCCTGGGGAGTGTAATCAAGTTCCACAGAGGTCCTGGAGAATCTTAGCTGTGCAGGGGTGCCGCTCAGGCCAGAAAGGGGGAATGGGAGGAAGACCAGGAACCCTTGCTAGCGCTGGGGTCTTAAAGAAGAGTGTGATTACCATCGAGAGGCCTGGCAGGATGAGAACCATGAAGCAAGCCTCAGTTTGGGCACATGCATTTTCAAAGCTGTGTTCTTGGGCTGGGAATATAGCTCAGGTGATAGAATGTTTGCTCAGCATGCGCAAGGCCCTGGGTTCGATCTCTAGCAGCACACAAATGGGTGTGGTGGTGCATGTCTCTAATTCCAGCACTTGGAAGGTGAGACAGGGGGATCAGGGTCTTCCTCAGCTACATAGTGAGTTCAAAGACAGGCTGAAATACATGAAACTTGGGTTCGTTTATTTTTTTTTTCAATGGTGTATTCTTTAGGGAGGGTCAGGAAGGGAAATGAGGTAAGACAACAGAAATGGACATATGTGTGAGCAACAATGGACAGATAACCAGACAGATGAATGGAAAAGTGGGTCCCAGAGAAATTTTTTCAATGTAAACATTTTTTTGTAAGTCTGTTTTTATTTATTTATTTTGGTATGTGTGTGTGTGTGTGTGTGTGTGTATCACAGGGTACTGCATGTCCCTATAGAGGACCAAGGATGACTTTGGAAATCATCCTGGATTGCTTCTACTTACTTTTTGCTTGGCTCGGATTTCCCAGGCTCCGCCCACCAGGGCTGGAAGTTCGGGTCACCACTGTTTCCACCTAGTGTTTCTACGTGGGACCTGGGATCTGAACTCAGGACCTTCTGCTTGCGAGGCAGGGTCTTAATCCCTGAGTCATCTCTCCAGCCCCAGTGTAAACATTTTATCAAAATAGAACATATATCTAGAAAACTTCACACTTATTTTTCTAGCATTAGTGATCAAACTCAGGACATCATGCATGCTAGGCACATCCATTACTGACCTTACGCCCAGCTCCGCACACATCTATCTTTCTTTTCTTGCTTTTCTCTCTCTCTTTTTCTCTTTCTTTCTTTCTTTCTTTCTTTCTTTCCTTCCTTCTTTCCTCTTTTCTTTTTCTCTTTCTCTCTTTTTCTTTCTTTCTCTCCTCCTTCCCTCCCTCTTTCCCTCCCTCCCTCTCTCCTCCCTTCTTCCCTCCCTCCCTCTCTCCTCCCTCCCTCTCTCCCTCTCCTCCCTCCCTTTCTCCCTCTCTCCTCCCTCCCTCCTTCCCTCCCTGCTTCCTTCCTTCCTTCCTTCCTTCCTTCCTTCCTTCCTTCCTTCCTTCCTTCCTTTCTTCCTTCCTTTCTTCCTTCCTATCTATTCATGCACTTTTTTTTTCTCTGAGACAAGTGCTCACTGTAATCCAAGCTGGCCTCACACTTGAAATTTCCCTCTTTCATCCTCCTGAGTGTTGGGATTACAGATATGCACCACCATGCTTGACTTTCATGTTTTAATAAAGATAGGAGATCTAGTGTGGATATGAATGTTGCTATGCAGAAAGAGAGCCAAAGATGAGGTCAAAGTTCAATAACTCCTGGCTGGAGGATCACTTGAAGGGACACTGATCTATAGGAAATCCATAGCCCTGCATATAAAGAAAACCAGAACATGGGAGGATGAATCAGGAGAAACACTAATGTTAGCATTACTGAGGTGCTGGGTTTGATCCCCAGCACCCAAAAAAAATATGCATAAATAAAGTAGGTCCAGTGAGTACCCAAATAGGATTGCCTCCAGGATGGGTGTGATGTGAATGGATGGGAGGAGTCAGGGAGGAGTTTACAGAGCTACATAATGTTTATGTTGCTCTCTTCAAAAGAGTGTTCATTTAGTTTACAGCCATTATAAGTTGAGGAGAGGGCTGGAGAGATGGCTCAAGGGTTAAGAATCTGCCTTGCAAGCAGAAAGTCCTGAGTTCAGATCCCAGGTCCCACATAAAAACGAAAGGCAGAAAATGGCAGTAGCCTGTACTTCTGGCCCTTGTGGGTGGAGTCTGGGAAATCCCAGACAGAAGCAAGAAGGAGATAGAAGCAATCCAGAATGATTCTTGAAGTCACTCTTGGTTGTCCACAGGGACACACAGTGCCCTTTGACACACACAGTAAATAAATAATTAAAAAAAAATAAGTTGAGGAGAAACAAATGCCTCAGTTTTGCCAGTTTTCCATTGCCTAATACTTCCTGAACTATCTTCTCACCTATGTATACTAAGTAGCTCTAGAAAGAATAGTTCAGTGGTGATAATTAATATTTCATCATAATGAAAATACCTTTTTTGATTGTAAAAGACAAACAGGACTGGAGAGATGGCTCAGAGATCAAGTATTTGTCTAAGCAGAAGGACTCGAATCCCAGGGCAGAAATGGCAGCAGCCTGTACTTTTGACCCTGGAAGGGGAAACCTGGGAAATCCCAGAGCAAAAGGGGTAAAGTAATCCAGGATGACTCCTGAAGTTATCCTTAGGTCTCCACAGGCACACACAGTGCCCTCTTACTCCCTCACCCCCACAATCACCTACACATGGGCAAAAAAGAAAAAAAGAAATGTTAAAACCAGGTGTGATGGCGCCAGGTTGTAATCCAGCATGGGTGGTGGAGGCAGGAAGATCAGGAGTTCATTCTCCTACACAGTGAGTTGAGGCTGTTCTAGACGATATGAGATCCCGTCTTAAAGCAAAAAAATCAACTTAAGAAATACACCAACAAAGTGCTTGCAGGGGGCATGGCAGTGCACTCCTGAAACCCCCGCACTCAGAAAGTGGAGGCAGGAGGACGGTGCATTCAAGGCCAACCTGGACTACATGGTGAAACCCTGGCTCAGAAAATAAGCAGATAGACAAAAACTGAAATAGAAAAGTATTCAGAAATATCTTAAGTCTTCAAAGAAGAAAAGTAACTGTCACTGTGGAGCCGAAGATATAGTTCAGTAAGAACTGGCACAGGGCTCTGGGCTCCATCCCCAGAGGGGTGGAGAGATGGCTTAGTTGGCAAAGTGCTTGCTACACAAACAAGAGGACCTGATTTTGAGCACCAGAACTCATTTAAAAGGTTGTGTGTGTGTACCATGTGCATGCATGTGCATGTGTGCATGCAGAACGGGTAGCACTTGGGTGTGTGTCCCTGTGGAAGCCCAAGAGTAACTTCGGGAATCATCCTGGATTGTTCTACCTCCTTATTGCTTTGCTCTGGGGTTTCCCAGGCTTTGCCTTCTAGGGAAGTTCAAGTCTCTGCCATTTCTCTCTCTCTCTCTCTCTTTCTCTCTGCTCTTTTGTGTGGAATATGGGATCTGAACTCAGGTCGTTTTAACCCCCGAGCTATCTCTAGCTGCCTTGATTTTTTTTTGAATATTGGAGATCTAAAGACTTATTCCTTTCCTTAGCCCCCAAATTTTTAATTTTGATGAAGTTCAACCTCTCTGCTTTTTTCTCTTGTTGCTCATGTTTTTGGTTCCATATCTAAGAATCCTTTGCCAATTCCAAGACTACAAAATTTACCTCTATTTTTTTTCACTTAAGAATTTACAGTTTTGGGGGGCTGGAGAGGTGGCTCAGGGGTTAAGCCTCTGCCTTGCAGGCGGAAGGTCCTGAGTTCGGATCCCAGATCCCACGTATAGACGCCAGGCGGAAGCGGGGGCGGCCTGTGTTTCCGGTCCTGGTAGGGCGGAGCCTGTGAATCCCGGGGCAGAATAAACAAGAAGGAGGTGGAGGCATCCATGGTGGTTCCCGAGTTCGTCCGTGGTTCTACACACACACAGACACACAGACACACAGACACACAGACACACACACACACACACATGCGCGCGCACATACATACACACACATGCACAATTGAATAAATAATAATAAAAAAATTAAAAGAATTTACAGTTTTTGCTCTCGTATTTAACTGAATCAGCTTTGAGATAAATTTTATGTGTAATGTGAAGAGTCTGGTCTAATTCTTTGGCTCTTGGAAATGTCATTATCTTAGTGCCATGCTGTAAATGATCTTGGTACTCAGGTTGAAGATTAGCTGGGCATAAATATTTTATGGCTTTATTTCTGTACTTTCAATTCTTTCCAGTGATCTATATGTCCACCTTTGGGCAGTATGATGGTATCCTCATTACCATTATGTTGTAGCAAGTTTTGAAATTAAGATTAAGTTTTCAGGGTTGATACTTTTCTGGATTCTTTGCCATTCCATACAAGTGTTAATCATTTTGTCACTTTCTACAAAGAAATCAGCAAGAGTTTTAATAGGATTTCACTGAATCCGTGGGTCAGTTTGGGCATCGTTATAATGTTACCAATGTGTTGTTTTCTGGTCCAAAAGCATAATATTTTCTTTTTATTTAGATATTCTTTCTTTTTTTTTGTATGTGTGGGAGAGTGTGTGTGTGTGTATTTGCAGTGTGCAGGCACATTTATGCGCACTTATGTGTGTGGAAGGGTGAGGAGGCCCAAAGTGGATGCCGGGGCTCTTCCGTGGCTCTCCATTCTTCGCTAATAAGCAGTCTGTCGAAGCTCTCCAGTGAGCAGCCCTGACTTCACCGCTCATGTTTCAGGATTTCAGGCATCTGCCATGACCCCCTGAATTTTACGTAGTTCTGGAGACCCTAACTGTGGTCCTCACGCTTGCAGCCAAGTGCCTTGTCCACCGAGGTATCTCTTCAGCCCCTAAGATAGTCTTTATTTCCTTAACAATGTTTTGTAGTTTATTACAGTACAAATTTTACATTCTATTTGTTGAGTTTATTATTCCTAAATACTTTATTCTTTATATGCTGTTGTGTCTAGAATTATTTTTGCAGTTTTATTTTTGGGTTGCTCATAGATCTTACATTCTGTAGCCTTCGTGCACTTGTTTGTTAATTCTAATAGTTTCCTAGTAGAAATCGTAGGACTTTTTTTTATAATATATCCTCTACAAAAAGATAATTTTTCTTTTTCCTCTGTAATCTAGATGTCCCTAATTGCTATCTTTAATTTTTAAAAATATTTTTTCATTTATTTTGTGTATTGGTTTTGTGTGTGTGTGTGTGTGTGTGTGTGTGTGTGTGTGTGTGTGTGTGTGTATCAGAGGGTACTGTGTCCCTGTGGAGGAACAAGGGTGACTTTGGGAATCATCCTGGATTGCTTCTACCTCCTTCTAACTTCACTCTGGGATTTCCCAGGCTCAGCCAACCAGAGCCGGAAGTGTTGGTTGTCACCATTTTTTTAGTTGGGACCTGGGATCTGAACTTAGGACCTTGTGCTTTCGAGACAGAGTCTTAACCCCTGAGCCATCTTTCCAGCCCCCCTTATTGCTATCTTGCCTAATTGCATTGGCTAGAACGTTCAGTACATTAAGCAGAAATGACAAGAACTGTTTCTCCTGATCTGAACATTATATCCTGACATGACCTGTTAAGTATGTACAATTTATTGCTAAGGAGACTGGGGATGGAACCAGAGGCCTTGTGCACCGCAGGAAAGATGTCTGCACTGAGCTGCCTTCCCTTAATGTGTGCAGCTTTAGAAATAAAATATCAAGTGGTGGGAGCAGGCACTCTTATCTTACTTTCCTTCAGTCTCTCACTGCTAATATTCTGTTAAGTGTGGGTTTTTGCAAATGGCATTTATGAGACTGAGAAATGTGCTTTTGCTTTCTAATTTGTTGATTTTTTTTTTTATTATGAAAGGGCTTCTGGATTTTGTTAGAATTCTATTTTTTCAGTGCTTGGAGAGGTGACTGTGTTTTTTTTGTTTTTATTCCATTATTATGATATATTACAGTAATTTTAATTTATTTTTAAATTTTTATTTTTCTATATTGATTTTTAGATATTGAATTAACTTTACTTTCCTGTCAGAATGTCAGAAGTTTATTGAGAAATAATCCATTCTCATTAAGTACAGAAAAAAAGGGCCTGGCTCCTTCCTGGTTCCTGGAATGGAGGGAGCCTGGTGTTTCACACATGCAGAGGGACGTGAGGGCAGGAGGGACTTGGCTGGACCAGGGAAGACAGTGCAGGGTGGGAGAGGCAGGGGAGGGGGATAAGATCATAAACTCATTTTTGTCTGTACATGAACAATTTTTAATAAAAATATATTTTTTTAAAAATTCCATCTTGTAGGAATCGTAATGTAAAAGACTGAGAAAAGGCCTGATTCCTCTTGTTTCTAGTGTGTTGAAGAGCTTGGCCACATATTGACTGTGATTAGTATTCTGTGGACATCTATTTAAAATAGTGAAATAATCAGATGTCATTTGTAGTCTGTAAATAGTTTGCAAGAGGATGTGTGGAAAGCAATGCATGTAGAAAGTTACTCAAAACATTTGCTTTTAAAGTCATAGAATTAAGCTTAATAATATCCTAGTGTTTTCAGACCTACACTTGGTCATGAAGCTTTCTCCTTGCTTGTTTTTCTCCTTTATAAAGATAGGAATATTTAGTCCTCCCAACTGTATCTTGATTTTTATTATTTGTTATTATTTTATTTACTTTATTATTTATTTTTTGTTACGTAATCATGTCAGATATGCAGTAGAACAGTGTTTTCCTTACTGGGGCTGCCCGCGCTGGTATCCATGAGTTCTCGAATTTTTGATAAATGCAGTCATAAGGTAGAAGGAGAAGTTTTTCATTACAGCTTCACACCTTTGAAATCACCTTGGGTTCCTGCTGAGGTCGCCCATGTGACAGGAAATTTAGAAAAACATGCCCAGCTTCCTGTGCCTGCAGCTTCCTGTGCCTGCAGCTTCTTGTGCCTGCAGCTTCCTGTGCCTGCAGCTTCCTGTGCCTGCAGCTTCCTGTGCCTGTGTCCTCACCTCCGGGCTAGAAAGCTGGTCAGCCGAGCTGCCAGCAGGCAGAGAAGCTTCCAGAGCTTCTCACAGTGACACCAAGCAATTAGAGATGAAGGGCTGCTGACAGTCACAACACAGGGGTCACCACCTTAGAGGTGGCACTGGGAATTAGCCCGGAAGTTTCCTCCCCCAAACAATTGCTCACCAGGCAGTGTTGATCAAAAATGAACCGAACGCAGCGGAATGGAAGGGTGGGGTGTCTCATGCACAGTCTCATATCGCTAGACACATAGCAGTTGAGCTCCAAGACTCCACATGGAAGAGAGTTCTCTCCAGTGCACTGCTTTATCGGTCCTGCGATCCTGGAGGGAAGACTCCAGGGCAAACACACTTACAGCCCCCCAGACTGCAGACCAGCATATGGCAGCTGGGGCACTGGGGCCCTCTGCCTCTGCACCCTGCCAGAGGAGCCCTGGAGCTGTAAGCAAGACGGTGTGTCCTCTGGAGAGAGGGCACAGAAGCTTCTAGCTGCAATGAGGGTCTGTTCAGGTCAGACATGTTTGCTTTCCTTTGACCATGGCCCACCTCAGATGTTGCGCTTTGCCTGCTGTGGTCTCCGCCAGTGGCTCCTGAGAGTAGAGCAGAGGCTGCCTTGACAGATTTCTCTTTGAAATTGCCTTTACATTTCTCCGCCAAGCAGCCGTTCTTCATGAAAGACAAAGGCAGACATCAAGGCTTGTCGTTGCTTAGAACTCCCGCAGAGTCCTTTAGATTTCATAGGATTTTCATGTCGATTTGTCAGACTCAGACAGACCCCCAACAATCTTTTCACCTGCATGTTTCTTTCCTTTGAAGGCCCTGCCCGAGCCTTAATGCATCACGAACAGCTATCAAATGGGATGGGAGGAGCCACCTTGGTTTTCAGTCTAGGAAACATTCTTATTTGAACTGGGTTGGGGGTGAGTTCACATTCCCTGGGTTAACAGGAAGATGGATTTGCTTGTCTCCTCTTTTGAGATGAAAAAAAGATGCCATAGTTGTAACAGGAAAAAAGGACTTTGTCCCCAGAAGAAAGCCTGATAGCCCAGAAGCCCTGCACTGGGAGAAGCTTTTCCCTGGCAGGAGGGCAGCACTGAAGAGTGGAGAGGGGACCCCCCTGCACTCCTGAGCCCCCTCCCATGCCACCCCTGAGCCTTGCTCATAGACTTCACCCTGACCCTGTTTTTGCCATCTGCTTTCCAATCTGGGTTTTGTTTGTTTATTTTTAAACCATAGTGAACTCCTTGAGCCCAGGACTGAGTGCTGGACACAAGTTCTCTGTCCTCATATCCTGTCCTTGTGACTGGCCCCGAGCCCACTGCCTCCCCTGTGGCTACACCCGCAGGGCACAGTGCCAGAGAGTGGCCAGTGTGATAGAGGTGTGGCCAGTTGGGTGGAGTATCTTACTTTTAAAACTTCACAGAGACCAGCGGCTCAAGAAGCAGCAACATAAAGAAAGAAGGATTTGGCCTATGGTTTGGGAGGACGCAATCCATCACGGAGGGGATACTGGCAGGAAAGGCGTGGCGGCAGATAGCTCTGTGGGCGGGGAGTGTATCACAATGTTTACTTGTACCTTAGCAGGCCAGGAAGCAGAGAAAGGACAGGAAACAGGGCTAGGCTATAAACCCTGAAGTCCCTCCCCTAGTGACCTACTTCCTTTAGCTAGACCCCACCTCCTAAAGTTTCCACAAGCTCCCAAGCAGCGCCACCCACCGGGGACCAGGTAGTCAAACACATGGACTTGTGGGGGAATAATTCACATCCAAACTAAGAGATTTTCCTAGAATTTGCCTAAAAAAAAGGCGGTGGGAGGGGGCGAGGGGAGAGACCAGCAGTCAGAGATGCTAGAACTCGAGACTGAAATTTTGTGAGAGAAGAAACCAGAAGTGTCTCCAGCCTCTGTTACCTGTTGCTCACTGCTGTGTGCTGGGTTTCCTGGAGGCCTGGCTGATATGCAGCCAGCCTGCTGCCGGACTGGCTCTTAGGAATTTCAGAAGGAGGGAGCTGGCCACAGCTCATGGCCTGAGTCAAGGATTACAAGGACCACTACCAGGCACGTTGTAGGTATGTGTCACATTTTGTTTCTCTACTGACCTTGAACTTTCTAAATAGTTGAAGATTACCTTGAACTTCTGATTCATCTGCCTCCAACTCTCTTGTGTGCAATTACAGGCATTTGACCATGTATAATTTATAGGGTGTTAGAAATCGAACTCAGGGGTTCGTGAATGCTAAGGAAGCACTCTGCCCAGTGAGTTATATCCCTAACCTCTTGCCTTTTTCTTTTGAGATAGGATCTCTCATTGAACCTGGAACTTATCAGTTCAGCTAAACTGGGTGGCCACTGAGCACCAGGAATCTGCCTGTCTCTACTTCCCTAGCATGGAGGTTATAGACACTTGCCACTGCACCCAACTATTACCTGGTGCTGAGGATTTGAAGCTAAGTCCCCATATTTGTTTGATAGGCAGTTTAATCTACTGGACCATCTCTCTAGCTTGAGTATCCTAGGAATCTGCTGTGAGCATCTGAGATCCATTCTGCCCATTTTAATCCTGGAGTTTTCTTAATGCACCTGTCATAGTTATTCCTTCCTATTATGTATCTTCATCCTTTCGAGGTGTCATTCATACTCAGGACCTATAAAGGTGGAGGTGGGTAACGTTATTCTAATGATAAACACCTGTTTCCCAATCACATTATCCCCCATTTCCAATTCCATGCATTTTCAGTTTCAATATCAGATTATAGTATGGTCTTTAGAGATCACTCAAGTTGGCAGACTCAGTGTAGCCAGTGTCAGCAAATGTGCCTCACTCATCTGAAGTGACCAGACCCTCTGACAAACAGCAGTGAACAAGCTCTGTTGTGTGACACTTTTGATGGCATAATGATTACAACCAACATCCAGTCTGATGAAGCAATGAGTTTATTGGGAGTATGGGCGAGGGTGACTTATAGGTGCAGGGACTATTCAAAGGCATCGTCATGGAAAAGCCCACAAAGAGCCTGGATGACATGAAAGCTGTAACCCTGGAGCCCCCTGCAAGCCTGCAGCGCTGCCTGATGGGAAAGTCTCCTCCACGCTGCTCAGAGAGTTTCCTCCACGCTCCTTGTCTGGCCAGAAAAATCTCTCCTTCAGCATTTTTGTTTACTGTTTTCCTCATTTTGAGAAAGGGGCTTATGAATCTTGTTAGTTTTAACGACTTCTGAGATTTATGAACTGTTTGTTTCCCGAGCCTTCTTCTAGTACAGAATGTTTTAAATTGTGATAAAACAGCCTCCTTATGTTAGACTGGGGACAAAGTCCAGAATGGGAAGGATGGGAAGGAAAGAAGCAGGTCTTGTTCCTCCTGACCTTAGGATGACAGCAGTGCAGGTACCACTGTGTGTGGGATTGCCCCTACTCAATAATGGTAACGTGGGAGAGTGTATCACTGACTTGTTGACATATACCTCTGTTAATATTTATGATAGTCATCAAAGGCACATTATTTACTCCAACAAGGATACTATCAGAATGTGTAACTACTAATACCATAACTATAAGAACTGGTACATTTGAGGGCTCAGGATCCAGATTTTTCACATTTTTAAAGCTTATACCTTCTGTTCTGAAACACTGTTCAAGAACAATCAATCAGGGTTGGAGAGATGGCTCAGGGATTAAGACACTGCCTTGAAAGCAGAAGGTCCTGAGTTCACATTCCAGGTTCCATGTAAAAGTGCCAGATGGAAATGGCGGTGGCCTACAGAGCCTGGGAAATTCTAGATTAAAGCAAAAAGGAGGCAGAAGCAAGCCAGGATGATTCTTGAAATCACGCTCGATCCTCCACAGGGCCATACAATGTCCTCTGATCCCCTCCCCCCAATAGACATGCAAAATAAATAAAGTTTAAAAAAGTGATCATTGTATTTTCATTTTATTTTTGAGACAAGGTCTTGCTATGTTGCTGTGCTTAGACAGTTGCTCTTCTCTACTTCTGTGTGACAATATTCACTTGTAACTTTAGGGGAGAAGAGGAGATTTATTTGGTGTATGGTTTCAGGGGTGATATAGTCCATTATGGAGGGATGTCATAGCAGAAGGCATGGTTAGAGGCAGAAGCTGGAGGCTGGTTCATGTCACCGCAGACATCATGGTGACAGAGAGAGAAAGTAAACTGAAAGACCAATTAGGCTTGGGCTACCAGACCTCAAGGGCCACACCCTGTGACCTGCCTTCGTCCAACAAGACTCTACCTCCTAAAGATGCCACAATCTTCCGAACATTAGCATCAGCTAAGGATTCAAACACATGAGCCTGTGGGGGAAGCTCACGTTCAGATTGTGAGAGTTGCTCAGGCTCCACTTAAACACTCGAATTCCTGGGCTCAAACAGTCCTGTCTCAGCCTCCCAAATAACTGGGACTGTAAGTATGTGCTACTCCACTTGGCTTTCTTCTTTTCTTTTCCTTATCTCCTTTCTTCTTTATATGATTTTGTGTTTTTGTGTGTATGTGCACTTTTTTTGATATACTGATTTTGTGTTTGTGTGGTATGCATGTGTGCACACGTGCATATGCATGTAAGATGAAAGGACAACCTCCTGTGTCATTCGTCAGGTGCGTTCTAAAGGCAAGGTCTCTCACTGGCCTGCAACTCCAGGGATCCTCTTGTCTCTTCCTTCCTGGTGCTGAGATTACAGTACACACAGCTTTTTTTTTTTATTCAACTGTATGTGTATGCGTGTGTGCACGTGTGTACATATGTGTGTATGTGTGTGTGTAGAACCATGGACGAATTTGGGAACCAACATGGACGCCTCCACCTCCTCCTTGTTTACTCTGCCCCGGGGATTCACAGGCTCCGCCCTACCAGGACGGAAACGCAGGCCGCCCCCGCTTCTGGTGGGCATCTATACATGGGATCTGGGATCTGGAATCCAAACTCAGAACCTTCTGCCTGCAAGGCAGAGGCTTAAGCCCTGAGCCACCTCTCCAGCCCCAGTACACACAGCTTTTTAAGTGCATTCTCGAAACTGAACATGGGTCCTCATGCTTGCAAGGCAAGTACCTTACTGACTGAGCTGTCCTTCCAGCCCCCCAAACCTACATGTTTATCAATGCAAGATTGGTTGAATAAACCGTGATATATTTGTACAAAGAAGTCATGCAGCTGTGGTGTATAGATTTGTGTATCGATGGAACAGAGCACAAGGCAGGGTGCTGCCCAGAGCAAACATAGGCCAAGAGTTTGTCACCTTGAAAGAATCAGGTCATTTGCTTTTGTTGCAGAGGAAGAGAATATACAACATTTTTATTTGCTCACATGTACAGAAAAATGTCCTTGGAAGACACGATGAGACCCCATCTTATGATTTGCTCCTGCAGAGTGCCTGGAGTGTTCCAGGGTAGTTGTCTGCTGTGTCCTTTTGGCCTGTTAAATTTAAGTTAACCACACTTACTAAAAAAGACATAAATAAAACTAAGAGAAAAGAAAGATAAAAGGCTGGGGTTTTAACTCAGTGTTAGAGTGTTTGCTGAGCACACGCGAGGCCCTAGATTCTTCCTTCCCCTGGAGTATTACAAATGAGTAAATGCAAAGCCCCTGTCCAGAAATAAAAGCAAAGAGAAGAGGGCGCTCCGGGTTGTTGTACATGTTTGGTGAAGACATGGTGCATCTACTTGGTCCGCGGCAACCCTGCACCTGGGCGCACTCAGCAAATCAAGTTGTTAAAGAATTCTCTAACTCCTGTTTGGGAAGGGTACTACCTGATTTTTGCGATATTCCTGTTCAAAACGCATATTCTGAATCTAACTGTGGAGAAACAGCAGATGACCTGAGAGCGACTGCCATTCTGAAAGACAGGTGGCTTGTCAAAGCCATAGAAGGCCAGGGGAGCAAACTGTTAGTCTGGAGCAATGGGGGCACCTGCCAGTGAGTGCGTGCAAGTGAGCCAGGCCGGGCCAGAGCCAGAGAGAAAGATGTGTCCTATCTGCGGCTGTCATTGACATTAACTATACAGGTGTCAACGCCTCAATAAGGTCTGTGAGTACAGCCATTTCAGTGATATCTTATGGGGCTTTCGTATTAGGGTATGGTTGTTGTGTTGGAGGAACTTGGTACTTAAGCATTTAGAGGTAATCCTGCTGATGGTGCACCCTGGAAGCTCACCACTCAGAGGTGGAGGCTGGAGGATGACTTGAGCCCAGGGACTTGAGACTGACCTGGGTAACATAAGACTCTGTCAAGGAAAAAAAAAAAGTGCAAAGGGGTGGGGGGAGGGGAGTGGAGAATGACTCAGTGGGAAAGGAACATATGAAATGCTGTGTGTGGGTGGCGGCCTGCCAATAATTCCATTATTCACAAGGCTGAGATGAGATTCCTGGAGCAGGGCTAGCCAATGAATTGGTGGTGAGCCCTGTGATCCGTTGAGAGGCCCAGATTCAATGAATAAGCCAGAGAACAATTGAGGAAGAAACCCAGAGTCAACCTTGAACTTCCACATGCATGTGCACGCAGGCGCATGCATACTTGAAATGACCTGTACATATATATAAAATTCAAATTCATGTTCCCCATGTGAGAGAAAACATGCAGTATGGAGTCTGGATTCCTTTGTTTAATATAATTTTTCAGTGACCTTCTCTTGCTTTAATTGCCTTTCCTTTATCTCTCCTTTCTTCCCATTCCCCTCCCCTACTCTTATTCCTTTCTCTTTCTCTTTGTCTCTCTCTCCTATTTTCTTTGCTGCATCTATCTATCTATCTATCTATCTATCTATCTATCATCTATCTATCTATGCATGCTTGCTGTCTAGTGTCTTCTTTTTTCTTTTTTTAGACCATTCCTTTTTTTAAACTTCCTTCCTCCCTCCCTCCCTCTTTCCCTCTCCCCCTCCTTTTCTCCCTCCCCTTTCTTTGTGAATCAGAGAGCACTGTGTGTCCCTGTGGAGGCCCAAGGGTAACTTCCGGAATCATCCTAGATTGTTTCTACCTCTTCTTTGCTTTGCTGTGGGGATTTCCCAGGCTCCGCCCACTAGGACAGGAAGTGCAGGTTTCAGTGGTTTCTGTCTGGCGTTTTTTACATGGGACCTAGGATCTGAACTCAGTACCTTCTGCTTGCTAGGGAGAGTCTTAACCTCTGAGCTATTTCTCCAGCCCTCGCCCCTCCCCCCTTTTTTGAGGTTGGTTCTCTCACTGAACTTAGGGTTCAGCATTTAGTCTAACTGAGTGTACACTGAGCTGTGGGGATCCACTCATCCCCACGCCTCCAGCACTGAGGTTACAGACACGTGCCAACAAATCCAAGTTTTATGTGGTGTTGGGGATCTGAACTTGGGTACTCATGCTATGCAGCATGTACTCTACCCACTGAACCCTCTCTCTAGCCCCCTCTTTCTTTTTTTAACGGGGTCTTGCTATGTAGCAGCTTGGCCTCAAATTGGAGGAAGGCAAGAGTGGGCTCCTCACATGCTCTGAAGATGAAAATGCAGCTGGACTCGCCAGTTCCTGAATTGGAGTCAAGTATAGATGGGGATTCCAGTACCTTTTTTTTTTTTTTTTTTGGATTTATTTTGTTTTAGCTGTTGGAGTATGCAGTGGTCTAAAAATGTACCTCTCAATAGATTTCTGTCCATAATAGAGAAAACCCTGGCTGAATATTGACCAGCAGTCTTCCTTTTGTGACTTTTAATGGTGTTCTGACTGTCCTACTCTTCCCTGAGTATGGTTGCTATTTTAATAGGGGGAGGAAGTGTGCCAGGCATGGCAAGTTTTGTGTGATGTTTTAGAATAGCCATGTTTTATCATTCTCCTCAAAAGAGAGGACCATCACCTTAAAGAGTCTATTTTGGAAAGAACAAATAGATTTTATGCAAGTTGATGTTAGGAAAGTTTTTTTTAAACTTTCATTTATTGTGTGTGTGTGTGTGTGTGTGTGTGTGTGTGAGAGAGAGAGAGAGAGAGAGAGAGAGAGAGAGAGAGAGAGAACACCGTGTGTCCCTGTGGAAGACTAAGGATGACTTCCAGAATCATCCTGGATTGCTTCTACTTCCTTTTTGCCTGCCCACCAGGCTCTACCCACCAGGGCAGAAAGTGCAGGCTACTATCATTCTGCCTGGAATTTTTACATGGGACCTGGGATCTGAACTCAGAACTTTCTGCTCGAGAGGCAGAATCTTAATCCCTAAGTCTTCTCTCCAGCCCAGGAAAAGCTTTTGATTGAATCACTAATCGCTCCTTATAGTTTATGTGCGTGCTCACCAAATTGTGACCACAAAATGTAGTTCCTTTCCATTTCTGCTTCATTTGTCACTTTTATTATTCTGCTGTTTTTTTAGTAGAGGTATTGGTGGCCTATGAAATTTGAGTACTGGGAAAATCTTGGGCAACATAGCAATTAGGTATAGAGTGAACTCATCACTGGCACCCATCTCTCTCAAAAGAACTAAGATCACCTATAGGTTTTTTTCATGAGGGCTACATTCTGTATTCACTCTACACACACACACACACACACACACACACACTCTCTCTCTCTCTCTCTCTCTCTCTCTCTCTCTCTCTCTCCCCTAATTTGCCTATAGCAAATGTATGATACAATAATATCTTGATTGCCATTAAGAAAACTTTTTTTTTCTCTTTCGTGGTTGAAACTCTGGTTTGTCAAGATGTACTCAAACACTTCTATCTTGGTTCCTTTCCTGTCTTTTCTCAGACTTCAGAGACCTTTCCATCCTTCATGAGCACACGAATTCAGTGCTGCTGCTGTAGGTGGCTCAGACTTGGAGCTGTCCAGTAGGGAGAAGATGGACTCCAAAGATGAAAGCTCCCACGTGTGGCCGACGTCTGCAGACCCGGAACAGAGCACTGCACAGGTGAAGGATGACCTTGCCCAGCCTGCTGCTGACCAGAGTGTCTCAGTTGGGTGGTTTGCTGACAGCTGGAGGAGCGCAGGCCTCCGCTGAGTGGCCAGTGGCAAGGAGAACTCTCTCCTGAGGAGTGTGACCATGTCCACACTTCACGGGTCCCACTAATACGCCTCTCAGTGAGTCAGAACTCATTCACCCCCCCCCCGCCCCCCTCCCGCCCCGGTACAGACTTGACCTTTTCTGGTAGAGTCCATGCACCACACTGCTTTCCTCCGCACTCTCATGAAAACCTCAATCCATTGTTTGCTCCTTGTGTGTTAGCCAGTGTAGCATTTTGGTTCTTTGTGAGTAACAAAGCACAAGGTATGTTTAGAAGGTGAATGGCTTTTCTACCAAGTTAGACTGTTATCCCTAAGTGTGAGTTTTCCCAAGACGAGCCATTACTTGTGGGGGTCAGACATTCATTCAGATGCTGCCATTACTAATGAGCTCTGTCTTCTGAACGGCCAGAACAAACTGTACATTCTTTTGACTCTTCTAAGCAAAAGCAAATCTTGAATTTTTTTTTTTTTTGGTATGGATTTGAATTTTGAGATGGGCCAGCAAGGCACAGAAGCCATGATTTGTATATTGCTAAAGTATAGAATTTATTTTTAAACACTAAGCTGAATGTGAAGTTTTGATCCAGTTTTTAAAATTAAATTACATAGCTTTAGTCCTATCACCAAAATCAGAAAGTTAGGGCTGGAGAGATAGCTCAGGGATTAACACTCTGCCTCTCAAGCAGACGGTCCCTGGGGGTCCCACATAAAAATGCCAGGCAGAAATGGCCTGTACTTCTGGCCCTGGTGGGCAGAGCCTGGAAAAATCCCAGAGTGAAGCATAAAGGAGGTAGAGGTAATCCAGGATTTCCGAAGTCACCCTTGGTCCTCCACAGGGAGACCCAGTGCCCTGTAATACACACACACACACACACACACACACACACACACACACACACAAATAAATTTTTTTAAACTTGTAAAATTTTTTTTTAAAATCAGGAAGTTAACCTTGGATATTTAAATATGTAAATGTTATCTAACTTAAGCAGCGTAATAAATACTGAAATAGTAGGATTTAAAGGTCTCATTCTAAAACTTCAAAAAAGCTTTTCCAAAGATACTTCAGCAGAGTGACAGGGAACACTGCTTTTCTTGTGGAAACCCTTTCGATGACTGCTTTCATCAAGCTATATATTTCATCTACCAGAGCGAAGAATATCTTCTGGTGAGGCTGTGTGGCCCCAGGGCCCCTGCTTGTGGGTAGTCAGACAGCAGGGAGCCGAGG
Source organism: Typhlomys cinereus (assembly GCA_023101885.1). Classification (NCBI taxonomy): domain Eukaryota; kingdom Metazoa; phylum Chordata; class Mammalia; order Rodentia; family Platacanthomyidae; genus Typhlomys; species Typhlomys cinereus. Next base: position 3,534,828 of record JALPQD010000110.1, on the reverse strand, counting down.
TCAGGAGCCCCCTTGCACTCCTGCTCGCTAGTCATTCTGCTCCCGCAGACTCCTGTTCCTAGAATCCAAGTGAGGAGAGCAAGTGGAAACGCTGGGCTGACTCATCTTGAGAAGATGCCTTTTCCCCTGTAAGCGCGGAACTAGTCTAAGGCTTTGATGCTGATGAGCAAATTGCAAGTTACCGAAGTCACAAAATTATGCTACTGCTATGAAAGCTGTGCAGATGTGTTATGATCCTCATTTCCCCCATATGTAAGTTTTATTTTCAAGGGTCAATTGAATGGTATAGAGAAGACAGACTTATCATTTAGCAGAGAAGTGTTGCATTTCTCTGGTGCTCAATTACACTTGGCCTCTGGCCTTCTCCCTGAGGATTAAGTTGGTTTATGTCATCTTTGGCATCTGTTATTTCCCACTGGAGAAAAGGGACATAGAAACATTAGTCCCAATGCCAAGTCAGTAGAAGAGTACGGATTACAACCTGAGATCAGTGCCTGTTTCAACATGAGCACATGAATTGTTTCCCTCCCAGATGGGAACTTTCGTCATCTGCTTCCGGAGCTTCAGCACTGGCCCCATGCCAGCATGTAGCCTTCAGAATTCAGTCCCCAGAGCTGGCCACTCACAAAGTAGCTTACAAAATTTAGCTTTGCTTTTAGTCTTGAGGTCTTGGGAGATAGAAAGTTATTTTCTAGGTGACAGCTGAAAGATGTGACTTTAACCTCCTGAAAGTACTTTATTGGGTTTTTTTTTGTGTTGCACCCAGCTAGCAAGGAAGATTTGCATCACATTCACTGGTCCAGGGGCATTTCCCAGTGTGCCTTCAGTTTGTCCTTCGCATAGGAAAGAACTTGTGAGAAAGGAAGTGGTCTTATTTAATGTGTCTGCTGAAAGGTACCATTTGTTATGAAATAGAATTTTTATGATGTGTTGAGAACAGCTGGCCCATTTGAGATTTGGCATGTCTTCCTGCGTTGCAGAGGATGTATCTTCAAGGTTTCTGTGGTAGTGTCACTGCGGGAATCCACGGTCACTTTCCAGGATCAATTAACCGCTCCCCACACTTCTCCAGAAGAGTTATCTGCAAAGGAACCCAAGATGGTTGCCTAATATCAAGCAGTAAATCAGCATCAAAGCCTGCATCACAGCTCAACTTGGAGGCACATCGACCCTCCTCCTTCCCTGGGAATATTTTGGGAGCTCAGGCATGTTTGGTTAGCCAGGAGTTTTTGTGAGTTGGATTTTGTGTCATGGACAGTTGCTGCATCCTTGCCTTTCTTTTGTCCCAGGTGCACTTTGTCCCAGATGCTGGAACTGTGGCTCAGATCGTCTACACCGACGACCAAGTTCGTCCACCCCAGCAGGTGGTGTACACAGCTGACGGTACCTCCTACACATCGGTGGATGGTCCAGAGCACACACTGGTGTACATCCACCCAGTGGAAGCTGCACAGGCATGTGAAGGGTTGTTTCTAACTTGCTATCAATTAATGCTGCGGTTACTTAACGTTTACTAGTCGTTGAACTAGATCCTGTTACCCAGAAAATACTCAGATAAGCGTGGTACTGTCAAGGAGCTTACAACCAATTTGGCAGAGAAAGAGACAGTTCCTGTACTTAAAGTAAGTGCATGAAGAGTTAAGGGTCTTAGCCACCCTCTCTGATGACTAATGATGAACTTACCAATTTCTTACTTTTTCTCAGTTTCCAGAACCAGGCATTTTGTTCTGTATATTGCACAGTGTATAGCTTAATCAAAGAGGGCTCAGCGAAAACGTAAGGACTTGGAATTAAAAAGTAAATCAGGAGGGCTTCAAAATGATTCAGTGGATAAAGATGCTTGCTACACAAACCTGGTGACCTGAGTTCAATCCCAAAATCCACATAAGGGTAGATGGAGAGAACTAACTCCACATGTATGCTATGACACATGTGTACCCACATGTATAAATACACAGTAATGAATACTAATATTTAAAAAGAAAAAAAATCCCACATTGAAGCAAAAAGGAGGTAGAGCAATCCAGGACGATTCCCAAATTCATCCCTGGGATCCACTGTGTATGCCCTCTGACACACAAATACATACAAATAAAAGGAAATATTTAAAAGAAAATAGTTGCAAAGCTTATGTTAAAGTACTCTTTTATATCTCTGTATCTCTGTCTATTTCCACTGACTCACAGTCCTCTTCTCATGAGTAGTGTTTAGTGTAATGTCTATGCTCTGTTCATGGCATGCCTTTTATGTTTTCATGACACACTTTTTTAATTAGCTGAAACATTCAACCTCAAGAGAGCCTTTGCTTGAGAGTAAAATAGCACTATACACTAACCTTTCAGGGAGGTTAGCTTACACAGTCTCTCTGTAACCATTTGCATGAAGGGCTTTATCCAAATGCAAAATTATTGTCTTTATCGTCTTTATTAACGAAAGATTACTAGCTATAATTTGAGATAACTATTCTAAAAATTGATGCTTAGCAGAATAATTTTTGCTGTGTAGGCGAGCTGTCTAACAATCTCTTGATATGCTTACCTTTTCTTTTTTTGTCTAGACCCTGTTTACAGACCCAGGCCAGGTAGCTTATGTCCAACAGGATACTGCAGCTCAGCAGGTAATGAAGTCTTTTTTACACTTGGGGATCATACAATGGCTGTCATGGTTCTCTGAAAATGTCCCTCTACTCTGGCCTTTTTTCATTTCTGGATTTTTAAAAATATACTAGCAAGATTGTCTATCTCTTTTAATGATTCACAAAACATATTATGATCCTAACACACTGTCATCAGTATATAGGAGAATAACCTGCTAATGAACAATGATTTGTTTGGGAAGTTTAAAAAGTTAAGCATATACTACTTAGGGGTTGAGGCAGGAGGATTGCTTAAATTGCCTTGGCAACATAGTGAGATTCGGGTTCAAACAAACAAACAAACAGTCATATAAACAAGTTTTAGATTCAAGTTTCCAAGAAAAGAATAATTGTGTTTTAAAATATTTTTTTCTGGATCTGGAGAGAGGGCTCTGGAGTTAAGACTCTGTATCATAAGCAGAGGGTTCTGAGTTCAGATTCTAGGTCCCGCATAAAAACACCAGGCAGAAATGGCGGTGACCTATACTTCCAGTCCTAGGGAGCAGAGCCTAGGAAATCCCAGAGGGAAGAAAAAAAGAGGGAAGAAGCAATCCAGGGTGATTCCTGAAGTCACCCTTGGTCTTCCACAGGGACACACAGTACCCTCTGATGCGTGCACACACGCGCGCGCACACACACGCACACACACACACACACACACACACACACACACACACACACACTACTTATACAAAAATAAATAAATATTAAAAAAAATAAAGTATTTTTTCTGGACCTGGTGTGGTAGCACTTGAGACGCATGAGCATGGCAAGTTCCAGAACTGTCTGAGCTACATAATGACACAGTGTCTCAGAACAAAGGTGGGAGGAGGTGGGGAGGATAGTCCCTCACATTGCTCTGAAAGCTAGTAAATGAAGTTTCCAGAAAGACTTGGTCTTTCTCCTTGGACATGCTCAGGAAGCTTCTCTTCATTCCTTGAGGAGGACATTTCCTGTGAGAAGCATCCTAGCTCTTATAATAAGCACAACTGTGTTGTCATCCGCCAATGAAATATGGTTCTGGGCAGCAATTGTCAATCACAAGTTGATGAGGAGCTTTGTGATAAATTAACCAGGATGGTGGTGAACTAAAAAAGGGATGGTCATTTACTGTATAGCTCCTGTTTGATCACACCATATGGGAAAAAAAAAGTTCATCCTAGCAGATGAAACCCAAATCTGATCAGATCTGTAGATTGTTCTGCAGCTTACAGGAAGCATGGAGCAAGTTAAAAGATATGTAATAGTACAACTGGCAAAATCTAGCTTGTGGGAGATTCTAGAACAAATGGTGTGGGGTTTTTTGGTTTTGGTTTTGAGACAGAATCTGATGTAGCCCAAGCTGGCCTTGGATGGCTGTATAGCTGAGGATGACTTTCAATTTCTGATGCTCTTGAGTGCTGAGACTACAGACATGCTCTACCGCACTGGGTTTATTCAGGAAGGCAGCGCTGGGGCTCTGGGCTCTGCACGCTAGCTAAGCACTCTACCAACGAGGCTTCATCCCAGTCACGTGGTTTGCTTATTTGTTGTTTTGTTGCAAGCATGCTACATCACCTGTTTTTTTCCCCACAAAGAAATCTAATGAGAAGGAAAAAGGGAATTGGTGGGGTAAAAAGACTTGAGGGACCTGGTAACGAGTAAATATGGCTCTTGTTTGGATCCTGATTAGATAAAACCAAATGGAAAAACAGAAGTGAGGTATTGGGAAAACAGCAATATTAGCAGTATTTAATTAAAGTAAGAAATGGGTCATCTTTTTAAGAATGATAATTGTAAACTATAAAGGTCATTTTTTAGAGAGAGATACTATTTGCATATGTAAGTGTTTACTGTCTAGGTTTCACTTCAGAATAATCTGTTGAGAGGTAGAAAGGGATGGGTGTTAATTACTTGTATTGTTTTGAGTCTGAAAAACAAGAATATGAAGTTTATTGCAGTTTTCTCTATATGATAGATGTTTGATATTTGTCTTCATAAATGAGAAAGTAGGATAGAATTTTTTATATTTATTTGCTGGCCTTATAGCCCAAGCTGGCTTTAAACTTGAGATTCTTCTGCCTTGACCATGCACAGGCTGGGAATGCAGGTGTGGGCTACCATGCCTGGTTTAGGAAAACTGTTTCGATAACTCTTTATAAATTGTAAGTTGTTCCTGGAAAGCTGAAGGAATTTATATTCCTGCTTAACCATGTGAAAATGTGTGTTTTCAATACTCTTGTCACTGGGGTATTTGCATTCTTTTCAAATTTTGCCAATCTGATAGACACAATGGTATTTTTAATATTAAGGCGTGGTTTTAATTATGGTTTTGTTGTCATTTGCACCTCAAAGAGCCCTTCATCTTCTCCAATCTCCAGAAACCATCTGCTTCTTTCATGTTTGTATGAAAGGAAAGTTGTGCCGAGATAGACATATCTCCATGAACCCTGGCATTATAGGGTAACATGACTGTGACTCTTGGCTTAGATCTTTTTTTCTCCTTTCCTTCCTTTGTCTTTTTTTCTTGATTTCCTCTTCCTCCTCTTCTTTTTCATGCCCAGAGTCAAATTCAGGGTCTTGCAAATGCTGTTCACATGCTCTACAGCTGAAACACATGAGATACAGACTCCACATATCTCTCTCTCTCTCTCTCTCTCTCTCTCTCTCTCTCTCTCTCTCTCTCTCTCTCTCCTCTCTTTTCCTCTCCTCTCCTCTCCTTGACAAGGTCTCATGCAGCCCATTCTGAACTCAGTTCATATGCAGTTAAGGATGAGCTTGAACTCCTGATCCTCCTGCTTCTGCCTCCCCCGGATCCCACCTGTGCTGAGATTCCAGACACAGGCCACCACGCCTGGCTTTATGCCATTCTGGAAATCAAACCCAAGGCTTCCTTCCTGCAAGCCTGGCAAGCACTCCACCAAGCGAGCCCTTCTCTGGCCCAGATCCTTCTTTATCGCACTTTCTTTCAGTGAGCAAAGCTTTATTTCTGGCTATCACATCTCAGCAGTTGTCAGTTTATTCAGTGACCTGGATAAATTCTGGATAAAAGCTGGAGCTGGGATTTAATACAGGCAATGATGCACCCCTCCCCCCCCACTTCTTCTTTTTATGGGTCTTAGTAAGGTTTTTATTTTCAATTGTTTTTAGTGGTGTCAAGATCTATTTGAAGCCTTTTTATGCACACATTCCCTTGTCCTTAAGAAAGGTACCCGTGGTCTCTTTGTTTCTGAAAATGAACATGTGCAACGCCCCACGCACAGAGGAGAAAATATGCCGCACTGGTAATTGGTCTCAGTAGGAACCACGGAACATTCTGGTGTGTAGCTGCTGTCCAGTGGCGTTTGGTATTCTGCTTCCCAGATAAATCATATCCTGAAGTGCATTGTATAGTTTCAGAAATACAGAGCAGCATTAAGAGGGAAAGAGAAAGAGGCCCATAAGTTTAACAAATTTTTCTTCATTTTACTGTTGTTTGTTCCTGTAAAATGCACAGAACTACAATGTGTTCATTTTGAATTCTTTTCCTCTGAGCCAAACAGGCACACTGTCTGGCTGTTACCTCAGCAACTTGGGTGTTAGCTTATTGCCCTGTACCCCAGGTGGAGTGGAGTGGGATGTAGGGTGGGGTGTTTACCTTCCCTGCTGCCCTCCTTGAATAGAATAGGCTCAGTCTCATGAGGCATTGTGAAGTAGTGGAAAAGCAGAGGCAGAACCTGAATTTCACACCTGCCTTGGGAGTCTGTGATACACCTCCTCCTTGAGGTGAGTTCAGGCATGTGCTTAGCACCCCTGTGATATACCTCCTCCTGAGGGGAATCTGCTTAGCACTCTGTGACTGCCGGCTGAATCGGAATGAAGCTGATATGTGCCATGTCCTACTGTGTGTTCCAGTCTATGCTGTCTAGAAACAGACAGTTCTTACCTAGCCCCTTTGCTGTCTTTCCAACAGTAGGTTTAGGCATCGTGTGTTCGGTTCTGCCCTAACATCAGTCTTTCCTCTGTCTTCCAGGGGCATCCCAGTGTCAGGGAGGGAGGCTGCTGGGAGTGTTTAGATGTTGGCTTTCTCAGCAGTGGCGAAAGCTAGCCACAACCAGTGTTCTTCTACCAGCATCTGTTGGGGGGAAATCATTTGCATCTAGATCATTTGCTTCACTAAAATAGCTCTGAATTGTTGAGGCCATCCTTTCAGGTTGGCTCTGCACACAGCTGAAGAATTTACGAGAAGCAGAGGTGAGCTGGAGAGATGGCTCAGGGGTTAAGCCTCTCCTTGCAGGAGGAAGGTCCCGAGTTCGGATCCTAGATCCCACGTATAGACTCGGGCGGAAGCGGGGGTGGCTTGCGTTTCTGATCCTGGTAGGGCGGAGCCTGTGAATCCCAGGGCAGAGTAAACAAGGAGGAGGTGGAGGTGTCCATGGTGGTTCCCGAATGTGGTTCTACACACACACACACACACACACACACACACACACACACACGCATGCACACATGCACAATTGAATAAAAAAAAATTTCTAAAAAAAAAAAGACTCTGCCTTGCAAGCAGAAGGTCCTGAGTTCAGATCCTGGGTCCCATGTGAAAAAACACCAGACGGAAATGGCAGTAGCCTAGTGGGCAGAGCCTGAGGAATTGCAGCATGAAGCAAAAAGGGGGTAGAAACAATCCAGAATAATGCCCAAAGTCACCCTCGTTTCTCCATAGGGACATGTAGTATCCTCTGATACACACACACATACGTGCAAAATAAATAAAGTATATATATATATAAAAAGCAGAGGTGCATGTTTGCTAGGATCCATCTGGCACATGATGATATTCATCACTGCTGCTTACATGGGCAAGTGGGAATGAAGTTGCTTCTTTGAAGAGGGTGGTGAAGGGGCCTGCGAGCCTGCAGTGCCCTACGAAGAAGCTCCAAAGCCTTCAGTGCCCTGTGCTCTCCCTGTGGGGCCCTCACTTCACTGGCATCTAATTCTGCTTTTCTTGAGGTCAAGACCGATCTCTTAGGAGACAGTTGCAAAAAGTTCATAAGTTCAAGTCCTAAACTACATAGTAAGATTCTGTCTTAAAAAAAAATCAAGAACAGATTTAGCTCAGTGATAAGGTAGGACTTTCCTAACATGCATCCCCAGCACTGAAAACAACCAAAGAGATAAATGTATAGTAATCTATATTATTAATGCCAAGCACTTCCTGAATTCACACACTTTACTGATGTTACGTACATATTGTTTCAGTTAAAAATAATCTGTGCTGTGGGGCTGGAGAGATGGCTCAGGGGTTAAGACTCTGCCTCGAAAGCAGAAGGTTTTGAGTTCAGATCCAGGTGTCATGTAAAAACAGTCAGGCAGAAACAGAGGCAGCCTGCACTTTGGGTTCTGTTGGGCAGAGCCTGGGAAATCCCAGAGCGAAATAAGAAGGAAATAAAAGGCAATCCAGGATGATGATTTTGGAAGTCACCCTTTGTCCTCCACAGGGACACACAGTGCTCTCTGAAACATACATGCACAAACAAAATACTAAATAAATAAATAGCTATAAACTGTTAAAAAATTAATGTGGTGTGTGCATGCATGTATATGTGCATGTGCATAAACACTTATATGGAGGCCAGAGGTACACATCAAGTATCTTCTTCCATTGCTTTCTGTCTTATTTTTTGGAGATGGTCTTTGACTACATCTGGACATCGATTGTTTAGACTGGCTGTCCAGCAAGCTCTAGGGGTCCACTTGCCTCTAACTCCCCAGTGCTACAGCTTTGTGTGTGGTTCTAGGTGTCTGAACTCGGCGGTGGCACAGCAAGCACTTCCTGGGCTCTCTCTGCAGCCTTCCTAGCTTTGCTCGTATAACAGCCAACATGGTACATATTCACTTGATCATTGTATAAATGAAGATGCATAGTAGTGGGGCCAGGATTTCATCCTCTGTCACTGTGACTCCAGACTCCATGTTCTTCCCCTGAGGACAGCTGGAGAGGCAAGATGGACCCTTGTGAAAATCCATACCACTGAAAAGGGTGGTGTTTGGCAGTGGATGCAAAGCCAAGGGATGGCAAATTATGAGATGTCAGAGTCAAAAAACTATAAAGTCTTAGGAAAATTATAACCTACAAGATCTTGGCAAACTGGAAAAAGAAATAAAAGTAATGAAAGGAAACGGCATGGCCAGTAATCACAGCACTTGGTACATAAACTAGTTCAAGACCAACCAGCCTGGACTACTTCAGACTTTCTGTCAAGAAAAAAAAAAATTAAAGCAAAACAGACAAACAAGGGAGATATAGGGGTAGCTATGATCAAATGCATTGTCTGCATGTATGAAATTGTAAAAGAGTGAAAATAAATTTAAAAAAAGACAAACAAATGATGTAGTAAAATGAAATTTGCTGGAAGTAAATGCAATAATCCCACATAGAAGCAAAAATCCATTAAGATCCTAAGGAGGGGAGAGGGAGTAGTCTACTAGCACTCTGGGAGGGTAGGGGAGGGTGGTGAAGAACATGCAGTTTAAGCTGTCCTAGATGGGAATGTGCCTGGTCTGTGTTCATAAATGTAATTCACCAGGGAACAAAGGACGGTAAGCTCGAAGTCTGACTATGTGACAAAACAATGGACTGAATTAGGAGTTTGGGGCCCTCAGCATTTGATGCATATGGCAAGAGGATTAGACTTTTCTACCTGGCCCAGAAAGGGTCCTGCCCAGTGTGTGACAAATGTATATAGAGGATATCATCAGACTGCCCCTAGGTGATTTTTAGTGGGAAAGTACTTGCCCAGTGTATAGAAGACTTTGGCTTCCATCCCCAACACTAAAGACAAGACAAAATAAAAAGGGTTGAAGTGGAAGTTCACAGTTCCAGCTGCTCAGGAGGCTGAGGCAGGAGGGTCTCTTGAACCCAGGACTTCAGAGCATTCAGTAACTCCCTGACTTTAAATGACTGGGGAAAAGGCTCAGTCCTATAGTATTTTCTGTGCAAGTTTAGGATTTGAGTTTGGATCCCCAGAGCCCACATTAAAACTGAGCATGGCTACTTTCGCTTGTAACCCCAATGCTGTGAGTCGAGGAGACAGGCAGATCCCAGAGGCTCATTGGTCATCCAGTCTAGCTGAAGTTGTGAGATTCAGATTTAATTAGGAAATTCTGTCTCATATAATAAGGTGGAGAGCAATAGAGAAGGACACCCAATGGAAAGTGTTGTGCGTGCCCTTGAAGTCTCTGGGGAGGCAGGATAGTCCCCTGAGGCAGGTGTGACATGTCTCTTTGAACTAGGAAGAGGAACTAGATTTGAACCTGTCACTGGTGTCGAAGGAGAGGGTGCTAACCTTTCTTCTCAGCCTGCCCATACTTGGAACAGATGGTGAGATGGGAGACAGAGCTTAAATACTAAGGACATAAGATTTGAAATGAGTCAGGCTCTTCCTTGCAGCCTATAGGCAAAAGCCATTTTCCCAGGGCCTTACAAAGAGTTCACATAAACATTATGTCCTACCACATGTGTGTTTGTTTGTGTGCACGTGGGTCTCCACTGGCTAGTAGCAGGTGCCTGCCCTCTTTGCTCCATAAGCTTCTGTCCAGACTTCATTTCCTATGCATAACCAGGTGCTGCCTTCCATCGAGAGTGTGGATGCTTCCGATCCTCTGGCAACTCTGCAGAACCCGATTGCCAGACTAGAGGCAAAAGAGGAAGAGGATGAGGATGAGGATGAAGATTCTGAAGAAGAGGAGGAAGAAGACGCTGAAGACACAGACTTGGATGACTGGGAGCCAGACCCACCCCGACCTTTTGACCCCCATGATTTGTGTAAGTATGGGAAATGTATGCTTTGTCATGAGTGCACATGTAGCCATGTGTACCAAGACTGTCATCCGTCTACACACGTGCCATATGTTCTTCATGCATCAGCTATGCCCCTGTGTTTGTTTCTGATTTTACTGATAAGGAATCTGAAACCCAGAAGAGGTGAATTACCTGCCTAGGGCCAGGTGAGTGGGGGACCAGGTGTCTAAGCTGGGTCTCAGATACTGTACCATGCATTGACCCAGGCCTGGAGCTCTTTGGCCATTTCAGCTCTGATAAGTGTGCTTTGCCACATTGTCTCTTTGCTGAGACTTTTTAAGAACACTTTGTATGTCCCAGGTGCTGAAATGCTACCTGCACATTAAATGTGCTTTTTGTGGGCCACCCATTTTCAAGGACATATTGGTGCCCTGAAGATCTGGACTGTAGCTCTGGATGTCTGGCCCCACCCCCTATTGCCCCTCTGTCCTGCCCGCTCAGGCTGCAGTGTCCACCTCCCAACCGTTGCTTCTTTCTGGGGCTTTTTCATGCTCGTGCGACAGTGTGCCCTCACTGACCAAGGCTGTCAGGATCTGTGGCTTTGCTGTCCTGCCAGACCTTCTCTGTGATGTTGATAAAACATGTCTGTGTGGTGCCAGAGTTCAGGCTCATCTCAGATCCCTGTACAGCAGAGAACTTCATTTTGTTTTTCCTTAAAGACCTACATTTCAAGGCAACTTCTAAATTAAATGCACGGAAAGCCACTTTGTCTTATAAATATTAATACAAAGTCACTCTCCATTACTCGTGAATTGTAGAAATTGAAAACAGCTAAACCAGGTCACCGCATGGCCAGAGGGAGTGGAACACGATGAGGATGGACTCTGTTTGACTCGCTCACTTGTCCCTCATCTGCGACCTGAGCATCTCATCTGGCAGTCATACTAACAGGCAGGTCCTTCTTCGAGGAGGAAGCTATGTGCCTGGCTTGAGGCAAACGGAATTCTAGGATGAGCTGAAAATGTCCTGTTAGGACCAGGCTAAGTTACTGTCCAAGCAAGTGAAGAAGGGTTGCTAAAGCCATTCATTTTAGCATTCTCAAGAAGTTAGTGTTGCAGTCTGAAATATATTGCACTGTTTTTGACTTTGATTGAGCCCATATCAAGACTTCTCTGACTCCCTCTGAGGAAATGGATTAAATAGCATTACCAGATTTTCTCCCCTGATAGCTCGATGTATTTATTTTTCATGTGTATATGAGTGTGGGAGGCACATGCACGTGTGGGGGCATCTGTGGGTGTGTACTCACATGTGCTTGCGGGTGTCAGGAATCACCCTTGAGCACTCTTTCACCTTATTCTTTTGAGGCTGGATCTCTATAATCAGACCCAGAGCTAAGTGACAGGGCCAGTCTGGCTGGTCAACTTGCTCTGGGAATTCTCAAGCTCTTCTTTCTGGGGCTGGAATTACAGGTGGACTGTTGCACCCATCTGACGTTTCATGTGGGATTTGGGAATCTAACTCAGGTCCTTTTGTTTTATGGTAACATGTTTTTACTACTGAACCATCTTTTCAACCCCATGGCTTTATTGAGCATCAGATATTACAACATTTAATGAATACATCTTTTTTCTTGTAATTGATGTATAGATTTTGTGTCTGCTATTCAAATAACTATCTAGCAGAGAAATATGTCATAGCCTACACATTACTTTTGGCAGGCATAAGCAATTCAGCTTGATTTTAGAGGAACATTATAGCATACTTATTGGTCTCTTAAAGGTAATGTACTCCAGTGAAATAGGCAGTGCCTTTATGGGAGTTAACTGAAGTTTGGCCTAAAGAATTAGATTTGGGGGATATTGGACCAGGAAACATGGAGGCATTCAGCTGCCTCAAGTCTTCCTTCATCTTGCAGGGTGCGAGGAGTGCAACAATGCACATTCTTCCGTGTGCCCAAAGCACGGCCCATTGCATCCCATCCCCAACCGGCCTGTGCTCACCCGGGCGAGAGCCAGTCTGCCCCTGGTCCTCTACATAGACAGGTTCCTGGGAGGAGTGTTCTCCAAGAGACGGATTCCCAAGCGGACCCAGTTTGGCCCAGTGGAGGGGCCCCTGGTCAGGGGGTCTGAGCTGAAGGACTGCTACATTCACCTCAAGGTAACTGGCACTTTCTTCTGCTTCCCTTGTTCTGTCAAAGCTGGTCAAGGGACACTCTTTCTTTCTTTCTCTCTCTCTTTCCCCCCAAAGAGTCTGTTCTTTCCAGTGCACAGCAGCTGTTTGCTGGGAATTTTCCTTTCATGCTTAATTGGCTTATATGGAAACTTTGTCTTTGTCCTCCATAAGCTCGTGATGGCCGTGCCAGCTGCTTAAGACCCTTCATGAATAATGTGGAAATAGTTCTTGGGAGCTGTGGTAGTATGTTGGAGTTACCAAAATACAACACCACAGGCTGGGCTGCTTAAACAAGGCAACTTTATTCCTCACAGTGCTCCAGGACAAGACCAAGGTGTTGGCAAGGTTGATCTGTTCTGCCATCTATCTTTTGGCTTGCACGTGGTCACCCCCTTGATGTAGTCTCATAGGGTCTTCCTCTGTGTTTGCATCTATATTCACATTCCTTCTTCTTACTGGACTATGGCCTTTGTTAATGACATCATGTTTACTTAACCACCTCTTTAAAGACCCTGATTCTAAATGCAGTCACATTTTATGGAATGGGGGCTATAATATGAATTTAGACTCCCTTCCAAGTTTGTCAGGAGGAGGACATAAAATTTAGTCCATAACAGAGATGTTGTCGTTCTTATGTTTTAAAAATTATTTCAGAGGTCTGAGGATGTAACTTAGTTGCTAGAGTACTTGCCCAGCATGTAGGGAACCTTAGCTTCAATTCCCAGTACTGTATAAAAGTGGACATATACATTGCTGTAATCCTAGCACTCAGGAGGTAGAGACAGGAGGATCAGGAGTTCAAGACCAGCCTGGGACATTGTAATAACTGAGGCTTACGATGCTTGCATTTTGTGCTTACGCATAACGTGTTTTGTTAGTTTGGGTACATATTAACTAAAACCATACAGCTAGACTGTGCAGTTTATATTCTTTTTCTAGGTAATTCTCTCAGAGGCTTCAAGAAGCAGCCTTTCCCTTTTATATGTCACACTTCCTGTGCCTTCCTAGATACAGAGGAAGACAACTGTGTGGTTAACCTAGGGGAGAGTATTATAGATTAACCCATGACATGCTGATGGCTTTATTTGTTGTTTTGTTTTTGGTGTTGCCTTTTACCTTCTCTTTGGTTGCAGATTTCTCTTGATAAAGGGGACAGAAAAGACAGGGATTTGCACGAGGACCTGTGGTTTGAGTTGTCTGATGAGACCCTTTGTAACTGGATGATGTTCGTGCGCCCAGCCCAGAACCACCTAGAACAGAACCTGGTAGCTTACCAATATGGCCACCATGTGTATTACACAACCATAAAGAATGTGGAGCCCAAGCAGGAGCTGAAGGTACAGAGCTGGATCCACTCTAGCCAGAGGTTTCACTTGGAATTTTTCCCTGTAAAAGGATCCTTTCCTTTTATTTATTTATTTATTTTTTTGGTTATTGTTTCTTTCTTTTTCTTTTTTTTTTTTTTGCATGCATATGTGTGTGCGCGCGCCTGCGTGTGTGTGTGTGTGTGTGTGTGTGTGTGTGTGTGTGTGTGTAAGAAGGCACTATGTATGCCTATAGAAGCTTAAAGGCACTTTGAATGATTCCTCTATCTCCTTATTGCTTTGTTCTGAGATTTCCCAGGTTCTGCCTTCCAGAGCCTGAGGTATAGGCTGCCGCCATTTCTGCCTGGTATTTTTACGTGGGATGTGAAATCTGGGATCTGAACTTAGATCTTTCTGCTTATGAGGCAGAGGCTTAACCCCTGAACCAGCCGAGCTTGTGTATTGAGGCTTCAGACTTCAGATTACTTCCAAGACTTCTCCTCCCCAACAGATGTCAAAATCCATGGATGCTCACATCCCTTCTATAAAATGTGCAGTATTTGCATAGAACCTAGATATATCCTTGCATGTATTTTAAATCATCTGTAGCTTATTTATAATAATGGACTGTGACTAAGTGCTTTTTAAATAGTTGTTATGCTGAATGTTTAAGGGATAGTGACAAACAAAAGCTCCACACTCAGTATACATGGTAGGTTTCTCTTCATGAATATTTTCACTCTCTAGTCAGCTAATGAAGACTGGTTTTGCACACACTGTGCACTTTTCATGAATCTGTGAAAGAAACGGAATGAAAAGAGATGGCTTCGTGTGTCAAGGGCCAACATGAAGGTTCAGTGTAAAGGAGTTACTATGATGGGGCGACTGGTGGTGTCAGTGGTCCATGTACTAAAGATGTGCTGCTTGTGAAACAGGAGAGTCTATAAAATGAAATGCAGGCATGTGCACAAAGAATTCTATGGACTGACTTCTGAATTCAGAAATAACTTCTGAAGGACGATTGTTAGAATTTGTCAGTTAACTCAATGATGTAACAAAAATTTTGGGCCTGGGAGAGGGTTTAGTGATTACAGTGCTTGCTGTATAAGCAAAATGACCAGAGAGTTCAGATTCCCAGACACCGTGTAAAATGATAGGTGAGTATAGTGGCCTGTCTGTAATTCCAGCCTTGGAAGGTAGAGATGGGAAATCCCAAGAGCAAACTGGCTAGCCACGCTAGTCCTATAGGAAGCTCTGGTTTTGAGTAGAGACTCTGTCTCTCTGTCTCAAAATAATAAGGTGGAAGAATGATTGAGGATGATCCTAATACCAGCTTTGGGTCTCTACATACACATGCCATGCACACACGTATGTCCTCACACGTGTTAACATGCACACACATGTATGGACCTCCACACACATACATATGCAAACAGAAAAAGAGAAAAGTTATAATTCCATATGTAAATGAGCATTCTATTTGTTTGTTTCTTTACTAGGAATTGAATTCAGGGCCTTGCACTAATAGGCAGGTAATCGATCACCAATCTGTACTCCCAGCCCTAGATTTCTTTCTTTCTTTATCTTTTTTTTGGTAGTGTCTTTCTGTGCAGCCTGTATTGAATTCAAGATCCTTCTACTTCACTCTCTCCAGAGCTAGTATCACAGTGTCGTGGAGTGCAGGCGGCCTCCGCCTCACTGCGTAGCCAAGGGCGATCTTGAACTCTTAATCTTCCTGCCTCCAACTCTTCAGTGCTACAGGTGTGCACCAAGTCCAACTCCCACTATATTTTTTAAATAATTTTTTACATTTATTTGTCATGTGTCTGGGTGTGTTGTATATGTATATGTGGTCACACATGTACCATGGCATGAGTGTGGAGGTCAGAGGACAACTTGTAGACGTCATTTCTCTCCTTCCATCATGTGGACAGGATTCTAGCTCAAGCTGGAGGCAAGCACCTTTACCCACTGAGCCATCTCATTGGCCCCCAGTGCATTTTTCATAAGGAAAAAAAAAAGAAACTTAAATGAGTACTTTCTAACCGTGGACTTTCTCTCTCTCTCTCTCTCTCTCTCTCTCTCTCTCTCTCTCTCTCTCTCTCTCTCTTCTCTCTCTTACTCTAATAGTGTCTTTCTCTCATTCTCCCTGGATTCTGGAGATAGAACCATTGTACTAGACAACCTTTATTTTTTCTTGAAAACAGCAAATAGAACTGTAGGGTAAAGACGGACTGAAACGGATGTAATAACCCAGTATGATAAGCAGCAATGAAAAGAACAGCTCAGGGTCCTGTGCTGGCCCAACACATGCCAGACTCCGGATTTGATACCTAGTACCACAGCAGACAGACAGAAAGGAAGCAGTAGGATGGAGGTATTCTTAACACAGGCTGAATGCTTAAATGTGAAAGCTGAGAATGAATGTAAATCCCTAATCTCACTGACACATATGGACACATGAACAAATTCCAGGACTAGATTTCATTTGAAGGAAATGAATTGTTAAAAAAAGATTTAAATAATTTCTCAATAATTTTTCAAGCGTGCATGAAGGACTGGGGTTGTAGCTAGGTAGTTAGAATGTCTGCCTCCTATGTGTGATACTCTGGGTCGAATCCTCAGCATAGCAAAATATAAAGATGAAAACAAAACAAAAATCCATGAGTTACTATCTTCATTAATTTAGCAAAAATAAAGAGATATATAATGAAGGTGAAAGTTTTAAAAACCAGAAATACTGATTATAAAATTACATTTATAAAATATTTCTGTTATATCCAGCAAAAAGATTCTTAGCCAGCTAAGCCAAAGCTTTGGAAGCTAATTTAAAGAAATGATCACAAACCAAGATAGAACCAGATATATTAGAATCTGGTTCTATGATCCTATGCTTAAGGGAAACAAGAGAAAGGGCTTATGGAAATGCCACTGGGTCCTTATATGTCATCGGAGAGGAGGACCCAGTGGAGAGTTAGGCGTACACAATAAAGGACTCTCTGGGAATTTGGGGGGAGGCACTGGGGGATGGGGAGGGAGAGGAAGAGGAGGAAGGGGATCGGGAGGAGGAGGGGGAGGGAGGGAACTGGTAAAAAATTTTTAAATGTATAATTAAATTTTTAATAAAAAAATAAAAAATAAAAAAATGTATTAAAATAAAAAAAAAGAATCTGGTTCTACTCTGTTATACTCACAACTTTTGATATGCACTATGAAGAAAAATAATAACTGTCAATTTAGATCTATTATAGCACTGATATAAAATCAGCACAGTGGCTATTTTATAATTACTAGAGCAGCTACTGTGGACTTGACTGGATTAATTTAGAAATCATGCCAGATTGTACACGCACAACAGGACACAGGCAAAATAAACAAAGGTGTAAGCTGCCTTGCGCTCCTTCCGTTTCCTCTCCATTTGCATTTTTCTATTATCCTCATCTCTGTGTTACCAAGAGTACTGATTAAGCCAGGTTTTGGGGGACAAGCCTGCAACCCAACACTGGTGAGGCTGATACAGGAGGAGTTCCAGGCTGTACTGAGCTGTATGGCAAGATTGAGAAAGAATATTTGCATATAGTATAAAAATTATATATACTTTAACTTTTTCATATATGTATGTATAAGATGCATATGTGTGTGTGTGTGTGTGTTCTATGTGTTCAGGTATGTATATAAGAGGGCACTTGAGTGCGTGTGTGTCTGTTGAGGCCCAAGGGTATATTGGGAATCATCCTGGGTTGCTCTTTCACTTTAGGACTTGGCTTTGGGATTTCCAAGGGATGGAATTGCAGTTTGCTGCCATATCTGCCCAGCAATTTTTAAGTGGCATCTGGGGATTCAAACTAAGTCTTTTTTTTTTCAACATTTTTTATTATTATTTCTGCTCATACAAACTTAATAGGTACACCACTTCCCTCCCTCCCTTCTTCTCCCCCCAACCCCCTGCTCCCCCTCCCCTCATCCCTCCCTCCCCATCCCCCAATGTCAAACTAAGTCCTTTTGCTTGAAAGATAAAGCCTAGAATATGTTAAGGATACATTCTATCATTGTGATACATCTCAAGACCTTGGATAAATAAATAAATAATTTAGTTTTGAGATAGGGGACTTGCTATATAGCTCAGGCTGCCTTCAAACTTGGTAACTGTCCTACCTCAGCCTCCTAAGTGCTAGGATCACAGGCTGTCCCTGCACACCAGATACCCAGCTGTGATTTCCAAATCAGTGTCCCACAGTTGCTTCCGGGGTAGCCCCCATCACTGCTAACTTCTCCACAAGTCTGCATACTGCACTTTCCCATTTGTTCAAATCGATCTGTGTTTCTCCTGACCTCAGTCGCATGTGCGTGAGGAAGTTAAATGCTTTCAAATCAGCAGGGACTTTCTGACAATTGTGTCTTGGTGCCTTAATGAGACCCTGTAGGATGCTCTCCAGCCTGATGTGCTTTGAAATGCCTGTTGTTGATTCTGAAGGAAACAGCAGGGTTTTTGCATTCATTTGTGTTACTTGACAAGTGTCAACAAGATATGGAGCCCAGTAGGATTCTTAATAGCTGGGCCCAGGCCTGTGGGAGGGAGGGAGGAGCTGGCCGCCTACACTAGCTGTCGCAAGGTATGTGTGTATGGGGGTACTGTCCCCAGGGTGTAGGCAGTTCTGAGGCCTCCTCTACTCTTCTTCTAACAGCTACAACACAGTGCTGGATTTGCTTGTTTGGTTTGTTTTGTTTGCTGTGAAGAGGGGGTTGTTTTCTTTTTCTGAGACATAACTTCTGTGTAGCAGAGTAGCCTCAAACTCAGCTTATCTCAGCCTTCCAAGTGCTAGGATTCCAATAATGTGCCACTATGCCAGCTATCTTCCGATTTCCCTTTCCTTTTTTTTGTCCTTTTTCCTTTTCTTTCCTTTTTTCATGCATGTATATGGGGTCATGTGTACAAGAAAGCATTTGTATGTTACCTGTGGAGGCCAAAGGTATAACATTGGAAATCATCCTGGGTTTCTGTATCTCCTTATTGTTTTGCTCTGGAATTTTCCAGGTTCTGCCTTCCAGGGTGGGAAACGAAGGTTGCCACCATCTCTGCTTGGCATTTTTATGTGGGATCTGGGAATCTGGACTCAGTTCTTTTTGTCTGCAAGGCAAAGGCTTTAACCCCTGAGCCATGTCCCCAGCCCTATGTTCTAATTTTCAAGATGGTAAAATTTGGGGGGGGGGAGGCAGGGATCCACATTGGAATTGACAGACTAGAATAGAATTTGCAATAGAAACATGATAAACCATGTAAAATAATAGATCCACTTGAATGCAAATGAAGGAATTTAAGGAATACAGATGATGTAGAATGTTATTACACAGAAATCTCCATTATGTAAATGTTCTCATATATTTCATATTCCACAAGATTATGCATGAGTAATGCACTTAGTGAGGGACACGTTGCACTCCTTTGTGTTTCATACCTTAGGAAAACATGCTGCTTCTGTATGTTTAGGGGACTTGTATTCTAAAGGGAAGACACAAACAGAAAGATGTAAACCAAATAAACAGTATCAAATAGAGTGAGTGCCATGGTGCAAACAGAGCAAGTGACATGGCAGAGACGAAGTTAGACATGTTGGTTAAGAGGCCTTGCTCAGAGATGGAGGGCTGAGGACGATGGACTGAGACGGGAAGAACAAAGAAACTAACCCAGCATTCTGGGAGGTGAGACAGCTTTAGGCTGGGAGGAATCAGTCATGCGTAGGTCCCAGGCCCAAGGGTGTGTAATATGACAAGGGCTGAAGTTGCTTAGGGAGGCAAGAGAAGTCCCAGGAGAATGTGGGAGCATTTGACATATTCCCATCAGTGATCCCAGCATAAGCTGTTTGGTGACAGCTACTGCGATTACAATTGTGCAAAAACCTGTGTTTTAAATGATTTTATTTGATTTAGATGATAAGACGATGAATATAATTCTTATGACTAAAACTTTTTTTTTAAAGGAAGAAAGGCTGGAGAGATGGTTCAGTGGGAAACAGTGCTTGTTATGTAAGCATAAGGACTCCAGTTTGGATCCCAGCACCCATGTAAAAAATCAACAGTGCCACATTCCTGTGGTTACCCTAGAGCTTGTGGGATAGAGATGGGGGGTAGAGACAAGAGGCTCGCTGGGGTTTGCTGACTTCCAGCTCAACTCAAGATGTAGTAAGAAACCCTGTCTATACCCATTATTCTCCTTTGGCCTCTGCTTATGCACAGGAATACACACGTGCACACACACATTCACCGCTCTTAACACACATACAAAAGGAAGATGAAAACAAGCAGAATATTGCAGAAAATATTAATAAATATCCTAATGGATGATTTTGCCAGATGGGAATTATGGGGGAAGGTTCACAATATGGTCTTTTTTTTTAATGGTGTGTGGACAAACCTGAATTGTTTCATACAAACAGGAAAATATTTACACATGCAAAGCACATCTGGTGATGTCCCTTAGTTCTTGATGATGTCCTTGGTTCTTACAGGTATGGTATGCTGCATCCTATGCTGAGTTTGTCAACCAGAAAATTCATGACATTTCTGAGGAAGAAAGGAAAGGTGAGTGGCCATTTTATATTATAGCTTTTTTTTAAAAATAAGAATTCTAAGTTGTATATATAACACCATTATGCAACATCCTGGGTTTCCATCTCAGTGTATTTCAGAAGATACTCTACTAGGTTTCTTAGAGCTATACATCGCCACCTAATTCTATGATTTAATTACAATGACATGTTTACATTTCTTTCATGGGTACTAGAAAATAGTATTTAATATAATGAAAACCTCCTAATGTCAAATTAGAACGTCAGGGTCAGAGGAAGATCCCTATCTGGACTTAATCATCTGAGGTCGTAGCAAGGCAGGCATTGACTTTGTTTTTAATATAATGTGACTGAAGTGTGATCTGCCTACACAGCTGTATGCAAGTCATGAAGTTCACAGCTTGATGAGTTTTCTCAGAGAACACACTTGTGTTGATTCCCAAGAGTACTCTCCTGATTCCTAGGGTGACACATGAACCCCTTGCTAATGAATTGGATAGGTACAGAATGGCATGATAGTAGACTTTCTGAATCTCGTGTTTAACTTATTTTTGAAATTCATCCATGTTGTTACATAGAATTGTAATTTGTGCATTAGCAGTACTGTTTGCCGTTCTGCTTTTTGAACTTTTTGAATTTTATACTTTACTGATTTGATTCTGTAATGTAGTTAGGATGGTAACTGGCAGGGGTTAGGTCACGTTCTGTAGGTTAAAGGCACATTTTCCCACAAGACTTCCCTCACTTCAGTGCCACTTCTGCTGTGGGCACTGCAGTTCCCATGCCATTCATATTAACAGCCATCCAACTGCCACGTAGAGATTCCCAAAAACTTACCAGAACGACTCATAGAACTCAGGAACATACTAAACTTAAATATTTATTATGAAAAATATACATCAGGACCAGGCAAATGGAGAGTCACATAGGATAAGGTCTGGGGGTGTTCAAGAGTAAAGCATCTGTGTCCTTGGGACATTTGCAATTGTTGTCCAGAGTGCTTTGTTCTGTAGGTATGACCAGTCAAATTGTTGGCCATGTGACTAAACTCAGACTGCAGCTCCCTTTCCCTCCATGACATAGCCTGACCTGACCAGGCTTAAAGTACCAACCTGAGACATCTCAGAACAAAGTCAAGGGGATGAGGGACTCACCATAAGTAACAAAGAGCCTCCTATCAATTCAGGAAATCCCAATGATTAATAGGTTACCTCTTAGAGATCCAGCATCATGGCCAGTCAGGTTCTTTGTCGCACACCTGGGTTGTTGGCAGCTCTGGATTGCTATCTTGAAAAGTGCAGCCGGTCTCACTCTTAAGCAGTCTTACTGAGCAACTGCGCACACTCTGCTTGCGTCCCAAGTGGGAGAGGGAAGCTGGGTCAAAGGATAGATTGCATGGATTCAGCCTTAGGAAATGGCACTGAACATTTTGCTAACACAATTGTAGTAGGCATTGGCTTTTAGCTGTGAAAAGCTATATAGTCAATTACGAAACTTGCATCAGAATCACTAAGTTATCAAGTATAGGTCTCCTTCATAGCACTTTCTGTTTGTGTGTGTTGAGGGGTAAGAGAGGGTGGTATGTTGATCTTTGATGTTTTACATGAATGTATTGGAAAAATAAGATTCTAAAAACCACCTTTCTACCAAGTTTTAGCCTTTGATTTTTACAGCAAAGTAATGCAAACAGTAGCTAGTGTCTCAGAGATGAGGATGATGGAGGTAGCAGGAAGCGAACTTTCCTGGTTTCTCTTGATATCAGCCATTGTGATTTCTCTCCTATGACTAGTTCTTCGAGAGCAAGAGAAGAATTGGCCCTGCTATGAGTGTAATCGCCGGTTTATAAGCTCAGAGCAGTTACAACAGCACCTCAATTCTCATGATGAGAAATTGGATGTATTTAGCAGGTAGGTGTGGTGGCTGAGGGCTTAAGCACTTGGACCTGGAAGGTTTGGGATCTTTTCTGCTTGTCCATAGCTAGTGAGTGTCCAAGTTTCTGTGTGTGTGTGTGCTTGTGTTTGTGTGTATGTTCGTGTTCAGATAACTGGGTAGGTGGTGCAGAGGAACATATCTGTCACTTTTCTTTCCTATCTATCTATCTATCATCTATCTGTCTGTCTGTCTGTCTGTCTGTCTAGTTTGTGTGCATATGTGTGTATCCATGTGTATTAGAGGGTATTGTACGTGCCTGAGGAGGTCTAAGGGTGATTTTGGGAATCATTCTGGATTGCTCCACCTCCTTTTTTGCGTTGCTTCCCAAGAATCAGCGGGAAAGCAACCATTATTTCTGCTCAGATGTATGTATGTATGAATGTATTTACTTATTTAATTTTGCATGTGTGTGTGTGTATGCACGCGCATGCACACGCATGTGTGTATGAGTGTCAGAGAGCACTATGTGGAGGACCAAGCCAGCCCTCTGCCCAGCGTTTTTATGTGGGATCTGAGATCCAAGTTCAGTTCCTTCTGCTTTTGAAGCAGTCTTAACCCTTAGCCATCTTTCTGGCCCTGCTCCTTTTCTTCTTTACTTATTTATTCTTTTTCTAACACAACCAACACCCAGCATTGGGGGAATCCTTTCACCTTAGTTAAATCTCCTTCCACTAGATTCTGAATAGGAATCTTTGAGACAACATGTAGCCTTGGAATAATATACACCTCTGATTATCATGCTTTCCAGCAGAATGAGTCCTTCATCAGACTAAATCATGTGCCTATTTCCGCTATATCAAAAAGACAGATGGGAGGTAATCACATAGGATGGACTAGGGGGGCCAGACTGCTAAGACATCATGGATGAGGCACAGAACGTGGATTTTATTGTAAGTGCGATGGGAGGATTTTAGAAAGTTCTGATTGGGTGTATGGTTGTATTTTTAAAAGTCTTCTCTGGGTAAAAATGAAGTCATCAGGTTAGCTTATGCTGGAGTCAGAATGAAGGCAGAGTCCAGTTAAAAGTCCTCCAAAATGGTCCCATTTTTAAAAAAAAAGGATGAAGATTATTTGCAGCAGGGTGGTACTAACCAGACAGGCCTACTTTTGCAAGGTTTGGAAAGAGAGGACATGGCATAAAATCACATTCAGGGAAGAAGGAACGAGAATATTCTAGGGGAGAAGCATGCTAAGTACTCATCTGAGGTTCATGGTTATGAAATAAAGAAAAGACCACAGCAAAGTTTTGTCCAGCTTTAAGGACAGCACTACAGATAGGGCAGGGAATGCAGGGACACAGGATGTGGCTCGGCAAGCACGGCTAACACAGGGAGAAGAAAGAAGCAGCAGTTCTGACTGTCCAGAAACTTCTGGTAAAACAAGAGTGTTGTTTGAATGTAGTCACACTTTTGTGAATGAATGTGAACCAAGGCAAGGGGAAAAGAGAAAGGGGGGACCTAAGTTGACACTCCCTCAGGACACATTAGAGGTTGGGAGTGTTGTGTCTTGTTTGTACTTCTCGCCTTCTGAAAACAAAATGTGGTCAGCACTTTGTAGTTTTATGGCGTTTGTTTTTTCCAGAATAATTTCAAGACAACTCTTTGGGATACAGAGAGGGGGAATTTGAGAAATGTAGAAAACATATAGATAGTAGCAAAGCATTTGTTTCCATCAGAGAAAACAGTGAGCACTCAAAATGTCGTGTTAGTAAGACCCACCTTAGAAATGATGCTGTGGTATCTGAGACAACTGTGATTATTTGTAACACAATCTCTTGTCCCCAGAACAAGAGGCAGAGGAAGGGGACGAGGCAAGAGGCGGTTTGGTCCAGGTCGGCGGCCAGGACGTCCCCCAAAATTTATCCGCTTGGAAATAACCAGTGAAAATGGGGAGAAGAGTGATGACGGAACACAGGTATGGGGGTGGGAGGAGGACTTGCTCAACCCTCACTTTCAACCAACACGGCTCAGATGTTTATCATCCCACCTTATCAGAACACTGCTACCTTCTTAGAGTGCGATTGGCTTGGGGCCACGAGAGCGTGTTTTCTGGTGTTACAAGTCTAACTTTGCTGCCCTAAAGATTGGAAATGGACCAAAGATATCTCAGGTGCCCTTTATTTAATTAACCTAAGCCATTAAAGTTATGGTGTTCCACAAAGATCTTTTCAGTGTCCTTATTCCATGGTCAATATCTATCTCATAGTCTTTGTATTCTATGTATATTTAATTAATTAGTTTTCTCAGAGGGAGAATTTTTTAAATATTTTGTTGATTTACTTTGAGAGAGAGAGAGAGAAAACACTAAGGCATGCATTCAGAGGTCAGAGGACAATTTTTAGAAACTGGTTCTCTCTCTACCACGTGGGCTTCCAGTGATGGAACTTGGTCTCCAGGTTTCTATGCGCACCTTTCTCTGCTGAGCTGTCCCTCTGGTACTTCTTTTTCTTTCTTTATCAAAATGCTAGTCATGTTTAAAAAGCCATCACTGGGAATGTCCCTTAGCCCCAGCTACTCCGGAAGCCGAGGCAGGAGCAGCCCTGGAGCCTAGGAGTTTGGGGCCAGCTAGACAGCGTATAAGACCTTATCTCTTAAATGGGCACTAATTGTAAATCTAAGCCAGTAATCATTACTGATTACTGATCTGGACAGGGAATCACTCCTGGATATTGCAAATTGCAGGACTTGCTGCACTTTCCCACCAAGGAGCAGTTTGATGAGACTGAACCAGCTACCCTGAATGGGCTGGATCAGCCAGAACAAGCCTCCATCCCAATACCTCAGCTGCCCCAGGAGACCCCATCCTCTCTGGAGCAGGAACCCGAGCCTCACACTCTGCATCTGCAGCCTCAGCAGGAAGAGAGCGTGGTTCCCACCCAGAGCTCCTTGACAGCGGACGACATGCGCAGGGCCAAACGCATTCGAGTAAGTGGGCGAGCATGCTCTCCTCCCCTGCCACCCCCACCCCTCTCTCCCAGGGCTTTGTGTTTCAGCCTGTTGGCCATCCACTTTAAAATCTTGCAGCTATCCTTTCACATACTCAATCCCCCCACACTTTTTTTTTTTTCACCAAAAACTGTTAACCTCTTTTTAGTGTTTCCGTGTCCTTTGGCAGACTGGCGTGGTCGGTCCTAGGGTCCATTAACAGTAATGACACATAGAGACTGGATTTTGGCAGCTTGGGGACAAGTATGGTAAAAATGTGATCTTTCTCCCATCTCTAAATTCATAGATTAGAAGTATGGGAATAAGTCTATTTAATTATAATTATAATAATTATCTTTTATTTAATCATATTAATTCTATTTATTTATTATTTATTTATTTATTTATTTATTTTTGGTGCTATGGGTGGGACCAACGGGCTCATCAATGCTAAGCAGACACTCTTCAACTGAGCTACACTTTTCAGTCAAATTATTTATACTCTAAGCCAGGCTATGTGTGTAATCATAGCTTTCATGTTAATTGTGGGTAACTAAATTTGGTTGTCTACAATTCTTAGGGAGAGACTTGTAAGCTTTGCTGCTCATCTTTGTGAAGGGGCTTGTGTCCAGGTTGATGTGACCAAGCACAGTGCTTAAAGCAGAACTGTATGTCTGGGAGCTTGTGAGAATATCACTTCTGTGACCTATATCTGTGCTTTAGGCAATGTGGCTTCAAGACTTCTGTGACTTCTAGTTCAGATGTGTGGTTCTCTTAGTACTTCATGGGCAGCATTTGAGTCTGAGTTAGGAGCTATAGGAGAGATACGTGAAAAACAACACCGTTTTGTGTGATTTCTGGACTGATACACAGTAATCATATAGACTTATGTTTGTGGCAACTGGATGTAGAAAGACTTTTATTAGGACTTGTAGATGAGTGGCTCCTTCCAGATGGGTGATTGTATTAGCTAGGTTGCTATGTTTCTGTTGGTCTTTTTGCTTATTTACTTTTTAAAAAGGATGGCTAGTCAGACTACATTCAGGTAGGCCCTGGTGAAAACTATCGGGACTCCTACCAAGGAGCCTCACTTTTCCCTCTTTTGGGATTGAAAGAAAATAGTGTAATCCATGTTTTCATATAAAAATCCATTTAAACCTTTATAGTCATGTGGCAGCTTTGAGGAGCTGTCAGTCCAAGTAGCCTTTATGAGGTCCTATAACTGAAACCACACAGATTTCAGCTCAATCTATGTTATTTCAATAGCGTAGTAAAAGTACATGATTACAGACCAGAAAGGTAAAAAAAACATGAATTAATATCTTTCCATCCATCACTCTATTTTACTTCCCAATCTGTACCATTTTTCCTCTTGCCCAATTACTATCTTTTGTACTGTGACCTAGAGATCTTAAGTTGATGGTTTTTGAAGGAAAATATAGCCACAAAGCTTGCACTTGTAGTGGAGCTATGGATGTGCAGGTATGGTCCAGCAGTTTGTGCACTTGTGTTCTTGAAGGAGGCTGGTCCCTGGTTTCTGCACAGGTTCTTTGTGTCAAAGCAAAAGCCGCATGCACGTGACTTTTGAAGGCCTCTCTTAGCTGAGCTGTCTTGTTTTCCCTTCACACATTTGAAAAAGTAGGGCTGTATATTTTTTATCTTTTTTATTCAGATTGGTAATGACCAACTGAGGGGAAGTCTTCCAATCCAATTGGTAATGTAACTATTTTTCTCTCCTCCAATGCTGCCTGCTCAGTTGGAGCTGCAGGTAGGTTTGTTTCCTGTATTTCACATACAGAATGCTATTTAATTAAGTGTATGCCTGACTCACTGTTCTTTGAAACCTGTACTTACTAAATCCAGGTGGAAAACACAATTTGGTTGCTACTCTAAATGTAAATTAGTAATGACTATTTGCAAATAGGGGATGAGTAAACTGTGGGCTACAGATTCCTCCTATTCAATATGAAAGATAGGACTAAGTGAACTCTTAAGGACCTCCCAGCTCCGAAGCAATTTGAAAGACGTGAGGCATGTGCTATATTTGGCACTGCCTAGGTACCCAGTACTGCTTTGCCTTGAGCTCCGTTTCTAGCTGTTTATAGTGTAAATCAGGAGTCAGTGGTAATAAAAGGCCATTTACAGTTATGTGTTAAATATTAAAATACATTATATAATTGTTCTAGGAAATTGAAGCATGAAAGGCCAAATAAAGATAAAGGAGACAGGGACTAATTGGGAGATAAAAGGAGGACAATCTTCTATGGAAAGTGGGTGACTCCAGAGAAAAGCAGCCTTAGGATCAGACCCCAGACACAGGGATGCGCTGGAGTGACAGTATCTGTCTCTGGAGCAGATATTAGTGAAGTGTGGTATGAGGTGCACTGAACAGGGTGAGCCTACCAGAGGCTTTGAAAGCTGGACACAAGATAGGTTGAAGAAAAGCGTTTGGTTTTTCAAATCCAACCAAAAACCAATTGCTTTCTTTTTAGTCTCAGAATAAAAATATGATAACGGTTGATATTGTTAGTTCCCCTAGCTATTAAAATCAAACTTTAGAAACAAAGACTCTTTGTCTCGGAACCCTTTGCTATGTGAGTAGCAGGATTTAGCCAGGATTTGACTTGGCATCCTTCGAGCAGCTGATGTGCTATGTGGCATGGTGTGGATGATTGGCAGGAGCTCAAGCACAAGAGGATCTTTGATGTATCTGTGCGCATCCTCTCTGCTTATCATGATTTCTTCTAGAAAGTGCCTAGGTGTGGCTGTGCATCGCAGAAGCTACCTTAGAGCTGAACTGGCATGCAAGTGGGTCAAGGGGTTGGAGCACTTCCAGTACTTTCACTACCTTGTAATGTGAGTGGCATTAGCTCGGATAGATAGAGCTCTGTGGAAATGAAAGAGATAAGAGCTGCCATAGAAGTAAGGACAGGAAGCCAGGTGGCGGCTCAGTTTAAATCAAGTGTCTGAAGGCACTCATGCTAATTAGAAGTGACAGGCGACTGATTAGCATAATGGACCAACACAAAGCTGAGTTAAGAAATGCAACTCTCAGGGGGCTCTCATCCGCTATTGTGCATCAAGTCTGTCCTTGGAAACTTGACCAAGGTTGGAGAAAGGAAGCGATTCTTACCTGGCAGACATGCTCTAAATCCCGAATCTTCACTGAACCTTAGAATAGCATCTATTTATCTGGCATCTTTCCATAAGGTTCTGAAAGCAGAAAAAAATAATAGAAAGAGCCGTGTGCAAGCATGTGTCAGATGATCAGATTAGGTGATCTGGTTGCTGAAGACAAGCCCTGTGGCTGATTTAAAGATCTGCTCTTTAAGGCCTTGGTAGGTTCTGTAGACAAGAACCCAGGAAAGGTCTTGGAATTTTATTTGAAATAGAGTTCACTAACTGTAAACTAATTTTTTACTCTTCCTGTGACTAAGCCATTTATTAAGGGACCTAGATGCAAAAAAGAATGAAGTGTGGTGCCTCCCTCCATCCTGGAAGCAGCCCCAGTCAGCTTGGGAACTCAAGAGAATTATTGTTCACCTCCTCAAAGGAGAAGAATAGATAGCATCTCAAAACATCTCTCTGAACCCTCTTAGAGAAACTTGAGAAGACAGTTTCCTGTTATATGAGATAGAATGTTCAGAAATTTCAGTAAATCAAAGATAAATATTTTCATTTTCCCCATGATTATTTCACATTAAGTGGAATTGCAAATTGCTTCTGCTGGGTGCTCAGAAAGTTTCTGCTAGGCAGAAACTGCATTTACTTCATTGCACAATAGTGTCCAACCATCCCCACTAACTCTCGAGTGACTCTATCCTTTTGACTACCCAGGTGTACTTGTTCAGAAATACTTTTTTTTTTTTTTGAGGGATTTCTCTGTCCTCACAGAACCTTCTAGAGCTTTACCCACTGTGATTTGAGAGTTCATTTTAGCACCACTAAATACTAAATATCCATTCCATATTCTCCATGTGAAAGATGATGTCGGGGATCTGCTGTCAGTGGAGCACGAGTTGGTTATTGAAGGCAGTGGCTTTCACTGAGCATCCAGCTTCTCTCTGGAGTAGAATCCCCATAACAGCCATATGCATTGACTCAACAGCTAAACAGCTCCAGATGTACAATCTATAACTGAGAAAAGAAGGAGTACGATTGACCTGTCTAGAGAGGAAACACAGCGACAAGCTTAATGTGATTAGCATGGTTCTAACTAGAACTAACTTGGGAAGTTATCCCTGCAGTCATTCAGTAGGACGTACTAAAATATATTCCATTTATGATGTGTGCTCGTGTGTCTTGTCCCATGAACCAACATTCGTATAGATCTTCATTTCTCTTTTGGCTCTTTTTCTTAAGTTGAAATCGTAATTCATACAGCTTAACATACACCCATTTAATTCCTTAACCCCCAAAGGAATCCCATACCATTTCTTCCTGTACCTCCCCTGTGGCAAGATCTAATTTCCCTTTAATCCTTTTTATTTTATTTCTGTGTGTGAAATGTTTTAATCAAGCTTAAAATTCTTTTATCAAGGACTTTAGGAAGTGATATTGGCTGACCCATTCCAATCTCATCCTTTTCTTCTAAGTGTCCAATTTTTGTCCTGTTCCATG
The DNA here is from genome assembly GCA_023101885.1 of Typhlomys cinereus. Lineage (NCBI taxonomy): Eukaryota > Metazoa > Chordata > Mammalia > Rodentia > Platacanthomyidae > Typhlomys > Typhlomys cinereus. The sequence goes on along the minus strand of JALPQD010000110.1, from coordinate 3,504,913 downwards.
CTGGGACTCTTTTTTTTAATGACGATCTTATGTCGAGAGCACTGTTTTGAATGTTACTTAGGTCCTTTTGAAAGAAATCATGCATGTGTAGTTATGAAATGAAATGCAGAACGACTGTCTCCTTACGCTAAACCTTGGGGCTGGCTTCATTCACAGCATCTTCGCCAGCAAAGTCTTCTTCCTCTTGTGTGTGTCCTAGAGTTTAGCCTCTGTGGGGAGTCTGATGGCAGAACGCACCCTCTGTCTCCCCACTCACCCTCACAGCTCCTCACGCCAGGATCCTCTTTGTGTGTCTTTCAGAATGCAGCTCTTCAGCATCTGTTTATTCGGAAGTCCTTCCGGCCTTTTAAATGCTTGCAGTGTGGGAAGGCCTTCAGGGAGAAGGACAAATTGGACCAACACTTGCGCTTCCATGGGCGGGAGGGGAACTGCCCTCTGACCTGTGATCTCTGTAACAAGGGCTTCATCAGCAGCGCCTCCCTGGAAAGCCACATGAAGCTGCATTCGGACCAGAAGACTTACTCTTGCATTTTTTGCCCAGAATCCTTTGACCGCCTTGATTTGTTGAAAGATCATGTGGCCATTCATATCAATGATGGCTATTTCACCTGCCCAACTTGTAAGAAACGGTTCCCAGATTTTATCCAGGTGAGTGTCTGTGACTGGGATTCCTGTCTGCTTCTTTCTTTCCATAAAAGAAACTTCAAGTTTTGGAGAATTGAGACTGCCTATCACCAGTATTTTCATCCCTCGTTCAAAACAACTTTGCAACAGCTTTTCAGTCACACTTTTCTTATAACAGAATATTATGAGCCTTACCTGTCCAGATCAGTCCTAGGCATTTGAATATTTAAGTTATATTTTAAGTAATAAACACTCAGATTCAGTTATTATTTTTAAAAGTCTTTTTTTTTAATCCTTGTCAACCCATTACTCACAAGATTATAATATAGAGACTTGTAGAAGACATAGCCCTACTTCTTAGAATGGAAGCATTTCCCTACCCCTCTGGTTTCTGTCTTGTTTTGCTATGGTCATTTGGAAGGAAACAAGAAAGAAGGGATGTAATATTCTAGTTATTCTAGTACAGTCTCTGCTGGGGGCAGTGGGGGAAGAAAAATTCCAGCCTGACCACAGTTAGGACTTCAATAATGGTATTTTCATATTCTGGTCAGTGAATAATTAAATCACAATGTCTCATAAAAATACTGTTCAGGATCTGGGGAGATGGCTCAGTGGTTGCAGTGTTTGCTGTGCAAGCAAGAAGACTGGCGTTCCGATACCCAGAACCCATGTAAATGCTGGGTGGGCATGGCAGGTCACCTGTAGTTCCAACCTCAACCAACAGAGCATGGCAGCGAGCAAAACTAGCTCTGTCAGCGAGCTCTGGGTTTGATTGAGACCCAGCTTCTAGGAACAAGGTAGAAGAACACTTGAGGACAGTTTCTGACATCAATCTCAGGCCTCCACATATGAGCACACACATCTTAACTCACATACATGTATACAGCACACATGCACACCACACCACACACACACACACACACACACACACACACACACACACACACACCAAAATAAAAACCCAAATACTCTTTAAAAAATTACTGGAGCAAAAGGAGAATAAGGTTTAATCAGTTTTGCTAGCATGGAAAGTCTCAGCAAGTTTTTTTTTTACTTCACACACTAAACATTGCAAAGGCAAAGTTTAACAGCAAAAAACAATGAAGCAAAATGCTTTCTAGAAATAGTTTGATGTGAATCTCTATTTACCTTCTACCTTGAGCTTTTTGTTATGGTGATATTGTTTTTAAGTTAAGTGTCTGTAGAACCTAAAGCTGTATGCCTGCTAGGCACACGCTGTGCCATTGAGCTACGTTTCCCACAAGAGCTCTTTTCCATGTAATGCTTATGGCCAGGAACATTCAGAACCCGTATTCTTCCCCATTCTGTACTAAGAATTGAATCCAGGGTGAAACTATGTTCTTTTATTGAAATTATCCAAAAGTAAAGGGAACATTTCCCTGTGGAGAAGAGACACCAGCGTCTCAGTCACAGTGGACACTACTCCCAGCAGTGTCTGATTTCCAACTTCATTCTTCAGATCTGACTTTGGTTTTTTTTTCTCTTTCACCTGGTGCTGGAATTGAACCCATTACATGCTAGGCATTAGGCAACTGCTCTACCACTGAGCTACAGCCTAGTTTCTTTAGGAAGACCAAAAAAGATTGGTTACTAAGAGGAGCAAAATTGCTTCTGTACCTTTAGAAAGCAGAAAAAGAAAACCTGAGAAAAATTGATTTTCTGACTTCTAGTAATTTTTAGCAGGGTTCATTTAAACTGCAAGCAATCCAGCTTTTAGCATTAAGAACGAGGAAAATGTGTACAAATGACCAAGTAACCACTCTTCTACTTCGAGTCTCCTGGGAGGTTCAGATTTGTAGGGCTTTCTGACCACTGGTTTCTCTGTGGCGGGGACAGTGTGCCCAGGAAGTCCACGGCAGCGCGTTGGCTCCCTCTAGCGTCCCAGCCGCCCCTTGCTCCTTTCCTGTGTTTTGCAAGTGCCTGAGCTTCTGCTGGTCTCTACTGCCAGGTAAAAAAGCACGTGCGCAGCTTCCACTCAGAAAAGATCTACCAATGCACCGAGTGTGACAAGGCCTTCTGTCGCCCTGACAAACTGCGACTGCACATGCTCCGGCATTCGGACCGCAAAGACTTCCTGTGTTCCACTTGTGGGAAGCAGTTTAAGGTAGGAAGTCGAGGAGCCTCCTGAGAAGGTTCTATCCCCATAAGGTCCATGCCTGCTTGCGTGTTTAGTTTGCCACCCACCTGCTGGAGATGGTCTGGGATGCACCTGCTACCCTGTGTGTGACTTAGTTATGAAGTTGAGAGGGAAACTAGCCTTATTTAACTTCTCAAACCAATGCAAATTCCCAGGCATATGGCAAATAATGCACATCCTAATCATGATCCTAAGTAATGACCATAGACCTGACTAATATATGTTCTTACTCATCAAACCAGGAGGTTTTTGTTGAGTACTTATTCAGTGCAGGAGTCTGTAGTTGAATCTTGTAGGCAGCAATTGATGGTCTGTCAGAGAAGGGAATGTAAAGAAAAAAAAAAACACAACAAAAAACAGGAGGGTAAATGTGAGAGGGCTTAGCTCACCATGCAAATATGAGAGGGCTTAGCCCCCTGCAAATATGATGCCATCCGATTTACACACAGGATCCCAGTTCTCATAAGGAGCTTGAGTTTGAGCCTAGCCTGAGTCATATACCAGATTCTAAGTCAGATCATGCTACATAGTGAACCAAAACAATCAGTAACCTGCCTGGAATTGAGACTAGCGTGTGTCATCAAGGGCAGGCAAGATGGCTCCGTGGGTAAAGACAAGAGTGATGACTTGAGTTCAATCCCCAGAACCATGTGTAGGTGGAAGGAGAGAACCGACTCCACAAAGTTGTTTTCTGGCTCCACATGTACACCATGGCACATGCACCCTATACGCACATCATACACACTGTAATAATAATAAATTCAAAATGTAAAAATAAATATCCTGAAGAAACACTGCTGCGTGTGGGCATAGGTCAGGCTGTCATAGAAAATGGGAAAGACTCGAAATGGAGTCTTAGGAGGGGAAAAATCAAAAGGGAGATTGACATAGAATATGAGCATTAAAGAGACAAAGGGAGTAATTGTGAAAGCTTAAGCTTTGTGATGTTTGCACATTGTGATCGTAGATTACAGCGGTGATGGCTTTCAGTATACTATCATGATTAGAATCTCTGAACAGCTCCCGTAGAGGCTGGGTATGGCGGCATGGCCTGTAGTCCCATCACCCAGGAGGAGTGCGGGAGTCTGAAGCCAGCTTGTATTATATAGTGAGTTCAAGTCTGAGCTATATAAACTGTCTCAAAAAACAAAACAGAGAACAAAAAGAACCCCAATGCAAAAATTATGAATTGGTCTGAAAGTCTTTTTTTTTTATAATCCACCTGCCTTCCTTTCTCTCCCTCCACCCTGTAGACAATGTCTTACTATATAGCCCAGGCTGGTCTGCCACTTGTGATCCTTCCAAGTCCTGGAAGTACACATATCATATACACTATAATAACAAGTTTAAAATGGAAAAATAAATATCCTTAAGAAACACTACTGTATTTGGTCATAGGTCACTGCCATAACCTGACCTCCTCTCCTCTCTCCTTCCTTCCCCTCTCCCCTTCCTTCCCCACTCCCCTCCCCTTTCCCTTTCTCCTTCCCCCCTCCCCTTTCTCCCCTCTTGTCCTCTCTCTCCTCTCTCCTCTCTCTCCTCTCTCCTCTCTCCTCTTTCCTCTTTCTTCTTTCTTTCCGCTTTCCTCTCTCCTCTCTCTGCTTTCCTCTTTCCTCTTTCCTTTTTCTTTTCCTTTCTCCCTTTATCTTCTGTGTTGGAGGTGAGATTTGAACCCAGGTAAGCACAGAGCTCTCCTACAAATCTATATCCCTAGCCTCTTAAAAAAAAAGTCATATAAAAGAATCTTCCTGTTTTGTGATGCTGTCCATTAAACGCTTGGTTGGTACTATTTTGAGATGATCTCATAAAGCCCAGGCTTCCTCAAACTCACTTTGTAGCTAACACTGGCCTCCAACTGCTGATCCTTCTGCCTCCACCTCTTGAGTGTTGGACTGAGGAGTGTGCCACCATACCTGGCTCCACGCCTGCTGATGACCTATTTTTAATGCCAGATATCATTTTACTACTTAGGAAGGTTGAAAATAAAAGAATCACCAGAAACAGCAAAGCTTTCTTCTTGCAGTTTCTCCCTTAGTTCCACCCTATATATTAGACAGGTTCACTCAGGGAAGCAAGTCTACTGCAATTGCTACAGAATAAAGAATTTCCTTGTAGGATTAAGGGCCTAATTATAGGGTAAGAGGAAGAAGTAAGGTTCTAAAAGGAAGCTTTGGAGGAGCAGAAGTCACCAGTGTACCCTCTGAAGCGTTGGTTTGGGTAGACAGGTGGGCCCTTACTCTGGCACCTGCACCTGCAGTGTGGTGTCATGAAGGAGAGCCTGTGCCTGGTGGCAGGACTGGCAGGAAGAGAGCTGGAAGCTCAGTAGGGAGGGAGTGGAGACCCACTGACACCTTCTCATTGTTGCCACCACTCGGTCAGCACCCATGGGAGATTGGCAGCTGCTTTAGTCCCACCTTCCACACTGATGCCAGCCTCTTCTGTCTGATTCTAATGTGGAGCAACGTGGGAAAAGATGGAGTTTGGCTTGGTTGTGTGGAAACACAAAACTGCCACACAACCTCAATGCAATTTTCAGACTCTAACCAAGAATAAATCTGAGGCAGTGATATTCCTGAAAAACCCTCTGGAGCTCTCCTTGCAGAAAACCCCTCAGTTCTTACCATGTAAAAGACTCTACACATCCTGGCTCCTCCTTCCCTCTCCACGTCCTCTTCCACGTGGCACTCCTGATACATAGAGTTACTTTTGTGTGGGATGCTGCCTGTCCATCTGATCTCTGTGTCCTCCCCATCTTGGAATAAGCTTTCAGGCTCATACCATTTCACTTGGCCAGTATCGCTTCATCTGGGACATTTTTTGGTCCCTGAATGAAGTGCTTCTGTCATGAATTCCTGTTGGACTATTTGCTGGTGACCCTGTCATAGCTCTTCTTATGTGTCCTGTGACTGTAGACTGAATGAGGGCAGCAGAAAAGTAGCAGGGACCAAGGAGATCAGGAAGCAAGGGGTGGGGTGGAGTGAGAAACGTCATGATAGATGGAGCAGGAGAAGGAGCTTGTTGTGCTGAGTAAGTGGACTTCTGGTGATGGGAACTAGGGACTTTTTATAGGCTTAATGGCAGGCAGAAGCTGCAGGCAGAAGAAGACAGAATGTGAGAGAGAATGCAGAGGATTGTGTGGAGGAAACAGTGAGGGTGGGGGCGAGGAATTGATATTTGTAGCTTGGGTGGTTGTCATAGTTAGGCACAGGTGTCAACTTGACTGTTGAGGGTTTGAGCTCTGGGCACATTTGTAGAGAAATAGTGTTTGAGTAAGGCCCAGAGGAGACCTGCAGGAGATTGTCTAGCTGATGGGGAAGGCCCGGCCTATGGTGGGTGGGATTAGGCTCTGGAATAAAAATACAGACAAGCTGGTTGAGGTAGTCGGCATCTTTGTGCACACTTGGCCAGACATGATGGTCTGGCAAGTAAGGATTGTCCGTCTCTCAGCTGTTATGTGGTGGTGGTGTGGCCAGTTCCCTCAGCCCTGGTGTTGGTGCATGCTCCCATCAAGCTGGACTGAGAACTGTAACCAGACTGTCATAAGGAAATAAACCCCTTGTTTCCCTTAAGCCATTTGATGGTCATTTATCAGCAAACATGCAGGCGAACTGCGACAGTGGTGTTGCAGTTTCTCTGCTTGTGACTGATAAATACATGACCAAACAACTCAGGGGAACCAAGTGTTTTATTCTTGCTTATGATTCTGGTTGCATTTCATAGTCCAGCTGGGCAGGAAAGTTTATACCAACAAGAGTCGAGGGAACTGGCTACGTCATATCCACAGAAATTGCTGAGAGAGGTGCACACCTCCAAGTGAGTGTGCCAGAGTCTTCTCAAGTATGCAAACCACTGAACCAGTCCTCACCTGCACAGAGGACCAATCCCGTCCCCTATGAACTGGGTCTTCCTACATATATTAGATTAGATTAGATAATCTGCTACAGGCTTGTTCAGGGTTTCCTTAACTACTAATTTTTCACAGATGTGCCCAGAACTCAGCCCTCAGTTGTCAAAGTGACACATATCTAACTAGCACAGGTGGCTAAATGTTCAACGTGTCACCTGTATCAAGGAGCTAGACATGGGCTGGAGAGATCAGTTCAGGGGTTAAGACTCTGTCTCGCATAAGCATGAGAGCAATAGTAGGGCTGCTACAATAGGTTTTGGAGATGCTAGAAAGGAAAAATCGCACAAAGACATGTATGTCACCGCATAATGATGTCTTATAGTGACTCAGATCTCTGCGAAACAATAGCAGTCTCAGTCTCACCTGACTTCCAAGAGGAGAGAGTTCCATGGGGTACGACAGGCGGCGGTTTCTGAGTTTCTTTCTTATTCAGAATGTGTTCTGCTTAATCTTCTCTCTGTGGACTCACACTAGCTTGGATCACCAGATCATCCGAGTAGGACGGAAGCCTAGTGTGGCAGTGTGTCCCAGAAACTCCGGGACTGAGGCAGGAAAATCATTTGAGCTCAGGATTTTAGAGTTGGCTTGAGCAACACAGGAGATGCTGTCCCGAAAAAAATCAATGGACAATAATAACTGGGCTTGTGGCCTAGGCTCATGTTTTGTTTCATCTGGAGTTTATGTGAACTTTGGAATCTGTGACTAAGTCTTACTTAAATTCACATGGAACTTACAAGCATGTCACTGTTAAAATGTGTAGGAGTTGAGTCACGTGTGGCTTTGTGAACCCAGTGCCGCCCGCCATGAGCTGGCTGCACATTCTCCGGACCAAGGTTCTTCCACACGCTTCTACCAAGTGCAGAGTTTTTCTTTCCAAGACCAATTTTCGTCATGCATTTGTACACATTTTTTTGTTTGTTTGCTTTTGAGACATGCTCTCGATGCACAGCTGGCCTCAGAGTCTCTGACTTGCAGCAATCTTCCTGCCTCAGCATTCAGAGTGCTCCGGTGCTTGGGTCTGAGCCACCACGCCTGGCAGAGCCGTTCATGCTTACTGGTCCTTTTGAACTAGGCTCGCTAATGGGCCCTCATTTGCTTTCTGAACACGAATCCCAGCTGCTTTTGACTTTTTTACGTCCCAGCCTGCCAGCACCTGAGCTTGATGGGCTGTGTGGTGACTGCTAATTTGTGTTGATTTAAAAATTATTTCTAATTAAGTTCTTTTTCTCTCACCTCTACCCCCTTTTCAAAAATTCTGTCTGAGTAGCGAAAAGACAAACTCCGGGAGCACATGCAAAGGATGCACAACCCCGAGAGGGAGGCCAAGAAGGCAGATCGCATCAGCCGCTCCAAGACCTTCAAGCCGCGCATCACGTCCACAGACTACGACAGCTTCACGTTCAAGTGCCGCCTGTGCATGATGGGCTTCCGGCGACGAGGCATGCTGGTTAGTGCGGCTTCCTCACCCACCTCCTCCTTCTTATGGGTGATGAAGTTTACCCAGCTACATCTGCCAGTGGGTCAAGTACTGGCTGGAGGAAGAAACAGGGAAGAATTGGGGTTCTCTCTTTTCATCTTTTGCTCTCTGCAGTACCATTTTTTGGGATGATGTATTAATTTCATATTTTCGCTGCTGTAATGAATATACAACCCAAGTAATTTAGGGAAACAAAAGCGTTCTTCTTGCTCGTGGTTAGAATTTAGCATCATGGCAGGAGAGTTATTATCAGGGGCCGAGGGAACCAGGGACACTACATCCATAGGAGGAACTGGGGGGGGGCATACTTTCCAGTGTCCCAGTCCGACGGAGCCACCTAGTTCTCTTTCCATCTTACCAACCTGCCAAGGGAATGAATGGTTGCACAAGAACCATGACCTAATAATAATCTCCTACAGTCTTGCTCAGGGGCTTGCCTTAGCTCATTAATTCTCTCAGTTCTCTGCTGTCTGTCTGCTGTGTTACACTCCTGGACCTCAGCCACCTTGCGTACTAGTGTTGTTTGCCTTGACCGTCCTCTTACCCTACTTTACTTCCCTCCTGTAACAGTTACTCTTTTTGTTGCTGTGAGACAATCTCAAACAACCAGCATAAGAGGAGAAAAGAAGATTTATTTGGCTTATGTTTCCAGTCTGTTGTAGTAGAAAAGGCATGGTGGGCAGCAGAAGCGGGAGTGGCTTAGGACATGTCCATCATCATGGAGGCAGAGAGAGAAAGCCACAGACTGCAAGAGCGGACTGCCAGTGGAAGCAAGGCAGGGCTACCCAACTTCAAGGCCACCCCCTCCAGCAGCTTCACCTTTGCCACAGCCAAACATCAGCAGCAGCTAAAGAGGCAAACTCATGAGCGTGTGGTCTTTGAGTCACATTTAAACATGGCACTTCCCAAGTCTGTAATTCCTGAATATACCTTCCAGTAGCATCTTTGCTCTTTCCCAGCTGTTCCCTGTCATACCTCTTTTTCCCAGTTAGGAAGCAGCAGCAGGACACTTCCGTTCTGAGCAGGACGCGTGGTCCCTGCTTAGTGAAACCCCAGGACACCAGCTCACTGCTCTCGCCTTCTGCAGAATACACTTCTGCCAAGAGCTAGACAGTCAGTTGCTGTGAAACAATCTCAAACAACCAGCATAAGGGGAGTGCGTGCAGTTCAGAACCCATAGCCCCGTGCTACAGCAAGCACTAGGGCACGTGCTAACGAGGTCAGGTTTTGCTGAACTCAGTGGCTCACACACACCCACAAAGATGTAAAGGTCGGAGGGGGCCTTGTTGGCAGAAGGAGAAGAGGTGAACTAGGGTGATGGGAGGTGAACGTGATTTAACATTATTTGTAATCATGTATGAAATTGTCAGAGAATAAAACAGAAATTTAAATTAAGAAAATGTAAAAGAAATTTAGAGCCTTACTTTAAATTCCAACCAGTGTTATCAATAAAGCTGCTGTGCAATGAAAGTCAATGAGAACTCAGCAGACGACATGCTAGAACAATCTTCCTTTTCCTAGCAGTTGTTCTTTCAACCAGCCTGTGGATGGGACCAGCTGGCTTTCACTTATTCGCTGAATGAATTACTGTTCACTCCTGTTATCAGTCACCTTTGCCACTTCATGTCTGATGTGTCTGGTAATGTCAGTTCCAGACAAAGGCCTTATTGCTTTGAGCATTTGCTTCCAAGACTAAGCTTCTAGCATTTGCTATTAGAAGCTCATTTAGCTTGTTTGTAATGGAATCTCTCTCTTTCTCTCATCTCTCTCTCTCTCTCTCTCTCTCTCTCTCTCTCTCTCTCTCTCTTCAGGTAAATCACTTATCAAAGAGGCATCCAGACATGAAGATTGAAGAGGTGCCTGAGTTGACGCTTACCTATCATAAAACCCAACCGAGATTACTTCTGTCAGTATTGTGATAAGGTAAAAATAAAATCTGCTTTCCAGCTGGGCTGCCCCATGGAACCCAGACTGGGGCTGACGGCCACCTACCAGGGTCCTGCAGCTACCCTGCCTCTCAGGAGCTTTCCATCAGACAGAAAGTTTAGAAAGACAGTCCATAGCTGTCTATGTTTTCAGACCATTTCTAAATACATATTTTGCATTTATGTATTTACATATTGGGAGGGAAAGAGAAGGCGCGTGTGTGCCAGCCACAGCGTGCAGGACAGCTTCCAGAAGTTGCTTCTCTTCTTCCACCATGTGGGCTCAGGGACTGAACTCAGGTCACCAGGTTTGTACATAGGCACCTTTACCCCCTGAGCCATCGCAAGGCCCCACAAGCTTCTTTTTTGAAGAATTCATTGACTTTTTCTCATTATCTCTTCTCTCTGTGACTTTTGTTACAATAGGAGAGACTTGTTAGCCAAGAGCCTAGGATACGAATTCATTTGAATTTCTTTAACGTTTCTGTCAACCTGTGAACTATGTGATAGACCCAGGATTTCTAAGAGATTGAGTGGGAGGTAAAAAAGCCCATGGGGGAGTTCCTTTCTTATACTGTTGGATTCTTTGTTTCTGTGAGGTTACAAAAGAGGCAGAAAGAGAGCATGCTATTTCTTTATATAACATGGCTATGTCAGCTGCAGAGCTACTACTTACTGTTGAACTTTCTGCTTAGGAAATATTTAGGCTCCAACCAGTCAGAATTTTCATCACATGAGCAACTTTTACTGAAGAACATATTCATCTTAGAAACAATTCACTTTAAAGTTTTGGGTAAAGGCCTGGCAAGATGGCCCAGGGATTCAGATCCCAGTTCCCATGTAAAAACGCCAGGTGGAAAAGGTGGTGGCCTACACTTCCAGCCCTGGTGGGCCGAGCCTGGGAAATCCCAGAACGAAGCAAAAAAGAAGGTAGAAGCAATTCAGGATGATTCCTGAAGTCACCCTTGGTCTTCCATAGGAACACTCAGTCCTCCCCCCCCACCACATACACACACACATACAAAATAAAATAAATAAAGTTTAAATTTTTGGGTTAAGTATATGTTCATAGTTCCTATCTTGAATTTACACAGAAAATTCAAGGAACTTGCCAGTATGTCTGTATTATATTCTTATGTTATTCTAATTTATGTTACGGTTGTATTATCCATAGATTCTTCTGGGCTGAGTCCACAAGCCCTTGTTTTTTTGGGACAGGGTCTTACCATGTGGCTTGGGCAAACCTTGGAATTACAGTCCTCCTGCCATTGCCTCCTGGGAGCTGAGCCTGCAGGTGTGTGCCTCACACCTCGCAGCCCTGGTGATTTTGAGCTGGGCTCATGCATGCTGGCTTTGAGCTCACTGCAGTTTAGGGTGCCTGGAACTCGAGAGACTCCTGAGAGCTTGCTTGGTATTACTGGCATGTATCACCTTGTACAACCTGCTAATATGTTTCATTTGGGGCTATATCAGTGTATCTTCTCATTTCCTTTAAAAGAAAATTTTCAGTTTGCATTAAGAAAGAAGGTGGAACTGCTTTCATGGCAAAGTATGTGAACTTGCAGGTTTATAAGAGTGCCAGCAAGCGTAAAGCCCACATTCTGAAGAACCATCCAGGAGCTGAGCTCCCGCCAAGCATTCGGAAACTTCGACCTGCTGGCCCCGGAGAGCCGGACCCTATGCTGAGCACCCACACCCAGCTGACAGGCACCATCGCCACCCCTCCCGTGTGCTGCCCGCACTGCTCCAAGCAGTATAGCAGCAAGGTACAGTGCTGGCTCGTGACCGAGACTGGTGGCAAAACCTCTGCGTGAGGAAGGTCTTCATGGAAGAGGGCTTCTCATCCAGGGGTCCTGCACGGCTGCCTCTCAACTGTCGGGGGATTGAAGGACGCCTGTGAACCAGGAGCACAGTGGAGAATGGGAGGGCAATATGTAGTTTTCTGGGTTCCTGCCTTCTAGGAGGCTGAGCACTTAACTGTGCTCTTCCTCGGCCTGCTCAGGGAATGTTCTGTGCTTGCAGGCCTGTGGAAGCATTGTGCAGGCACTGAGGAGGCAGTTCTCGTAGCAGGGACAATGTGATTGATTGCGCAAGTGTTCATGGCGATCAGGCAGAGAGAGGCTTTGGATGCTGCCTCAGTGTAGGGTCATGTGAATTTCACTTCTTCTCCTCCTCCTTTTCTTCCTCCCCCTCCTCCTCTTCCACCTTCTCTCTTCCTTCTCTTCCTCTTCCTCCTCTCCTCCTCCTCCTCCTCTTCTTTGTCCTTTCTTCTCTCCTCCCTCCGTCTACCCCCCCCACCTCATGTACCCTGTGTTGCTTTTGGAAATTTGGCTCTGTTTTTTGTTTGTTTGTGAATATAAGAAATAAGATTTCTCTATGTTGCCCAAGTTGATGAGACTGTGTGCTCAAGCCACTGAACCTGGCTTTTTATCATTCCCCTCTTCCCTACTCTTCCCTTTCCTACTTCTTTCCTTCCTCCATTCTCTCTCTCTCTTCTTTCTCTCCCTTCCTTCCTTCCTTCCTTCCTTCCTTCCTTCCTTCCTTCCTTCCTTCCTTCCTTCCTGTCTTCCTGCCTTCCTGCCTTCCTGCCTTCCTGCCTTCCTTCCTTCCTTCCTTCCTTCCTTCCTTCCTTCCTTCCTTCCTTCCTTCCTTCCTTCCTTCCTTCCTTTCTCTTTTTCTCTTTCTCTTTCTCTTTTTTCCCTCTCTTTCTCTTTTCAACAAGGGCTTGCTCTGTAGCCCAGGCTGACTCTGAACTCTTCTATCTTCTGCCTCAGCCTTTGAAGCTCTGAGAATGCAGGTATGTATAAACATGTCTAGCTTGACTTTTTTTTTCACTTTTTAAAAGCACAAAATAAAATACCTTAAGAATCTTTGGAGATTTTGTATTTGAGGTTACCAATTCTGATAATTGTTCATGTCAAAAAGAGACCTTTGCTTGCCCCAACCTTGGCTGCAATAATTGTGCTTCATTTTTCCTTTATTCTTCAGACAAAGATGGTCCAGCACATTCGAAAAAAACATCCTGAGTACGCCCAGCTCCCCAACACCATCCACACCCCCTTGACCACAGCCGTGATCAGTGCCACCCCAGCTGTCTTGACGACAGATAGTGCTACTGGGGAGACTGTGGTGGTAAGTGGTGGCTGGGAGGGCCTTCACCCTCCTTCCTCTCTAGGCACCCAGCATGCCAGCTGTGTAGCTGTCTGCAAGTAGAGCCTCTCTCCTCCACTTTGCTGCCCAAGGGATCATGCTTGTGACTGGGTCTTCTGGCCAGTGCTTGCCAAGCTCCCTGACAGAGGAGGAGTCAGAGTTGTCCCTTGCCTTGATCCATGGATGACAACACAGGCTCTTGGGAGCATTCTGTGGTTCCATGATCCACCTATGTGCCAAACCTCATTTTAGTAGGAACTCAGAGCGCTAACATTGCTACAGTGCTGTTACCAACTAAGATGTTCTGTGATTTTCCTAGACAACAGACCTGCTGACCCAAGCAATGACAGAACTGTCTCAGACCTTGACAACAGATTACCGCACAGCCCAGGGGGACTACCAAAGGATTCAGTATATCCCCGTGTCTCAGTCTGCATCTGGTCTCCAGCAACCTCAGCATATACAACTTCAAGTGGTGCAGGTGGCCTCGGTAGTGTGACCTTTAGTTCTCTTTTGCTTTATGTGTGTCATATTGCCATTAGTCAAGATGATAACTAGAGTCAACAGAAGCATCCTGGCCTCTGTGTAAGTTGCAGCTTGGTGGAAATTCTAAATCTTTGGTGGTTGTAGAACTACCACCTCTGCTATCTCTCCCCCCACCCGTTATGGCTCTGGGAGATTTCTGCCAGCTGCAGCGTTCACAGCCATCCTCTGGCAGCACTTCTTTCTCAACTGATTCTGAATTCTGTCTGTTAGCATCCTGGCTGGCTATTTTATGAGTCATTGCAATACATGTCTACATGGGCATCAAAGGCTTACTCTAGCGAGAAGAGTAATTTGATCTGGTCTTTCTGTGAATCAATTCCTTTTCTATACAGAGAGTAACTGTTCATTACCAGATAATGAGTAAGTCATTGTTGCTCATTGGGGAGTAAAAGGAGGAAACCGTTGTTTTGTTTGGTTGTGCTGTAAGGAAGTGTACTCAGGACACAAATGAAAATAGTCGAGATGTCTCAGTGGGTTAAGTTTGCTTACTGCACAAGCCTGGAATCCCAAGTTAGATCCCTGGAACCCACATGATGGAAGGAGAAAGCTGCCTTCTGAGCTTTGCTGCCTGGCCTTGACATGCAGCACACTGCACCCACAGTCACACGCGCATACACTCACGCACACACACACACACACACACACACACACACGCACACACACTTCACTCATTCATTTTTTTTAAAGAAGACGCAAATGAACATTGTTGCATTGAAAATAACAGTCTCAAAAATTTAAAACTGAAACGGCAAAATATTCAGGGTTAAAGCCTTGGCTCCCAAACAAAAGCACCCCAGATCCCCCGTAAAAAAATGCCAGGCACATTTAATCCATACTTCCCCGCCCTGGAAGGCAGATCCTGGAAAACTTCAAAGTAAAGCAATGAAGTGGAAGAGCAATCTAAGATTCCAGAATGATTTCCAATGTCACCTTGGGACCTCCATGGGGATGGGGTAGGGATGGTGAGGAAAAGAGTGCATGAATGAACACACACACACACACACACAAGTAAAAAACGTTTTAGACCAATAAGCTTCCAAATGTGTGGAAATCGGTAGTTGCTGCCGTCATTGACTGTTCTTTACTTGTGGTTTTTTTGTCTTGTTGTTTTGGAGACAGGGTCTTTCTCCACAGCTCTGGCTGGCCTCAAACTCACAGTGCTCCCTCCCGGTTCTGGAGAGCTGTTGTTTTTAGTGAGTGTTCTCTCTGAGAGGATTTCCTTTAACCCCCATCAACGTGTGTTTGCTTTGGGGCCGGCTCTCTCCTCAGGCCACTTCCCCGCACCAGTCTCAGCAGTCCACTGTGGATGTCGGCCAGCTCCATGACCCGCAGACCTACACGCAGCACGCCATCCAGGTGCAGCACATCCAGGTCACGGAGTCTGCCACCGCTGCCCCATCATCCTCGCAGGTACCTTCCTCCAAGGACTCCGCAGAGTTGATGTGTTGTTGGTCATTTGTGTAGAGGGAATGTGGTATCTTTGATTACTGAAATAACATCACTGCATTTGGACTCTTGTCAGTTTCACCTTTGCCTCCACTTTTGATACTGCTATTGTGGATACAATTGCATTAAGTTACTAGCACATCTCCTTTCTCAATGGAACTCAGTGATGTATCTAGAAACAAACAAAGAAACCAAAAAAAACACACCAAAAAACAAAAAACAACACACCAGTCTTCCCATTGTAAAAGCAATAGTTAAATCACATCTGACTTGGAACAGTGGTGGTGGAGCATTGTGTATTGCTGTGTTTGTGTGACTGAGTCTGTCACTGGAATATAGGAGGAGATATGGTTCAGAGGACAGAGCGATTATGTTTACCAGGAAATCAAAGATATTTTTGTTCTTTAGCCTTTGAATTGGCATGAAAGCCTGGAAAGGCATTATGATGTAAATAAATTCACAATATGAGTAAGAAAGAGCTGGAAGATTTGTATACGTAGAAACTGTTATTTTGAGTAGGAACAGAAAATGATGTTTAGAAAACAGTTGAAAGTTTATTTAGGAGCAGGAGAGTGGAGCCTGAGCAGCAGTCGTGGGGTGTGTGCTTCTCCTGGAGTCAGGAGTAGCTTCTCACAGCTTCTCCTGGAGTCAGGAGTAGCTTCTCACAGTGCCTGATGTGCCCCTGGGCTTCCGCATGGGGTGGCTCTACCAGGCCACCTCGAGGAAAACCGTGGCTGCTAGCTTGTTTGCTTTTGTGTCGCAGGTTACCTTCGTGACAGGGGCGAGTTATTCACCTCTTTTTGTTTAACTTTAGATAATATAAGCAGCTATACTCTCGTTTCTCCTCCTAGCAAGTTTATTGAAATTGTTTTGAGACTTCTGTAGATAATGCTTTGGAAACAAATTCGAATTTCAGAGTTATGATTACTTTTCATTGATTCTACTAATTATTGCTTTAGCAGTGAAACTTTCAGCCTATAGTTCATATTAACCTGCCTTATTTCCTTCCATTATTTGTGAGGCTAAGTCTACTGGAATTTTACAGTTTCCCCTCTTTGCTTCCTCTTTCCCCTAGGTAGCTGGACAGCCATTGAGCCCCTCTGCTCAGCAGGCACAGCAGGGGCTCAGCCCTGCCCACATCCAAGGCGGCTCCACCCAAGGGCAGGCTCTGCAGCAGCAGCAGCAGCAGCAGCAGAATTCTTCTGTACAACACACATACCTCCCCAATGCTTGGAATTCCTTCCGTGGTTATTGTAAGAAAACCAGGAATGGCTCATGGGTGGCGGGTATCTAGCCAGTGTGTCTTAATTTTATCAGCTTTGTAAAACTGGTACATATATTTGCATGTATTGGGTAACAAAATTCAAGACAGTGTTTTTTTTCGCAGAGCACTAGTCTAATATGACATTTTCAGAGACATTACTATGTCTCTGAAGGAGGCGTAAAGAGGTGACTTAAGTAGTGTTTATAAGGGAGTTTGGACACAGAAACCTGTCAAGGGGACATAGTAGGAGATTAAGATGCAGGCACCGTGGCTCCAGAACTTTCCTTCTAAGCCACCGCACTTTCCTGCCTCTCCAACTGGCCTGGAGATCATTCTCTAGCAGGGGAAGTAGCAAGTGAGTAGTGTGTTTGAGAATCCTGAGATCTGTGCTCTGCCAGCATGAACAAGTTGGTAGAAATCTTGTTTGATGCTGTATAATGTTCACTGGGGAACACGGACAAGTATCTGTTTACCCAGGACATCAGTGACTGATCAAAGAAAATTATATCCAAGTCTAGCTTGGCAAACCCATGGGTTTATTGGGACCATCTACAGGAACATAGGTGAGGGGTTACTCAGGTGGACTGCAGGAAGCCCTAAGCATAGACAATGACTTATGAAGGCGGTATCCCTGTAGCTTCCTGCCCACCATACAGTGACTCTACAGGAGACTCTTCTCTCCCCAGTAATTGTTTGTTGCTTTCACAACTGTGGGAAAGGGTCTTGTGAAACCTGTAACTTGCTGAGCTTCCTGAGCCCAGTAAGTTTTAGGGGCTTCTTGACTCTTAGCTTCCCTACGCTTGATGTTTTTACTGCTTTTTCAGATGCTTTTCCAAATCTGTAAGATACTCAAGGACAAGCAATTTATAATGAAGCTTTTTTTTTTTTTTAATGGAGAGTGGGCAGAATCTTTGAAGGCCTCTTGCTGTATACTCTAAGCAAAAATCAGAAGTTTTGGGGGTGACTAAAGGGATACTACAAAAGAAACACTAATAAGAGCTAATACAGTAAGAAAAGGTTCCTTACCTGCATAAATTAGTTTGTGATAAAGCAACATTGGATTATTGAAATGTTAGCATGGATGGGGACACTTCACCATCTTGTCTTCTCTAAGCCACAGTCGTTTCCCATGAGCCATCTGGCCTCCTTATCAGGGATGCAACTGCTGTGCATCTTCCCGGCCCCAACAACCTTGGCAGGACCAGCTTGTTCTGGTGGGCTCGGCCGAGACATGAGGGGGAGCAGTGCCAGGCTCTAGGCCAGCACTGTGGCTGTCTATCAGCCACACCTGTCTTCTGAAAGGACCCAGGCTAAGTGAACATTCTCCAGTCCCAGGTCCTGTCTTTCAGGGGAGAAATGTATGTAGTGTATTTTGGTGGGATAGCTACACATCCCTGGACAAGCTTAGTCTTTTTCACCTACACCATTTTGTCACTTATATCTTCTGTGAACTGTTGTTCCAGTATTTAAACCTTCCAGAGGATCACTAGCACAGCATTTGGTTTTCTGTCAGCTTTTTCCCTAGGAGCTCCAGCTTGACATCAATCTTCCCGCAATTGCCTTTGAGTCACTCAGACAGTCCCCTTTGTCTGTGTTGCCCTTTTCTCATTCCTCTTGATTACTTAGCATTTCACAAACTTGATTGATGTGCTTGTCTGAGTCATTCATAGCTGTCAGAGACTCTCCAACCTCATAAACATTATGTCTCATCAGGGGGATCAGCAAAGCTATACTCCATGCCAGTCCCAAAGTTCATGCTGAATTAACTTCTTAACCTCCCTGTGAACACAGCCCAATATAACTCAGAAATGAACGGATCATTAGAACGCACATCTCCCTTGCCCAGTTCCCTCTGTAGCGCCTTTCCCTCCTCTGTTGTCCTCCAGTCCCTAATAGTCATGGGACTTTTGCCAGTGATAATCACGTATCCCTGATGGCTCAATGGCTTGTTTGATGAAGTCCAGCAGGCAAGTATTTCCCTTGTATTGCCTCAGATTATGCAGCCTTTGTCTCAGGAGGAATTGTAGGTGTAATACCCACCTTTATATTTCCCTGCTTCCGCAGCACACAGACTGATCCCACTCACACCATGTCCCACAGCCTTACCAGCCAGGTTGACAGATGCTCTTTCATTCCTTGTTCAAAGGTCTTTTCCAATCAGACAGTTCAAAGGCAGAATAATTCCCAGATCATAGTTTTCCTGTATTGGGTCATCCTCTGTCTGCATGCCTTGTCCTTTTCTTCTTCACACATTCTTCCCATGGGTTCCAAGTTTGGAGCTCTCTTCCTGGACTCTTTAGCATGGATGTAATTTGTGCTGTCTTTCATTTGCATCCTGTTGGCTGTTAAGAATGACAAGTTCATATCTCCTTTTCATCCTCCTTTTTTTTCTTTTCACTTTTCCTGCCAAGCCAGAATTAATGTTGAGGATAGTACATGTCTTATTTTCCACTGTAATTCTTGTCTTACATGTGCAAGTTCTTCCTGGTCAGCAGCCACCTCAACCTGTATGACCCCTCCCATTCATGCTCTGTCAGGGACTGAAACATTTTCTATAGTCCATCAGCTGTTTTGGGGCCACCCCCGTACTTATGTGGTGGACCATCAACAAGATGTGCTGTTAAGTATGATACTATTATCACTATAGATGGAGAAGGATCAGGAAACCAGGTAACTGGTAGACCTTACTAGTAGCAATTATTAGGACTAGAAGCCAAAGGAAAGGAGTGTTTGTCTTCTATTGTTAGTTTATTTGGGGGGTTTATCTAATCAATCCTTGGCTATATTTTGTAGATTTGATGTGGAGTCAGTTGCAAGTGCTACAATTTACAACTTTTGCAATCTTTTCTCTTAAATGTTGGTGATTACAGTGAGGACAGTCTAGTTTCTGGGTTGAGAAAAAATCCTGGTAAGTAGATAGATATTTTCACTCAGTTGAAGCAAGTGAAAAAAAAAAAAAGTGGAGAAAACCACGTTAATAATAGCCTGAACTAGCATTCTAACATAAGATCCCAGAACTAAAGACTTTTTAGGACAAAATTGCAGAATTATATACAATAGAGAGAATGCTCTAATACACCCCTGTCCGTTTCAGCAGGCAACAGCTCATGGCTGACCTGTCTCACCCACCCCATTGTTCTCTCCCATTCCCCAGTGGCCAGTAAGCCTTCATATTGTTTCACCTGTCAACATTTTAGTGTGTAAAGTTGAGCATGGTATTGTGGCACCTGCCAGCACTTGGGAGGTGGAGGTAGGAGGATCAGGAGTTCAGGATCCTCTTTGACGGCATGATGATTTGAGGCCAGCCTGGGCTATATGAGACCATGTCTCAAAAAGACCAAAAACAAGTAGGCAGATTTAACCAGAAGGGAGAGTGAACAAGGTTATCCCAGTGCTTGGGATGTGAAGGCTAGAAAATCAGGAGTTCGCAGTAATCTTTGGCTACATAGTGAGTTTGAGCCCAACATGGACTCCATGATATCCTGATCAAGGGAAGGGAAAAAAGGGAAGGAAAAGAAAAAATAAATAAACTCAACAAAAAATAAAATAAAAATTTACTTTGTGCGTGTGCTGGGTATATACATACTAACTTCATATTCTACCACCAAGCTACATCCCTAGTCCCAATTCTTTGAAAACTGTGTATGTGTGTGTGTACACACACACACACACACACACACACACACACACACACACACACACACGACAATATTATCCCACCTAAAAATAATCCTTTAATGTCTTCAAATACAGTTCAAATATCTAATTAGTACTCACCTTTCTGTGACTGTCTAAGAAAAATTTTGAATTTTTTGTTCAGAGTGGGCTCTAAATAAGGGCCGTTCATTGCAGTGGAACTATGTCTTTTGTGTTTCTTTCCATATGTATTCCCTGTCCCTTTTCAGTTGCAGTTCCTGTGTTGAAGGAACAGGGTTGTGTGTCCTATGGTCTCTATATTCTATTTTTTCTATTCATTTCCTATAGACTGGCAGTTAGAGCTAGAGGCTCAGTCCTGGTCGGGTTCAGTTCAGACACTCATAGCTGGCGTGGTTCTTCCACGATGAAGAACATCATGTTTGGGTGTTTCTTTTTATGATATTAGGGCCTGATGTTTATTTTGTAGTTCCATTGTTAGGACTTGAAAAGTTGGACTTTTCTGGTAAGTACTTATTAAGTAAAAAAATTCCATAGAGGAAAAAAAAAATCATGCCAGATGTGGTTGTTCATACCTGTAATTTCAGTACCCCAGAGGCAGAGCCAAGAGAATTGCCATGGCTTGGTGTACATAGCGAGTCATAGGTCATCCAGGACTACATAATAAGACCCTGTCTCAAGAAACAAAAACAATAACAACTAAAAGGCTGGCAAGACAGCTCAGAATTAAAGGTGTGTGCTACATAAAGGCGATGAACCAATTTCGATCCCCGGATCACTATGTAAAAGTGGAAGGAGATAAACAATTCCACAAAGTTGTCCTCTAACATCCACATGTCTGCCATGTATGTATTCCCACACACACAAAGTAAATAAAATTTTTAAAAATTCACCTTAATTATGAGATTGTTCTGAGATAGCTTGGTAGAAAAGACAAAAGAAATGCTTTAAACACTGGGCTTATCACTTTTACTTAACAATTTTCAGAATAAATTCATTTCTTCATGTTGTGTTATGCATCCTGACCAGCAAAGAGTGTGTAAGTATCTTAGTGTTATTTTGGACCCATGAATTGCAGCACAGGACCTACAGATGTATTGTACTTATTATTATTACCCTTACTGATCTTTAAAGAGGTTCCATACTTGTCACCTCCCTCTACCTCCCACCCATTTCACACGAAATGTTTCCCATTCATCTTCTGCATAGAGCTATCTGCATAGAGTTAGGTTGAATTTTGTTTCTTCAGTAACATTGGTAGGCAAATAAAATTCAACTTATTCCATTGAGATCACTAGCCAACTGTGGGTACTTTCGTGCTGTGAATTCAAACCTTAGTATAAAAGATAAAAATATTGAGCTAGAAATTAATCCTTGTAATTCATTTTATGGCCTAAAATTGTTGTGCGTTTATCCTTGTGACTATTTGAAGCCACATTTGAGTGGTGAGGCATGGGTTGTTTCTTGGCTTGGGCATCAGTTTTAACCTCTTGTGTAGTTCAGCTTCATCAGAAAACCTTTCACTCTGTTAAGAAATTGTACTGTCATAAGACTCTTGTAACATGCAGAACCTTGGAAATGTCTCAGTAGAAATGTGGGCACAGGCAAGTGTGGATGGTCCCCAACCTGAGATGGCTTGATTTAGGATTTTCATTTCTTTTGTCTTTTTGTGGGTGATCTTTTTTTTTTTTTCATTCTGGAGTAATGTCTTTTTTTTTCTAATTGAGAATCTATTTATTTATTATCTATTTTTATTTATTTTTCTAGTTTTACAAGCATATTGCATACTTATCACTGTTTCCTTCCTTCCCTCCACCCTCTCACTTCCTTCCTTTCCCTTCATCAATCCATCCCACTCCTTCCCATCCTCCTCCCTGTCCTCTTCTGTGGACCCCAGGGTTCCTTCTGGCTTGTCTACTCTTGTGGGGGTTCATACCTACATGGCATGAAGTTACCTCTCTTGTGCCTGCCCACTGATAGGGGCATTTCTCTTCACTCATCCAACTTTAGTCTCCAAGATTTCCACTGTATGGTCCTATTTCTTGAGTTCCTCATTAGTCTATGGAGGCATGTTGGTATGTTAGATGTTATGCAGGTCTGGGAAGGACAAATCTCACTGCAGTGAGTTCCTGGATGCAGGGAGTGATCTTAATATATAGCTCAAGCTGGTCTCAAATGCACTGTGCATCCCAGGCTAGCCTGAAAGTTGTGATCCTAAGGCTGGGGAATCGTAGTTGGTAGGGTGATTGCCTGCCATTCACAAAGCCCAGGTTAATTCCCTAGCACAGCATAAACTGGACATGGTGGCACATGCCTGAAATCCCAACACTCCGGAGGTAGGAAGGAGGATCAGAAGTTCAGGGTCATCCTTGGCTACATAGTAAGTTTAAGGCCAGCCTGGGATACATGGGACTCTGTTAAAAAAGAAAAAAGTGATCCTGCTGCCTTAGCCTCCTGAGTGCTCAGATTGTGCCGCCAGAGCCAGCTCAATTCCAGCGGTGCAGTGTTTTTGTTTTTGAGATGGCATTTCACTGGGTTCTGGCAGTTCACCTACTCTGTGAACCCAGGCAATCCTCCTGCCTCAGCCTCAGGAGTACCTGGGCCATCATGCCTCTCTTTCCCTGCAGTATTCACCGATTTCTCTGTGGTCATTTATATCGGCTTCATGATGATGGGGTGTTTGTTTTTTGTTTTCCTGGCTGTAGCCAGTGTTCAGATTCTGAGCAGTGTTCTGATTCTAAGGCCGGCTGGGCTAAGCTGTGACATTTGGTAGGTTAGGCTTATTAAGTGCATTTTTGATTTACTGTACTTTCAGATTGGGCTAGAATGATTGGGACATTGCACCATAATGTAAGTCAGGGAACACGTGCTTCTTGAACGTCTATCAAAAGCTGAGATCACTGAAGTTCATTTATTTCCTGTTTCAGCGTCTGAGATTCAGATGATGACGCTGCCTCCAGGCCAGTTTGTGATCACAGACAGTGGGGTGGCGACTCCTGTCACTTCTGGCCAAGTGAAAGCAGTGACTCCGGTAAGTCAGCTGCCGCCCTGCGTCATGGCTTCTGTCACAGATTTTCTTTCATGTAGCAGGGCTGGGGATGGAACTCTGGGTCCTGTGCATACTAGGTAGGTCATCTACCACACATAGTAGGTAGGTTATCTACCACTGAACTACCTTAACCACACTTCGATTACAAAAAATAAATGGTGCTGGGGGGGCAGTTTGTACTTATTTATTTGGGGGAGGAGGGAGTGTGCACGTGTGCCACTGTGGACAAGTGGAGATCAGAGGACAGCCTGTGAGAGCCGACTTGCCCCTGTCACCATGTTTTAAAAGGATCAGACTCAAGTTGCCAGGCTTGGTAGCAAGTACCTTTAATTGCTGACCTATCTCATGAGCCCTTGGTTTTCTTTCAATTGACTAGTTTGCTCTGTTTTCTCATAGCAGATGATTTGAAAGCTGGGTCTTTGTTGCTTTACTCCCAGTACCTTGCTCCGAGGTTCACTGAGTGTCCACTCAGCTCACGGCTACCTCAAACCACTAGAATCTGACCATGTGATCCACTTTTTATGCGTTTTGAGAAATACTATGAATACTCAAGACTATCAGTCCTCAATTGGGAGAAATTAATGAATCATTGTAGTATTTTTGTTTCCTTTTCTTTTTTGAAGACAGGATTTAATTGTGTAGGCCAAGTTGGCCTTAAGCTTACAACCTTCCCATCTTAGCTTCTCAAGTGCTGGGACTATGGACACTATGACCATGCTTAGTTTACAGAGGTTTTTGTTTGTTTGTTTGTTTGTTTTTGTAAGGCTGAGGAGTTGAGACAGGGTTTGATAGTAGCCCAGACTGGTCTGGAACTTGTGGTGGGATCTCCTGCCTCGGCCTCTTAAGTGCTGGGATTACAGTCATGAGTATCCATGCTGGATGTTACAGAGCCATTTTAAATAAATAATTTTACCTATGCAAGGATAAAGATATTGTCATAGGTTATCATATTTAACTTGGGCAGGCACAATATTGATTGTGTCTACTACCTATTTTTTTTTTAATCTTCACAGGTTTATGCTGGTCTACCTCTAAGTTATTATTAGAAGATAAAGTACATAAATTAAGAAAAATACACCTGGGGCTGAGGTCGTAGCTGGCTGGTAGGGTACATGTTCAGTAGGAGCAAGACCCTGGGTCTAGTCCCCAGCACTGTAAAAACAAAACAAAAACCAAGACCTTTTGATAAGCTCTAAAATTAGCAGAGTTACTGTAGTTCATAATAATGTTGAGAATAGTTCTTAAATATTCTTACCACAAAATAAGGGGATTTTGGAATGGTTGGTGGGTCCTAGTAAAGAAGCAGCCCCCCCCCCCTTCCTAAGAGAAGAAGCCAATGGGAAGTGGACTGTGGTCAGAAAGCTGCCTGGGAATAAGATGTAGAGCCTGCGGCTCTGATGTCTGCACCTCTCCCTCCCCTCCCCTGGATTATTGGTCAGCTTCATTTATTATCTAAATACTTGCAATTACCAACCTCAAAAAAGCAAGGTTTATTCAAACCATGGTTTTGGAGGTTTCAGTGTGTGATGAGTGACAGTTGCTCTTAAACTGGCAACATAGCATAGTAGAAGCTCATGGCAGAGTAGAAGCTCACCAGGCAGGAGGCAAAGAGAGGAAGAGGAAGAGGCCCAGAATACCATTCGATTACACACGCAGTGACTTAAGGGTCTCCCATTGGGCCCCACATCCTAAAGGGTTCACGAACTCCCAACAGTGTCACCCTGCACCAAGCCTTCAACTCACAGGCCTTTGGGGGACGTCCATCAAAACATCCCGCTTCCATAGAGGACTAGCCCCCTTCAACTGACTTCTTCTTTCTTTTAAAGTGTTAAGGTACTGTTAATATAAAGCTCAGCTAGTGGGTACATGCTTGTAATGCCAGCACTTGGTAAGTGGAGGCAGGGTCAGGAGTTGAGTTATCTCAGCTGCAGCGTGTGAGGACACCTGTGCTACATGAGATCTTATGTTAAAAAAAAAAAAAAGGTTATTGAAACAACTGCTTGTGGCTATGGAGTCCTCATAATCAAGAGAAAGCGATAGTTACCTTACATTTATTCAGCGGTATTAGATCCTGTGCTTTGCTTTTTTGTTTTCTTATGGTGCTGCAGATTGAAGTCAGTGCTCACATGTCATTGTGAGTATTATACAGATGATCTGCCGCTGAGCTGCTCCCCAGCCCCTTACTGTACTCTCGAGTGTAGCGTGCGTATTTGACGTGGCAGTGTGTTTCATTTTATCTATTTATTTTTATCCTTGTATGTGTGTGCGTGCATGCGTGTGTGCGTGTGTGAACACGTGGAGGTCGGTGGAGAACCTCAGCTGTCAGTCCTTACCTTCCACTTGTTTGAGACAGTCTCTTGCTGTTTCTCACTGTACACAAAGACTGGTGTTCCACAAGCTCCAAGGATCCTCCTGTCTCTGCCTCCAGTTGAGTGTAGGATTGCACTATAGACCTGGCTTGATGTGGATTGTAGGGATTTAAACTCAGGTCCTCATATGTGCAAGATCTTAACCATCTCCCCAGTCCAGAGCATATTCCAAGTGTCCTTAGCTGAGTAAGATTTTGTTTTTGTTTTTAATTTTTTTCTTTGTGTGTGTGTATCAGAGGGTACTGTGTATCCCTGTAGAGGACCAAGGGTGACTTTGGGAATCATCCTGGATTACGTCTATCTCCTTTTTTTGTTTCCCTTGGGATTTCCCAGGCTCCTACAACCAGGGCTGGAAGTGCAGGCTGCCACTGTTTCTTTTATGTGGGGCCTGGGATCTGAACTCAGGACCTCTTGCTTGTGAGACAGAGTCTTAACCCCTGAGTAAAATTTCAAGATCATTTAGTGTTTTGTTTGTAGACGTGTGAAGGGGGAATGCAGGTACCCATGTGTACATGTGTGTGGAGACCAGAAGTCAGACTCAGGTATCATCCCCCTGGTTTTTTGAGGCAGAATCTCTTCTCTTATTGCCTGTGGCTTGCTGGTTAGGATAAGCTGGCCAGCCATTGAGTCCCAGGGATCTTCACGTCTCCACCTCCCAAATACTGGGATGATAAACACATATTATCCTGCCCCTCCTCATCGATCTCTCAAATAAAATGTTTTTTAAAATTATAAATAGAAATAAAGGATGTGTATAAAGCATCTCTCATAAGCGCCTACTTGGATCCCCTCATAGCATTTCTTACTTTCAGTGTCCCGATTTTTAAAGATCTTTTTCTTCCACCCTAGGGTCATTATGTGTTATCGGAAGGTCAGCCAGAACTAGAGGAAAAGCAGGCCTCTGCTCTCTCCGGGGCAGTCCAGGTCCAGCCATCTGGTGACTCCCTGGACTCCCAGAGCAGCCAACAGCAGACCACGCAGTACATCATCACGACCACCACCAACGAGAATGGAAGCAGTGAAGTGCACATCTCCAAGCCGTAGCGCTCGGCCTGCAGCTGGAGCCCAGCGCCGGCACCACGTCTTCTCACGTTCCTACTCTGAAGCCTCTGACACCGAGACCTCTTTTTAAAGATTCATGACTCCCTCAGGAGTTGGGAAGCTACACTTTTGACACTCATAGGCTGGGGGTGATTTTTTGCCAAGATCATCTTTACCAAATTGACTCTTCAAAGCCTCTCGAGGTTTCTGTCCTGGAATGTAGCTCTTAGGGGAAAGTAGATTTCAAGAGGAGGAACTTTGCCTTGCCCTCAAGCTGGTTGGTTTTTATTTTATTTTGGTTGTTTTGTTTTGGTTTTCTTTTTAAACCACACTGACAAGCCTTACTTTCCCTGTGTGGGAATATAAAGTGGCACGCCCTGTTCATACCAAAGGTGGAGGAGGGATATGGTCATTGAACTTCTGAATTCCCCGACATGGCCCCAAAGGACACGGGGCGTTTCATGAGTGTGAATTAGGTCAGGACCGCTTTGTCTCATGCACTTGAGTTCCCACTGATTTAACAAAGGGTACTTACTGAATGAAAAAATAAAAACTGGTGCGACAGAAATTTGACAGTGGTGTTACAAAGGAAAGCTGTCATCTTCCCTCCCTCCTTTGCTCTCTTTCTCCTACTTTTCTCTTTCCAAATATGGTCTCACTGTGTAGAGCCCGGAATTCCTGGCTGACATCATCTTTCTGTCTAGGTTATCCGAAATAACCGAGACTAGTCAGACACTGCCATGATGATTGTTTTTAAACTGGCTTGTTTTGGAAAACTTGTTGGGCAGTCTTCAATTTTCACAGATGCTGGCCCTCAGCAGATTAAGGCAAAAATCTCATGTTCTGTATGATAATTGTTTGGATTTTAGTGTTTCCCAAGTGTAGGACTCCCTGGAAGAAAAAAAGGTTGCTTGATGGCAGCTAAGTGTAAATCTCTCTATTAAACCTTGGTCTCCCAATCTCTGGTTATAGTTGTACTTAAGAAGGAAATACTGGTTCTAAAGAAAATTACTAAACACACACAGACAGACACATACCAGTCATTGATAAAGGATGAATTCCTACGAAGGAATTCTTACCAAGAACATAATATGGATGTTAAACTCCGTGCGTGAGTGTGTCATTGGGATTGAACCCCAGGGTCTTGTGCATGCTAGGCGGTTCTCAACCACTGAGCAACTGTTTCAGCCTACGCCAAACTCTTGTTCACAACATTCAGCTTATTTTAGTGTTTTTAATGTGGTCTTGAAGTGAACATTTTTTGAAGTTGGATGGAAAGGCTCCTTTTCTTCTCTCCAAGCTGTTTTGACCCATCCAGACTTTGACCAGATTCCCACCTAGGGGAAACATGAAAATGTGGGGACCATTTTTAATAGATTAAGGTGAAATTAAAGATCCGAATGAGTATTATTGCACTGTTAGTTGGGAGAAGAAAAACCATTTCCTGCAGCAACAGTTTGTCTTCTGTGTGTTCCTGTTTGGGCGTCTTGTTCACTGTGATTCCAATGGGAAATAGATATATATTTTTTTCTGAACATTCCAGCCAGACCCATAAAAC
This sequence comes from Typhlomys cinereus, assembly GCA_023101885.1. NCBI lineage: Eukaryota > Metazoa > Chordata > Mammalia > Rodentia > Platacanthomyidae > Typhlomys > Typhlomys cinereus. The sequence continues at coordinate 3,476,745 of JALPQD010000110.1, read as the reverse complement.
ATCTCAAAAGCCAATATGCATTTTAACTACTTTTTATGACATACATTTTAAAGATAATTATCGTGTAGTGAATTTGTCACTCCAAATCACAAAGACCTAAGTTTATTTCAAAGAAATTAGCGAATCTTTTTACATTTCTGAGGGAAAACTGGCTATATGAATTAAGAAATGTAATAGCTTCTGTATGGTAAAGATGTCTTTGTGAAAGGCAAGTCATTCTTTTGAAATAACTGTATTATGTAGATCTTGCACTTTATTATTGAGACCTCATTTATATACTTCCATTTGAAAATTTGGGACTAAGAGAACTTGAGAAATTGATCGTAAAAAAGGTGTGAAAATTGTACTTTATCTTTGGCAGTAAAGAGGTAAGAGTATTCTCCACAGTTATTGACCATGAGACACAGAACGCAGAACTCTATTTCCCACAGTGTAGTGATTAATACTGTAGGGCTCTGTCCAGGGAGACGGGCCAGGGTGAAGAATCCTCAACTTTCCAAAGGTCCAGTTTTAGTTTTTTTAGCTTAACTTTGGCCTGTTGGGTTCTTTTTCATTTGAATCACCATAGGTATCTCCCCTCCTCTCAGGAATAACCTAGTGATGAAAATAAAAAAAACTAATCATCGAACAGAATGTTTGTTTTATGTCAGCTATTCTTAAGTTTTAAAAGATAGGAAAATATTGTTTTGCAGAGACCTCTATGTTTCTTTCCCTTCTAGTTTTCTTCTCCTTTGTGGATCCTTCTGTGGAATAAATATACACTTTAACACCAACCGGAGATGTGGCCTGTGGGGGAAAGGGAGGTAGCAGTTAAGACCTATAACCCCCTCGTTAAGGTCAGGTATCATGCACACTGAACCCAAGGTGATAGATTTTTGAAAGGTCTTAAATTTGAAGAGATGGCAGAATATAAATCCCTCTGAAGACCCAATATGGGAAACACATATGTAGCCAATGTTCATATGGTGGTCTCTCCCACAACACATTGACACTGTAAACTGCATTCAGTAAAAATGTGGGTTTGATATAGCTTTTACATTTTGTTTAATTTGTGCCCAGAGAAACGGACATTTACATTTCATCATGTAAGATTGTTGTTCTTCTTGAAAAACTTTCTGTTTTGATGTGCTTGATTTATTTTCTGACCTGGAATTATACTTTTGAAAAACTTACTATCTAGAGCTACAAAGCACCTCATGAGATGCTAAAGCTGACCCATTGGCTGAAAATGTTGGCCCTACCCTGTTATTTAAATGTGAACATTTATTGTACATTCAGTGAGTTATAGTGTTAATAGTCTTGTGCTACCCAGCAGGTGTAAAAATTAATAAATATTTTTTTTAATAAATGTGTTTTTTTGTTGGTTTGTTTGTGCAAGAGCTACTGATAAGGTTAAACTGTTTCTTTAAATAATTATAGCCTGCCAGGCACATTCCTATAATCCTGGCACATGGGAGAGAGAAGCAAGAGGATAAATTTGAGTTCCTGAGCTAGAGCGAGACCCATCTCAACAACTCTTATTCCCCTCTCTCCCCAAAAATTATAGCTTGGACTGGTGAGATGGCTGAGTAAAGATGCTTCCCACCAAGCCTGAATTTGACCCCTGGAGCTGATGTGAGAGAACTGACTTCTGGTTGTGCTCTGACCACATGTGAGCTGTGGCACATGCACATATATTTACAACTACAGGATAAGCATAAAAATAAATTTCAAAATCGCACTTTAATTTCTGGTTTCCAGTCTGGGATTTAAGCATGGGGACTGAGAAGTGAGTGGCTCAGTGGGCAAAAGTACTTGGTCAATGCAAGTATGAGGACCCAAGATCAGATGCTCAGAATCCCTGTTAGCTGGATGCAGTATGTGTGTATATGCCAGGGTTCCTGTATTAATCAGGGTTCTCTGGAGGAATAGAGCCAGCAGAATGAATATATAAAAAAGGAATATATTGGATTGGTTCACTAGATACAGTCTATGTAGTCCAACAATGGCTGCCAGTAGCTATTCAGTCTAGAAATTGAATAGCTCAGTAATCCCAGTTTGTGGTTAAAGAGGATTCTTCAAGCATCTCTGGACTTCAGTCACGTTGAAGGATTGGTGGGTCCAAGAAGCCAGGCGGCAGGAGGGAAGGTGAGTTTACCAGCACCAGCAAGAGAGTCTCCCACAGCTCTTCTGTCTTGTGGTTCCTTTCATCTGATCTGTTACTAGGAGGTTCCATCCAGATTTGGGGTTGATCTTTGTATTACAAATATGTTGATCCAGATAATCTCTTCAAGTGGTCTGGCAACTGTTCTGTTAGTTAATCGCAGTGTAGACAAGTGGACAACCAAGATTAACTCTCACAACTTCTATGGAGAGATGGGAGGCAGAGGTAGGAGAATCTGGGAACTCACAGAATAGCTACCTGGCACCCACAGCAGTGAACAACAAAAACTCTGCCTCAAACAGTGTGGAAATGAAGAGAGTAAGGACTGACACCTGAGGTTGCACAGACACGTGCGTGCACACCCTCACGCATGCCGTGATCATGCACACATACATGCAAGGGGGGGGAGCTTGAAAATTGATATCTTGTGCTATCGAATAAAAACCAGGCTGAAGAGATGGCTCAGGGGTTAAGCCTCTGCCTCGAGGCAGAAGTTCCTGAGTCGGGATCCGGATCCCACACAAAAATGACAGAAGCGAATGGTGGTAACCTGTACTTCTGACCCTGGAAAGCAGAGCCTGGGAAACTCTAGAGCAAAGCAAAGAGGAGGTAGAGCAATCCAGGGTGATTCCCAAAGTCACCCCTAGCCCTCCACAGGTTCTGTGCATGTGTGCGCGTGCACACACACACACACACACACACACACACACACACACACACTAAATTAATTAATTTTTTAAAAAGCTGGAAAATGAGGCTGGCAAGATAGCTCAGTGGGTAAGGCATCTACATGCAAACCTGGTGACTTGAATTCTATCCCTGAAAGCTCACATGGTGCATATATGATTCATGTGTGCACCTCTCTCTCTCTCTCTCTCTCTCTCTCTCTCTCTCTCTTTCTCTCTCTCTCACACACACACACACACAAATAAATGAAATATTTTTAAACAGCTGGGAAATCAACAAGGTTGATTTTGCCTTAGGTTTATCAAGAATAGAGGTCACAGGGCAAGCCACTACCCTAAAAACTGGAGAGACTTGACAGGCAAATACAGAGAATCACAACTCCATGAGCAGAAACCCACGAGTAGAAAACTCCAAAGGGAAGAAAACCTGAACTGTAATTGATGAATTGCTTGGCATTCTGAGAGACTAAACCCCCATCCCCAAAGGACCCCATATTTTTATGTAGCATGACCAGGTTCTCAGAGTAATATTGGAAAAAGATCTCTGTGCAATCCTGGCAGGGGGAAGGGAAACAAAATCACTGAAAAATACTTGGAGTTTCCCCACCTCTTAACAAGGTCTGTGCTCAGAAGACACTAGTTCACCAGAGCATTTTCTCAGTCTTCACTGACCTGGGGAAGCTGTAGCAATTCTTTGTCACCTAAGGGGTAAAAACTGAGAGACGCTTGAGAGTCACTGTTCAGAAATCTAGGCTCGCTAATGGAGTAAGACCAAATCCTAAAGCTCCAGAATAATTAATTCTTTCTTCCCCTACAACTTGCCATCACATCACTAAAGGCCCGTTTGCAGAAATTCTTTTTAATTAGAACATCATGTCCAACTATCAAGATGAAAATTACAGGGGCTGGAGATGTAACTCAAGTGGGTGGAACACTTGCCTAGAATGTACAAGGCCCTGGTTTCAATCTCAGCACTATAAACCAAAAACAAAAAACAAAAATTACAAGGGAGAAACTCACATTTTGAAAAGATAAGAGAAAATATTATCTGATAATAATCATCACAAAAGACTACAGATCCACAACTTTATACAAAGGCAATCTGACCTTATTTTAAAAATACTTTCACAAGGACATCTACCCAATTTTGACTGTTACCACCCTTCTTATTAGTTCTAGTAGCTGGGGGGAATTGTTTCAGGTTCTCTTATGAAATCTTCCACATATTGACTTTAAAAACTTCCTCTTAACTGCACTTAGTGGCATTTGAAAAGTGAGACAGGAGGATCGGGAGTTCAGGGCCAATCTGGACTACCCAGAGAGATTCTGGTTCAAAAGCAACCAACAATAAATTACAGACCTTAATGTAAAGTGCAAAATTGTCAAACTCCTAGAAGATAGTATAGGAAAAAAAAATCTAGAGTACCTTAGTTGGGTTTCCTAAGGACTTTTTGGATGCAGTACCAAATGCATAATTCATAAAGGAAACTATTGATGAATTATTGATAAGTTAAAATTTTGTTCTCTGAGAAATTGTCACAAAAATGAAAGACTGAGTTTCTAAGCTTTTCTTCCAGCTCTGACTCACCTCCACTCATGGACAGTGTTTTCTTTCTTAATAATCTGACTTTGCTTCTAATATTAAAAAAAAAAAAAAAACAAGCTGAAACTAAGTCCAGAAGCTTCCTTCCTGCTGGCTAACTTTCATAATGCTGCAAGGTACTGTGAGGCTGCTGGGGGAGAAAAGGCAGCAATGGTCTTAACTGATTGTGAACCACGTGCATTACAATGCCAACCTGCCAAGCAACGTGACCACACCTGGTGCAATAACAGCCTGGGTCTTAGGAGGACAATCAACTGCCAGCTGGATTTGAGGCCTGTTCCACACCTCATATTGCAAATTTGGTTAAGAACCCAAGGTTGAGGAGGTCTTAGAACTAGAGTGAAGCTTACTACTGATGTTTAACTACGCTGACATGGTGTCTGTCATGGTCTGAAATGTGAGTTGTCCCTCGTAGGCTTATGTATTTGGGCAAGTTATGGCACCTTTAGGAGGTAGAACTTTGCTTAAAGAAGGCAGTCACAAGGGGTGGGGCCTTGAGGTTGATCAGCCCCTCCCTGCTTGAGTGAGTCTGGTCTTGAGCTTGCAGCAGCTTTCAGCCTTTATGCAGGACGTGACTTAGACCATCTCCAGGCTTCTGCCAGCTGGCCATGCCTTTTCCACCATAATGAAGTGTATCTCCCTTTCTCCCTTCAAACTGAGCCTCAGAGATGTCTCACAGCAACACAAAGAGTAACTTCTACAGTGTCAAAACTGTCCTCTAAGTGTTTATATTTACACCTATAGACAAATGCTACTCTCAGCCTCAATCAAAGAAGCTTCTCTTTGCTATGAACTGTGAAAAATGTTGAGCAGTATGGCTGCTCAAGGCGGAGTGTTCAGCCTTAAATTAATTAGAGAATTTATACCACTTCCTCTGGGGCTCAGGGAACATTTTGGAAGACTGGGGGAAGTGGGGGGTGGATAGGATATAAAAGCGTGAAGAGAGGAAGAAGGGCACAGCCAAGGAGGTCAGGATCTTACAACTGTGGTTGCCTGGGCTTGTACAAGACTAGGCTTGTCAACCGACAATCATGGATGGGGAAGAACTCATGAAATTCTAACCCTCCCTGCTGAATTACCGAATTCTGGGGGAGGGTCAACCATTAAATTCAGTTGCATATCCACTGAAGATCCACCAGGCTCCACTGGATAATTCCAAACCCACAGCCACGCACCTGACCCTGGTTAAACTCAGAGTGTTTTATAACAAAAGTAGGAGAGGGGACTTACAGGGAGGAAGAAGAAAAGGGGCATGAGGGAGATAAGAGAGAGCAGAACATTAAGACAATGAGAATGCACCTGAATACTTGTATGAAATTGTCAGAGAGATAAACAATAAAAAAACCAAAGATAAGCAACTGATAAGAGGGGATATTTTCAAATAATATATCTGATAAGGGACCTTTATCCAAAATATACAAACTGAATATTAAACTCAGCAATAAGAAAACAGTTCTAGTGAAGAATGGAGGAAGGGACTGGGGGAATGGCTTAGTGGTTAAAGCTCTTTCCACACAAACAAATGATCAGAGTTCAAATTCCCAGAACCCATGTAAAAATGCCAGGTAGGTGATGGGAACAGCTTGTAATTTCAGCTTCAGAGGGTTCAAGCCTGGGAATCCCAGTGGAAGCTGATCAATTAGACTAGCCTGTAGGCAAGTTTTGGGTTTAGAGAGGTCCAGCCTCAAAAGAATAAGGTGGAAGATCAATGAAGGAGGACTCCTGATACCGACCTTGCACCTCTGCATGTATGTGCACATGCATTAATGTACATCCTCTCTATATGCCCGCATACATGCAAACATACACAAATATGAATGACATAGGCAAGCACGCACATGAAAATATAAAAAAAATGGTTGAAGGCATCTTAGAGGAGAATATGTACAGATTACAAATAAGCATATGAACATGGGTGCCAATACATTTTTTTCTCACTAGGGAAATTCAAATTAAAACAACAAGGGTTAGAGTATAACTCACTGGCAGAGTGTTTGCCAGTACCAAACAACAAAAAAATATATTATCTACTATCTGGTTGGAAAAGAGTCCTCTGCCTCTGACTCATGTACACACAGCTGTGATCTCGACACTTGGAAGGTCACGGCAGGAAGATGGCAAATTTAAAGTCAGTTCACATTAAATGCTGACAAGAGGGCTGGAGAGGTGGCTCAGGGGTTAAGCCTCCGCCTTGCAGGCGGAAGGTCCTGAGTTCGGATCCCAGATCCCACGTATAGATGCCAGGCGGAAGCGGGGGCAGCCTGCGCTTCTGGTCCTGGTAGGGCGGAGCTTGTGAATTCCGGGGCAGAAGGAGGTGGAGGCGTCCATGGTGGTTCGCGAATTCGTCCGTGGTTCTACACATACACAGACACACACACGCGCGCGCACATACACACGCACATGCACACAGTTGAATAAATAATAATAAAAAAAATTTAAATGCTGACAAGAATGCAGAGAAACTGGGGGCTAGCAAGATGGCTCAGTGGTAACAGCACTTACTGCCAAACCTGATGACTTGAGTTCATTAACCCACATGGTAGAAGGAGAGAACTTCCACGAATACAACTGCGTGCACAAGCACATGAACATGAATTATATTAACTAAATGTAATAAAAATGTAGAGAAATTGGAACGCATTCATTGTGAAAATAAAAAATAGTACAGCCACTTTGCAAAGTGCTTAGGCAGCATTTTACAGAAGCAGATATACTCTTGCTCCATGATCCAGCAATGAACTCCTTGGCATTTATCCAAAAGGGTTGAGAACTTATGTTCACAAAAACCTCCAAGTGGCTGTTCATAGCATTTTATTTGTAATCAATAAAACTGTGAATGCAATCAAGATGTCTTTCAGGGTTGAATAAACTCACTTTAAAAGGGAAGTAAACTGTGGTCCCCCTAGCCAATGGGATATTATTAAGCGCTAGAGGGAAATGAACTATCAAATCAAGAAAACACACAAAAAAAATTTAAATGCATTCTACTGAATGAAGAGGCAGTCCGAAAAAGCTACGTATTGTATCATTTCAACTATATGACCCAGAAAAGGAGAAACTACCCAGATAATTAAAAGATCACTGGTTGCCAGGAAGAGGAAAGAAGTGATAGCAAATGGAGCACAAGCACCTGCAAAGCATTATTTATTATTATTATTATTATTATTCAGTGGTGGATACTACAACATCTACAGGAGGTTATGATAATGGGCTATGCATGTGGGGGGGAGCAAGGAATGCACAAAAAAAAACTGTAATTTTGGTATGAACCTAAAACTGCTCTAAAAACTAAGGTCTATTTAAATGTAGCAATTGTAGCAATGACAATTGTAGCAATTATAGTGTCTAGACTCTTTTTGTTCTGTCTGGAAACACAGAATGATGCCCTATGGCCCTTGGTGGTTTCTAACTCAAAACCTCCTGGGTGGCTTAGGGGTAAAGCTTCTGCCTTGCAGGTGGAGGGTCCTGAGTTCGGATCCTAGACCCCACGAATAGACGCCAGGCGGAAACCGGGGCAGCCTGTGTTTCTGGTTCTGGTAGGGCGGAGCCTATGAATCCCTGGGCAGAGTAAACAAGGAGGAGGTGGAGGTGGAGGTGGAGGTGGTCCATGGCGGTTTCCGAATTCGTCCGTGGTTCTACACACACACGCACACATACACACGCGCACATACACGCACAATTGAATAAATAAATAAAAAAAAAACAACCTCCCTACAGGATAATGGAGGTAGGTGAACGAACAAAGATTTGGATTTATTTGGACAACACGATTTCCCACTGAGGAAGGAACGTCAGCTGGGCCTACCTGCTTCTCTGGCACATGTCCGTCCAACAGAAAAACCTGAGGATGGTCTCTGCACAACTAGTGGAACAGCTATGGAATAAGATATGAAGCCATTCTGTTTGTGAGGGAGATTTTTTTATGTCCAGGTTCTTGTTAGAGACTCGAAGATTAAAACTAGAACACAAGTGGAGGATTAAGGCAGATTTTTATTACAGGAGAGAAAAGACAGAACTCACAGACAAATAACCCATGAAGAGCAAGGAAGCCAAAGACAGCTGGCAGAATTAGGGGTATTTTATAGGCTTAGGCAGGCTTTTCCTTATTGGTTATCTCCAGTTTCTGCAAACCTGATTGGAGATTTTGGTCCCCTCCATCTCATTGGTCTGTTCTTTTTTTTTTTTTTTTTAATTTTTTTATTATTATTATTTATTCAACTGTGTGCATATGCGTGTGTATGTGCGCGCGCGCGCACGTGTGTGTGTGTGTGTGTGTGTGTGTGTGTGTGTGTGTGTGTGTGTAGAACCACGGACGAATTCGCGAACCACCATGGACGCCTCCACCTCCTTCTGCCCCGGGATTCACAGGCTCCGCCCTACCAGGACCAGAAGCGCAGGCCGCCCCTGCTTCCGCCTGGCGTCTATACGTGGGATCTGGGATCCGAACTCAGGACCTTCCGCCTGCAAGGCGGAGGCTTAACCCCTGAGCCACCTCTCCAGCCCTCATTGGTCTGTTCTTAAGGGGGGGGGTTAGCCCAGTCAACTTTGTAGTTGATCTCATGATCAGCTATTTTTTTTGAGGAACTTATCTGCAATGAAGGGCTCATCTCCATATACTTTCATATTAAAATCAGTTCCTCCAGATTAATAGGGTCTATTCCTCCAGGATAATCCCAGCAATGGGGGATGACCTTCAAAGACCTTCCAGTATTGCCCTGTTCTGAAACTGCCTAAATTCTAGATTAAAAACGCAGCTACTAAGAGAAAAGGGACGGCAGTACTGAGTTAAGAAGAGATTACAGAACTTGATTTTAAAATGTAATTTTCCGATATGTGTACTTCCTGAAAGCTGGGCTTTGGTTGTGGTCTGCGTTCTCCTTACCCAACCTGTAGAAACCCAGATTTCCTACTCGGAACGCGGGCGCTCAGTTCCTAGCGCACAGTCGCTGCCTGCACTACTTGTCAGCCGGGGGCATGCTGCGCTCTGCGCACACGTTAGCTTCCAGAACCTTGAGTGGAGGCGGATGAACACGCCGTGGCCTATTGTCGGCGAGTCCGCAGAGACTAGGAATTTGCAATACTAACTCAGAGGCGGCCAAGCTTTCATCTCGGATCAGGTACGGCTGCTGCACCCATCTGCCCCAGGCCCCGCCCTGGCCCCGCCCAGGGCCCGCCCACCAGGTGCCGTTTCCTCTCGTCCGTCCCGCTCAGACTCCGCCCCATAATCAAGCTCCGCCTCCTTCCACCAAAGCTCCGCCCCCACCCGAAAAACTCCGCTCAGGTCCCGCCCATCACAACTGAGGCCCGCTTCAAGCTCCACCAGTTTCGCCAAAGCTCCGCCCCCATCAAACCCTGCCCCTTCCGCCGCCGGAGCCCGGAGCGTGCACGCTCCCGGACGCCTTTGCGGGAGCGAGCGCGTCTGGGATCCCGCGGCCAGAGCAGCGCAGCGGGTGGGGAGACCCGCGCCCGGCGTTGGGGCGAGGGCGGGCCCGGCGTCGCGGGGCTACGGCGTGCGGAGCGGAAGAAGGAAGTGGGGCTCCGAGATCGCCGCCCTCGAGCGCACGCCGGCCGCCGGGCGTTGGCAGCGGGCGGCGCGGTTGGGTGAGGGTTAGGGTTAGGACGCCGTGGGGGGAGGGGCGGGGCGAGAGGTGCGGTGGGGGGCGGGCCCGGGGCCGGGCAGGGTTCGTCGCGAGGGGCGACGGATTGGAGCAGGCGATTGCTCGCGAAGGAGTTTTAACTTGTGCCCTGCAGAAAGGTCTGGAAGGGAAGGTTAGCGCAGGTATGGAGGAAAGGCCTTCGGGAGGGGAGGCCCTTCTGGTCTAGGTAGGGAGTCTAGGACATCCAAGACATCGAAATCCACCGTTTCCGGACTTCCAGCTCTCTGGTAGCCTCCTCCTGTTCCTATTTTCAGATCCGACGCGGAACAGTGGCAGGGCAAAAGTTGTCGCTGGGTAATATTAAATTTGGATTATTTCTCCTAATTGGAAAAAGCTCGTGAGGAGCTGTGTACCTATCAGGCGAGGTATGGACTTGCTGTTGCGCTCAGTTCTGTACCGGTTCTGTTAAGATGGTTTTGTTCTTTAAGCTCAGTTTCTATACATTTATTTATTTTTCTTTCTCGTTTTAAAATTTTGTTAAGCTCAGGCGCCGTATTCCCTTCTCACCGACTCCGTTATTTAGACACCAAGTGTATTCAGAATGTTTTCATTTCACCTTAAGCTAAAGGATGATTCCACGCATAGCATCTTGGGAATCCACCTGCTGCCTTAACGGTCACTTTTCTACTGGTCTCATATAGATATGAAATCATTTCAAAAGAACTGGGCATAATTTAGTGGAAAGATGTTTCACTGTAGATGTATTCACTTGGAAATTTTGGTAATGGGAAGTACCTACATTAAGTTATATAAGCTGTCGATTAGCTAGAGATTATTCACTGTAAGATTTCAAGATTGTAAAACAGTAGGGAGACCCCTGGTCCAACATATCTTACAGATAAGGAGCTTTCTACCTGTTAAGGTATGGTTTGCAGAATGTCATGGAGTTAGTTTATTTTACATGTGTGACTGTAGTACTCTTTACTATTGCTGTGAGACAGCACCCAAAGTCAAACAACTTTATGGGAGAAAGGAGATTTATTCTACTAAGAGTCCAGAGGGAAAATAGATCTTTCACAGCAGCGATGGCATGGCTGTCTGTCTGGCAAACTAAGTCACGGCAGACCTCCACAAAGCTCCAGCATTCCTGGAAATACCTCTCTATATTCTGTGGCTCCTTTTATATGATCCATTACTGGGAAGTTCCTATGGGATCTATGGAAGTTCCCATGGAATTTCAGGTGGTCTGAGTTGATCCTTGCAGGTGTGGTCTCAGTCTCTCTTAGTTAATACCATGTGTGTGTCAAGTTGACACGCAGGCTTAACTATCACAGTGACCTTGTTGGTCTTCAGCTCTACCTCTCTGAAATCTTTCCAAGATTTGGTGGGAATAGGAAGGAAGAGTGGATTCATATGTAGTGATGAGTCAAGTTGTCTGTGGTCCTGTTGGCACTGTTAAGACCTGTGATCTCCAATATACCCCTAATTCCAGCCATTGGCTTGGTGAGATGCTCTCCGAACGCACTGTAGCATTTAGTTTTCTAAAGGTGGCCAGCCCCGTTCAGTTATTACAGGAAGAGAAAAACAGCCTTAGTTTACTAGGATGTGAAGAGCCAGTGGACCAGGTAGGGTGAATTGGCAATTTATTGCTTCTTGTTATAATCTGGTGCTGGAAGCCTCAAGAGTTTATGTGAACTGCAAAAATCATATCAATAAGTATTCATGATCATGATTTAAGTTAAGACAATGCAAGAGGTATTGTGTATAGTGTTAACATGGATTTGCAGTCATTTGCAGATGGCTCTGTGGTTGGGCATGTTACTTACCTACTTTGATTCTCATAATAAGCACAGTTGTAAGAATTAAATGAGATCTGTGAAAGCTGTGGCACTTAGTAGGCCCTTGTAAAGTAACTTATGTAAATCAGTGTCTGACTTTTGTAACATGATGATTTCTGACAATTAATGAAACAATTGTTAAATAAATTATGTCCTAGTAAAGAGATTATTGACCTAGGAACTCTAAATTATGGACTGCGATGAGACAAGAGTCTCATGATATAGTCCATGGTTGTTCTAGAATTCACTTTGTAGCCCAGATTGACCTGGAGTTTATGATTGTCCTACTCAGCCTCCCAAATGCTGTGATTACATTCATGAATCACCAGTACCTAGTTTTGTCATTTAATTTCTGAGTCTTTTATTTGTCTCTAAAATGAAAATATAAGAAGTGGAAGAATTTAGGAGTAGTTGAAGCATTTTGAGAAAAGAATCGTACTAGATAAGGTTTGAACATTCAGTGAGAATACAGTAGTGGAAGGGGGAAGAACTGTGTAGTAAGGTGTATGGATAAGACAAAAGAAAGAGATTTGAGGGAGGAGTGGCTTACTCCTATTATCCTAGGATTTGGAAGGCAGAGGCAGGAGAATTATATCAAATTTGAGGTCAGCGTGGATTACATAGTGAGTTCCGGGGGTACAAAGTAAGATCCTACGACTACCTCAAATGGGGAAGGGGGCAATGATTTGAAATGGAGCTTTCTGTTTTTTTTTTTTTTTTTTTTGTATAGAATACCAGCATAAAAGAAATAATGGATTCCTTGGATCACATGCTGACAGACCCTTTGGAACTTGGTCCGTGTGGAGATGGACATGGTACCCGGATTATGGAGGATTGCCTTCTGGGAGGCACCAGGGTTAGTCTGCCCGAGGACCTCCTGGAGGATGTGAGTAGTAACTTTGTTGAGATTGTGAGCAGTAACATTGTTTCAAGCACTTCCCTGTTTTCCCCTGGCAAATTTCACTCTTCCGTGCCTTTTTATTTTCTCCAGTGCAGGACTTTGTATGAATGTGTGTGTGTAGAAGAGAGCACTGTGAGTGGATTGTTCTATCTTTGCTTTGCTCTGTGGATTTCCTAGGCTCCATCTTCTAGGGCCTGGTGTTTTTATATGAGATCTGGAAACTGAACTCAAGATTCTTCTACTTTTTTAACCCCTGAGCCATCTCTCCAGCTCCCAGGACTATTTTTAAAGGTGTAGTTTATATGTTTAATACTATGTCAGAATAGCTTGATAGCAAGATATAAGGAACCCCTACTCAAACAAGAAATTGTCATTACTCAAACAGGTTACGTTATTAGGGCAGGATTATATATGTGCATTTATCTTAACATGGTTACCCTGCTATGAATCATTAAACCCAGACACGTCTGTGTCCATAGTAATCCTCTACTCAAATAGTAGTATGTGCTGTGTTGTCCAGGCTGGACTCAAACTCTCCATATTCCTGCCTTAGCCTCCAGAGTGCTGGAATTGCAGCATGTGCTGCCGTACTCAGCAAAATAATCTCTCATTGTTGAGAATTGAGTAAAGGTTGTTGGGATTTTAGTTTTTTTGAAAAACAAGCTGGAATGGTAATGGTGGTTGCACAACAAATGTAAACGTAACTAAAACCCTTAAATTATATGCTTAGTGATGATTAAATGGTAAATTTTATGGATTTTTTGCCACACATACTTATCTGAAAAGCCCATTTGTCTGTTGCTTACTTTCTCTTTAAATTCTCCCAGCCTGAGATATTCTTCGATGTCGTCAGCCTTTCTACATGGCAGGAGGTGCTGAGTGACTCCCAGCGTGAACACCTCCAGCAGTTTCTGCCTCAGTTTCCCACAGACACCATGGAACAGCAGAGTGAGCTCATCCTCGCCTTGTTCAGTGGGGAGAACTTCCGCTTTGGGAATCCTCTCCACATTGCCCAGAAGCTTTTTCGAGGTACAGAGCTCTGTGTTCTGTTTTCAGTAGTGTTGGAGTGAGCCTGCACTGACACAGACCCGCATTACTTCATTTTGTTCTCTTGGCACTGTATTTCTTTCCTTCCTGTACTCTTTATAAACAGCAAGATTTTACTGCATTATATAGAAAATACATACTAGAACTCAGCTGTGTTGCCACAAGAAATTGTATAGATGCTGTGTACCACCGCATTGTATAGATTTTATTGATAACCAGTCTTTGCATTTTTATTCTTTATTTTACATATTTTAATTTCAGAACAAACTAAACAAAAACAAAGGCCACAATATATAATGCCCACCTTGTTGTCAGGTGAGGGAGGGAACTTTCCTGCTGTAAGGCACGAGGACAGGAAAGAAGAAAAATTACTAGATACCAGCAAAGGGAGCCAGGTTGGACAGACCATGGCTGCCGTGGGAGCCACGGGGTATAGAGAGGATACAGGCTTCTCAGAGGGATGCTAATGGATTTTTTCCATGTGAGGTGCATCTGTGTCACCCTCTAGCTGGGGGTCTTTACATTTTCTGAAAACAAAAGAAAAACCAAACCCAGCTCACTGTGCTTTTTTCCCCCCACAGAAAAACCATGACATTTCACCTCCAATTACTTCAGCAAGTATCTCTCTCTCATTCTTCAAGATACAATCTCACTGTGTAGCCACAGCTACTTGACAGTGGCTAAAGATCTGAGAGAGCAGGTCTGCTGCTGCACATCTTCTATGCTAAGGCTTTTTAAAAAAATTTTTTTTTTATTTGAACTTTATTTTGCATTTATGTGTGTGTGTTTGTATCAGAGGACACTGTATGTCCCTCTGAAGGACTAAGGATGACCTCAGGAATTATCCTGGATTACTTCTACCTCCCTTTTGCTTCACTCTGTCATACTCTGCCCACCAGGACTGGAAGCTCAGGCTGCTTCTTTTCGTCTGGCATTTTTATGTGTGACTTGGGATTTGAACTCAGGACCTTCTGCTTGGGAGGCAGAGTCTTACCCCTGAGCCATCTCTTGAGCCCTATGTTAAAGCTTCTTAAGTTACATTCCTTTTTACAACTGTGTTGGACCTTGAACCCTAGGACTCTCACATGTACAAGTAGGCAAGAGCTCTGTCGCTGAGTGTAGTCCTGCTGTGTGGGAGTACTTTTCCTGGAGAGATGCCATGTGACCATCTTTCCACCCCAGATAGGAGTTTCGTGACAGCTGATTATGCCAAGCTCTGACTTGATGAGCCAGTCACTTGACTGCGCTGCTTACGGAGCAGGCGCAGCTCACCACAGCATGGCTCATGGCTCCCTCTTCAACTGATATTCCTCTAGGACCCCTCCCATCTTCATGTGTGAGGGGCATGTGGGCAGCACATGTACAGGCATGTGTATGGGCATGTGTGCCCCCTCCACTCCCTCTCCTAGCATGTGCATTCTAGCTCCTCTGTCTCTGAGGTAAAGCCAACAATCAATAGGTGCAATCTTAATCGTCTTGGGCAACATGGCAACCATTTGTCAGAGGAACACACCACACAACAAGTCCAAGCTTCCCTTTTAAGAGATTATGTTACTGGCCCTGAGCTCCTGGACTCATGATCCACCTGTTTTAACCTTTTAAATCTCTGGACCACAGTCACGCCACTGCCTGGCTGCCTGTTCCTTTGTGGGTTGTCAATTGCAGAGAATTTCTTCCCCTGGTTTTTCAGACCTCTGTTTCACTGAGGCTGGGGCCTCTGGTAGTTGTATATGGTCTCTCAATCAGGAGCAGAGTGGGCAACCTGGCTGGACCTTAGGTAGGTAAGTGGAGTTGGCATTGCTGCTCTGCTGCTCCATGCATCATAGTTGCCTGGTGAGTATACAGACTAGGACCATCAAAGTAGAATTCCCGTGTATCTCACTGACTACCCTATTTCATTCTAGTTTTACCAGAGTCTTGTGACTATGGCATATGATTATCAGCTTTAGTTGAGGTATTACTGTTTTTAGCATTGTTTTGTTTTTGGTTCTCTCTCAGTTCTCGTATACTTTTCTGTTATGTGCTGTAGTCATATCTTGCATATTCTTCATGTGTGGAATGACATATTTACAGTTGTACCTCTGTATTTTTAAGATGGACACTTTAATCCCGAGGTGGTCAAGTATCGGCAGCTCTGCTTCAAGTCACAGTATAAGCGGTATCTCAACTCCCAACAGCAATATTTTCATCGGCTGTTGAAGCAGATTCTTGCTTCTAGGAGTGTAAGTAGTTTTGGGAACGGGCTATAGGCAGTGACCTCACAGTTCTCTTATAGCGTCAGACGCAAGAAAAAAGATCCCTGTAAGAAAACGGTGCCATCAAGCCACGACAGTTCAGCCGTGCATTGTCTTATGATTGGTTTTCCTGTGTCCTCTGATTTCAAAAATGTTAAAATTTTAAAAAGAAAATGCTCCCTAAACCTGATTAAATTTCAGAGTTTTCTTTATTTTACCAAGAACAAATGGATTTCAGATGCATTGTGGGTTACTGAGGAAAGCTTTGGAATTGATGTGCAAGTGTATATGGACTCTGACTGGTGTCTCAGATCTATAGAGAATAACGCTTCATAGTCTCAGGGTCCTTTCCAGCCTGTAATCCTGTGGGACAGAATCGTTACGAATTCTTTAATTGTTTCTCTTAGTTTTTGTGTAGAGATGTGTGGAGCTCAGGTCAAATATTATTATTTTTTCCCCCACATGTATGTGTATCAGAGGGCACTGTGTTCCTGCAGGGGACTGAGGATGACTTTGGGAGTCATCTTGGATTGCTTCTAATCCTTTTTGCTTTTCTTTGAGACTTCCCAGGCTCTGCCCACCAGGGCCAGAAGTACAGCCTGCCACCATTTCCGCCTGGTGCTTTTACATCCAGGATCTGAACTCAGTTTCTTCTTATTGTGAGATAAAGTCTTAACCCCTGAGCCATCTCTCCAGCCCATGGTTAATATTCTTAAATGAAATGCTTGCAACCAGAAGTGTTCTGCATTTCAAATTTTTGGATATTTGCATATAGTTCAGGAATGAGACACAAGTCTATAAAACACAAAATTCACTGAGGTTTCACATAACAGCTGTGCACATAAACCTGAAGGGAGGTTTAACTCAGTATCTCTAGTGTTTCACTTCAATCTGTTACACAAGGGTGGAATTTTCACTTGTGCTGTTGTCTTGTTGGTTCTTATGAAGTCTGAGATTTTGGAGTATTTCAGATTTTGAATTTTTGTATCAGGGTGGTAGACCTGTAATAATATAGGCTCTTTTTACTTGTACATGTTCATATATCTGTATTTTCCCTGTGATTTGAAGGGATGAGAATTGAGCTGTTTAACTTTGAGGGGAATAAAACACAGATTTAGAGTATACAGAGAACAAGATTTGATGATGACATGACTCTCATCTGGTCTCTTTCTAGGATCTGCTGGAGATGGCACGTAGGAGCGGCCCAGCCATTCCTTTCCGGCACAAGCGCCCTTCACCATCCCGCAGCCCTGAAGAGCGGGAGTGGCGGACTCAGCAGCGCTATTTGAAGGTCTTGCGGGAAGTGAAGGAGGAGTGTGGCGATACTGCCCTGTCCTCTGATGAAGAGGGTGAGTGTCCTTGAGCACTTGGGGGAGTTGGGATATTGGAGCCAGTGGTAGCCATGTGTCTCCCAGTAAAGGAAGCCCTCCAAGTTGTCTTCTGTGGTGGGTGGAGCGTGGGACTCATTGGATTGTGGTGTTTGAGTTGTCGAGATATGACTGTGAGGTGGGAACAGCTCCATGTCCTTTATCCTGTGCTCATGTGGCACTTAGGTTAATGAGAACCTCTTGGACAGATCCCTGCAGGACAGGGTCTCTCCACAGTAGGCCTCTGGTCCCATTGTGCCACTTGAGAGAACTGCTTTTCCCCTTACAGGAGAGTAGTAGTGACTGTTGGCCTGCTGCAATGCGACCCCATCACTCTGTTGAAGTCTCTCTCCTGGAAGAGCCGTTTAAATGACCTAAAGTGTGCTCCAGCTCATCTGGGGAAGGGTCAGAAAGGAATGTGGAACCCTGGCCTCCATGTTGTTGGCTTAGCCCTGTTGAACCCAAATGGCCACTTACCCAATCTCCCCTATTGGAGTCCACAGCCACGTTGGATTTACAAGAAAAATTTTCTTTTGAAGATCTCAGCTCATGGCTTCCAAGTTCTCCAGCACGTTCTCCTAGTCCTGCGGTGCCCCTGAGGGTGGTGCCCACGCTTTCTACCACGGACATGAAAACTGCAGGTGAGCACTGAGCCGATGCGGCTGCTGCTCTGGGAAATCACGTGAAACGAGAGTTCCTTGAGAGCAGTGGTGGCTAAATTCCTTAGAAGTGGTGATTTGCCTTCTTTACTTTGTTTTGAAAACTATTCTCAGGAATTACTGTTTGGGCTAAAGAAACCAGTATCTTGAAATAGCAAGAGAATGCATAATAAGAGTCACAACAGTTCCTTAACTGCAGATCAGAGAAGAATGTGGATTTGGTGTAGGAGCCAAGGAGAATGCTAAGATGCGCCAACATGTTTTAAGATCAGCTATGCAGCTAAGCTCTTGGCAATTGAATAGGAAGTGGAAATGCTGACCTATGACTGAGGGTGTTTGTCACTGTACACAGGAGTACTGCCTTACTTTGAGTGTCATGAGTGATCAGGAAGACTTTAAAAATTTTTTTTCTTTGTTTTCATTTTTATACCTTGATACTTTCATATATAAATATAATTTATTTATACATTTTCATCCCTTACTATTCAGGCTCATTCCTCCTCCTGTACTGCTTCAGACTTTCTCCTTTCTAGCCAGTCTCCCTCCTATTTTCTGTGTGTGCGGCCCAGTGGGTTTCATCTGGTGTCTGTACTGGCAAGTGTCTGAGTGCTTGCTAGGACTTGGATGACTTGTCAGTGGGTTAATTGATGAGTAAAGAAGCTCCTCTTTCCTGTTTGGTGATAAGGAAGATTTGGGGCATAACCATGGTGAGTAGTCTAGTCCCTTAGGTTTGGTTTATTTATTTCCAGATAAAATAGAACTGGGGGACAGTGACCTGAAGATACTGTTAAAGAAGCATCACGAGAAGCGGAAACATCAACCAGTAAGACTGGGCTGGGAGTGGTGACATGTGCTTATCCTGAGGACAGCACTGGTCCTCACCGCGTTGTCTGTTCATTGTTGTGTCACTGTTAGGAGGCAGAAGTGAGGAGAGGGTAATCTTTGACAGTGTCCAATTCAGTCTTTATGACTGGTGTATCGTTGAACAAATGAATGATCTCCATGTCTCCCGAGTTCAGAATGGCTGTGTGTACTTGTGATCGTAGCCAGCGAGTGGCAGAACCAAGAGTCAAATCTTTACTCTTCTACTTTTCATCACCTCCCTTATTCCACTTGGTTAGATTGAGGAGGAGGCATCAAGGCAGAGAGGACAGTGGAGGGTGAGTGGTGCAGGGAAGGTTCCTGCTTGGGGAGGGAGAACCAAGTTCTTTCTGTCTTCTCCACGTACGGCTATATTGATTGCTTAACTCCTCTGACTCCTATTCCTACTCTTTGTAAAATACATACTATTGGCAAGACTGTTAGCCGAGCACACCGTGCAGAGGAGCTCTGTGAACTGAAACACTGCAGAGAAAGCTGGACTGGTGTCTCTGGCATGTAATTGTATCTGCTCCATTTGACACAGTCATCATCATTTTCAGGTTCTTTTTTGAACCAGCTTAACCAGATTTCTGATATCGCTGTAGGATCACCCAGACCTGCTGACAGGGGACCTGACGCTCAGTGACATCATGACTCGAGTCAATGCTGGCCGGAAGGGCTCTCTAGCAGGTAACCTAACTATGGTATTAACTTGTACAACTTCCTACATGTGACAAAAATAGAGTCATACCTTCTTTTGTTGTCACTGCTTTTTTTATAATTGCCCTATTAATTTAAAATCTGTACAGCAGATAATTAATTGTTAAAATTAACGTGTAAATCACTCTCTGAGGTGTATTTATTTATTTTGTCTGAATGACTTTCTTACTGAGACTTGTTGGGCTTTGGGAAAAGGTAGGCGAATTAAGACCTGTTACTTCCTAATGTAGAAAAGGCAGTTTGTGACTTACAAGTGTTTTTTTTCCTTTCTTCTCAGCCCTATATGACTTGGCTGTCCTTAAGAAAAAGGTGAAGGAAAAAGAAGAAAAGAAGAAGAAGAAAATAAAGCTGATTAAGTCTGAGGCAGAGGATCTGACTGAGCCCCTGAACAGTACTGAAGGAGTCCCCCCTCTCTCACAGGCCCCCTCTCCACTGACAATATCTGCTATCAAGGAAGAGTGAGTGAGCCATAGAGACCATCTGCCTTGACAGGCTTGTCCTTGGGACTGGACAGACCAACTCCGAGTGTGTCAGGTCCCCAGCACTTGCTAGAAATGTGCTGTGTGCTCATTTCTTTCTTGAGTTCTTGTACTTATCAGGAGGCTTGGGATGGGACAGAATGCATATTTGGGCATTTGGGTTCTTATTTTTTTTTCTCTCTCATTAGGCCCCTAGAAGATCTCAAGCCTTGCCTTGGAATCAATGAAATATCTTCCAGTTTTTTCTCTCTACTGTTAGAGATCTTGCTGCTGGAGAATCAGGCTAGCCTTCCTATGGTAAGTTTTGGAAGAAACAGTTTTGGAATCAAGGTGTTTGAAAGTCTCTAGCTCGAGTGGCAGAACTCTGCTGGACCTCCCCCAGAGCTCTGCAGAGAACTGACCTGGGGACTTCGACAAACTGGATGCACATATCCTTGTTGCCCTGTTCCATCCCGGAATTGCTGGTGAAGAAGAGCAACCTAACTGGGTTCTGCGTTTCCTCTCCCCTCAGCTGGAGGAGCGGGTTTTGGACTGGCAGTCCTCTCCAGCCAGCTCCCTCAACAGCTGGTTCTCTGCTGCTCCCCAACTGGGCTGAGTTGGTGTTGCCTGCCCTGCAGTACCTTGCTGGAGAGAGCCGAGGTGAGGTCGTCTTTGTCAGGATCATCGTGCTTTCCCTCTCTTGTCTGCAGTTCACACAGTAAACTGTAGCTGTGCTCACTGGGCCTATTGTGCCCTTGTACTAGCCCCACAGAAGCTCTCCTGAGTAGGGTGCAGCTGTTTGGAATGTAGCACTCTGACCTTTGTTCATGATCCATTTCTTACAGCGATTCCTTCCAGTTTCTCTCCATTTGTTGAGTTCAAAGAGAAAACCCAGCAGTGGAAATTGCTTGGTAAGTAGTTCATGGTGCTTTTCCTCACCTGTCCTCCCCTCAGTAGAGTGCAGGAGACTGACAAGAATGGCAGTATGAGCTTGCTTTCTCCGCAGAGGAATCCTTCAAGACCTATTGAACTTGAAAGGTTTAGGTTTCACCTAACACCCATAGGTGGTTTTTAACTTACCTAAGCTGAAGTGAAATAGTCCTAGTCTTCTAATGCTGTTTGACGATGGCTGAATTTAAATCTGCAAAAGTGTTTTACAATTGCACTATGTTTGTATTAGTCACATGAATAGCTTCTTTACTAAAAGTGGGCTCCTTATTAGGATAATGTACAGTAAGATATTGCAGAACTATAAAAAGTTATTTCTGAAGAGCAAGGTCCTTTTTTTGAATCATGCTTATAAAGCCCTGCTCAGTAGATGTTAGTCGTGATGACACACATCTAAAGAGACCTGGCACTCTTAAGCTGGTTGTGGTGATAAGAGAAATTTTTGTCAGTGTTCTAGTGAAATTCACAGATGTGGCTGTGACTGACTGACTGAAGTAAAGGACAGGAGATGCTGTCGCCTAAGAAGAAAGTGCTGAGGAGAGAAGAGCAAGCAGTGCATGTGGGGAGGAAGTGACAGGAGGCCTGAAATTGTAGATTCTAGGAAGCCGGAAGAATGAAATCTTTTTTTTTTTTTTAATTCATCGTGCATGTGTGCGCATGTGTGTATGTGTGTGTGTGTGTGTGTGTGTAGAACCATGGATGAATTCAGGAACCACCATGGACCGCTTCCACCTCCTCCTTGTTTACTCTGCCCCAGGATTCACAGGCTCCGCCCTACCAGGACCAGAAACGCAAGCCGCCCCCGCTTCCGCCTGGCATCTATATATGGGGTCTAGGATCCGAACTCAGGACCTTCCGCCTGCAAGGCAGAGGCTTAACCCCTGAGCCACCTCTCCAGCCCCAGACTGAAGTCTTAAGAAGTGGAGAGTGGTCATTTAGGTGGTTCCTAAATGAGCAAGATGATGTTTGTGTGGTGTGTGAGGCCGTGAGTTTTTCACTAGGTGTGATTCATTAGTAGATGGTGATGGTTGAGGACAGTGAGAGTGGACGATGACACATGATACTGGTTTTGCAGAGTGCTTATCAAGCTGGTGGCCGAATCAGCCATGACAGGAATACCTTGTGGGCTGCCTGCTTTCTCTTGCTACCACTCAGTGCTATGATAATTCAGAGCTGTGTTCCTGTACCACTGAGTTTGCCAGGACAGATGGCTCTTTGCTGCCTTGTGATGTACACCATGGAAATTTGCAGATGCATCAGCCTGGTCTCTTTCTTGTAGCCACCAAAACATTTACCAGCATACCAAACTGGGAATCTGACCTTTTCTAGAAATTTAGCTGAGGGAGGGGGGGATGGACATACCTGGTGCTTGCCAATTAGATTAGACCGGCTGGCCAGTAAGCCCTAGGGATTTGCCTGTCTCTGCTTTCCCAGTGCTGGAATTACAAGTGTCCATCATCATACCTAGCTTTTTAAACATGGGTTTTAGGGATTGAATTAAGTTCCCTGTGCTTGCACTTGTAAGTGCTTTATCCACTGAGCTATTACCTCAGCCCCATGGCGATTTTTTTTTTTTTTTGAATGGAGAAAATATGGGTAAGTGTTGTCAGGAAGATGTTGAAAATCAGGAAAGATGGGAAAATGCATCAGAGCATTTCTGAGAAGGGGAAAGGTTGCTCTGGATGGCAAGAGGTGGACCATTTCTTGTTATGGTAGGAGGTGGGCTCATTGGTCTGTGGGACATTTAGTCTGTTGACTTCTCAGAAAGGGAGAATGTGAGAGAATTGAGGTTGTTTGCTGCTGGTAAGAAGGGAGGTTTTAGGAGCGTAGAATCGTGGAATGAGTGAAACTCTGAGGGCTAGTGGCAGCTGCTCCTCTTCCACCTGCTACAGCATCCTCTGTCTGCCCTGTGCTTGTGTTCTCTGGCAGCCATCAGCTGTGTGATTCAAAACATGGAGGTTGGATAGCTGGCAATGTGATTTTGGCAGATGAACATGATGTAAAGATTAGAGGGTAGAGAGGCTTACTGAAATGGTGGCTTGGAATCTGCACTGAAGAACAGAGCAATAGGTAAGGGCCCATGAGAAGCAAGAACCAAAGGTGTCAGCCAGCCAGCTAGCCTACTAGGTCAGAGTGAGGTTTGGTGGGAGTTGGTCAATCAGAGAGAAGTCCATGTGATTGTGGTCATAATGCCCAACTGTGTGCTTTTGCCTTTTTTTCCTTTACTACAAGGTTTCCTATGACTAGGTTGGTCCAAAAGTCACTGTGTAGCTTGCTTAAGTCACCCAGCTTGTCTCTAACTCTTGATCCTCCTGCCTCCGCTCAAGTGCTGCAGCGGCAGGTGTGCCCAACTTGGTTGGGGAATTTTTTAAAAGCAACAGTGCCTATGTGTTACTAACCTACAGGGATTCTGACTAGCTGGCAGGGTGGATCTTATGCCTTGGGAGGTTTGAAAGTTTTCAGGTAATTTTTTAAATAAGGAGGCATGGGAAACACTGAATTGGACATTTTGAAGATGGAGTAGTTCTAGGTAGTAACAGATTCCACTTATGCCTGGGTGTGAGGAAGAAAGGTCAATGAAGTTGTCGGGCCAAGGGTAGGATGTTGAGTGACTGTTCACGCAGATGTGGTTAGCACCTCATGGTGACAGTGAGTGGAACAGGGAGGGAATGTACACTGGTGGCCTGTGAGAAGAGTGTAGATGGAGGGTAAGAGCTTCAAAGAATGGGCTGTTTTCCTTCCTGGGATGTATAATATAACAAGACCTTGTCTTAAAACTCCAACACCAAAAAGCAGAAAGCCCATATTTAATGCATACAATTTGATGAACTTGGATATAGGCATATACATGATCCTTGCAGTTGAGTAATAGGACCCATCCAACATCTCTCATTTCCCTGTGTCTCTTTATTTCTGGTAAGAAGGGGAGATGTGTCTCCTCACTAAATGTGGAGGTATGTGGTATGGTACAGCAGACTGTACAAGGCAGATCTCTGTCTCTTGCTCATCTTACAGTTTAAATTTTACACTCATTGAACAACAACTCAACTCTTGTCTTTCCCTCTTATCCCTGGGAACCATTTCTACTCCTTGCTTCTCAGAGTTTGACTGTTTCAGACACCTTGCCTAAGGGAGGTCATGCAGTGTTTGTCTCTCTCTCTCTTTTTTTTTTTAAAATCCCTTTAAATTTTTTATTATTATTTATTCAATTGTGCGTGTGTGCGTATGTATGTGCACGCGCATGTGTGTATGTGTGTGTGTAGAACCACGGACGAATCGGGAACCACCATGGACGCCTCCACCTCCTGCCCCGGGATTCACACGCTCCGCCCTACCAGGACCAGAAGCGCAGGCCGCCCCCGCTTCCGCCTGGCATCTATACGTGGGATCTGGGATCCGAACTCAGGACCTTCTGCCTGCAAGGCAGAGGCTTAACCCCTGAGCCACCTCTCCAGCCCCCAGTGTTTGTCTCTTTGCGAGGGGCTTATTTCCCATGGAGTAACGTCCTTATATATGCTTCATGTATGCATTCGTGTATGCTCTTTTGCTTTTCTCTTTGCTGATGTGAGACACCACTTTTGATGCAGACAATTTCACATAGAAAGGGAGATTTATTTGGTTTACGGTTCTGGAAGTTACAATCCATTATAGCACAGAAGGCACAGTGAGTGGCAGAATCCAGAGGTAGTTCATGTCACAGCCCTCATTGTGGTGTCAGAGAGTGCAGAGCAACCTGGAAGAAAAACTGGAATAATGTCACAGTTAGATACAGGTGTCATCTTGATGGTTGAGGTTTCAAGTTTCGTAGAGAATTAGTAGTTAAGCCCAGAGTGAACCTGCAGGAGATTGTGTAGTTGATGGGGAAAACACAACCCAGAGTGGGTGGGTCTAGTTCCCAGATAGGTGAATAAAATGGAGGGAACTGCTTGAGAAAGTTGGCATCCTCTGTAAACTTGGCTAGACGTGTTGGTCTTGAACTGATCCTCTCTCCTTCACCTCCCAAATGTTGAGATTACAGGGGTGTTCCGCCACTTGTGACTGGACTTACTGAGATCTTGATTTCAGTGTGTTTAGTATACCTAAAAGTGGGACTGCTGGCTCATGAGCTTGGCATAGCAGCTGCACCAGTTTATAGCCCCATCTGTTGTGCACAGGGCGCTCTCTCCACATCCTCACCAGCACTTTCCAGCGTGTGATTTTTTAATAGTAGCCATCCTGTCAGGTGTGCGATACTATCTCTGTATTTTGATTCCTTGGTGATCAGTACTATCAAGCCCTGTCTCTTGAGGTCTTTACCTTTTTTTTTTTTAAAGTTGGATTGTTTAATTTTTTTGTAATGATTGGTTTGTAGAAGTTCCTTATTTAATTAGAATATTAACTCCCCCTCTAGGTTGCCTTAACTTTTGCAGGTTTTTAGTTTAGCACAGTTGCACTTGGTTACTCTTGCCAACAATGAATTGATTGACTAAATGTGTGTGTTTATTCTTGGTCACTGTTTTTGAACAGATTGTTTTTTTACTTTTAGTTGAATATTTCCAGTTGGACTTGTGACAAATGTCTGAAACCAAGTATGGGGTGACCAGGTATCTCCTGACTCTAGGGCACAGCTATGAGAGGACAAATAGCATTTTCAGGGCTAAGAATCTAGAGAAAACTCAACTCTACACCAAACAAAACTTGAAGTGCCAGAATCGGAAGATTAGACTGGAGGGAAATTGAATAGTTATGCAGCAACCTTTCTGAATGGGAGTGAGGAAGGGTGGTCCAGGGCTAAGAGAGCATAAAAAGGTTCCCAGGGATGTCTAAAGAAGTGACATCTTGGGGTGTGGTGCAGACCCAGGGTGTTGGCAGTGTGGTGTGTTGTGGTGAACTGTCCCCCGGCCTCTTTGGAAAGTGGAGCTGCAAGCTCACCCAGCAGACTGTGTGGCATTGACCTCTTGCCTGGGTGGGAGACATAGGTGCGGTCATGAACCAGGTGCTGGTAAGAGTCTGAAAAGAGTGACATGAGGGCACAGTGAGTGCTTTTCTCTTTTGAGGCAGGTCTCAGAGTTAAGCTTCCCCTGGCCTCAGTTCTTCTTCCAACTGTGTCAGTGTGGAGAATTTATTTCACAAGCAGAATTAATTCACAAGAATAGGATTACCTGAAGTAAGCTTCTTTAGCATCCTTTGTGATGTCTGCCTCTCTTAGAATCTGTCCTTACTTGATGTGAATTCCATGAAGGTAGAGAATGAATTCACTAAGCCCCAGCTTTGCTTGAGTGCCTGCTGTACGGTGAATGGTACCTTTGGAGTGAGTAGTCTAAAGAAGTGACATCTTGGGGTGTGGTGCAGACCCAGGAGGATGAACAGTTCATAGGCAAAGGATCAGTGTGACAGGTTGAAGAGAAGGCAAGATTCTGAATAACATCCTAACATCTTTGTCTACGTGTGTGTGTCCAGGTCAGTCCCAAGATAATGAGAAGGAGTTAGCTGCGCTCTTCCACCTGTGGTTAGAGACCAAAGACCAGGTCTTCTGTAAGGTATGTTTTTATTGTCTCATTAGGTTTCCAAAGCTGTCAAGTTAGTAAAAGTTTTCTAGTCTATTTACCTGCTAATGTTTTCCTTTTCTTCAGCAAGAAAATGAAGACAGCTCAGATGCCACAACTCCTGTCCCTCGGGTGTGAGTACCATGTTCTCAGGGATGGCGTACCAAGAACCCTGACTCATGCTGGGGTTCTGTTGGTACCTTAGACTTGTAATGGACTTAGGAGACCCTGGAGTGCACGGGCTCACGTACCTCCATATGCTAAGGAGAGCGCGCGTGTCTGGCATGTGGAAGAGGCTCTGAGCATGGGTTCTGAGGGGTGGTCCTGGTGGGCGTGGTTTTCCATGTGCCTTGCCTGAGTTCCTGCTTCGGATGCTCACTGAATTCACGCTCCTCACTTTACCTCTAAAGAAGTCAGCAGTTGACGTTGGCGACGTGCAGAAAGTTAGTGAGAGGGTCCCTGCTCATGTTTGGGTTCTGTTCTTGTTTTCTGTCTGTTGTGACTTGACAGATTGCAAACTGCAGCGCAGAGGCCCGTCTGAAATATTGCATAATTGGGGTTTAGAACTCAAGTTCTCAGTACTTTCTTTGGAAGGCAAAAAAACATACTGAATACAGTTGAGTCCTTTTTTCTTCCAAGGCTGACATTTTTGTTGTCATTAGATTGAGTTTAGCAGTACTGGAAATAGTAGATAAAAATGCCAGCCACACTCTGCCTACTCAAAGTGCTTCTGAATTTTAGAATGGGGTGATTTTGGAAATAATAAGTTTTATATGGTAAAAACTGAAAAGTGGATTTAGTGGGCATTAATTCCTTACAAAGGGACCTTTTTTTTTTTTTAATTGCAAAGGGAGTAGTTTTGGGTAGTGAGAAGAGATAATGGCTCTGTGGCTTACCTCATGATTTCAGAGATGATACAGAATTCTTTATGTTCCAGAAGAACTGACTATGTGGTGCGGCCCAGCACAGGAGAAGAGAAGCGGGTTTTTCAAGAGCAGGTATGTGCCATGTGGATAGGATAGAGCCTCATTTTCCCGGACCCAGTTTCTTGGGAACTTTTTTAGGTCATGGTTCTCAATGGGATCATCTGGTTCCTTTCGATTTTAATATCACCATATGGATCACTTTATTGTAAGGGGGCACTAGAGAGAGCGCTCCTGATTCTGACTTGGTAGCTTTCTGCCTTTTCTCTTGGTAGGAGCGTTACAGGTACAGCCAGCCCCATAAGGCATTCACCTTTCGCATGCATGGCTTTGAGTCCGTGGTGGGACCAGTGAAGGGTGTGTTTGACAAGGAGACCTCCCTTAACAAGGCTCGAGAGCACTCGCTGCTGCGCTCTGACCGGCCTGCCTATGTCACCATCCTGTCTCTTGGTATGTGTCATGTATTTATTATCAGAAGTTTCTTATTTTCTATACTCCCTGTACCAAACCTAATCCCTCACATCCTCCACCCAGGGATGGGATTGAGGGTCAGGCATAGTATCTGTAAGTTTGGAATCTGAGATGAGAGGGTAAATTCCACCTTAGAGAGTGATGCCAAGAATCAGTGTTTTCTTACTGCGTCATGTTCATACTGGTGTTGATTCAACTGCTCCGAGGCCAGCTAAGTAATTATTATAGAACTCTGCTTCTTTAAAGCATTTTTTGCTAAGTATAGTGCATACCTTTCATCCCAGCACTTAGGAAGTTGAGCTTACCAAGTTTGAGGCAACTGTAGGCTACATGGTGAGCTTGAGGCCAACTTCGGTCACATAGCAAGATACTTGTCTCCAAAAAAAAAAAAAAAAACAACAACAACCAAATTCTGGTGCCAAGCTTCCCTTTGGTAGTTTCATGAGACCTATGGATTCCTTCCCATATTATGCATGTATGTGTATGTGCTACGTCACACATGTGGAGGCCAGAGTATAACTTTGAGGCCTTGGCTCTTTCTTTCTGCCATCTGGATGCCAGGATTAAACTTGGGTCCTCAGGCTTATGGGAGAGTGCTTTTACCTGCCGAGCCATCTTAACTGGCTCATGTTCAGAAATTTATCTTTTTTTATCATTACGATTTTTTTCTTTCTATTTTTTTTTCCCACCACTCCTGGCGTTTCCACTGTGCCTGGCATATGTGGGACCTGGGATTCCAATTCAGTACTTTCTTCTAATGAGGCAGGGTCTTAACCTCTGAGCCTTCTCTCCAGCCTGTGTTGTTATATTAAATGACAGGACATAGTAGCAGGTGCGCTACAGTTTCTGTAACTTCCCAATGTGTTCAGTATTAGTGATTTGACTTGTCTTCAGCATCTGTAATAGAAAGTATTTGATTTCTGTCACAGCACCATAGTGCTAACGTGTGTTTCATTACCTTTGTTGATGATTAGAGGAAATGCTGAATTCTAAGGTGTCCAGGAGTGTGAAGGGTGAAGGTAATTCCAAAGGCAGTGTTTCTGGCCACTAGAGGGCAGTGTGCCCAGACTCAGCATTCAGGAGATGCTCAGAAAGGAAGCCACATTCCTGAGAGCGCCACCTTACCAGAGCAGGCCAGGGAGTGTTGTTCCTCAGTAGAAGCCTTGCTTGACCCTGGTCTTGGCCTTTTCTAATGTCAGTTCGGGATGCTGCTGCTCGGCTGCCAAATGGAGAAGGCACTCGGGCAGAGATCTGTGAGCTGCTTAAGGACTCCCAGTTTCTTGCACCAGATGTTACCAGCACTCAGGTAAGAGGGTGTGCTTGGCTTCATTCCAGAACACATTGAGAAAACTTGTTAGGAAGTATAAATGACACTTTTTTGCTGTGCTGCTAGAGCTTGAATCTCGGGCCTCACACTACCAGGCAAGTGCTTTACCACTGAGGTACTGTGTGGTACCTAACAAGCTTTTAAAAACTGTACAAAGAGGAGCTTGACATGGTGCCATGCCTCTGTAATCTCAGCTACTCTGTAATGCAGGAGGATTTGAAGGTTGAAGTCCAGACAACATAATACAGCTCCTGTCTCAAATCCAAAACCATGACCAAAACAGAAAATGAGATGGGAAAAGTATGAAGGATGCAGATAGTGGTGTCCAAAACACTTAATGTCAGTGAAGTACAAACTTGGCTTTAAACAGTCTGTCATCTTGCAGTGAAGGATGGCTAATGAGTTCAGATGCATCTTAGGTGGACTCAATTAGGCTGGAGTATGAGCTGTTTATCTAATGTTCATCCACTGGTTTTCCTGTGGACCACAGACAGCTTTATTCTTTTGGTTGGATTTGTTGGTACCTCCCTTTGTTCTGTTCCTAGGTAAACACGGTAGTGAGTGGCGCACTGGATCGGCTACATTATGAGAAAGATCCGTGTGTGAAATATGACATTGGTCGAAAGCTGTGGATCTACCTGCATCGGGACCGGAGTGAGGAAGAGTTTGGTATGTGGAGCCTGTGGGTAGTGTGCTTGACTAGGTGAGGGAAGCATCTGCCTTTCTGTTCTGTTCTGTCATCCTATTCTTCAGCATTCAGCCAGGATAGGCCTATAAAGACAGAATCCCCCAACGAGGTCTTTTTCTTTTTTAATCTGTATGTTTGTATCTGTATCTGTATCTGTCATCTCTCTATACCTGCCTACCTATCTGAAGAGCTAAAGCCCATGCAGAGGTCAGAAGATAGCTTTTAGAACTTGTTTTTTTCAGGCTGGAGAGATGGCTCAGGGGTTAAGATTGTGTCTCATAAGTAGAAGATCCTAAGTTCGGGTTCAAGGTCCCACGTAAAAATGCCAGGCAGAAACAACAGCGGCCTACCCGGCCAACCCTGGTGGGCGGAGCCTGGTAAATCCTGGAGCGAAGCAAAAAAGGAAGCAGAAACAATCCAGGATGATTCCCAAAGTCACTTGGTCCTCCACAGGGACACACTTTGACTTTTGATGCATATACACACACACACGCACGCACACACGCACGCACGCACGCACGCAAAATAAAGTTGAAAAAAAGTAGTTTTTTTTCTCTTTCCTCCATCATATGGTTTCTAAGTATCAAACTCAGGTCATCAGGTTTGCTCATAGGTGCCTTTAACTTGCTGAACTACCTGAACCGTTTTTTTTTTTTTTAGGTTTTGTGATAACTTTTTTTTTTTTTTTTCTGCTCATACAAACATAATAGGAGCCCCTGTCCCCTCCCTCCCTCCCACCCCTCCCTGGACCTCCCTGTTCCTCCTCCCTTTGTTCCTTCCTTTCCCCCCTCCCTCCCTTTCTCCCAGTACCCCCTTCCCCCCATTCCTGGAGCATCCTTTAATGAGTATATCAAACTTTCCTCTGGGTCCTCCTCTCTGATGAGGTATAAGGACTCAGTGGCATTTCCTAGAACTCTTTCTTGTGTTCCCCTTAAGTATAGGGACACTATTGTGACTAATAATCCCTTGCTTCTAAGGATCCTAGTGCCTTTAGTCCATGCTAGAATTTGAGGGGTCAATGATATACTGGTCATTGCGCAGATCATGCAGAGTCCTGTTATAATTGCTTCGGCCCTAACTTGTGTGGAGTATCTTGCATATCATGACTCCTCTCATCCTTGTGCTCTTACAATCTTACCGCCTCCACCTCCTTCTGCCCCTGGATTCGCACAAGCTCCGCTCTACCAGGACCAGAAGCGCAGGCCGCCCCCGCTTCCGCTTGGCGTCTATACGTGGGATCTGGGATCCGAACTCAGGACCTTCCGCCTGCAAGGCGGAGGCTTAACCCCTGAGCCACCTCTCCAGCCCCTGTGCCTGGAGTTTTTACATGGGATGTGGGATCTGGGATTTGAACTCAGGACGTTCTGCTTGGAAGGTAGAGTCTTAACCCCTGAGCCATCTTTCCAGCCTAAAGTTTCTGTTTTTAATAAGGCCCCTTAATAGCATGCTAAGGTTAAAATCTTTTGCCACTCTGTTTATAGAGCGGATTCATCAAGCTCAGGCAGCGGCGGCAAAGGCCAGAAAAGCTCTTCAGCAAAAACCCAAACCCCCATCTAAGGTGGTAAGTGTCCTTTTGAGAACATCTGCCTTAAGGTGTCTGGGTGAGGCAAATAACTCAGTGCATCTTTGTATTTGTGAAGGGACCTCCATGTCGCCTGAGGCTTATTTTTTCTCTTCCTTTCTAGAAGTCCAGTAATAAGGAGAGCTCTGTGAAGGGCCTCAGCAGTGGCCCTTCTGAGCAGAGCCAGATGAGCCTCAGTGACTCCAGCATGCCACCCACCCCAGTCACCCCTGTAACCCCCACCACACCAGCATTGCCCACTACCCCCATATCCCCTCCACCTGTGTCCTCAGTGAGCAAAAGTGGCTCTACTACTGTCTCAGAGCCAACGAAGTCTAGCTCAGGGTAAGTGTCTGCTGTTTTCCCCCTTAGCTCTTTCCCTGCAAAGGTCTTTCATATGCACGCTCTAAGTTTTTGCTTTTCCTTTTCCCTGCTTTCCTCCTAGTGTTCTTCTGGTGTCCTCACCAACAATGCCACAGCTCGGAACAATGCTTTCCCCTGCTTCCAGCCAGACTCCACCCAGCTCTCAGCCCACTGCCAGGGTCGTGAGCCACTCTGGCTCTGCTGGACTGCCCCAGGTGCGGGTGGTGGCCCAGCCCAGTCTTCCTGCTGTCCCCCAGCAGTCAGCAGGGCCACCACAGACTCTGCCACAGATGCCTGCAGGACCACAGATCCGAGTGCCAGTCACTGCCACACAGACTAAAGTAGTGCCCCAGGTAAGCAGGGGTGCTGCAGGTTATTGGAGACAAGGACAACAGACTCATAGGTGGGCCATTGAGTCAAACAGGAAGAGCCTAAGGAAGGCCTGGGAATCCTGGCTTATGTTGTGATGAAGCCCATTGAAATGCCTCATTTAATGTTCAAAGCTAGGAAAGCACTTTAGATAGTCTGTTGTACATGTTGGAAACTAGAGCTTCATTTCACATCAGGGCCTTGGCAGAGGTGGCATGTAGGTTTAAGGGTTTGTGCCTTAGCCAAGCTCTACCGCTGGTGACTATGTGATTGTTAGAGAAGATGCAGCTCCTCCTTGCCTTATTTCCTTTTTTTGTATAGAAAATGGGTAGAATCATTTTTGTGGTCAGAATGTAAGAATAAAATGAGATATCAAATGTAAAGATGTTGTGAAAATTACACAAGTATGAGAAACTGATAGCATCCATTCCAGAGAGGTAAGCCTTAAACCATGAGAGTGGGGACCTCTGAAGAATAACTTACGGGTAGAGATGCGGGGCTCCTGCTTGTAGGCTGGCCTCCATCTCCATGTCTAATTGGTCTCTTGGCCTCACATCCTGAACTAGGCAGTCGTGGCCACTGTTCCAGTCAAGGGGCAGACTACAACAGCTACTGTGCAGCGGCCTGCACCGGGGCAGACAGGGCTCACAGTCAGCCCAGTGAGCAAGCCGGCCACGAGTTCTCCTGGGAGCTCAACTCCAAGTGCCTCCACAACAGCTGTCATTCAGAACGTCACAGGACAGAACATTATCAAGCAGGTAAGTGGGCCTGGCTGGCCCCAGTGTTCTAAAGCCAAAGGAAAGACTGCTGAGATGGGGGGTTCTTGACAGACAGTACCTGCAGAGGAAAGGTTTTCCACTCATGGTTTGGAGGTACTTAAAATGGCTCCCTTACATTGCCAGCACAGCATCTAACATTTGGTGGTTGAGTTTCTCGATTTATAACATAGTTTTTCTGAGTTTATGCAGTTAAATTCCAGTGCCATATTTTACTAGGTTTCAGTTTTCCACTAGTGCAGATGGAATATATTGTGCTTGTTTCTGAATGTACAAGGAACTCATTTCAGTTCAAAAAATTGTACAGCAAACTGGCAACTAGTACTGTAACTGTGCTTCCTCTCTACCTCACTGTGCTGTGTCATTTATAGATATTAGCCAGCCTGTCCCCTGGCACTGTGGGTAAGTACTGTCATCCCCATTTTGTGGATGAGGAAATGGAACTACTGAATGATGAAATAACATTTCATTTAGCAATTATTTATCATCTTTGGGGAGCTTGGGTGTGTTTTAAACAGACTAAGTGCTCATCCTTCATAGAACTAGAAGACAAATAACCAAGTCAGAGGCATATAGTATGAAAGACCATGAAAGTTATTAGGTTGAGAGTAAAGTGCCTTGTGTTCTTTCAGCAATGAGGGACACAGCCTTTCTGAGGAGTTGACATCTGAGAGAAATAAAAGAAATTAACTTGTGCCATGTACTGGGAACATGAAAGAAAGCATTAGTGTGTAGGCTTTGAGGAATAACATATTTAAAGCTGAAGTTTAGTGCACGAGCAGTGGGTTTGGGGAAAGTGGCTAGTAGTTACATTATGTTGAGCTTTGATCCTTAAACTTGATGGGGAGCCATGGCAGGTTGTTGTGTGACTCTATGAGTGGAGATGTCCCAGGCTGCTGATACAGTGCACTGCAGGAACAAGACCACGCATGATGGGCAGCTGCAGTAGCCCAGGGCCTTCTATGAGGTGGTGAGAAGTTGAATAGTCAGTGCGGTTGGCTATGGCTGTAGAGTGAGCTTGAGGAAAGGGAGTTTAGAATGACCCCAACAGACTCCCCGGTTAGAGTGGGCAGACAGACAGTGGTGTCATTTACTGAGCTGGAGAAAAATTGTGGTGTAGAGATGGAGCAGATAGATCTGGGTTTTTGTGCAGGAGAAGCAGTATCTGTGGGGGGTGGTGCGCAGCTGTTAGGGAGATGTGACCAGACCAGGATCTGGAGTATTGAAGGGAATGTAAAGTGAGGAAGCAGAGACAGTACAAATGGGCAGTTTTTAGAAGATTTTGCTTCTGAAGACAGCAGAGAATTTGGGCTGGAGTGTGTAGAGGGGAGTAGAGAGAGAGAGGAAGCATGGGGGCAGTCAGGTGTGGTAGTTTTTAGGGTGACCAATGTCTTTTGTGTTTGCTTCCTATGGCAGTGGTTTAGTAGAAAGGCTACCAAGAGAAAGGCACCAAGTAGACCAAAGACATCAAGCCTGTTCCCCATAGGAGAAATTTGCCTTCTCTCAGGATAATGGTCAGCTAGGGAGTCTGCTCTAGAACCCTGCTCACAGTTTGCGCCCACACTACTGCTTGCTCCATGGCATGGCCTAACTGTAAATAGATATGTTTGAAATTCTAGGAGAATTCAAATATGAACCGACAGGATTTATTCTGAGTAATGATAGTATTGTGATTAGTTTCTTAGCTTAGAAAGCCCTTTTCTAGGTTAAAGATATAGCCATAAATATATCTTGGAATACTTTAAAATATTATGATTCTTTTGGGCTGGAGCTGTAGGTGTAGCTCAGTGTGCGGTCCAGGATTTAATCTCCAAGTATCTCTGGATAGACTTCATTTCCAACTCTATCCATGCTGCGATAGGTCTACCGTAGTTCCAGCTCTCTTCTCCCCACTTGCCCCTTCTACTTTACCAGCAGGCCTATCCTATTTTATCTTACTCCATACCAAGAATTCCCAGCTCTATGATAAGGTTCTCAGAATTTTTTGCTTTCTGAGCAATACTAAAGTGAATAAGGAACAAAGAAAGGTGTAAACCAAAACCAAAGCAGTCAAAGTGGGTCAGACCAATGGGGAAAGATCAAGGTTCCATCTGTGAGAACAATGAGATCTTCCTCCTTCCCCAAGATCCAGGCAGCTTTATACAGAAATATAAAGTAGGAGCTGAGGATCAGGTTCCATATTCAGGTGAAAAACTGATTAACGGAGAAGGAGATAAGGAAAATGTTCCTAGTTTCCAGTGCAGGCGCAGACCACCAATCTGTGACTGCAGAGAAGTCAGCCTCGATGAGGGCTTGCATACCTGGGCTGAGAGACAGTTTTACGGTCTCTCACTGTCACAGTTACACAAAAACCCTCTGATCTTTGACTTTTGCCTAAACTCAAAGAGGCACTCCAAAGCACTGGGTGGCCAGGCCAGCATTTTGTACTTTCATTTTTATGGAGAACTCGTAATTCACCATCATGTGTTTGTGCAAAGTTCCTCAGGTAATGTGAAATCCCTTTGTCAGTACAGCATCCTAAGTACCACATTCCATCATTGGCACTCTACATAGATAAAACAAGTTTGAAAAGTTACTACAGTTGGGTGGGGTGAAGGGTATTTGGTTTGTTATTCTCTTTTGTTTGTGTTTACCATTCAAAATAAAAAAGTTGAAGTTATATGGAGCATGTCCTCATGAGTAGAGACTTGCCTAATTCTGCTGAAAAACAGCTGAGTAGTACAAATCCTTCATCGGTGCTGTATTTCCCCGTCCAGGTGGCAATCACTGGGCAGCTTGGTGTGAAGCCCCAGACAAGCAACAGCATTCCACTCACAGCCACTAACTTCCGTATCCAGGGTAAGGATGTATTGCGTCTGCCACCCTCTTCCATCACTACAGATGCCAAGGGCCAGACTGTTTTGCGAATCACTCCGGACATGATGGCCACGTTGGCCAAGTCTCAGGTTACTACGGTCAAATTAACCCAGGACCTCTTTGGGACGGGAAGCGGCACTGCAGGCAAAGGCATCTCTGCTACCTTACACGTCACTTCCAATCCTGTCCATGCGGCTGACAGCCCTGCTAAGGCCTCTTCAGCCAGTGCCCCTTCATCCGCTCCAGCAGGTACCACTGTGGTCAAAGTAACTCCTGACCTCAAGCCAACAGAAGCCTCGAATTCAGCTTTTCGCTTGATGCCAGCCCTTGGTGTGAGTGTGGCAGATCAGAAGGGAAAGAACACAGTGGCCTCTTCAGAAGCAAAACCAGCTGCCACAATCCGCATTGTGCAGGGCCTGGGAGTGATGCCTCCCAAAGCGGGTCAGACTATCACTGTGGCAACCCACGCCAAGCAAGGAGCCTCAGTTGCTGGTGGGTCTGCAACTGTCCATTCTTCAGCTGTGTCTTTACCCAATATGAATGCCACCGTGTCTAAGACTGTTGCTGTGGCTTCTGGGGCCACCAGCACCCCCATCAGCATCGGGACAGGAGCCCCCACTGTGCGGCAAGTTCCTGTCAGCACCACAGTCGTATCCACATCTCAGGCTGTGAGTAACATTTGTGGTAAAGATTAGCCGCCTACTCAGGGAATTTGGGGGGTGGGAGTTGGAGTCTTGCTATTTAGAACTGTCTTGGAAGGTGGTATATGCATAATTGGTCCTAACTCTACAGCCTCTCTCCTCAGTCCTTCTGCCTCAGCTTACTGCGTACACCACCACGACTGCCCTGAGGAATTTTTCCTCGTAAGACTCTCTTAGAATTAGGAGACTTTCTAGTAGGGATGAAAAGTAAACCTCATTTAACCCTGACAGATTTATTTGCTATAAAAGTGTAGTATATGTGTTCATCTTTAAAAATATTAACAGATATTATCAGGAGTACAGGGTGAAATATGCAACATACTACAAAATGTAATATTCTTTCATCCCCATGCCTGAAGCCTCTAGGATGCTTGGCCTTTGTGCTTTTGCTTGTACACATTCTCTTCACTCCTCCTTCTCTTCCTTCCCTTCCCCTGGACTTCACTAATTTGGGGTTGGACTTTTCACTTGGTTGAGTTTATTATTAGTGGCTCCTAACCCATCTTATCTCTGGATGAGGGAGGGAACACCTGGAGAAGTGTCAGTTGTTATGTCAGTTGTTACCAGGCTGCCCTGCTATTTGTTGCCCCCAGTGAGCCCGCATTTACAGGGGATGCTGTCTACTTTCACTCTTAATTCTCATGGTCCTACTATGGTTTCACCACAGATACTGTATATGCCCAGTGTTATACTTTGTATTGTAGGTTACCTGGATGTATTGATTCTTCTATCCAAGGGGCTCAGAGTCTGGTATTGTGTCAAGTGAACACACACTTTATGGTTCAGATATAGGGTTGTTTTTTGTTTATCTGTTTGTCTATTTTTCCATGGTAAAGTAATTATGAACAATCACTTGAGGGAGAAATGGCTAATTGCAATAGACTTGGTCTATTAAAGAAATTGGATCAATACTTTCTAAAGGAAATATACTTGGTTAAAGGGGTCTCAATGGTGAATTGTACTAAGGGCTTCTGAGTGTTAACAGTAGTCTAAAATTTCTTCCGGTAGAAGCAGTGGGATCACTGAATTCATCTATGAGGTCACATGCTCCTCTTACCAAACCAGTTGTGGGCATGTCAATAAAAAAAACTTATACCAACATCTTTATGAACCTAGATTCAAAAATGCTTACAAGCCAATAATGTATTACAAAAAAATTAGACTTTCATTGTATTACTCAGATTTTACATTACCGTGACAAGATGACTAACATGAACAACATATGAGAGGAAGACTTTTTTTGGCTCGTGGTTACAATAGTTTCAGCCACAATTAGCTTTGTGGATTCTAGGTTAGTGGCAAGACAGAAAATCATGGGAACATGTCACAGAGGCTACTTATCCCATGGCAACAGAAAGCAGAGAGAGGCAAGAACTATGGCTCAGACACGACCCTCCAAGGCAGCCTCTACCTCCTTCAACCAAACCTCTCCTCTGAAAGTTTCCATTGCTTTCCAGACTAGTACGCCAAGCTAAAGATCAATCATTTACCATAGGAGCATGTGGGAAGCATTTCATATTCACACTATAATATTGCATTCCTGGCTCGCAAAGGCTCCCTAGACATCTAGATCATAATACAAAATGCAGTTTCCAAAATTTCAATAGTTCCAACATTGCTGAAAAGTCTATACGTTCCTGTAATCCTGGCATTCCAGAAGTTGAGAAGCTGAGGCAGGAAAACTGAATTAGAGGTCAGCCTGGTTTATATGAGAGATCCAGTCTTAAACAGGTCACCAACCCCCAAATCCAAATATAAAGCCTCTTCTGAAACTCAAGGTAGACTCTTGGCTGTGAGCCTAACAGGTAGTTGCTATTCTTCAGGTTGCATGAAAATGGGTGATGGTAGGTCAGATGACAAAGTAGCCA
Organism: Typhlomys cinereus; assembly: GCA_023101885.1. NCBI lineage: Eukaryota > Metazoa > Chordata > Mammalia > Rodentia > Platacanthomyidae > Typhlomys > Typhlomys cinereus. The sequence continues at coordinate 3,438,255 of JALPQD010000110.1, read as the reverse complement.
TTTTTAGGGACTTTCTGGGCTCTGACCTCTGGAATATTGGATCCTTGATGGGATTGGGGATCGAAAGTGTACTATTGCCACTTGTTTCCTGTAGGTGATGGTTGGTGTTTTTCTTTTATCTCCTCCTGTCCCATGGAAGCTGATTGCTCTTTCTCTGTAGGGGAAGCTACCTACAAGAATCACAGTACCACTCTCTGTGATTAGCCAGCCAATGAAGGGCAAGAGTGTGGTCACTGCTCCCATCATCAAAGGCAACCTGGGAGCCAAGTGAGTACTTTTGACAGAAGAGCAGCCTCAGTCTTTGTTGCTGTCATTGTGGATGGTTTATTTATTGAACCCTAGTGCTATTTTAGATGCAATGATTAAAAGCATAAAACCATTCTGTGTCTAGCTTACATTGTAGAGAAAGAGAAAAAGTTACAAAACAAGGAAGTTGGTGTGGGGTGCTGAGAGGGGATGGTGATTTAGCCTCAGATGGTAAATAAAAGGCACCTTCTCTTCGGTATGTGAATTGTGAACTTAAGATAGTTGGAGGATGGTGGTTTCCTGTGGCCTCTAATTTAAATAGGAAAAAGGGTCCCAGACAATCATTCTCAAAACAGCTTGTATGATAAGACTGTTTGGGGTGGGGGTTGTAGAGAGTTCTTTTTCTTTCTTAAAGACACAGGTATCTGGTTGGCCTATTGAGGCCTATTGAGGCTGGTCCAGCTGGGACACACTTCTGGACTGGGTTTCATTCTTGCTGGTCAGGGCAGAGAGCTTAAATGACGGTTCATCCACACTTCCACCAGAGTAAAGTAGAAGCTTAAAAGAAAGGTGGTTTCAGCACCAAGTTCTATTTGAATCCAGAGTGCTGGAGTTTTTACTGGGTACTAGACCTCTTTGTTGCCTTTAGTGAGTATGTGGCCTTAGTCTGAGCCAGACAGACCATCCCATGGTGTTGTCATCTTACTCCTGCTTTCTCTCCATAGCCTCAGTGGGCTGGGCCGCAACATCATCCTCACCACTATGCCAGCAGGTACCAAACTCATTGCTGGCAATAAGCCAGTTAGTTTCCTTACTGCTCAGCAGCTGCAGCAGCTTCAGCAGCAAGGCCAGGCAACACAGGTAAGGACCAGGGTGGATGGCTGGCTTCCTTGGGGCCCACTTGCAATGCACTGACCCTCTTTTCTTTGCAAACAGGTGCGCATCCAGACTGTTCCTGCATCTCATCTTCAACAGGGTACAGCTTCCGGTTCCTCCAAAGCTGTCTCCACTGTTGTTGTGACCACAGCTCCATCTCCTAAACAGGCACCTGAACAGCAGTGACTAAGAGAGGTGGCTTCGATAAGAGACCAGGCCCGGTGTGTCCTGGTGACAGAAGGGAGCGAGGAGGTCTCATCATTCCTTTGAGCTTTTCTGCCTGAGGCAGGCCAGCAGAGGGTGATGTGACTGTGGCCCAGATGCTGCTACCACACTCCAGAATGAAGCCCGGAGAACGGCCTGTCCGGTGATCCAGGGCTGCTCTGCACCAATCTGGAAGAGCATCTGCTAGAGTTGTGGATGGATGGTCATGTTACACAGGCTAAAGAACTCCTGGAAGTAGAAGGCCCAGCTGCAGAATGGGCAGGCAGTGAACACGCCTCATCCTATGTGAGGGTGGTACCTTTTAACTTCTGATCTTCTCTGATCTGTGGTCTGGATGCAAATTTTGTGTTCAGGAAATTTTGTGTAACTTATTTTTTTAAAGAATTTATTGTTCATCTTTTATTCAATAGAAACCTGGGCTTTAGTGCTCTTACTCTCTGACCAGAATGAGAGAATAGCAAGACGATTAATAGGTTGGTGGCTGACTTGATAACTACATAGTAATAATCAAGGGACTACCTAGTGGAGAAGTGCAGGCAGTGAGGTGATGTGGACCTCCAGAAGTAAGTGTAGTTTGGCACTACTTCCTAAGGTGGGTGCTGGGATCTCGATTGTGTCTGTACCTTCGCCTGCCAGCATTGTTCTGGACAAGTCTGTTCACATGAAAGTTCCGAGCTAGTGGGCAGAGAGTAGTGGGTGCCACCTGAGGTGCTGTTATCACAGTGCACCTGCTGCAGTTCAGAGAGTCCTAAGCTAGGCTCCTGGCTGGACACCTGAGTGGAATACAGGAGAGATGGGTGGCAGGTGGGAGGGAGGAAGCGGCTCAGCTTCAGAAGAGGTGAATCTAGGTTCAAAGTTGTTTATTCCTGGCTATTACACACTTCTCAGCCACCATCAAGCCACAGATAGAACTCAAAGTGATATTTTAAAAAGTCTTAAATACTTAAAAGCACTGGTCATTACCGTGTATGTTTCTTGAGGGGCAGGGGTGGGCGGGAAAGGTTTTTTTTTGCAATAATAGGGCTTCCCTGTCTCTTTGTGAAAGTATCCAAATTATTAAAAATTTATCTCTAATCTTGGAACCTTTAGTGGTTATCTTTTATGGCATCCAGTAGAGCTGGGGGAGCATAGACTGGAAATGGCCTGACTTAGCGGTATTTGGATTGAAGTCAGGTAATTTGGCAAATTGTCGAGGACTGGAGAAGGGTTAGGGTGATTTTTTTGGCTTCAAATGACTTTGCTATTTCATGTGATTCACAGCAATTCTGTCAAGTAGAGTTATCATTACCTTTTAGCTGTGAGTTGTGACTGAGTGGACGCTAAAGAACCATGACGAACACTTGGTTTTGGGATGCTGTCAGCTTCCATTTGTGTTGACTGGGCGGTGAGAGTGGGAGGCCTGGCTCTCAGCAGAGGTGACAGGCTGGGATGAGATTGCACTTTCGATGGGAGGCTAGAGGCCTGGTAGGGAATAGATTGGAATGGTGAGAGGTGGGGACTGTAGGAAGGGGAAATAAAGGCTTTTCACTGAGTGAAGAAGAGTTTGCCTGTGTTTACAATAGTCGAGGATTTGTAGATCATGTTTCATATAGCAAGAGACAGTTTCTATGAGAAGACAGAAGTTTGAGACCAGCTTGCACTGAGGTCACGTGACTCCCTGTCTGCTTTGTGAATGTACATGTGAATGTGCGTATCCTAGACAGATGTAAAACGTCAGTCTGTTTCAAAGTGCCAGTGTTGACTTCCTGGAAAGTCTCATTTTGGCATTTTCCATTCTATTCTTTGGCAGCACCAGGCAGGAAATAGGGCAGTTATGGTGGGTGTTTTGCAGAGAATAGGTTCTCAAAAATTTAATGTGACAGTCACTGAGCCTCTGAGGTTTTAGTTTGAAAGCATTTAGTAAAATTATTCAGAGCATTTATCCAAGAGAGTATTTGGTAAAAAGCATTCTAGGTCTTGTACTTCACTATCACATCTAAGACCATTTTGCCTGGGTTGATCACTTCAACAAAGGCTTCCCAAACCACTGTTAATTATCAAAATAAACCTTAATACTTTATATGTATCATACCTCAGCCCTCAATCAATAATACTACATTTAAACTACTTGCCATTATAAAAGTCTCAAATGAGTCCTCCTGTACTTCCAACTCTGAGAAAAGAGCCCGTTTTGTATGAATTGTTCCTAATGGATCTTTCAGTACTTGAGTGAATGTTTGAGTACTTACTCAGCTGGCAAATCTAGTAGTTCTCTGATAACTAATGTTTTTAGGTTATTAGTCCTACATGTGACTCAAACTCTGAAAGACTAACTCATGTAAGTACATGTTTTTTCCCATAGAGCATGTAGAGCTTTCTGGAAACCATTTCTGGATGTGTGAAGACTCGGGGTATTAAATCAGTCAATAGTGGAGTTGAAAACAGCTAGTGGTTATGCGATTTAGGCCAGACGATCTCTGAAGACCTTCTGAGCTTCATTGCAGGGGATTGTGAGGGTTGACTAAACTAGAATCCATCTTGGTTTAGTGTGCTCTACAAGGGTAGGTGTTTGATTGTGAAGACCCTTTCCCTTCAGTCTGAATGCAAAATCCTTTGTACCCAGGAGCTTAATGCATATGTTAGTTCTCTGTTTTTGTATCTTGGTTGGCTTTGTGCATTCTATTCTCCATTTTCTTTCTTTTTAAAAATTACTGTGGGTGGGGCTGGAGAGGTGGCTCAGGGATTAAGCCTCTGCCTTGCAGGCGGAAGGTCCTGAGTTCAGATCCTAGACCCCACGTATAGATGCCAGGCGGAAGCGGGGGCGGCCTGCGTTTTTGGTCCTGGTAGGGCAGAGCCTGTGAATCCCGGGGCAGAGTAAACGAGGAGGTGGAGGTGGTCCATGGTGGTTCCCGAATGCACCCATGGTTCTACACACACACATACATATACACACACATATATACACAGACATGCATAATTGAATAAATAATAATTAAAAAAAATTAAAATTACTGTGGGTGAGAAAGTGCCATGGTTTGTATGTGGTTGGAGGACAATTTTCAGGAGTCAGTTCTACCACATGGCTACAGATTGAACTCAGGTCACCAGGTTTACACAGTCATCTTAACCTGCTGAGCTCTTTTGCTGATTCCCTGTTTCCTCTTGGCTCCTTTGTTCTTGTGGTTTGTGCTCACTTACACACGTGTCATTGAGGACGGCAGGCACAGTTCTCGCCAACATACTGTTGGTTTCTTGCTGGCATTTTACTGCTCCTTACAAACATTGCAGTGCTAGTGCAAATGGGTATTTAATAAATACTTGTTGAGGGGAGTTAACAGGCTTAAAAAACAAAAAGTAAAGCAAACACATCCAGGACCAGCAGTGCAGCATCATGGAACTAGTTCACCAGTTCAGAGTCTGTGGCTTTTTGTAACCTGACATTTTTTCTCTGAGTCTCATTGTACAGACTTCCTGCGAAGTGATTTCTCTGATACGTAATGCCGAGGAGTCAGCTGAGATCCAGCTCTGGATCACAAACTAACTACCTAATTTTTAAAAAAATTACCTTTTACCTAAATTCATTTCTTGTCAGTAGTGGTATTGCAGTACTCTGGTATGATTAGTCTGGAGATTTTTAATAAGTAATATTTGAACCAACAAAGCTTATGGTTGGTTGCTTTAAAAAAATATATACAAGGTAGAATTGCAGCTCTGAGTTGAAGGCACTGTACTATCTTTCCACTAAATCCCAATGCCTTTCTGAGGAGAAAGACCTTGAGGGAAGAGGGACAAGCTAGCAAGAGCAGCATGATGCCCTGTGGGATTTAAAGCTGCTTTATCCATGTGGTTGCTTCCTGTTCTAGGCTTTCAGAGTCCAGAACATTAGAAATTGTTCATCCTTTTGAATGGATATTACTCTTAATGTAGACTTAAATTGTTCTCAGAAATCCAAACAGCAAGGCACACAAACCACCTGAAGTCTAGTTGTCTTATTCGAGCCTCCAGCTTTGTATACTAAATGAGAGGTGCTGCCGGGTCCAGTCCTAGGAGCCTGAGAAGGTGAGCTGCAAGGTGGAGGGACAGGCCACATTCATTCTGTCTGTTGGGGCCTAAAGGATGGGGTCTCATTCCTCATCTGAGCCGCTTAAAAGGGCAGATTGGTAAGTGTGATCGGACTTCAGCTTCTGGATTCCAATGATTTCTCCTCCTCCGTGTGTCCTCCTCCGATTCAGAAAGCTGTAATATACGAGCCACAGGAACTGATCAGTTGTTAAAGCTCTTTGTTCTTCAATCAGGGGTATAAAAGTATCTCAGAACCCAATGGTGGTTACATGTCTACACGTCGGACTTGAAAAAGGCCTCAAGGTGACCACAGTGTTGTGAGACTAAATGTAGACTTCCTGCCATCCAGCTGGTACACTGCCCAGGAGGCAGGGACTGGAGAAAGCACCCTCCTGTTTGGTCTGCGTGACACCTTTCCTGGGTCACCTGCTTCTGCTTTGAGTCTAGGGAAATGAGGACTTGGAAGAAAAAAAGAGCAAAGCTGGGAGCCCCAACAGCCAGATCTGTAAAACCACATGCTGAAAGTCATGTTTGCTTGCCATTTATTAGTTGACCAACATGACCAACATATATATTAAAGTATATATATATAAAAAGTATATATAAAGTAATATATAAAGTGTGCACATAATTTTAACAATACATAAAGTACTGAAGGCCAAATGGAGCAGTGTGGTCTAAAAGTGCTTTTCCTTTTTGCCCAGGCACAGTTAAGTGTGGGGACTAGATAGCTTTTACGTTCTGTGTGCCGCTAGAAGTCACTTGAGAGCACTTTGTGCACTGGCGTGTATTTTGATTTCTCATCTAGGAGGTCAGCAAAAGTATGGAAGTAGGGGATGGATCCAGGGAACTAGTGACAACAGGGACTTTAGTCCAGGACTGATTCCTGCTGTGAGTGTCCTCTTGCCACAGGTTTACAATATGTTGATAATGCATTTGAATTCTGGGTCTGCCAGTTGACCCAAACAGGTTGTTAACTTAGCCTCATCACCCCTCTTTTACAAGTGTGGTATACCCTACAAATGAAGAGTGCCTTGCGCAGTCTGGTGTGTAGTTGGCACTCGTTAAACAGTAAAAGCTAATCACCAATGCCTATGGTCTGGTTAGGAAAAACTTGCCCAAGTAAACATACCAGTAAACAAGACAGTAGTTGGCGGCTGTGATGCAAAGGGCGACCAGGTAGTGCCAGCAGAAGCACATGGTGATGAACATGATGTTGTTCATGTCTTTTTGGTCCCATTCAGGTGTTCCAAAAGGGGGAAATAACACAAATCCAATCTGGGAGAGCAGAAAAGACTTGTGAGGCGTTGTCCTGAAAAGTATTTCAGCTACCAGAGAGGTTCATGTGTTCTCTACTCTTCATGGTTCCCATACCTCAGTAGCATAGAAAGTCCTTTTCGTACAGTTAAGTTGTCCTTAGGTAAGTTTGGTTTCATTATAGGCAAGGTTTTTTTTTTTTTTTAAGCAAAATTTCAATGTTAGCATTTCATGCAAGTAGTACAGCAAATATCCTATATAAGGTACCCACCCATCAGTGCACCTGCATTACAGGTTAGTGGAGAAACTTGCAGATTAAAGAAGCCAGGACAGGGAGAAAAGTGCCATCTAAATCCCTTCCCGTTATATGTGCTGCATTTTCAGGAAACAAGTCACCTTCTGGAGTTCCTTGGGCATTGTCTATGGGCGTCTCAGCCAGATAGTGTGAGGAGCCTGGGTGTGCATAATCACCTGCCAGAACCAGGTTCCTTGAAGAATGAGGATACTGGTTCGGAAAAGTTCCAACACAATATTGTCCCGCAAGATCACTTCTAGGAAGACACTGATACTCGCTCCAAACAAAGCAAACAGCAGGAGTGAGTGGATGTGCTGGTCCAGAGGAGGTCGGTGGTGAACATGGTAGTAGAAGAGAAAACCTGACACAAACCAGATAGCTGTCAGAAATTTGCTTGTTTCTACTTGAAAGGATTCACACTGGGCTTTCCTTTTATTGAAATTCTTTCCTCCACTTGTCTCAAAGCTAAATTCTTCAGCATTCAGGAAAACTAGTTTACATGACATTATGGAGCATGCATGCGTGCGTGTGCACACACACACACACACACACAGGCACACAGACTTTTTGTGGGTCTGTGAAGAATATCAAAGACTATCTTCAAGTGTTTGCAGACTGCATGGTAGGACTCCATACAGGTGGGCAGGTTGGGTCACTCTGGTGTGCTGATTTGTAATGGGCTGCTGAAATTCAGTTTTGCCCCCAATTACCCTTTTTCAACTCTTGACTGAGGTATAAATTAGGAGAAATGGAATTACAAAGTGCTTTCTCTGCAATAGTAATGTGAGGTAGTAGAATACTCACCTAGCAGGTGGGTAGTGGTGTTTGTGTGTGTCATCTAGAAGTCTATTATAAAGACTTGGTCCCATCACACACACGCACACACAAACACACACACACATATAAGCATACACACCACAGAAACATGCACATACCATACACACAAGCACACTCACACACACACACACACACACACACACACAAAAAGACTTGGTCCCCACGGTGGTAGTCGTACAGGTGCTGTGGACTATGGCAGGGCTTATTGGTGGTCTGGTTCATTGAGGGTCTATCCTCACAGTAATTCAGTAGTTCTGAGGTTTGTAATGGGATTGCACAGTCACGCCTTCTCCATGGTAACATTCAGCCAGTCTTGGGCATTTTGCGTGTTATGTGTATGTTTGCCTACATTTACCCACATGGAGGAGTTAAATGCGTGTGAAGTGTCGCTGGTGGCAGCAGGAGGGTGGAGAGGGTCTGTACAGTGTTAGCCAGAAGCTCTGTTAGCCTGCAAGCTCAGGCTTTTCTGGGCTACTTGATAGAACTTGTCATCTGGACCATTCAGAACGCAGAACTAACTTAATTCTATTCAGGTTTCAGAAGTGCTGAGAGTTAGTTTCCTGGGGGAGATCAGTACTTTTCCATGATTTCTTTTGTAGTTTGAGCTCTCATAAATTCAATTCATCTGTCTCGCCTCCCCTCCCTCCATCCATTCCTCTCAAGTTACCTTCACTGAACACTGCCATAGCCAAAACCAGTCTGTCCATCCCCAGAGGCACGATGTTGGAGAAAAAGTAGGTGAGCATGTCGGTGATTCCCGAGACAGCAAAGAATAGGTACATGGTGCTGTGTTGCCAATTCATGAGCTTTACCCAGCTATTCTCATTGTAGAGGTGGAGGTGGGGCCCATCTGGAACAAACTGCTCTGCTAGGATTCCTGCCAAGAAACAAGAATGGGAAGTGAGAAGAAAAGCAGCGCAGAAATAGCCCAAAGGCATGAGCCCTGCCCATGCAGGGGACTGGGCCAGCTGGTCAGCCCACTGCTGCCTCCTCTCCGCAGCCTCAGGGTCAAAGGTCTTTGCTGAGAAGCTGTGGAGATGTTACCCTTGTCGCTCCTTTGGTGACAGGAGGCAGCTAGAAAACAGCATACACTGGACTCGAGGAATCTGCCCCACAGCAGAGATAAAGCAGAGCATTACCCTCTAGGTGATTCTGTGGGTGAAACTGACAGTGCAGAGATGGAGCGGGAGGAGCACTGAACTGAACATCTGCGCATGCCTGTGCAAGGGAAGCAGCCCCTTGATGGTTTGAGCAATCTGATGAATTCCTCTGACCTGTGTTGAAAGTCCACGTGTCTAAGGAGTCAGGAATGGCGCCTGGTGACTTGCAGTTGTTCACACGTCCCTGTCTGTTTCGTTTTGGTTTTATGAGCTGGTCTCACTCATCTTGCCATCTTCCTGTTCTAAGTGCTGAGTGGCAGCTCGTCCTGTCACCTTGGGCTTCTGTCCTACTCTCCTACCGCTTTAGTTTTATTATTGTGTGTGTGTGTGTGTGTGTGTGTGTGGTGTGTATCAGCACTATGCATCCCTGTGACAGACCAAGGGTGACCTTGGGAATCGTTCTGAATTTTGCTTCACTCTGGGATTTCCCAGGTTCTGCCCACCAGGGTTGGAAGTGTAGGCTGCCCCTGAGCTATCTCTCTAGCCCTCTCTTTACCTCTTAAGAAGGCAGGTTTGTAGTTTTGGGAAGCCTGGAAGGCTGTCTTCCCAAATTCAAATTTGTTTGAATTCACATGTAAGCTATTAGAAGTTTGTGAAATGACCTAGTACCTCTAGAATGGAGAGCCTGTGAAGCAGGGACTATGTGCGGTTCCAACTGTGTCCCCAATACTCAGAACAGTGAATTCCTAGCAGGAGCAATAGAGTTGTTATTGAGCACGTAACCACTTTGATTCAGTTAAGATGCCAAATACAATGTAGGCTTCTTAAGAGAGAATTGATGCTGTCCTGACCATATGATCCTGCCACTCATTAGCTCCAAAAAGCTGTTGGGTGCCCGGATAGAGAGAGGAAAGCTGGATGAAACAACTGCGCAACTTCTACTAGTGTTAGCCTTTCATTCCTTCCCTCCCAGAGAACGGTGGGTCTCAGGCAGGTTGACCCTGAGGAGGAACGCTTGTTCCTTTGTCTATGTTGTCGATGGAGCTGGTGAGGAAGCGGGGAGGAATCATCCCGTATAGCCTCTGAGGCTTCTTTTGGTCTCCACGGCCTTTCCTACTGACCTCCCTGTGGACCCCACGCCCTAAGTGCTTGAGATCTGAGGAATGGAAGATGCGCTGCTTAGGTTCTAGAGGGACTTCTAGGTGGAAAAGGTGACTTCTCTTAACCCTGTTTGGTACTTTACCTTCTGCATACAAAACTGCTTTCTAAACGTGCTCATTTTTAAAATACCTGTTTGTGTTTTGTCTTTTTCACACAGTACATGTTCTGTTCTTACAACCTTCTGTACCAATGCTCTTCTGGGGCAAAGAATATAGTTTACTTGAGAGTTTTTCTAGAGTAAATATGTAAGGTTCTATTGACCGAATATAAAGCTTTGAACACAATGGTTATTAATAAAAACAGTCTCGTGGGCACCTAAAAATCTTACTGTATTATCTCTACCATTGCAACATGTACATCACAGGACCCAGAAAGTGCATTAAAGTTTCTAGGTGTGACGAGAAGTTCTATGGGCCAAATGGTTTCTGCTCTTACCAATGACGGCAAACAGAACCTTGACTGCGCCTTCGATGATCTCAATGCGCTGTTGCTGATGGCTCAGTCTGTTGTTCTTCAAGCCCTTTTGGTGAAAGTACTTCAGCGGGTACTTCACGGACCACCACAGCCCAAATATCAGGAAGAAGCTCCCCGGGAGGGCGTGGCCTTTGAAGTTTGCCATCAGTGTTCTAGGACACCTGGAAAATAGACAGCTATCAGGTGGCTGAGTGTTGAAGATGTAAATGCGCCTCCCCTCCCACAGATGTGTGTGGTTGGGGGAGGTGGCACATGTATGTGGAGGCATCATTCCTCAGATTGCCATACACCTTATTTGAAGACAGGACATCTCAATAAGCACATGAGGCTGGCTGACCAGGGAGCTGCCAAGAGCTGCCTGGCTCTTCGCCAGTGCAGGGATTCCAAGTGTGTACCAACACCATCAGCTTATTTATGTGGGTTTGGTAACTGAACTCAGGTCTTTGTGCTTGGAAGGAAACCCATCTCTCCTCTGTATTTTGAACCAGGCGTGATGGTGTACTGCATATTAATAATCCAGCACTTGAGAGGCAGAGACAGGAGGATCACGTGTGTAGCCATCCCTGGCTACACAGTAGGAGTCTACCCATGCTACATGAGACCCTGCCTCAAAAAACATAAAGCATGAACAATTCTCCTGTATCTTGTCAAGAAGCAAAATAGATGGTGCCTAGGGATTCCAAATCAAGCCATGCCAAGAAGGATCCGCTCATTCTCATAAGCCTTTATTTCACTGTAATCTTTTTGTCTTTTTTTTTCCCCACTGTAATCTTATCTGTCAAGTTAAGGGATGGAGAGATTGTCCCTGGCTCCAAGTTTTTATGAAAGAAAAGAAGTGGTGTGGAGAGAAGAGAGGAAATGTGTATGGGGTTCAGGATCGAGAAACCTTCCTAAGCATGGACATAAAGGAGAAAATGAGGGGCTGGAGAGGTGGCTCAGGGGTTAAGCCTCCGCCTTGCAGGTGGCAGGTCCTGAGTTCGGATCCCAGATCCCACGTATAGACGCCAGGCGGAAGCGCGGAAGCGGGGGCGGCCTGCGCTTCTGGTCCTGGTAGGGCGGAGCCTGTGAATCCCGGGGCAGAAGGAGGTGGAGGCGTCCATGGTGGTTCGCGAATTTGTCCGTGGTTCTACACACACATACACACACACACACAACACACACACACACACACACACACACACACACACACACACACACACGAGCATGCGCGAACACATGCACATGAGTACAGTTGAATAAATAATAAAAAATTTTTAAAAAAGAGAAAATGAGAAAAGAGATTCTACTACATAAGCATTTGTATATCAAAAAGATCAAAAGGCAAATAACAAATTGGAAAAAAGCAACTACATTACATATTAATAAATTGGAAATTTACTAATTGGAAAAAAGCAACTACCTTTACATATTAATAACAAACAAAGACACAATTCACAATATAAGCTGATGATAAATCTGGAGGTGTACACATATAAGCACAATGCCATTTTTTTTAATCTAATGGAAGAAGGCTTGATGTGGTACTCCTACAGATGAATATGGCCAACCCATCCAATTTTGTAAGTCAATTATAGAAATACCAGCTTATGAGTGATTTCAGACATTAGTTGCTTTATTCCCACTTATAGCTTCATGAGAACATCAGTTAAGATAAAAAGGTTATTTTTCTTTGAAACCTTGGTGGTGACCTAAATATATAGGATGAAAAAAATTATGAAAAATTCTTCAGTTGCACTCAGGTCCCAAAACTAAACATTCACATCCATGTTATGTATTAAATAAAATTCTTAGGTTGTTTAAGCCACTTAGAGCTAGAGTAAAAGTTCAGCATTGTAAGGTCTAGATCCAACCTCTTTGAAATTTAATTTATTTATTTTTTGCTTTGTCTGTCACTGTCATGGTACTGACAGGGTCTTGTAGCCAGGCCACAGGACATTTCTCTATGTTTGATATAGGCCCTAATCAAGCAGACACATCACACCTCCACCAGTTCTTCAAGGTTGGAAGTACGTGGGCAAGTTAAAGCACTTGCCGTGCATGCAAGAGAACTGGGGTTCTATTCCCTGGATCCCACATACAATGCCTACTGGGTATGTGCACTGCCTGTAATTCTAGTCTCAGAAGTTGGAGCCTAGGAATCACTAGAGTAAGCTGGTTAGTCAAACTGGCCTTAATGGTGAGTTTTGGGTTCAACTAGAGACCCAGGCTAAACACAGTAAGGTGTAAGAGCGATTGAGGATGATTCTAGATATCACCACCCTCCTCCCTCACAAGCATGCACACACATACCCTAACTCACACATGTGCATACCCCATGCACACATATATGTGAAAACAAAGAATGGAGGTGCGGTAAAATGGTGCATGTTCTACTCAGGTCAGTGGATGTCCCTCCATGATCACATGGAGTGTTGGCAGTCACAAGGGAGCTATTCAAACAAATGTTCTTCCTACCCACCTTACTGAATTTGCTGTTCGGTTCTCATGTTTTTTGATTTTCTTGAGTTATCTATCACTCTGTTCTCTGGTAGCTTGCTGTGCTTCCTTGAAGCAGTCGTTTTGAGTTGTTTGTTGGTAATTCATAACTCTCCTTATCTTTGGGGTGGACCATTGTGTGAATATATGTTGGTCTCTAGTGAGGTTGCTTCTTCAATCATGTCAAGTCTTATGTTGCTGTTTTACATTAGAAGAAACAACCACTTCCCCCAGTCTTTATGGGCTACCTTTGGGAGATTAATGCCTCCACCAAACAGCCAGGTTAAAATTTCTCTTCTCCTCTCCTTCCTTTTTCCTTTCCCTCCCATCCCCTCTAGTCTGCTCTCCTCTTCTCTCCTTTCCTCCCCTCCCCTGCCCTCTTCCTTCCTTCCCTCTCCTTCCCCTTGCACAGCAATCACTTTATTGATTAAGTCATTTTTATTTTTGAAGAATACTCATGCACTGCAAAACCTTGTTTTGGTCAGCAACAGAGTACATATGCAACAGTGGTCCCATAAGATTATATTGCCTAGTAACATGTAGCTTTCCTTTGTGTAAATACACTTGATATTTGCCCAATAATGTGAAACTACTCAATGATGTATTTCCTAGAACATATCCATGTTATTGTCATGTATTTAGGCTGCATATAGAACTGATTATTCTACTTTATGTCCTATGTTACTGATAAAAAGTCAATCAAAAATCATATCATTTCCTTTAGTGTAGTGAGTCATTTTTTATTCCACTCTCAAGATTTCCTTGTTGATCTATTTTCAGACACTTGATTATGTGAGTTTCTCTGTGTGTTTTTAGTTCTGAGAGAGGGTCTTGCTGTGTAGATCAGGATGAAGCAGTTCCCATGTCCCAGCCCTTAAATTCTTGGCCAGTCTGCAGCTTGCCAGACTGAGATTGCAAAGTGAGTATTGGTGTGCATGGGACTGCAGTGCAAGCCAGCAAAGCTGTGAGTCTTCCTTCCTCATGGGCAAGTTTTCATGTCAGCAAAACCAAGAATTTAAGGTCCTTTAGTCAAGGCTATGTGTCTTCCAGACCTGACACGTTCATGACTGTCTATCTTAGCAGTCATTGACTGAGCAGAGATGGATAGAAGCAACAACTGACCTTATTCCAAGAATAAGTGCTTTTGAATTTGTTGTTTGCATGTGGTTGATTTTTAGTCCCACAACATGGTCAGTTTTGTCTAGTTTTATACAGTTACTTATTTTTTTCTTTTGCAGAAAGAAATTGCCCACATCTTTGTGTTGCTATGGCTGCAAAGCCCTCCTGCCATTGTTTTGTTTAATGGTTAACTCAAGTTCCTTTTAGGATCAAGCTTATCTTACTTAGTACCTTATTTTATTAGATTTAAAGCTACAGAAAAACCAGTCTTGCAAACGCATGTCAGACCTTCAAGGACTAACCGATTCTCCTTCTCTCTGTCCTTCCTTGTTGTTCTGAATGGCTGCCTTAAAGCCTAGTGCAGATAGATCCTTATCTCTATCTGTGTACTTACCACCTGTTTGTCAGGCTCCATTCTACTTTTACTTGGTCTAAAGTTCACAGCAGAGCATGTAAGGACCCAAAGCTAGTCTGTAGAGAGGTCTTTTAAATTGGCGCTTGCAACATTGATTTGATTGTGGAAAGAGAGAGAAGAGGTGGGTTTCTAGATTGAATGAATGGATTACTTCACTAGATGAGCTATGCTATAAAACAAATGATAGAGTGTATATATAGGACGAGCCAGTTTTAGTAAAAGGAGAAATCAGATGATAACTAATTTAAGTAAAAAAGAAAAATTAGGCTTCTAATAATTTGGATAATCAAACAGGCTAAGCCTCTTAGGGATCCGGCTTCAAAAAATAGCTTAAAGCATTTATTTAAAATAAAAGTAAATACTTCAGTGATATCCCCCTGCTATATACAGGTATAGTGGCCACTGCATAACAGAACCTTTCACTCTATTGAAAAACTCATTTAACAAGCAAAGATCAATTTCCTTATTTCAATATATATACTGCTTTTGATATTTTCATAAGGTATGGCATGGCAGGAGTGTGAAGTGGAGGGAGCTGTGCGTTAACTGTGGCAACTCCCAAGCTTGAAGGCTAGACAGCCATTCCTTTCCACCTTATAACCAGGGACACAGCTGGAAGAGGAACATAACCAATTGGAAGGTCAGGCTTGATTTTTCTTGTGCTCCTTTTTAACCTTTTTGCCAGTTTACAGTTCCAAACACCATGGAAGAAAGAAAAGGTAGGAGGTGTGAGAAAAATAATGTAATCACTAAAAAGGATGATTTATGTCTACACCAGTTCCCCAGTAGGGTTTTTTGTGAGATACTGTTGGCCGAGATGAGCAGGAAAAAGGGTCTAACACAACCCACTTCATGTATTAACAACAATGTCCCTCAAGTATGTATGTATAAACGTGTGTATGTGTGTGTGTGTGTGTGTGTGTGTGTGTGTGTGTGTATACACCTGAAAAGAAAGTAACATAGAAGACTATGAGGGGAACTTAATGATAGTCACAAATCATTTCTGGCTATCTACCTTCTACATGAGGTTATGATCACACTTTTTGCCCTTTCTGGTTGGATGGAGCCTTGAGATTAGTTCCTACCTATGAGCTGTGAGAAATGTCATATGCTGTCTTCAGCTAAAGCATGTAATTGCCAACTCAACACCCCTGGGACATTTTTCCTTCTCGACAGGTGTTCATGGTAGTAGCCCTCATTTGCAGAATGAAAAGAGAGGGGGTAGAACCCTAAGGAAACCATGACAAATACATGAGGGAAAAAAAAAAGATCAGGGGGTTGGAGAGATGGCTCAGGGGATAAGCCTCTGCCTTGCAGGAGGAAGGTCCTGAGTTCAGATCCTAGACCCCACATATAGACGCCAGGCGGAAGCGGGGGTGGCCTGCGGTTCTGGTCCTGGTAGGGCGGAGCCTGTGAATCCCAGGGCAGAGTAAACAAGGAGAAGGTGGAGGCGTCCATGGTGGTTCCCCAATTTGTCCGAGGTTCTACACACACGATACACACACATACGTACATACAATACATACATATACACGCACACACACTCACAATTGAATAAATAATAAAAAAATTAAAAAAAAAAATCAGTTGTAACCAACCATTGAGCTTTGTGGGCTATTTTGATCCTGTGTAACCTGCTCTGAATTACAATAGTTTAACATAGTTCATGGGGCAGTTTACAGAAAGGACTGAAAAAGCCTTATTAAATCTATAGAAGAGGACATGGTACTGTAAGAATGGCAGAAATGGTGCAAAAATGTGCTTTAGTTTGTATTCGGTTGATGTAACAGAATACTGGTAAGCCAGTCTGGTAATTTATAGATAAGAAATTCATTTGAGTCATGGTTCTAGAGTATGGGGAGTCCAGTACAAAGGCACTTCCATTGCAGAAGCAAGAAGGAAAAGCAAGTGCTTGTGAAATAGAAAGCATGAACAGTCTTGCTTTTTTTTTTTCTTATTGTGCCAAGTGCTTTATACCAGCTTTTCAGTGGATTATCTCATTTAATGCCTATAATAACTTCATATCCTTTATAGATGAGGTGCTAAAGTTTATAAAAGTCATCATATTAGCAGGTTCTTATCTTTCAATTTTTTAATTACATTTCTGACAGTTTCATACATGCATATTAATGCATTCCAATTACTCTGCCCTGCACTTTATTTTTTTTAATTTTTTTACTATTTATTATTTATTCAGTTGTGCGTGTATGCGTGTGTGTGTATGTGTGTGTGTGTGTGTGTGTGTAGAACCACGGACGAATTCGGGAACCACCATGGACCGCCTCCACCTCTTCCTTGTTTACTCTGCCCCAGGATTCACAGGCTCCGCCCTACCAGGACCAGAAACGCAGGCTGCCCCTGCTTCTACCTGACCCAGCATTTAGGATTCAAATTCAGGACCTTCCGCCTGCAAGACAGAGGCTTAACCCCTGAGCCACCTCTCTAGCCCCTCTGCCTTGCACTTTATCTCCTTCCCACCTCTGTCAGCTCCTCCTTCTACAGATCTCTTTCCTATAGTCATGACTTTTGTTTTTGTGTATCCCACTGAGTTTAATCAGGGTCATCTGTGACCAGGGTTTTGGGATTATCCATTGGAGCCTGGTGAATTCTCCAGTTGTGTACCTGGTTAGATACTGTGTCTTTCCTTCTCCCAGAATCTATTAGTTATCAACAGTTCAGCAATAAATGACATCATAGCTGTTTTCTGGGCTGTCTAGGCCCCATGCCACCAATCACGGCTGCTGTGGGTTCATGCTTATCGCGGATGTTTCCTGCTTAGAAGATGGCATTTCCGGAGGATATTGTTGGGGCTAGAGTGGTTTGAATGGAGGAGGGGAGAAAGACAAAAGAGGGGATGGAGGAGGGTTAAGCAAAATGAATGGGATATGAAAAGGCACAAGAACAGCTATTATCTTGTAATTCAGTAAAAACCATAAAAGTTTGATGGCTGACACCGTCCTTGGCTAGATGATGATGTTCCAGAAGCAATGTTCACAAAACAAAAAAGTCCTATTTCTGATGACAACATACACCTTGGATGCAATAGATAGGAAAATCAAGCTGGGACAGGACTGGAAAAGCCTCCTCCCTGCTGGTTAGCTGTAACAGTGCTGGCGATGCTGTGCGTGCTGCTGAAGAGAAAGGCATCAATTTCTTATCCCACTTTGAACTCTACGAACTACAATACCAACATGCCAGGCAAGATGTGTCTACCAATACAATCGTGGCACCTCCTTTGAGAGTGACCCACCGCTCCCTGATTGGGTTTGAAGCCCACTTCCTCAGAGGGGATTCATGCCTGCTACTATAAATCCACTGAAAAACCTTATGTGCCCCTAGGTTTTAGTGGGAAACCTACTACTGCTGAACCTGAACTGACATAGCACCAAACTGCTTGACAAATACCTGTGTTTACTCCTACTGAGAAAGTCTACTTATCCAGAGAAGCCTCTTCTTGCAGTAGAGGGAAGACAATGCCGAGATTCACAGCCGTATGAGATGCTGAGAATAAGTGACGGTTGATGATTCAGTCCTAAACATGACATTTATAACACCCCCTGAAGGCTCGGGAATCATCACAGAAGAGGGGGAGGAAAGATGTAACACTGCTTTTATATCAACTCACTCCCACTATAATGTGAATCATTACCGAGGGCTCTACGTTCATGATCCAATTGTCCCACCTCCTAATACCTGTGCAGTAGACTTCAAACTTCTAACACATGAACTTGGGAGACACACCCAGCATAGAGAGCTCACTGCAAATTCTATCTGAAACTGCCCTGGTGCCCTGTGTCCTCACCATTATCAAACTGATACACTTTCTCTTTGGAAGTTGGGGCAGGGGCTAGCTTTCTATTAGGTAGAAAGGGAAAGGGCCTCCTGCTTCTCTCTCTTTAAAGCCATCCTTTCTGCTATGCGATTCCCACCATAATGGACTATATCTCCTCTGCAATCATAAGCCAAATAAACCTCCCTTTCTCTCCTCTGTTAAACGTAAGTATTGTCACACAGCAAAAAGAAGAACAAACTGCAATATTAGATCTTGTTCCTATTTCTGCCATCTGTCTCTTCAAAGCTTTCCAACACGCTCTAAACTCTTCTAGCTTTTAGTCATTGCCCAGTTCCAAAGCTGCTTCCACATTCTGTAGTGCTTGCTATAATAGCATCCTGTTCCTGGTGTCAAAATCTATATTGGTTTGTGAGGACTACTATAAAAAGGACTACAAGTTGGATGGCATTTATTTTCTCAATGTTCTGGATGTTAGAAGTGAAGATGTTGGGAGAGTCAGTTTCTCTTGAGGCTTCTCTTCCTTGCTTGCTTATGGTATCTTCATAGGGTCTTTCCTCTGTGTATGACTGGGTCTAAAGTCTCCTTTTATGACTTTTTTCTCAAGACAGGGTCTCCCTCTGTAGCCATGTCAGCCTTGAATATATGGCAATCCTCCTGTTTTTGTCTTATAAATTCTAGGATTACTGGTGCGAGTCTCCATACATGGCTTAAGTTCCACTTTTTATAAGGAAACCAGTCATATTGGATCAGTGTTCTAATTACCTACTTTGTACTTTTTCCCCCGAGGTTCAAGGCAGAGTTTATTAGAGGAGAGGAAGAATGGAACTCACAGGCATGGAGTCTGTGAGGGGCAAGAGAGCCATCTGATGCACTGCACCAAAATGTAGTGTTCTCGTGTCTAGGAATAGAAGCAGGAGAGCAATGTAAGAGGGATGAAAGAGGAGAGAAAGAATAGAACTCACAGACGTGGACTCTGTGAGGAGCAAGTGAGCCAGGACTCACAGACTCCAAACATGGAATCCACGAAGGGCCAGGAAGCCAGAAAGGAACTCATGGACTCCAGATGTGGAATCTATGAACACAAGGGAGCCCTGAACTTACTTTTTAAAGACTGTCTTTTATATAGGTTTGTAAAATGGGAAGACATAGTTCATCCAGTAACACCACATTTTATTTCTGTATTTATCAATTAACTGACATTTCCTTTTTGGTTTTTCAGTAGTGCTAAGGACCAAACCTGGAGTCTGACATACAGTAGGCAAATGCCCTTCCACCGACACATGCCTGAGTCATTCACATATATATATATATCATATATATATGATATATATATATATGAGATATATATGAGATATAAATAAATATAAATGTGATAAGGGTTTTGCCATGTAGCATAGATTGGTCTAGAACTTTTCATCTTTCTGCTACCTCCTATGTGCTAGGACCATAGGTGTGTCTTCACAGGCCTGGCAAGCTATTCCTTTCAATTCCTGGGCAGTTTTTCCAACATAGGAAAAGGGTAAGTTTTTGAAAACTCTCTTTGCATAGTTGTAGAAGTCTCAGTGATAATTATTCATTTCAAACAACTTAATGCCAAGCAAACTCTTATTGACATATGTAATGTATATATCATAAGATTCATTCTTTGCAAATATTCAGCTCTGTAGCTTTTGTGTAATCATCACCAATATCTAATTTTAGATAAATAACAATAATACAATCTTAGGACTGTATTTTGCCAACCTCCATAGAAATCCCAAACACATTAGCAGTAATTCTCAATTTTTCCTTGGCCTTTTAAAAATACAGATAAACTTTTTTGTCTCTGTGGGTTGGCTTATCTGGACCTTTAATATTATTGGAACTGCACAATAAGTAGCCTCTTACACTTAGTATAACGTTTTCTTGGTCCTTCTATGTTGCAGCATGTGTCATCATTTCACTGTTTTATTGGTAAGAGTCCATTGTGTAGATATGTCATTTTCTTATCCATTCATCAGGTGACAGTCATTTAAGTTATTAATAATTTTACTTCTTTCTTATCAATAACAGTCCATTGTATGGATATGTCATATTATCTGTGCATCAGGTGAGTCATTTGGGATGTTAATAATTTTATGAGCATTTGTGTGCATGGTTTCTGTGTATATGAATACTTTTTACTTCTCTTGGATGTATACCCAATAGTAACAATCATATGGTAAAACCAGGTTGAACTTTTCTGTTTTGCTTTGGTGATGTTGAGAAGCCTAGAACTTTGAGCATGCTAGAAAAGCATTCTACAGCTGAGCTACCTCCTTAACCCTATGCTTGACATTTTGAGGAACTGCTATATTTGAGGAACTGCTTCTTTGATTTAGAATCCCACCAGCAATGCATGAGTTTTCAGTTACCCTATCTTGCCAGTACTTCTGTTTTCTGTTTTAGTTTAGCCATGCTAGAGGCATGAATGATGTTGTATCTCATTGTTTTGCTTTCTTTCCCCAATGATTAGTGATACTGAAGAGATGGTTCAGGGATTAAGACCCTGCCTTGCAAGCAAAAGGACCTGAGTTCAGAACCTGGGTCCCATGTGAAAACACCAGGTGGAAATGGCAGTTGCCTGCACATCCAGTTCTGGAAGGTAGAGCCTGGGAAATCCCAGAGCGAAGATAAAGGAGGTAGAAGTAATACCCCACCCTTGCACAAATAAAGTAAAATGCATTTTCCAATTTGTTAATTGGGTTGCTTTTTTATTATTGAGTTTTAATAATTTTATATGTAATCTAGGTACATGTAATCTGATGAAAGAAATGCTTTGCAAATATTTTCTCCCATTCTGTAAGTTGTGCTTTCATTTTCTTTTTTTCTGTTTTGTTGTTGTGTGTGTGTATGTGTGTGTGTGTATAAGAGGGCACTTGAGTGTGTATCTGTGGAGACCCAAGGATGATATCAGGAACCATCCTGGATTGGTCCTCTACCTTATTGTTTTGCTCTAGGCCCTGTTCTCCAGGGCTAGAGTTACAGGCTGCCACCATATCTGCCCATCATTTTTACATGAGATCTGGGAATCTGAACTCAGGTTCTTTGGTTTGCGGGGTAGAGTCTTAAACCCTGAGCCATCTCCCCAGACCCGTTTTCACTTAATTGATGTTATCCTTGATCTACAGAAAGTTTTAATTTTGATGAAGACAAATTTATGTATATTTTCTTTTGTTTTATTTGTGTTGTCATTATCTAAGAAAAACAGCATTTAATCAAAAGCCATGTTTTTTCTAAGAGTTTTATAGTTTCACATTAATATTTATGTCAGTGATCCATTCTGAATTAACTGTGTGTGTGTCACATGAGATAGGGATCCTGTTCATTCTTTCACATGTCGCTATCCAGCTTCAGCCATTTGTTGACATGAATTGCTTGGCACCTTATTGCTCCTTCTGCTCTTTTTTTTTTAAGAGAATTTTTTTTAATCTTTTTCTTCCACAGTTTCATACATGAATACAATGAATTTATGTTATAGCCATCCCTTATTACCAACCCCCATTCTCCCTCCTTTTCCCACTGCAAACCCTTTCCTTCCTAGTCTCCCTTTAACCTTCATGTCTGTGTGAGTGGCACACTGGGTTTCATCTGGGTTGCCTGTAGTGGCCTGTGCCTGAGCATTTGCTGGAGTGTGGATGATATATTTGCAGGTACACCGTTGAGGAAGGAGTTCCCCTTCTTTCAATCCAGCTTTAAGTAACATCTCAGGGAGTTGTGATGCCTCTGAAGAGCTTGCCCCTTCTATGATGGCAGGCTTCTACCCTTGAAATTAGATTTCAAGAAAAGACCTTGCTTTTAACCTGCTCAATTTTATGATGAAGTAAGAAATGAAACTATTGTGACATATGTAGTGGAAACATTGCTAGAGTCTATACACTTGTGAAAACACAGGGAGGATTTCTGTTTAATCAAGGGAAATGACAGAAATACAATAGAAGGAAATGGAATGGCAGCTTCCTCAAAAAACAAGCAGGCATTAGTCAGGTAGTGTGAGTGGAGTACCAGGAAGAGCACATACCACATGCAAAGGGAGACACGCAACAGTAGCTCTTCATATTCTGTGACAGAATGAATGCCTAGGGTTGGGTGGAAGCTGTTCTTAAACTAGGTCTCTCACCTTTACTAAGACCATGAGTCATTCATTATCTTCCATGGATTCACCAGGGGATAAATCTTGAGTTTGTTTTGGATTGGGACTTAGCAAAAGACTGTATTAAAAAAGTCAGATTGGGGCCAGGGAGATAGCTTAACAGGTAAAGTACCTGCTCACAATCCGGGTAACTGAGTTTGATTCCCAGAAGCCCACATGGTGTAAAGGGAGAACTGACTTCTGAAGAATTGACCTATATACCATAGTATGCATTCTCTTTCTGTCTCTCTCTTTGTCTTTCTGTCTCTTTCTTTCTTTCTCGTGGAAATAAAATATTTCTAGAGTCACATTGCATGGGCATTATGGTCCTAGATGCCGAAGAGTGCTTGAAAAGTTATAGACCAACTCTCACATGGCCCAAGAAAGGCGGAGATAGACAATACATAAGTCAACTGTTGCATGAGTATGGGTGCATACATTTTCTAAAGTACATAGGTTCCTAAGTGCACTTTGATGGAGAATGTAGTCAACTAATGCCTACAGGGATGTCAGAGCCAAGCCAAGTCCTAGCTTTGCCTCTTCTGTTGGTAAACCCTTGGTCAATTTCTCTAATAACTCTGAATGTCAGCACTCCTTCTAAAACAGGGACATGGATATCTACTGTATTAGTTTTCTCATTGCTGTGATGGAATCCAAAGGTTTATTTTGCTCGGGGGGTTCAATCCATCACGGCAATTAGGTTGTGCCAAGACAAAACAGTTCAAGGCATGGTAGGCCAGAAGTGGGTAAGAGGCAATGCTGGACTCTCTAACTTTCCCCTTTTCCCCTTTCAATCTGTCTGAGTGTCTAGCTCATGAGATGGTACCTCTCACACTCAGTATGATTCTCCCCATTAGTTAATTCTCTGGAATGCCCTCACAGAAGTGTACCTCAGTCTTCTAGGTGTTTTTAAAAGTTGTTCAAGGTGATTAACCATCACATCCCACCCCACTTTGGGGGGATCTTATGAGGATTAACTGAAAATATCTAACAGTTGGCTAAAATAAGTGTTTTTATAAATGTAATTTCCCTCTTTAATTTTTTTTAATTATTATTATTTAAGAACTACAGATGAATTTGGGAACCACCATGGACTGCTCCACCTCCTTTTGCCCCGGGATTCACAGGCTCCGCCCTAACCAGAACCAGAAGCGCAGGCCGCCCCCCTTCTGCCTGGCGTCTATACGTGGGATCTGGGATCCGAACTCAGGACCTTCCGCCTGCAAGGCGGAGGCTTAACCCCTGAGCCACCTTTCCAGCCCCTAATTTCCCCCTTTAATCTGATGATTTTATACCCAGTCCCAATATTAGTAAGGGAGAAATCTGAATTTCCATCCACAGATAAGTGTACTTGTTGAACTAAAGCTGCTGTCCTTTGCCTTTGAGAAGCTGACCTACGACAGGCCAGAGTTACTTGGTTTCAGGTTGGAGAGATCGTTCAGGGGTTAAGTCTTTGCCTTGCAAGCAAAAGGACCTAAGTTCAAATCCTAGACCCTATGTAAAAATGCTGGGCAGAAAGCAGTGGCCAGCACTCCTGACCCTGGAAGGTAGACCCTTGAAAACCCCAACACAAAGCAATAAGGAGGTAGAGCAATCCAGGATGATTCCTGAAGTCATAATTGGGCCTCCACAGGCACCCACAGTACTTTTTGCTACATACACCTGCACACATCTACACCTATATATATGTTAAAAACAAGTTACTTGGTTTCACACAGTCTAATGCTGAGAAGGTGGAGGCTGAGTACGTCTCTGTAATGAGCATAGGTTGTGTTTGGTCAGCAGCAAAGAGTCCACAGCATGCTATGTTTCTGCAGAATACATTTTTATATTTTGAATTTATACTTTCCAGTAGGAACACTTGATAACTTCTGCTTGAGTTTACTCTGGAATACAGCCAGTGCTACCTGATTTGGGTATTTGCTACCTTGCTAGAGGTTAATATCGCTTTCTGTTCTGTGAGCTAATTAGTAACAGAATGCAGGCGTGGTGTGGAAAATATCTTGCTCACAGGATAGTTATAGTCCTGAACTTAGACCCATCTCTGCTCCACAATGGCTTGGGATGCCTTAGTAGGTCTGGAGTGCTCCCTTCTTTAAAATTTGGCAGGTTTGATAGCATTCCTCTGTCTTCCATGTGTCATTTTTAAAAACAACACAATGGTGCTGGAGAGATGACTCATGGGTTAAGCCTCTGCCTTGCAAGCAGAAGGACCTGAGTTTGGATCCCATACAAAAATGCTGGGTGGAAATGTAGGCGGCCTACACTTCCAGCCCTGGAAGGCTGAATCTAGGAAACCCCAGAGCAAGGCAAGGAGCAAAACAAGGAGGTAGAGTAATCCAGGGTGATTCTTGAAATCAGCTTTGGGTAAAGATAGTGCCCTCTGACACACACACACACACACACACACACACACACACACACACACACACACACACCAGTTGGGGGTTGGGAAGATGACTTAGGGTTAAAGGCTTTGCCTCACAAGCAAATGGACCTGAGTTTGGATCCCCAGAAATGACAGCAGTCAGAAATTTCTTCCCTGGAAAAGGAGCCTGGGAAACCCCAGAACAAAGCAATAAGGAAGCAGATCCAAAGCAACCCAGAATGATTTCCAGTTTACCTTTATGCCTCCACAGGCCTCCACGGTGCGCGCACACACACACACACACACACACACACACACACACACACACACACACACAATTGGAAGGTATAAGAACAGAATAATGAGTCTGAACTGTTTACCATCTCATGGAACAAAACTTCTACCAACAAGGAAGTCTCTCTTGAGGAGTTTATAATCTAGCTGTGTAACCGTGCAAGACTGAAGGTTAAGAGATGTATGGACACAAGGGATAGAAAGCAGAGATTAGAAATTAACTCTCATTGGAGAATCTGAAAAGGTTTCATACAAGAGGCGGCATCTGATTGGGCCGCCGTGCCTTACCTCTCTCAAAATGTCATGGAAAGTTGGCTGTCTTCCTGGAATCCTGAAAAAGACTAAAGGACAAATCTGGGTAAATTCCATTGTTTATCAATATATGAAAAGAACCTTGGCCTCTGAGTCAGCAGATCTGTTATCTAGTCCCTCTTCTGCTATCAGTTCACTTTTGGGACTTTGAACGTAACACATAACTTCCCAGGTTCTCTCTCTCTTTCTCTTTCTCTCTTTCTCTCAATGGGTGATTAGGAAGAAGTCTCTAGGTCCCTTCCTAATTCTAAACCAGCTCTTGTCTCTGTCCCCACCAATGCATCTCAAAAACGAAATACAGGATTTCGAGCTGGCTTCAGCATGGTGAGGGGAGAATGGATGCAGGTCATGAAATTGACTCACAGAAACAGTTACCAGCTGCCTAAGCACAGGTTAGCGTGACACAGGCATAGCTACGGTTAAAAGATTGGCTTACTGCTCAGGCAACCAGAAAGCAAGTTACATGTTTTCCAGAAACTAACACAATTCTCTTCACAACTAAGAGAGTCTGAAGACACAAAGGGCAATAACTGAAAGATCTACCCGAAGACATCCAAAGGCCCCAGGCTGTTAAGAAACATTTCTTGGAGGTTCAGACCCTCTTCCTGCTCCAAGTCTAAGAACAAGTCATCAGGTTACAGACCCTTTCCTCTCTCCTTCCTTTCTTGTTCTCCCTCCCTTCTTTTTACTTGTACATTTATTATGGGTGAACTAGTTCAGTGCTTAATATTGAACAAGGTCAATGCTAGGGCTTCATTCTACTTAATTCAAAAGTCTTTTTCTATTTGCATATATTATTTGCACAAAGTAAGTGTTTAATTACCAAGTTTCAATCATATTCGCTTCTCTGTTATCACTTTTGTCTTCCTCCTCCTCTATTAATTACCTTCCATAATAGTTCCCCTTTACTTTCATTTTTTTTAAACTTAGATTCTGCCTATGAGAGGGAACAATATTTGCTTTGAGTGTGGATTATTTCATTTAATATGATTATCTCTGGGTTTATCCATTTTCTTGCTAAAGACATAATTTCATTTTTCTCCATTTTCATTTGTATGTGTATGGGCAAGTGTATGTATGGGAGAATTTTTGCACAGGTGTGGGGTACATGTGTGTGTCTGTGGAAGCCGGAGGTTGATATTGGGAATTATCCTCCGTTACTCTTCCACAGTATTCTTTTGACACTGGGTATCTAATTAAACTCAGAGCTCAGCGTTAGGGCTAGTCTGTTTAGCCATCTTGCTCTGGAATTCTACTTTCCAGAGTTGGAATCACAAGCAAGTCACCCCAACCCACCTAGTATTTTATTTGGCTCTGGGAATCTAAACTCTGATTCTTTTGCTTTAGCGGCAGAGGCTTTAACTGCTGTGCTCTCTCTCCAACACAATTTCATTTTTTTTTTTTTTTTTGCAGTTGGATAAAACTCCATTGTGGATGTGCACGTTTTCTTTATCCATATATCTGTGGATGGATGCTTAGTCTTGACCTTATCCCTAGGTTTCAGACTTATTTATTCAACAGTCTGCTGAACTGAGAGATATACAAAATCACATAGATATTTCATAGACACTTCAAAGTCAACATTTCCCAGATTGAACTCACCATCTTTTCTTTTTAGCAAATTGGTCTCTCTTCTCATATCACAAATCCAGTAACTCTTTAAAGCCAAGATTCTGGGAGTTACCCTGGCCCCATCCTCCTTCACCGTTTCCTGGTAGCTCAGTTCCCTCAGATAGTCAATCTGCTGCTTGTTTTGTTCATAGAAATGTTCTAGCGTTTTCTTTGTGTTTCTGCAGCAACATTTGCATTTAGGCTGTTATTTTTGCCTGGAGTACTTGCAATAACTCTAATCCTACTGCCTATGAAGCTACCTTCTATCCAGCTATCATGTACAACACGGATCTGACTGTACTACAATAGAATGTGAAACATTTCACTTCGGTGCACTTGAGGAGGTCTGCAGTACTTTGTGCTGTGTTTATCCAGTCCCGTTTCCTTTTCTTCCCACCATGAACCTTACTTTTGCTCTTGTTATTCCCACGACCTTGTATGTTCTTTTCATCTCTCTCCACCTGACTCACCTTAATTCTATTTTAATACTCAGGCCTTATCTCATCTAGGAAGTCTTCTGGAAGCCTCCAGGGCTGGCTGAGTGTGCCACCTCCATGCTATCATTGTACCTTGTGCCTATCTTGCTTTTCATCACCCATGTATTATGATTTGATACAGCCTGGGTGTGTCCCCTGAAAGTTCATATATTGGAGCTTGGTCCTCAGTGTGGCTGTGTTAAGAGATAAGGACCTAAAGACCTTTCGGAGGTGGGCCCTAGGGGAAAGTATTACTGGACCTTCCTCATACTGTAGTTTCCTGTTTTGTCATCGTTGATACCATCCACCATATAGTCCTTATCAGAGCCCAGATGATACCTGGGTCCTGCCCTTCAATTTACAGAACTGTAAACTAAATAAACTACCTTCTTTATAAGATTCTCAGTTTCAGGAATTTTGTTATAGTGATAGAAAATGAATCAATATACTATGTCACGTAAAAATGCATACTTATGTATGCATTACATGTTCAACAAGAGCAGGGACCTTATTCACTTCATTATAAACTTTTCATGACCTGTTACAAGTTCAAATATAATATTAATCAAACTGATGCAACTGAGCATTAATGCTGAATGATGGGGGCACTATGTCCTGAAAGTAGTTATTGGCAAGGATGTAGGATCTTCTTACATAATTTGAAAAGATCAGTGAATCCTCATTGTCTTACACTGTACCTGATAGACTGGTATGTGGGTGTTGTTTAGTCATTTCCTCTAATCCAAACACTCCTTCATAGAAGGATCTAAAAGTTTATGCAAGGTACCAGAAAGTTGCAAAATTTATAAGGTCTCTTGCTCAAGGTAATAATGGAAGTACCAACAGCTGCTGGGGGAGGTGGGAAAACTCTGCAGCTGGTTGAGCCCGGGTGATAGCTGTGCAGGGAACTGTAGGGATGTAGCTTTCACGTGCTATCAACCATTCTGGCTGAGGATTTTCAGTGATCAAGGTGGTCTCTGAGTCACCCATGCTTCTGTAAATAGCTCCTCACTCATGCTCTTGCAAGTATTACAATGAACTCACTGGTTCTCCAAGCAAGACTTGGGTGGCATCGCTTCTTTGGTCTGTCATTAATGCCCTAATCTGGGGTGAACAGACCTTTGTTCCTGTCTTTCTAGGAAAAAATCACACAACAGCAGACTGGTCCTCCTTGCCTACAAAGGATATCTGGAATCATGGGACCAATACTGTATGTTGTTCTATGATACAAATTTCACTCAAGATTTTTGGAGAAAATATTTTCAAATGGAAACAGACGTGGATGTATTTTGTATTAGCATAAACTGATTTATATTAAGAGAAATTTTGGGTTATGTCAGCTATCTTGGCCAAGTCTCCATGTCCTTGAAAGTACAGGTTATATTACTACTGGCAATGAGTAAGAAACACTAATTTGAAGCCACTGTTTACACTGTAGTTTTTGTTCTAGAGCCTCTACAGTCCCTGAGGGACTAAATCAGGAATGATCTCAGAACTATCCAGAGGAGAGAGACTTTCACACTGAACCTCTAAGTTAAGTCTGACAAGATGTCTGTGTGCTTGTCAGGGTAGGTTTTTTGAAATGTGGATAATGCTGAGCTATGTATAAGATGTATTAGATCTAACATACAGAAGATGGCAGATATATCAGATGTCAAGTGCTGTGAGGGAAGAAAAACAACATTACAGCATATCACAGAAAAGGTTTGGATCCAAGAGAGTGGAAATGGAAACCGAGGCTGACAATAATCACAGCAACACTGTGGCTAATGATAAGAAACACATGGAGGGTGTTTGTGAGAACCCACCTTTGAAAATCCTTATAGTGTGAGGTCTTCCTAAGTCTGTTCTCTTATAGTTGTTATACATCATTAAACTTGAGAATGAGGCAGCATCATACACAAATAGATGACATAAAAAGATATAAGAGAAACAGGAAATAGCAAGAAACAACGGAAGGGTTAGTATGATGAACACTGGGTTCAGTTGGACTCAGTCTACACCCATTAAGCTCCTGATATGTGTCAGGCATTGGCTGGGTTCTGGCCTTCAGGAGCTTTCTGTCTTCTTTGAAAGTATTTGAGAAGGAGGAATCCACAGTAGAAAATCTGGTGTTTCATGGCCTGGCTTTGCATTAGGGCATCTTTGAAAGCAAACCTGGCACCATTCCTGTAACACATATTATCTGATCCTTTTAGAACATTCCCAGCCAAAACAAAGAGTGATAGATCTGTCCACATTTAAAAATATTTTATTATTTATTTAAGAGGGGCGATGATAAGAGAAGAGAGGCAGAGACATAGACAGAGACAGAAGGACAGAGAGATGCATGGGCCACAACATAAATGTGGAAGTCAGAGGACAATTTTCAGAAGTTAGTTCTCTCTCTCTCTCTCTGTCTCTCTCTCTCTCTCTCTCTTCATCATATGAGCTCTGGGAATTTGAACTCAGGTTGCTAGGCTTGCATGTAGGTATACTCATCCTCTGAGCCTTCTTGCTGGCTCTTGTCCCATATTTTCATAATCATTGCCAGGAAACACAGGGGAAATTACTGTTTTTGTAAAAAAAAAAATCATTTGGTACTGTTTTGAGGCAGGATTCCACTAAGTTGCTCAGGTTGGCTGTAGATGTGCTCCAGCTCAGGTCAATTTTAGACCTGTAGTCCTCCTGCCTCAGTTTCCTAACTGGCTGAAATTATAGGCTGGCACCACCGTACACATCTCAGACTGTCTTTCAAAGGCAGGAATCATCACAACTTTTATAGGGAGTCTCTAGAAGTTTTAGGAAAACAATTTTCCTAAATAATTTCTTAAAGATGCTGTGCAGAGACAGCATCTTTGGTGAGGTAAAGGGTTCAACGGTAAAGCTGCTTGCTGTCAGGTCTGAAGACTTGAATTTGATCACCGGAACCCCCATGGTGGAAGAGGAGAACCCATTCCTAGAAGTTGTCTTTTGATCTCAACATGAACACCCATGACATATGTGCATAAATGTACACACACGGACATACAATAATAAAGTGCTAATTATACTTTTCCTATTAAATTAATCTTCCTATGAACAATCCAACATGATGAGTAACATCTATAAAAGTCTTAATTTATTCAGGATCAATAAGTATCTCATTATAAGTGGCTAATAAATATTTTGACAAAAGTGGTTATCCTAAAGTACTTAGTGGTTCATGTGTTCAAAGAGCTTCTATTCCTCTGACATCTTGCTTTAAATTTGCATTTTTCAATAAAAAAGAAAATGTGCAGAAGCACATCAGGAACTTTAAACTAGGTACAGAGTCAAGAGCTGAATTTTAACTCTGAATGCTGGACTTATATTCCTGATTTAGTTTAAAGTTACTACAGATATTCAATGATAAGCAGTCAAAAGGGCCTATTCTCATTGCCTTACAATGAAGTCCACTAATATCCAATCCATGCTCATAGACTACGGGCAAACTCTTTCCTTCCCTTTCCATTCTTTTTCTGCCTTCTTCCTTCCTTCTATTTCTTCTTTTTTTTCAGGGGCAAGATTTTGTTATTTCAGACTGTTCTGGAACTTGCTATGTGACCCAGGATGGTCTCAGACTCATGATCCTCCTGCCTCAACCTCTTGAGGTAGGATTGCCATATGGCAGCACGCCGTTCTTAACCATGAACATTTCAACAAAGCTTCCACCATGAAAGGTAGAACCCTAAACAAGGGAAAATGTCACCTTATAAATGAGCACAGACATTGAAAGTGGCTGTAGAGATCTCTTTAGATGTTGAAAAAATACAGAATTAAAATTCTCAAAAGAAGTATACTTGAATCCATGAAATAAGGTTTTAGAAATATTCTCCCCCATCAACGAGAACTCTGGGAAACAAAGAGTTTTTTTAAAATTATTTATTCAATTGTGCGTGTATGTATGTATGTGTGTGTGTGTGTGTAGAACCACGGATGAATTTGGGAACCACCATGGACGCCTCCACCTCCTCCTTGTTTACTCTGCCTGGGGATTCACAGGCTCCGCCCTACCAGGACCATTTCTGCCCGGCATCTATATATGGGGTCTAGGATCCGAACTCAGGACCTTCTGCCTGCAAGGCAGAGGCTTAACCCCTGAGCCACCTCTCCAGCCCCACCTTTTTTTTTTTTTTTTTTTTTTTTTTTGAGACAGGGCCTGTAACAAGTTCAGAGCTTATCAATAGGGTTAGTAGTCTGACTAGCCATCTTGTTCTGGGGATTCCTGGTCTACCTTCCAAGATTGGAATTATAGGCAGACTGCTACACCCACTTGGTATTTTACATGGGGTCTGGATCTGAACTCTGGTCTTTTTGCTTGTACTTGCACTTTAACTATCTTCCTGGCCCTGAGATAAGAGATATTTCCTCTTAAAATAAAAACAATAGAAATTAGAAGATAGGTCAAGAGATCAGACACCTCAGTAAGTCTCAGAGCTCACAGGAGAAATTCTGCAATTAAAAGAAACCCATAGACTAATGTTGGAAATGCCAGTAGAGTGTCTACAACAATAAACATCAAGAAGGCCCAATTGACATCAAGAAGTAAAGAAAGTAAAGAAAAAGAAATCCTACAGGCCTCCATACATTAAAATCAGATACCAGTGACATTAGCATGACCTGGGTGGCATTGGTATGACAATGTGCAGCACTTTCGGAATTCAGAGAAGGTATTATTTCCAGTTAATACCCCAAAGCATGAAACAGTGCAAAGAAAAGCGACAATTGTACTCCTTCTCAAACGGTGATGTCATATTCTAAGGCCCAAGTCTTATGCGACTTTGGGAATCCTCTTTACAAAAACTAAGAAGATAAAAAATTATAAGTTGGGCATGAAGGTGAATATGTATTTAGAGTGAGAAGAGAAATTCCTATAAGCCAGGGCCAAGGGATTTTAGGGCTCTTTTAAGATCTCTTAAGAACATAAGACCAGAAGCTGGGGAAGTGTTATAAAATCCAGTCCTCTGAGAGCCACACAAAAAAGATGATCACAAGCCCACAGCAGTGGTGGTAACTGATACCTACTAGCAGCCTACATGGCAATGATAAGCTATGAACTGATAAATCTGTGGGACCCTATGAACTTCTGATGAACAATGAATGAGTCACTTATGGACTCAGAAGTGGAGACAAATATAATCTAGTTATGGGCACAGGGAGGAACCCACCAGGCTGTGAGAAAAGGTTCTAATCTCAGAATCACACAGTGGGTGTAGAAGCCAGTACACACAAAACCAAACAGAAGGACTTGAATATGAAAAATATGGAAGAAATGCTAGAAGGGATCAGGGAGGAGGGAAGGGAGGGGAAATAGGAAACAGAGGAGGGGAGATTAATGGAAGGCTTATTTGACTCATGTATGAAAATGTCAAAATCACCTATAAATAAAAATAGAAAAAAGAGAAAATGTAGAAAATGAAAGATTTAACTAAATTGAATTTGCTTTTTTTTTTTTTTTTTTTTAATGCCTGTATGCTTCTTGGTGCTACCTTGGCTTTTCTCCTCCACTGGAACACTAGAAGCAGCTCACTGCTCTCTGCTCTCTCAAGGCCACAGGCACTCCTCTGGCTCCAGTATAAGTCTGTGCCTGTCCTCATATGCCTTTTCTAGAAAACTGTCTTTAAAAAAAATCTTTTTCCAGCTGCTAAGGGTGAGGGCCCAAGAATAACTGTCCCACCAGTGTCAGAGAATGGTGCTTTGAACAGGAAAAAAAATGAAATAAAAGATTATTTGTCTGATGCTCATCTTCATAGAAAGGAGTTTTATTCAAAGATGGAGTAAGGATCAACAATAGCTACCCAAAACACTAAGTAACCGAGAAAATATAGCAATTACTAGTTCCTGGAGAAACAAAAAGTAAGTAAGGTTAAGCTATGATGTATTTATTACATGCCTTGGTTGTAGATAATATTCAGTCATTAGGACATTAATCACTGACATATTAAAACATCAAAGTACATAATTATATTAGGAACTTACAAAAGCAAGGTGAACATGTAGATAAATATCAGAAAAATACATCCAAAGCACTGGCAGAAAGGGAAACTCAACATGAATTCAGTAAAAGCCTTCTAGAACTGTTTCTAAGATGACACATTGATTTCTGTGTGGCAGAGATTTGCAGGGAGTAAGATCAAGTGTGGTCTGACAACTTGCATTCAAATCATTTGAAATATCATCTATAATTCAGATGAACAAATTTGTCTCATATCTAAATATAGACTTCTTCCAGTATCTAGACGGGGGATTCGTACCAGGATCCTTCATGCATCCCCAAATCGACACATACCCAATTCTCTTATATAAAAGGCATAGTATTTTTCACAGGATCTGTACATATCTTCCTGTGTACTATTTGAATCATCTCTAGATTACTAAATAAAGATTAAGAGAAATGCTATGTAAGTGGTTTCTAACCTTTTTTTTTTTGCCTGTCTTCATATATATGTGGGGTGTGTGTGCATATATGACTGCTTGAATGTGTGTGTACTTGTGTGAGTCCACATATGTACATGTGTGTGTGGAGGTCTGAAGTTGACATCTGTCATTTTTCTGGATTGTTCTACACTATTTATTGAGACAGCAGCTCTCAGATAAATCCAGAGATCATGGACTGGTGAGTCTAGCTTGCCTTAGTGATCCCATCTCTGTCTCTCAAGGTCTGGGATCATAGACAGCCACCATGCATTATGGAATTTTTTAAGTGTGTTCTGGGGGATCTGAATGCCTCAAACTTATCTTCAGAGTCAATTTCTCAGCCTTGCTTTTTTCCCATTTTCTTTTTTAGCAATAAAATAACAAGAAGAAAAAAATGGGCACATATTTAATATATTCATCATTTTTTCAAGAAGATATTTTTACTTTGAAAAATTTATTTATTTTGTGTGTGTGTGTGTGTGTATGTGTGTGTGTGTGTGTATCAGAAGGCACTGTGTGTCCTTACAGAGGATCAAAGATGACTTTAAGAGTCATCTTAGTTTGCTTCTACTTTCTATTTGCTTCACTCTGAGATTTCCCAGGCTCTGACTTCCAGAGCTGCTACCATTTCTGCCTGGTGTTTTTACTTGGGATCTGGGATCTGAATTCAGGTCCTTCTGCTTGCCAGGCAGAGTCTTAACCCCTGAGCCATCTCTCCACCTATTTTTACTTCTTAAAATTTTTATTGATTGATTGATTGATTGCATGTGACATGGAACATATATGGAGGTCAGAAAACAGTTTTCAGAAGTTGATTCTCTCCCTCTACTGTATGAGGTCCCTCTACTTTGTAAAGATTGAACTCAAGTTTCTAGGCTTGCCTGATGAAGTGTGGCCTTTACGTACTGAACCGTCTCACTGGAAATCGAATATTTTTGATCCGAGGTTGTTTTTAATCTGATGTTGGAATCCCCAGATGCAGAGAGTCTACTGTAACTAACAGTCCTTGGGTTAGTCCTCTGAATCTACAATTCTATAAAGTTCACCTAGATTCACTGCATTATTGACTTTTTTTGTGACACAAACAGGAAAAAAAAACCAATAAAGCTAAATAAGACATTTAATTTATACATTTCAGAAATAGTTAAGGAACTATACATCAGAAAGATCAATGGTGTAAATATCAGACTTAGGTTTCAGTTGCAATTCTTTAACAAAGTAGACTTGGAAAAGCAATATGGAATCCTTGTTTAATCTTTCTTTAACCTAATTTCCTTCTTGGAAAAACAAGAAGATGGGATGATAATATTTAAAACTAAAATATTTTCATTACACCAAACAAAGTATTTCTAAATGTAGATCCTGAAAATTGAAGTCAAGAGTAAATGTTTAGCATAGTTAGAAAGTTTACATCAAACTTCTAACAAATGATGTTATGGCACTTGAATATTTTATGTAAATCACTTATTTCACTGGGAATTTCAAAATGATGAATTTGTAATACCATGTCTTCTCTACATTTCTGAAGTGTCTTCCTTTTGTACAGTGGAATTTATCATCATTAATTATGTGATTATCTCAAATATAGTTAATTTAAGAAATGAAAAAAGGAAAGAAATCTGCACCTTGCTCTCAGGAGTGTCTTACTTCTTCCTAAATGTTCCTATTTTTCTAAATTCTGTACTTCAGATTTATCATAACATCTTTTTTACTAAACCTCAAGTCTGGTTCATCAGAGGAGAGAGAGCTAGGGGCTGGAGAGATGGCTCAGCGGTTAAAACTCTGTCTCACAAGCAGAAGTTCCTGAGTTTGGATCCCAGGTCCCATGTAGAAACGCCAGGCAGAAACAAAACCCTGTGACCTGAACTTCCAGCCCTGGTGGGCAGAACCTGGAAAATCCCAGAGTGAAGGAAGAGGGAGATAAAAACAATCCAGGATGGTTCTTAAAGTCACCTTTGGTCCTCTATGACACACACACACGCACACACACACACACACACACACAACACACACACACACACACACACTCACACACACACATCATAAATAAAATATTAAAAAAAAAGAGGAGAGAGAGCTAAATGTTTAAGAGAAAGCCAAGTATCAAGTTATATGCCTATAATCCTACTGATAGGCAGCTGAGCAAAAGAATGGAAAGTTCCAGTCTAGCTTGGGCTACATAGTAAGACCTTGTCTAAGCAATAAACAAATGAACAAGCAAATTGATGCTGAGGAGTGTCGCAGTTGCTCTCTGCTGCTTCTAAGACAACACTCAGACACACCTTAATGGAGAAAGGGAAATTTGGATTGCAGTTCCTGAGGGGATACAGGCCATTATCCTGTAAATTGCATGGCAGAAAGCATGGTTTAGAGGCAGAAGCAGGAGGCTGGTGCAGACATCATGGAGGCAGAGAAAGCAAAAGCAAACTGAGAATAGGGCTGGGCTGCTAAACCTCCAGGCCCAGCTCGATCTGTGCTGTGCCTTCCTCCAGTACGGCTCTACCTCCTGAAGGTGCCATAGTTTTCCCAAACATCAACAACTGCTGAGCTGGAGGGATGGCTCAGGAGTTAAGACGCTGCCGCACAGGCAGAAGGTCCTAAGTTTGGACCCCAGGTCCTATATAAATGCCAGTCAGAAATGGAGGTTTACTGCACTTCTGGCCTACTGGGCAGAGCCTGGGAAATCCCAGAGCAAAGCCAAAAGGAGGTAAAGCAATCCAGGATGATTCCCGAAGTCATCCGTTAGCCCCCACAGAGAGCATCTGACACACACATGTAGGTGCAAAGTAAAGTTTTAAAAAAATGCTAAAGGTTCAAACACACGAGCCACTCCCAAACCATGACAAGGAGAAAGGAATTATAATCCTCTATCACAAAATTGAAAAAATGGAAACAATAACAAAATCACCTACTACAAATTGTAGAATTCTGGAAGAATGTCTGGCTGGAGTTCTGGCTCTGCCATTTAATATCTGGACAGTTCCTGGATCAGATACACAGTGGCTGTTCCAGTTTCCTTGTTTCCTCTGTTCTTATCTCACAGGTCTGCAGAAATTGCTCTGCGTGCTACAAATTCCTATTATGCTTTGTCTACCAATGGAATATTGCAGTGTCTAACTCCTGGCAAGGTTTTCCTTGGTATCTTCAATATAACTGTGTACCATATATAATCAACTGAAAGACTTCTTTTACATGTGGGGTGTGTGTGTGTGCACATGTGCGTGCGTGCGTGCGTGCGTGCGTGCGTGCATGCGTGTGTGTGTGTGTGTGTGTGTGTGTGTGTGTGTGTGTGTATCAGAGGGCTCTGTATGCATGTGGAGGTTCAAGGATGACTTCAGGAATCATCCTGGATTATTCTACCTCCTTTTTGCTTTGGTCTGGGGTTTCCTGGCTCTTCTGCTTTCCAGGGTTGGAAGTGCAAGCTGCCTCCATTTCTGTCTGGCATTTTTACACGTGATCTAGGATCTGAACTCAGGTCTGTTTGTTTGTGAGGCAGAGGTTTATCCTCTGAGCTCTCTCCGGTCCCTGAAAAACCTCTTGAGTTTCCTTCTGACTTCTAGTAATGCCTTGTGCTCATCTAAGTTTTACTAAAAAGTAAACCAAGCAGTTGAACTTTAAATGATCTATTTTTGTTTGTTTCCAGCTACAAAAAGCTTTGGAAGAGAGCTGGTTGGTTAAATGGGTGGAAGCTCTAAGTTCGCATGATATGTATGGATCACAGCACTTAAAGGAGGATTTTAACATTCACATGCAGGGTGGTCCAATATTGTAGCTAATAAATCTAGTGTGTGTCTTATGACCTGTCTGTAGAAACACATATAGATAGAAAATTTGTCTACGTAGGCACCAGTTGTTTGCTTTTCTATTTGTATGGGTGAATATGCGCATGTTTACATGTGCATGGGTTCACATGTGTATGAAAGTGCATGTGCACATATGTGTGTGCATGTGGAGGTTATAAATTGATGTTAAATATCTTTTTCGATTTGCTTCACTTTTTTAATACATTTTTTATTATTTCAGCTCATACAAACTTAATAGGTACACTAGTTTTGCTTCACTTTTATTATTAAGGCAGGATATCTCTCCATTGAACCCAGAGTTTGCCAACTGGTTAGCCTCCTGAGTGCTGGGATTATAGGTGATCACCACATCTGCCAGGTTGTTAGGTGGGCTCTGGGGATTGGACTCTGGTTCTCATTCTTGCCATCTCTTTAGCCTACACAGTCACCTACTTGCTGATACTTGTGCTCATCTAAGTTTTACTAAAAAGTAAACCAACATACCTGTGACTTTAATTTTCTTTTTCTTTCTTGGAAAATATTTTATTTAAGTAGGTAAGATACTCAGTGATTAAAGATAATCTTCACCAATCTGTTTTTCCCCCCATCCCTGGAACCTACATGGTGGAAGAAGAGAAAAGACAAACTGACTAGCACAAGTTGTTCTCTGACCTCCACAAGTGTGCCTTCACACACACACACACACACACGCACACACGCACACACACAAAATGTAAAAATGTGCAAATATGTACAAAAATTGTTGATTTATTGAGAGAGAAAGAAAGGGATACAGGCATGCATGTAGTGGTTAGAGTCTAACTTTCGGGGGCAGTTTCTTGAAGCGGGCACTGTCTTGTTTCTGCTCCTGGCTGCATTCTCTAGGCTAGCTGGCAAGTTTGCTGACTACCAGGTCTCCGGTCTCCACCTCCATCTCACAGCAGGAGTGCTGGATTACAGATGCAAGCCAACACATCCACATCCGGGTTATTTATGTGGATTCTGAGGCTCAAACCCAAGTTTCAGGTGATCAGCTTTTCAGGGCAGGTGCTTTTAGTCACTGAGGTCTGACTTTAATTGTCTCACAATTAAAACGTTTTGCAATTTCAGACTTTGACTATGGGAGTGGCTTTATGAGTGGCCAACCTGCCTATACCCAAGTTCAACCAGGAAAAGAGATAATCCTTTGATTATACCCAACAGAGATGGTATGTTTCTTTTGAACGTTTGAGTTGTGGTAGCCAATGTCATCTTGAAGTGGTAGGGAGATAAGAAATAGTCTGCTCTATGGCTTATCTCCAAGTACAGTTTGCCAAAATTAAGCCATAGCACTAATCAACAGCATCGGAGGGCCCCATAGAATAATTAGTGCTAGAGGTGAAATTCAATAACTTTACCTTGGCCACTACAGGTCACATTCACCAGAAAGGATCCACAGCACATCTATGAATGAATGCTAGGTCTAAGCATAAGGGTCCAAATGCTTCCTCCTCCCATGGAAGAACCGGGAGTAAATTAGGATACCAGAATGAATTGATGTGCAACCGGAGAGAAAACTTTGCCTCTCCCCGTTTGTGAAAGCAAGGGTCATGTTCAGATGGAGTCATATCTTTTTCAGAAACTGTAGAACCCATGAGGGAACCACATCATTATTAAGACAACAAACGCCAAGAAGAATTGAGTCTAAAGTGGTCCAGGACAGGCTTACATCTGTTACGCACCGCCCCCATTCCATCTACTAGAAAGCACACATTAGGTTAAAACGAAAGCTTTTCTTGTGCATAAGCCACAGTGCCTATTTAAATGGGTGTGTGGTGGCGATGAAACACCGTACGCCTTCTAATGTAGAAAGCTATGCCAATTCAGAAGTCAAATAGAGTCCTGGGTGGGTCCATATGGGAGGTGGAGAGAGGAGAGGGGAAAATGGCAGGCCCCGAAAAGAGAACGGAAAGGCCTGGCCACGCGTCACTGTGACTTCCAGGAGGGGAGCCTGCCCTGAGAATTTAAGCGATCGATTTTCCTTTCATAAGCGCTCTCTTCCCTTCTGTTTAGAGTGGGTCCTAGCTCCAGGATCGATCCCTGAGGACTCAGGGTCCTTACCTCCATCCTGCCTCCCCGGGCCAACCTTAGAGCCCTGGGCCCTGCTTCTGGGGGCGGAAGCTGACGGCTGTAGCGATCGCCTGGCATTAACAAGACTTCCTGGCCGGAGGAGAGCCCTCGATTCTCGTATTTGCTGATCGGAGCTAACCAGGAGCGATAATTGGGGTACAAGTGTCCACGGCCACGTGGGCAGCCTGAAAACAGCTCGGGAGCTCTGGGCCAGGGAGGGGCGCCGCGGGCGCGGGGGATGGAGGCCCGGGCTTCGCACCTTCGCGTCACCCAGCAACGCCGTGGCCCCGATTCGTTGGGGGAACCCCTAGCCTACTCACTCCAGAGGCTCAGGGATGGTGCCGGGGAGCGCGAGGCCCCGGCAGCGGTGGGCATAACCTCCCACCGGCTCCGAGGGGGCGCTCAACGGCTTCCGGGACCCCTCCCATCCCCAGCGCCCTGACTTAGTTCCATGCTCTTCCAGACCTGCGCCCCGGAGGCGGTCTCCGTCCCTTTTTCGGAGGACCTCCAGCCCACCGGTGCGTCCCTTCCCAGGTTTCCCGCTTGGAGGCGGTGCTCCCTCCCACGCCCAGCTCCCTGTCCACAGAGGGCATCTGACCTGCTTCCAGAGCCTCTGAGGTGTCCGCTGCCAGCGCTGCTCCAAGAGTGGGGGCGCGGGTGGCCCGCAGGTGCAAGCGTCCGCTGCTGCCCGCCCCGCCCAGCCCTGCCCTGCCCCACCCCACCCGTCCGCCCGCCCGCCCAGTCAGGCAACCCTTGACCGCCCCACCTAGTCCAGCGAGCAGGGACCTCAGTCGTCCGACACTGCACTTCCTCCATGCTCCAAACCTTCCTTAGCGGGGGTCCGCCCCCAACCCCCACCCCTACCCCCTGGCACTCCCTAAGGCGTGTGTGCAACAGCAGCTTCTCTGGTTCGCCGGTCTTGCATGACCTCCGACCATGCAAAGCAATCGCAAAACCTGGAAGACAGAGATTGTAGGTCTGCCAATACAGCAGGCTACAAGTCATACAGATCATTCTTCAGTAAAGGAAGGCTCTGGTGACCGAAATCCACTTTTTCTAAGAAAAACTTGGTAGCCATCCATCCATCCATCCATCCATCTAATCTGCCACGTGCCCATCTGACAACAAATGTGACAGATGGGCTGGGAACCGAGTCTGGGAGAAATTGATTACCCTCTTAGAATGCGCCTTTGTGGTATTTAAGATGCTGTGATCTTAAGCTATCTTTGTATTTTCTCTGTAGCGAAGACAGGCTTCCCTGCCTGTTGCTCTTCACTACCCTCACGTATATTAAGAGCAGGACAGAGCTCCTGCTCCTTTCAAATCTGATAAGAACTGGGGAGGAGAGCCGGCAGCCATACCTGTGAAAAGCTACTAGGGAGAGGGCTGAGCACCACTCATCTAGATCTCAGGTGTTTTCTAGCACCTTGGGTGATATTTGCAAGACTTAGACCAGAGCACAGGATTGTCTTTAGGTGACTGCCTAGCTGCCTGGAAGACTCTCCTAGTGGCTGACTATCCTGCACCTAAGACACTGCCTCCTGCCCTTACCTTCTTCCTCTAGACTCCGGTCACTCTGCTCTCCACAAGGAAGATCTGGCCGTGGTAATGCCTTTTGCTTCCAAGTGCCTTTCTTTGACTTCACAGATGCCATGTGACAGAGAACAGCGTTTTGAAAGGTGATGGTCGCCAGAGTTACTCCCACATTCTGTTTCAAAATCCTAGAACATCAGCTCAAGGGCTGATACTAACCACCATGCCTCATCCTGATACTTGTTTGCACATGTATACCATGAAGTGGAGGACAGGGTGGAGTCCTGGGTGACTGCCTCTATGAGAGAGGCTGCCGTTGGTTATCAGATCTCTCCCATGGACTTCCCACTTAGTAATGTGTCATTTTCCTCATTGGCTAGGTCATAAGTAGAATGAGTGACCTTTTACATAGCTGCAGCTAGGCAAAGATGTTTCTTGTATATACATCTAGATATTTATATATAATAATATATTATATATTAAAATATGTTATTTTTTGACACCGGGTGTCATACAGTCCAGGCTGGCCTTGAACTCACAGTGTAACTAAGGATGACCTTGAACTACGGCCTTCACCCCCTATGTGCTGGGACTGCAGGTGTGGGCTGCACACCTGTGACCTGTTTATGTAGCACTGGGGTTGAACCCAGGGCTATTGTGCATGCTAGGCAAATATTCTACTAGTTGAGCCCAGAGGAACTCAGTGTGTGTGTGTGTGTGTGTGTGTGTGTGTGTGTGTGTGTGTGTCTTAATGCACGCGTGCATGTGCACAGTCTGGAGACTGAATATGGGTGCTTTTCCACATCACTTTCCACCTTATCATTGCTTTGGATAAGTTTCTTCTTTCCTTCCTTCCTTCCTTCCTTCCTTCCTTCCTTCCTTCCTTCCTTCCTTCCTTCCTTCCTTCCTTCCTTTCTCTCTCTTTCTGAATGTGTGTCTGTGTTTCTGTGTGTGTGTGTATCTGTGTGTATCAGAGAGCACTGTGTATGTCTGTGGAGGTCCAAGGCGACTTTGGGAATCAACCTGGATTGTGCTACCTCCTCTTTGTTTTGTTCTGGAGTTTCCCGGGCTATTCCTTCCAGGGCCTGAGATACAGCTGCTGCCATTTCTGCCTGGCATTTTTAGGTGGGAACCAAGATCCAAACTCAGGATCTTCTGCTTGGGAGGCAGAGGCTTAACCCCCGAGCCATGTCTCCAGCCCATAATTTGTCCTTTGACAATATCATATACGTATTTAATACATTCTGATTATTCTCCACCCCACCCTCTCTTATCTCCTTCCTACTTCCCTCAACCTCTCTTATTGCAAGTCCCTTTCCCACTCCATGCTTTTTTGTCTTGTTTTGGACCCTCTGAATTTAACCAGAGCTTTACCTGTGTGACTGGGTTTGGAACTATGCAATAGAGTCTGTTGTGGGCTCACAAGTAGATACACAATTGAAGGCAATGACTACCCCTCTCAGGATGCATCAGCAGCCATTATTTCAGCTGGGAGGGGCAGGGCAGGCCCTATGAATTCCTTCCCTAATCATGACTGATTGTCCACATCTGTCGCTGCTGAGTTCATAATTGCAATGGCTGTGTCATGCCCAGAGGATAGTTTTGCCCAGCTCTTAATATTCCTTACACCCGCTCTTTCAAAATGTTCCCTGAGCCTTAGACCATCACTTATTCTCAGCACCTTGAGCAGCCATGATTCTTTGTAATTCACAGACATTACTTATAGAGGTTGAGACAGCATTTATCTATGGCTTTAAAAGCAAATA
Organism: Typhlomys cinereus; assembly: GCA_023101885.1. NCBI lineage: Eukaryota > Metazoa > Chordata > Mammalia > Rodentia > Platacanthomyidae > Typhlomys > Typhlomys cinereus. The sequence goes on along the minus strand of JALPQD010000110.1, from coordinate 3,395,123 downwards.
TTTAGGAGACAGCTTGACTGTGTCAATTTAGCCAGGCAATAGTAGTCAATTTCCCCCTAAACCAGGGACCTCCCCAGACATGGTTTTGGGCTGGGTTTACTATATCAGATATGAGTCCCTCTTGGGCAGTTGGTCTCAAATCCAGGAAATGCCTGGCTGGTTATTGCACAAGTGAGCCCGTTTTGTCTGGCGGTTTATCGCCTTATTTTTTGTATCTGACCAGCAAGCCCTGGGGATCCTCCTGTCTCTGCCTCCCCAGTACTGGGATTGCAGGTGTGTGCAGCTGCTCCTTACTACCACAGCTGCCATTTTGTAAAGCCTCCATCTAGGCTAGTTGTTCATTTGCAAAGACCACATTTCTAGTCTTCACTCACTGCACTACTTCCCTAGAAACTCTAGGGCAACTCCTAAGCAATACCTGAGACTATGAGACTGTGACCCTACCTAGGCTCTCTCTCCTTCTGCTGTCCACTTCTCTGCCCCCCCATCCATCCTTCCTCCTCCTGCCATACCATCATGGCAGCTCTCTTCCTGTTCTCTTTGGCCTTAAGCTATCTCTTGTGCTCTAATGCTCTCCCACCTGAAGGCTGAACCATGACTCCCTTCACCACCAGGCCTTCAATATCAGTATATCAGAGGGCGTATGTGTCCCTGTAGAGGACCAAAGGTGACTTCAGGAATCATCCTTGATCGCCCCTACCTCCCTTTTGCTTCCCTCTGGGTTTTCCCAGGCTCAGCCCACTAGGGCTGGAAGTGCAAGTTGCTGTTTCCACCTGCCTGTGCCAACTTTTAATACAAGTATTGAGGATCTGAACGCAGGTGGCCATATTTGTGCTGTAAGCACTTCACTACTGAGCCGCTTCCCCGGCCCTTAGAGACACTTTGTTGTAGTTATTCCCTCTTTTCTGCTGGTATGAGACAATATTCATACACAACTTAATGGGAAATCATTGGCTTATGGTTACAGACAGAAGACACTGTTCGTTATGGTGGGAATCTCATAGCAGAAGGCAAGGCTAGGAGGCAGAAGCTGGAGATAACTAAGGTCACAGCTGTAATCAAGGAAGCGGAAGAAGCAAATCTCAAGACCTGCTCCCTGGAATGTGCCTTCTTCCGGTAAGGCTCTACCTCCCCAAACATTATCATCATCTAAGGATTCAAACACATGAGTGTGTAGGGCACAACTAACTCACCTTCAAACCATGATGCACTTTCCCCCTCCTCCCACTGAGGTTTTTTATTTATACAATGTTTTACATCCTTAGAAAAAGAATCCCAGGATCTTCCCTTCCGCGTGTTTCCATCTGGCTTCTTCGTGGTCCGTGATGCCATTTGAGGTCGTCAGTACAATGATGCCAAACTGACGGGCTGGGAGCAGGTTGTTCTGCCACTTTTCTAGGTCTTCGAGCCGCACATCAAGTCTGGGGCTGATCACACTTGTTTAGCCTGCTCATTAGGTTCACAGCAATTGTTCCAGTTCTGTGATCATCCGTGACTTCGAATTTGCCAACATAAGCACGCTTCATCATCACCAGTTAGAAACTGGACGATGACCTTGGAGCATGGTCTAGTAAAAACCTGGTGCTGGCCTCTCTGCTCAACATCGTTGATGCTCTTGAGGGCATCGGCCAGGACGTCCACACATTCCATGACGGCGTCCGGGAAAGATGGCGGAAAGAGCAGGATACATTTCTTAATACCAAAACATTAGAGAGTGATCACTACGTGAAGTTCTAACATCCGGATGTTAAACCCATTTTTAAAATATAAATGTGAACCTATTAACTCCATTGATATAAACAATTTTAACAGATAAATATTAGGAAATCAGCTATAAAGTTATAATGTAAATTAGTATTAAACTATAAGGGAAAAAACTGGACCGTCTGGATGTGGTGGCACATACCTAAAACCCCAGAACTCATGGGATGGAAGCAAAAGAATATCAAGTTCAAGGCTATGTAGAGCGTCCCTTTCTCAAAGCAAAGCAAAAACAAATTAGTGGAGCAAATAAGTCTCTGGAAGGTTATGTGTACCTCAGCAAGTGGAGGATGACATTTTTAGACTCAGAAAGATAGATACTGCATGCTTTTTATCACGTGGCATTCAAAAGCAAATATAGGGCATGTAAGTATAATTTCTGTTTGACAACTAGTGCAGTTAAGAATTTCCAGTTTTGCGGGAACCACACTCAGCATCCCTCCAGTCTTTACTACTTCACTTCCTGAGCCACTCCTTAAAAACCTCCAAGACTGTAAAAGATTGTAGCTCCACCCTTCCTCTCTCTCTCCTCTTGTTCTCCTGTCATATGGTCATGGCTGTTCTCTTTTGGTTCTCTCAGACCTTAAGCCATCTCCTCTGTTCTAACAATGTTCTCCCACCTTAAAGCTAAGCTACGGCTTTCTTCTTGCCTCTCTTGGATTCAGGGAGTCTAAGGGTTTCTTCCCTTTTCTCTCATTTCCAACAAACCCTGTTTTAAACTCTCCAATATTCCGGTTTCAATCTTGAACTTAAGGACAGGAGAACCTCAAGAAATGCACTTTTCCAAGTAGAAGGGAGATTTGGTGGGTGACGGAAAGGGTCTAAAGGAAAAATAAAGGGTAATGGGGCGAAGACAGACAAGATACTGTGTGCTTTCTTTCATGTAAAATCATTATGAGAGAACAGAACCTAGGAAGGGGTATGGAAGAGGTTAGTGTGTGGGTGAACATGAGCAAGGTACTATACAATGATGCGTACTCATGGTGATGTAAGGAACTCAATATTTTTTGTACACTAAGAAATTAATGAAATGGATGGCAATGTCAAGTGGAAACTTGTTTATATAGATGTTGCTATAGATGATATATATATATATAAAATATATATATACACATATATACATATGTGTGTGTGGACATATACATATATATAGATGTCCTATCATGAGTAGCTTGTTATCCATTCTCCCTTAGCCGTCATGCTACTAGCCGGGCATGTAATTGCTTCTAAGTGCTGTTTTCCCGAGGAGGGATCCAATAACAGTTCAAACTAATAGTCTAAGATTGGAAGAAAGACAGACAACTTCTGGTGGGTATCCTGAGAGGACAGAGATGCGCCCATCCTCTCTGCTTTCCTTCTCCAGCCACATAGTGGGACAGAAGCTCTCAGCAGCCCTGAGTAGAGCGAGTGCATGGGTGCGTGCGTGTGTGGGGGGGGGGCTGGCTTCTCTGATAATGTCACATAGTGGCTTCCACACTCGTCCTGCAGTGTGCACCTCTACACTTCATGTTAGGGAAAGAAAAAAACAGTCCCTGTGGTCCGGCTACTTGGAGCTTTTGTTAGAAGTAGCTAAGTATATATCTTAGCTAGTGCAGAACAACTTCCCTCTTGCTTTTTGTACCATAAAGAAACAAAAGTCGAAGAGGCTAAAGAAAACTCAAAATTACACCATTCACTTCACCCAGTCATCTGGGAGTCACAGTTTGTGGCTCTCCATTGTATAGAGCTAATGATCTTTTTGTTTGTTTTGAGACAGGTCCCGCGGACTGGTCTGGCCTTGAACTGTGTGTGGGGCCAGATCTTGAACTCCCGATCCCCTCCCACAGTCTCCAGAGGGCTGGGATGGGCAGGTATGCTTCCATACCTGGCTCAGTCATAACAATCTCACCTCGTATTGCAGCACTGTTTGCACCAGAGAATGTCTGGCAACGTGGGAGTAAGTGTACTATAGCATACCATTTCTATGATAAAATGCTTATTTCTATGACTTGTGTTGCAAACAGATGAGTTAAGTTTACATTCATTGATCAGGGAGAAATAATTATGATGTGCTGAAGGATTTTTCCTTTGCTTCTCCCTCTTGCTTTCCCTTCCTCCCTTTCTCTCCTTCTCGTTCTCCTTTTCCTCTTTTTCTTTCTTCTCCCTTTCTCGTGGTAGAATAATACAGTGAAATATACAATTTAAACTCTTTCTGATTATAGAGTTCAGTAGCATTAAGTATATCCACAATGCTGACATCTTCATAACTTTCCATCATTCCATGTCAAAACTTATCCATTAAGTTTTATCCATTAAGGAATGAGGAGCTCCTCATTCCTTCCTAGCTGCACTTAACCACTATTCTATTTCCTATCTCTATGACTTTGGTTAACTGGAGGTGTCTCATGTAAATGGAACCATGCAATGTTTTTTTTGTTTCTGGCTTATTTCACTTAGTATAATATTTTTGAATTTCACACATAATATATCATGTATCAGAATTTCATTCTTTTTTAACTGTTTGGTGATATTCTACTGCATATTAAATAGTATTTCATTTATGCATTCATCTTATGATAAAAATTTGGGTTGTTTTCATAGTTTGGCTATTATGAATAGTGCTACTGTAAACAATGGCATATGAATATGTGAGTTCTTGCTTTCATGTTTTGCTTAATATATCCAGAAATGGAACTGTTGTTGTACCAAATCTTAATTCTATGTTTGTTTTTCTCATTCCCATAAAAATTAAAAATATTCATTTATTATTATTATTGTGTGTATGTATGATGTATGTGTATATGTATGTGTGTTAGCATGCATGATACAGCATACATGTGGAGATCAGGGGTCAACCTTGTGAAGTCAGTTCTCTGCTCCCACATTTGTAGGTTCTGGGTTCAAGTGCTGGTTCTCAGGTTGGCAAGGAACTCTGTGAGCCATCTTGTCAGTTCTCCCTCCCCCTCCCTCTCTCCCTCTTTCCTTCCCTCCTTCCTTCTCTCCCTCTTTCTCTCTCTTCTTCATTTTCTTTCTTTTCCTCCTTCCTTCCCTCCTTCCTTCATTCCTTCTTTTCTTCCTTCCTTCCTCCTTCCTTCCTTCCTTCCTTCCTTCCTTCCTTCCTTCCTTCCTTCCTTCCTTCCTTTGTTCCTGTCTTCCTTCCTTCCTCCCTTCCTTCCCTCCCGCTTCTCTCTCTTTCTTTCTTTCTTTCTTTCTTTCTTTCTTTCTTTCTTTCTTTCTTTCTTTCTTTCTTTCTTTCTTTCTTTCTTTCTTTCTTTCTTTCTTTCTTTCTCTCTCTCTTTCTCTATCTTTCTTTCTCTCTCTTTCTCTTTCTCTTTTCTCTCCCTCCCTCCCTCTCTCCTTCTTTCCTTTCTCCTTCCTTTTCTCCTCCTCTTCCTCTCTCTCTTTCTCTTTCTTTTTCTCTAGAGATGGAAACCAGGGTCTTTCACATGGTAAGTACTTGTCTTACCACTGATCTACACACCCCTGGTTCACCAATTAATTACTAAATATTTTATCCTTCAGAAAACTATTGTAAATGAGATTTTAAAAACTATTAATTAATTAAATAATTTAGTGTGTGTGTGTGTGTGTGTGTGTGTGTGTGTGTGTGTGTGCGCGTCTGTGTATCAGAGGGCACTGTGTGTCCCTGTGGAGGACCAAGGATGATTTTGGGAATCATCCTGGATTGCTTCTATCTCCTTTTTGCTTCCCTCTGGGATTTCTCAGACTTCACCCACTAGGGCCTAAAGTTCAGGCCACTGCCATTTCCTCCTGGTGGTTTTTTTTTTTTTTTTTTGGTGTGGGACCTAGGATCTGAACTCAGGATCTTCTGCTTGTGAGGAAGAGTCTTAATCCCTGAGAGTCTTAATCCCTGAGCCATCTTTCCCGCCCATAAATGAGATTTTTAAAATCCTTTTATATTGATAACTGCTGGTGTACAGAAACACAGTTGATTTTTCAGTGTTAATTTTTATACCCTACTTCTTTGTTTCTAAACCTTAAAAAGCTCACAAATAATTTCATGTCATCTGTCATCAAAGATTCTTTTGTTATTTCTCTTTAAGTATGGCTACAGCTCCATTTTCACTCGCCTAATTGTGGTGGCAGAACAATCCTGTTCTGATATATAATAGAAGCTGCAGAAAAGGCATCTGATCTCAGAGGGAAAGTTTGCCTTCTGTTAGAAACCACTGAATCTGAGGTTGGTTGTGAACTTTTTCAAATATAGGTTTTTAATCAAGTGGAAGGTAGTTTTCTTCAATTCCTAGTTTGTGAATGCTTTTATCATGAAAGAGTGTTGATTGTGTGTGTGGGTGACAATGTCTCTTGTAGCTCCATCAAGCCTGGAACTTGTTATGGGTAGCTGAGGATAGCCATGAACTCCTGATTCTTCTGTTGCCACCTCCGGAGTGCTGAGTGCTAAGATCATAGCTGTGTGCAACTGCACCTGGCCCTCAAAAGTGTTGATTTTAGGGCAGAGACATGGCTCAAGTGGTAGTAAGTTTAGATTCCCAGCACCTACATGAAAACAAGACATTGTTGTCCATGTGTGTAATCCTAGCACTAGGGGAGATGGAGACAGGCAGATCCCTGGAGCTCACTGACCAGTCTAGCTGAATGGATGAACTCCAGACTCAGTGAGAGACTGACTCAAAAAATAAGGATGAGGGCTGGAGAGATGGCTCACTGGTTAATACTCCATCTCCCAAGCAGAAGGTCCTAAATTCAGATCCCACTTCCCATGTAAAACACCAGTTGGAAAACAGCAGCGGCATACACTTCCAGCCCTGGTGGGTGGAGTCTGGGAAATCCCAGAGCCAAGCAAGAAGGAGGTAGAAGCAATCCAGGATGATTCTGGAAATCACCTTTGATTCTCACAGGGACACATGTACCCTCTGATACACCACATGCACACACATACACACACACAATGAATGAATAAATAAATAAAGTTAAAAAAGTAAGGATGAGCCTTGATTTTTAACTGCTAGTCTCCCTGCATATACACATACTTGTATGCCCACATATATGTGTGCAGATATACATATACACTCCCACACATGCAAACATGCTTTGAGTTTTATCAAAGTTCTTATTTTGTATCATTTGAAATGACTATGTGTTTTTTTTTTCTTTCAGGCTACATGTTATCACATATATTATTGTGCTAGATTACATTGACAGATTTGTTTATATTGAAACAATTTGTATGTTTGCAGTTCTGAAATATGTCCCACTTGGTCATGATTTATAATCTTTTTAATATGTTGCTGGATTTAGTTTGCTACTGTTTTGGTGAGGATTTTGCATGTATATTTGTAAGAGGTATGGTTTTCTGACTTATTTGGTCTATAGCTTTCTTCTCTTGTAGTATCTTTGGCCTTGATAGCAGAGCAATGTTGGCTTATGAGATGAATTAGGAGGCCTCTTCTTCATCATGTATAATAGCTATCCTTAATTTATTTGTTGCTGTGTAGGTGGATTGGGTTGTGGAAATGTGTGGGGGTGTGTATGCAGAAGAGGGCATCTAAGTGTGCTTGCCTGTGGAGGCCCAATGGTGACATCAGGAATGACCTTGGATTGTTCTACCTCCTTATTGCTTTGCTTTAGGGTTTCCCAGGTGCCAGCTTCTAGGATCCGAAGTGCAGGCCACAGCCATTTCCACCCAGTGTTTTTACGTGGATTCTGGGATCTGGGTCCCTTGTTTACAAAGCAAGATCTTTAATCTCTGAGACATCTCTCCTGCTCTAATAGCTATCTTTTAAAAAGCTATGGAAATATGATTTATGGTCAGGCGTGATGATATATGGCACTTGGAAGGAGTATCAAGGCTGGGAAGGAAAGGTTGAGAAAGGTTAACATTAATTACACATTTGTTTAGTAGAATTTTCCAGAAGCAATTAAGTTCAGGGCTTCACTCTCTCTCTCTCTCTCTCTCTCTCTCTCTCTCTCTCTCTCCGCGCACACACACACACACACACACACACACACACACACACACACACTTCCAGAAATTTGCCCATCTCTACATTGCCAGAGTCTGGGAAGATCCAGATCAAGGAGCATTAGGCAAACTGGTGTGTAGTTTAGTGTCCCAATTTCTCTTCACAAGTTGGCATTTAGTTTTTGTCCTTTTGAAGTAGAGGAACAGTGTGTTTTCACATGAAAGGAATGGAAGGTGAAAAAGGAGGATTTCTTTTTTAATCCCTTAATAAGAATGTGTGTCTGATGCTATTAATTGAAAGCAGAATCCCAGTGACTCTGTGACTTCCTGTAGGGTTGCATCTGGGATTAAGTTTCATGTGAATTTGGGAGGGGATAAAGACACTCAAAACATATCGGTTATCCATAGAACCAGTATTATCTTTGCTTTATTTATGAGCTTAGTAGTTTGGACATTGTCTTTTATTAGTCAATTGATTACTTCAAGATTCATCAATTTTATGTCTTTTCAAAGAATCAGTTTTGGTTTTATTGATTTTCTCTCCATTTTCCTGCTCTCTATTATATATATTATATATATATAATATATTATATATAATTTAAACATATATGAAGATTTATAGCAAATACTTTCCTTTAAATACGTACACTCACCAAAGTAGCAGCACAAGTGTAGTAGAGTCGTTGATCAGCAACAAGGACACGGACTCACACTGTCACATATGCTATTTTATTCCTATCTACTCTGGTCTCTGTTGTTTTTCTTCCTTCTGCAAACTCTGAGCTTAGTTTGTTCTTCTAGCTCCTTGAATTGTCATGCTAGATTGCTGATTGGAGAACTTGCTTCTGAAATGCAAGTGACCTCAGCTCCAAGTCTCCCTACCAGTGCTGCCCGAGTTGTATCCCTTAAGTTTTGTGGGTTCTGTTCTCAGGCCAGGGTGTCTAACTCAGTGGTAAACTGCTTTCCTATGTCTGCCTAGCATGTGTGAGGCTCTGGGTTCGACCCCTTACAAAATACACACACACACACACACACACACACACACACACACACACACACGCATACACACACACCAAACTTCTTATTTTCATCATCTGTATTTCCTAAACTGTCTTATAGTCTCTCTTAGCTTTTTTTTAAAAGCCATACAACAGTGCATTTTAGAATTATGTGTAGATTTTTAAAATTATTAACCATTTTGCTTTTCTGTCCATAGACAGACAAAATAAGTATTCTGCTTACCTTATTGGAATTTGTGAACTTGATTATTGCCTAGAGAAGGGAAATTATCCCCTAAACATGCTTATCCAAGAGGGCAATTCATCTCCTAACCTCCCCAGACAAGGAAATGAATTTGATAGTCTGTCTCTTCTGCAGCTTCACCCATGACCATTTGGTAATCTTTTTCCAGGCCCAAATCAGCTAGCTAAAGAAATCCAAAATACCTGTTTCTCAGTGTTAGCCAGAGGTGCATTGGTGCTGGAGGGAAAGATCTTGGATAGCAAGATACTCCAACAGCTGTTGTAGCTGGGATGTTCTGACTGTGGTGGTCCTGAAAACCATACCACTTCTGGCTTGGGCAAGTTCCATCTTAATCACCTCATCTGTAAGCTCAACCTCCTTCCCCTGGGGCCAAAGGAGCTAGGATAGGGAAGAACCAGGAAGTAGCTTAGGCAAGGAGACACCTTATATTAATATAGCTCATTGGTTGTGCAAGACTGTTATTACATTCCAAAAAAAGAGTAGAGTTTTTTCATTTACTATTATTATTAATTATTGTAGTCTTCTCATTTTATCTCACTGCAGTTAGGGACAAGGTCCTGTGTTGTGGTTTCATTTAAAATTTCCCCCACAGGCTCGTATGTTTCAACACTTGGTCTCTAGTTGGTGGTGCTGTTCAGGAAGGTTGTGAAACCTTTAGGAAATACAAATCTCCCAGAGTAAGTATGTTACTGGGGGCAGTCCTTGTGATTTCCTAGTCCAGGGCCTCTTTCTTATTTTCTAGGCTGAGAAAAATCTAGGTTGGAAGCTACAGGATGATTACCCCACTCATATAGTGTGTTCCTTTAGTTCTCTCAGGTGGATTGAAGTTCTTTCAGAAATTATGTATGGAAGGGGGCTCTTTGATGTACCGGACTGAAGTGGGGTGTGAGTAGCTCAAGGTGCTTAGCAACTCTGGGACATCACTGTGACCCTTCTGTAGGCCACTCCCATTTCTCCCATGCCTGTGCCAAAGAACTCATGCAAACTCTGACAGCCTTTGCGCAGATGTAGAGAGGCTTCCTGTCTGCTTGCACCGCAGACCTTTGGCTTCTGCCTCTGAGGCCTCTCTGAAGCTTGTGGATTGTGGAAATGTGACGGGAGTCTCCTCACTGGCCATGCAACTGTGAGGCCAGGCTTTATAGTGAGGAATGGAGTGAAGCATAAAGCTCTCAACATTGGTTAAAGGCTCAGGAGATGACTCAGGAGTTAAAGCATTTGCCTCACAAACAAAAGGACTTAAGTGTCATAGTTAGGCACAGGTATCAACTTGACGGTGTGGGTTTGAGCTCTGGGCACATTTGTGGAGAATTAGTAGTTGAGTTGAGCCCAGAGTGAACCTGAAGGAGATTGTCTAGCTGATGGGAAGGCCCAGCCCATGGTGAGTGGGATTGGGCCCTGGAACAAATCACAGAGAGCTGGTTGAGAGAGTGGGCATCCTTCTGTATACTCGGTCAGACATGCTGATCTGGCAAGTAAGGATTGTCCCTCTCTCAGCTGTTCTGTGGTGATGGTGTGGCCAGTTCCCTTGGCCCTGGTATTGGTATGTGCTCTCCCTTCAAGCTGGACTGTGAACTGTAATCATAAGAGACAATAAACCCTTGTTCCCTTTTGATGGTCATTTATCAGCAACCATGCAGGAGAACTGCAACACCATGTAAAAATGCCAGACAGATGTGGTTGTGGCCTGGGAAACCCCAGAGCAAAGCAATAAGGATGTAGAGCAGTCCAGAATGATTCCCAATGTTACCTTGGGCACCTACAGGCACAAACACTCAGGTGCCCTCTTACACACACGCACACACACATATTAAAAGACACAATGGCACACACCTGTCACTCCCATACTTAAGGCTGAACCTAGGTTACATAGCAGATTCAAGATAACTCTAGGCTACATAGAGAGACCCTATATTAAAAAATAAAATAAATGAGGGGCCTGAGAGATGGCTCAAGGGTTAAGTTTCTGCCCTGCAGAAGGTCCTGAGTTCGTATCCCAGCATGCACATAAAAATACCAGGAGGAAATGGCAGCAACCTGTTCTTCTGGTCCTGGTGGGTGGAGCCTCGGAAACTCCAGAGCAAAGGAAATAGGATGTAGAAGCAATCCAGGGTGAGTCCTGAAGTCACCTTTCGGCCTCCACAGGCATGCACAGTGTCTTCTGATATACACAGACACACAGACACACACACACACACACACACACACACACACACACACAGAAACATACACAGACACACATGTAAAAATAATTTTATTAAAAAAAAAGAATGAATAAATTAATAAGTGACTCCATTAAGAGTGCCAGTCAGGCTGTTTCCCTCGTTGGAAGACTGGGAGGCAAGATGAGTCACCAGAAGCTGTACTGGAATCACCCATGAAAATTTGTCCAGGGTTCCTGCTCCTGCCACATCAGCTCACACTGCCATGGTCTAATTGGGAAATAGGGACTCTGAACATGTGCCAGCAGTGTTTCCGTCAGTATGTGAAGAACAACAACAAGAACAACAAGGCTCCACTTCCTAAAGGTGCCACAACCTTCTCAAACATTAGCATCAACTAAGGATTCTTTTCTGGTACAAACCAAATCAACGAACCAAGAAAACAGATTTGGGAATAGAACGGTTAGTAAACCCCACCACCATCACCACCACCACCAAATCCTTCAGAAAAAGCCATTTGGGAAGAAAGCTGCAAACACAGTCTTTTGATTTCTGACAAAACTTGTAGTTCTATGTACTCAGCAAATACTAGTCATTTAATTATGGTTCTGGGTCAACTGTCTCTCTTCATCTAGACCTCTCCATCAGTATTTCCTATGCTAGTACACAAAGCCAATGAGGGTGGATTCTAGATATGCTTGTGAAAGGCAACACAGTTGAAGTTTTCTGAGACAATATAGAGAAATGTATTATTGGAGAATAAGAAACTATTTCCTACAATATGCACAAAGGAAAGAATGGACAGAACACCATTATATTTTCGTTCTTCAATGGGCAACATTAATACAGTGAAAAAGGAGGAGGCTGGAGCACAGCTGAGCTCTATGGCTCAGTTCATAGAGTGCTTGTATGAAGACCCAAGTTCAATCCCCGGAACATGCATAAAATGCCAGATGTGGTACAAGCACCTATAAACCCAGGCAGGAGGATCCCTGGGGCCTGCTGACCAGACCAGCCAACCTCGCCTAATAGTCTAGTGAGCCCCAGGTCCCAGCAAGAGATCTTAAAAAAAGATAAGTTGAATTGCTTTCCTGAGGAACCACACCCAATATTAACTTTTGCCTTTACATGCACACACATACATACATGGAGTCACACACAAACAGAAGTTGAAAAAGTTAAGCAAGAAATACTCTGGGAAAAAGTATTTTTCTAGAATATATAAATAATACCTACAAGTCAGTAATAGGCAGCAACTCCCCTGAAAAACAGGCAAAGTCAGTGAATGGCTACTTAAAAATATATTAATAGCCAGTAAAATTTGTGAACTTATCTTGCCGTTTATCACAGCAATACAAATTTAAGACCAATGAGATGAGAGTGTGCACAGGGGTAACAATGCCAAGCACTGGCAAGATCGCAGGGCAGAGGCTTCATCTGCAGCTACAGGGAATGCAAGTTGCTTAAGACCTCTTTGGAAAATTACTTGCAATGTTTACTAATCTCGAATACACATCACTCTGTGACCCAGCAATCTCAGCTTTCAAGAAAATACCCAAAGAAATAACTTCAGTTGATGTCCACAAAAACTTGTTTAAAAGTGTTCAAAGCAGCATTATTGTCATAGTTAGGCACAGGTGTCAACTTGAAAGTTGAGGGTTCGAGCTCTGGGTACATTTATGAGAATGAATGGTTGAGTTAAGCCCAGACCAAACCTGCAGGAGATTGTCTAGCTGATGGGGAAGACCAGCTCATGGTGGGTGGGATTGGGCCCTGGAATAAAATACAGAGATTGAGAACGTTGGCATCTTTCTGTACACTTGGCCAGACGTGCTGGTCTGGCAAGTAAGGATTGTCCCTCTCTCAGTCGTTATGTAGAGAAGGTATGGCCAATTCCTTTGGCCTTGGTGTTGGTGTGAGCTCTCCTGTCAAGCTGGACTGAGACATGTAACCAGATAATTGCAAGAGAAAATAAACCCCTTGTTCCCTTAAGCCATTTGATGGTGATTTATCAGCAACCATGCAGGCTAACAGCAACAGTTATTCATCAAAACCCAGACTGAAAAGAATCCAAAACAATCAACAGTAGACTGCATAAATAAATCATTATATATTCATACAGTTAAATGTTGTACAACAACTACATGTACTAACACATAAATGTGAATAAAAGAAGTGAGACTATGTTCAAAAGCAAAACAGTAAGAGTGGGTGAGATAGCTCAGAGGATAATGAGTTTGTACACAAACTGGTGACCTGTATTTGATTTCTGGAGTTCACATGGCGAAAGGAAGGAACTGACTTGTGAACGTTGTCTGCCCTCTGCCCTCCCCATGTGTACTGTGGTGTGCAAACCTTCTGTGTGTACCTGCTGCACATACATGCCCGTGTTTTATTGCTTCCCCTCTCTCCTATCTTCCCTCCCTCCTTCCCCAAGTAAGTAAATAAATAAATACAAACAATTCTTTAAAAAATGCAAGAGCATATATAAAGGGCATATTTCATGTGATCCCACATACATAAATTTTAAAGTTAGGCAAAACAGAAATATGTTTTATTAGAAGTCATGACAGTGGTTGCTTTAGGAAGTAACTAAGAAAGGAAAACAAGAGAGGGTTGGAGCAATGGCTCAGTGGTTGAAATCTTTTCCTCACAAGCAAAAGTACCTGAGTTCAGATCCCCAGATCCAATATAGAAATTCTGGACAGATATGGCAGCTGCCTGTATGTCTGGCCCAAGAAACAGAGGATAGAAAAACCCAGACCAAAGCAATAAGTAGGTAGATTAATCTAGGATGATTCCCAATGTTACCCTTGGGCTTCCACAGGCATACACACTCTTACACACACACTCTTACACACACACACACACACACACACACACACACACACACACACACAAATAAATTTGCTAGCATACTGAAATCCTCTCTCTCTCTCTCTCTCTCTCTCTCTCTCTCTCTCTCTCTCTGTGTGTGTGTGTGTGTGTGTGTGTGTGTGTATTAGAGGGCCCTGTGTGTTCTTGTGGAAGCACAAGGGTGACTTCAAGAATCACCTTAGATTGCTGTGCCTCCTATTTGCTTTGTTCTGGAGTTTCCCAGGGTCTATCTTCCAGGACTGGAAGTACGGGCCGCCACTATTTTCGTCTGGGACCTGGGATTTGAACTCAGGACCTTCTGCTTGTAAGACAGAGGCAAGACCCCTGAGCCATCTCTCCAGTCCAAAGTTTTTCTTATTTTTTAATAGACTTTCTAGAAACATTTAAGGCTAACCACAACGTTAAACAGAAGGTACCAAGACTTCTACGTATTTTCTCTCTCTCATATGCAGAGTCTCCCCATTATCAGCATTCCAGAACAGTGCATTTAAAATAGATGACATAATTGTTCCCAATTCTTAGTTATATTAGAGTTCACCTGTTGCAGTCAGCCTGCATGGTTGCTGATAAATGACCATCAAACAGCTTAAGGGAGCAAGGGGTTTATTCTCTTATGATTTCTGGTTACAGTTCTTAGTTCGGCTTGACGGGAGAGCATGCACCAACACCAGGGCCAAGGGAACTGACCACACCATCACTGCATAATGGCTGAGAGATGGACAATCCTTACTTGCCAGACCAACATGTCTGGCCAAGTGAACACAAGGATGGCCACTCTCTCAACCAGCTCTCTGTGATTTATCCAGGGCCTAATCCCACCCACCATGGGCTGGGTCTTCCCCAGCAGCTAGACAATCTCCTTCAGATTTGCTCTTTGCTTAATTCAACCATCAACTCTCTACAACTGTGCCCAGAGCTCAAACCCTCAACAATAAAGTTGACACCTGTGCTTAACTATGACATCACCTTAGTGTTGCATGCTTGTATCTGTTATTTTGTGTGTGTGTCTAGACTAATCAACAGAAACAGCTTAATGGAAGAAAGATTTATTTTGGTTCACAGCTTCAGAGGACTCAGCCCCTTATGGCAGAGCAAGATGGTCCACGTCAAGGTGGCCCAGCAAACAGAGACAAGGACTGTAGGTGCTCTCTTCTTATTTTATTCTCTATGGTGTCCTGTCCATGGGAAGACACCACTGTATTATGGTGATCCTCCCAGACACACCCAGAATTGGGCCTTAGTCTCTTAGGTGATTTATCGAAATCCAGTCAAGTTGACAGTGAAGATTAACCTTCACAAAAGTTCTGAATGTTCAAATTACATACAGAAGACACCATGCCAGGCTAGGCTATATCTTTTGCAAGTATTTTCTTCCAATCTGTGGTTCATTTTGTCATTTTCTTGACACGGTCTTTCACAGATCTATCTATCTATCTATCTATCTATCTGTCTGTCTGTCTGTCTTCTGTGTATTATCTATATATACATATCTATACTATATCTACACTATGTATGTATCTATCTACCTATTATTATTCCATATCATCTATTTATTATTTATCTATCATCTATCTGTCTATCTCCTACAGCCATATTTATTATCTATCTATCTATCTCTCTGTCTGTCTGTCTAGCTTCTACATATTATCTCTCTTTCATCTATTTCTTCTGTCTTCTGCATCTATGACTATAATCACCCTGAACACACCCAGTCTCAGTCTATCTATCCTCTATCTGTTACAACCTAGATTCTCAGGCATGCCAGGTAAGGACTCCACTACTAAACTATATTCCCAGATCTTTTTTTATATTTTAATTTTGAGACAAAGTCTGCTGCCAGGTTGACTTATTACTACTTTCTAGCCCAGCAGATCTTCATTTGAAATCTTCTGTCATAGCTAAGCACAGGTGTCAACTTGATTGTTGAGAGTTTGAGCTCTGGGCACAGTTGTAGAGAGTTGATGGTTGAGTTAAGCCCAGAGCAAACCTGAAGGAGATTGTCTAGCTGATGGGGAAGACCCAGTCCATGGTGGGTGAGATTAGGCCCTGGATAAATCACAGAGAGCTGGTTGAGAGAGTGGCCATCCTTCTGTTCACTTGGCCAGACATGCTGGCCAAGGATTGTCCATCTCTCAGCCGTTATGAAGTGATGGTATGGCCAGTTCCCTCGGCCCTGGTGTTGGTGCATGCTCTCCTGTCAAGCTGGACTAAGAACTGTAACCAGACTATTGTAAGGAAATAAACCTCTTGTTCCCTTAAGCCGTTTGATGGTCATTTATCAGCAACTATGCAGGCTGACTGCAACATCTTCTTACCTCACCCTCCCATGTAGCTAGGACTATAGTCTTGCACTACCATGCCTGGTGAATAATAAAATTTATTTTAAATTAAATTAAATTATCTTTTCATATAGACATATATTGGGAACAGAAAAGCAAACTCTCCCTTCTTCTACCCCACCCCTCTCCTGTCCGCCCTCTTTATTCCCCCAGACAGTTTCACTTCTTTCATTTCATAGACATATACATGATTTTATGAAGCTACAAAATCTAGGAACTACAAATAAGACAAAATGTGTATTTGTCCTTCTGCAACTGGCTTAATTTGCTTAACGTGTAAATGCTGTAACTTCATTTTCCTTTATAGCTGATGAGTGTGTGTGTGCGCACACGTGTATGTTTTCCTATTTTCTTTATCTATTCCTCTGTTATTGGATACCTGTTTTGTTCCATGCAACTTACTATGAATAGTCATGCAATAAACACTTATGTGCAAATGTCTCTGTGATATGCTGTAGCTGGGTTATATAACAACTGTTTTCAGTTTCTTGGGAAATCTTCATACTGATTTCCATATAGGATGGACTTGTTTACATTCCCACTAGCATTATGTAAGAGTTCCCTTTTGTTCCTTGTCAGCATTTGTTATTTGCTTTCTTAATTTGGTTTATTTGGTTAATTGGTTAAATGACTGAAGTTCTGCCTGGCATAAAGCTTTGATTTGCGTTTCTTTAATAGCTAGTGATGTGAGAATATTTTTTCGTATGTTTATTGGGCATTTATATTTCATCTTTTGAGAATTATATATTCATTTCATTAGCCCAATTGTTGGTTTGGGTTAATTGATATGATTTTTTGTTTTGTTTTGTAGTTTTCTGAATTTTTTGTATAGTCTATGCATTGATTCTCTTTGAATGCATACCTGAGAAAGATTCTCTTCCATTCTTCATTTAGTTAATTGTTTCTTTTCCTGTGAGATGTTTCTTAGTTTCATGGAAGTCTCACTTGTCGATTGTTGGCATTATTTCCTGACCAACCAGAGTCTAATTCAGAAAATTCTTGCCTATGCTTATTTCTTGAAGCATTTGGTTAATTTTTTTTATCTAAGGGTTTCAGAGTTTCAGGTGTTTGATACATTGGAGTTTCTAATTTCATTCTTCTGCATGTAGCTATCCAGTTTCTCAAGAACCATTTAGACAAGTAAACAGGTTGTCTTTTACCCGACAAGTATTTTCCACATCTTTGTGAGTTTATTTCTAAGTCTTCCTTACTGATCTACAAGTCTGCTCTGTGTCTAGTACCATGGCTCCATAATAGAACTTGAAATCAGCTGTGGAAAGTTCAGACTTCTTTTCTTTGTTCAGGATTGCTTTGACTGTATGAGATCTTTTGCATTTATGAATAAATTTTAAGATCACTTTCCCTATTTCTGTGAGAATATCATTAGGCTTTTAAATTTTTTTTTATTTATTCAGTTGTGTGTGTGTGTGTGTGTGTGTGTGTGTGTGTGTGTGTGTGTGTAGAACCATGGACAAATCCGGGAACCACCATGGACACCTTCACCTCCTCCTTGTTTACTCTGCCCCGGGATTCACAGGCTCCACCCTACCAGGACCAGAAACGCAGGCCGCCCCCACTTCCGCCTGGCATCTATATGTGGGGTCTAGGATCTGAACTCAGGACCTTCTGTCTGCAAGGCAGAGGCTTAACCCCTGAGCCACTTCTCCAGCCCCTATCATTAGGCTTTGATGGGGAATTGTATTGAGTCCATAGATTGCCTTTGGTAGATAGCCTTTTTGTTTTTTTCATTCTAGGTCTTTTACTTACTGGTAACATCCGTGAAGCCATGAATCCACAAGGAATGGGCTTCATGGGTTCTCACAAAGTATGTTTCTCTGGGTGGAGCAGGCTGGTACTTCAGCAGAACCCAGGTTCCTTTCTCTTTGGCGTCTTTCTCTTTCTGATCATTCTCCTTCACCCATTTCAGGAAACCATCTCTTATAGTGCTTACTAAGTTCAATACGCACATTAATTCTCTTGGCAAGAATATTGCTCTTCACTTACTTGTTTACTACAATACCAACAGCATGCTGTGTAGACTCTTCCAGTTTTGCCATAGTAGCATTTATGAGACATTCCTTGTTGAACACTATCCATTCCCTTGATGTCTATAGTATCACTCTTCTTACAGATTTGCATATGTTGCCAAATGGATAATTTCTAGAGATCATATATCTGGTGTCTCTCCTCTTTCCCTTCGTGTTTGTCATTTTGATCAGTTACTGTAAGATGGCAGTCTGCCCAAAAGATGGATAGTTATTTTTTTTATAATATTTCTTCTAATCCATGGCTGGTATTTCCAAGTTCTAGTGTCATCTTCAATTTTTTTCCTTAAGCATTTTAAGGTTTTTGCTGTAGAAGTCTTTCACATCTTTAGTTAGGTTTATTCTAAGGCATTCTATCTATTCATATTTGTGAGGCAATTGTGTATGTGCTTGTTTTTCTGATTTCTTTCTTAGCATTTTTGTTATCAACAAATAGCCGAGGAGAGCTCCTTTTTCCAAAGACTGGACACTATTCTTTGTTTCACTTGTTCTTTTATACCCTATAACTTTTTGGCCTTGAGAATTCTTATCCAAGAATCCCCAATCTGTCCTCTCTACAGTTGGCTTTCTACTGCATCTAGTTTGGCCAGAAACTGAAAGAAGGACCAAGAAAACATTTTATACTTCAAAGGAAACGTTTTATATGAAGCTTACTATATCAGAATCATTAAAGTTTTTGTATTAAGGTGTTAGGCCTGCCCAGGAATAACAGTCTGGGAGGGAGGGAGTGAGCAGGGCATGGCTTAGCACATGGGACCAAAGATGGCGCTGTAACCCTGATCACATTACAGAGAGCCCTAACTGGCTCATAGGAGCCAACATAGATATATGTTTAGTTTGACCTATGCAGCCTGTTTGCTGTGCTGACCATTAAGGTAATTGGCTGCCAGTTTCGCACTCTCTGGTTCTTTGTCTATATAAGCTGATTTGTTACCCCCCCAATAAACGGAGATTTTGCTCTGACAAACTCCCTGTCCGTGGCCGAGTCTCTAGAGGGCTGAGGCGGAGGTACGGGCGGTCAGGCTTTACTTAATCTTCATCATCACAGCCAGCAGCTGTGTAATTGAGTGAGTGAATGAGTGAGTGAGTGAGTCTCGCCTTGACAAACTCCCTGCTGTGTCCGGAGTCCCCTGGATTTGGGTGAGGGGGTAAAGGACCTGTAGCACATTTGCCTTTCTCCGCCCCGACGGCCTGGAGTTGTCACAGTGTGTGTGTGGGAAAATCAACCCCGCATTAAGAGATTTTGTGTTTTCTTAAAAGGCTTTTCTTCATCTATTGAGATGATCATGTTGTTTCTGTCTAGAGTCAAATTTTTTTTTGTGTGATTCGTTACATTTATTGATTTGTGCATATTGTTATCCTGGTATCTCTGAAATGAATCGAACTTGATCATGGTGAATGATCTTTCTGAAGTGTTCTTGAATGAAGTTTGCAAATATTATATTGAAAAATTTGCATCTATGTTTATGGGACTATAGTTTTTTTGGCCATGCTTTTAAATGGTTTTGCCATGAATATAATAATAGCTTCATAAAAGCAATTCAGTAGCTTTCTTTATTTTGTGAAAAAAATATGGGAAATACTGGTGTTCACTCTTCTTTAAAGGTTTTATATAATTCAGCAGTGAAGACATCTGGGCTTGGACATTTTTTAATTGGGAGGTTTTAAAATTACTGTTTCAATATCATTGCTGTTATTTAGCTGCATAAACTGTCACATCTTGATTTGATTTTGATGGATCATACACATCTGGAAATTCTTTCCTTTCTTTTGGGTTTTCAAACTTAGTGACATATTTCCTAATGGTTTTCTGAATTTCATTGCTGTCTGTTGTAAGACCTTTCCATCTCTAATTATGGTCTTTCTTTTTCTTTAGGTTAGTTTGGCTATCACATTTACCTTTTCAAAGAACTAATGTTTTGCTTTATTGGCTCTATAGTTTTTTAAATTTTACTTTTCTCTTTGCTTTGTGTGACTCATTGTGTGATTTTTTTTTTTTACATTTGGTTGCATATCATGACACACATGTGAAGGTCAAAGGGCAACTTATAGGAGTCAGTTCTCTCCTTCTTCCATGTGGATTCCAAGGATTTAACTCAGTCATCAGACCTGGTGGCAAGAATCTTAGCTGCTGAGCCATCTCATGGGTCCCTACCAAGTTTAATTAGGGTTGCTTGCATGATCATATGTGGGAAGTTACTTACTAGAGCACAAATAACTTGATCAGTGGCTATAGCACTAAAGAAAAATATTTTTTTTTACCAGTATAGCAGTTAATGGTTGCTGATAAATCACTATCAAACAGCCTAAGGGAACAAAGGGTTTGTTTTCTTATAATAGACTAGTTACAGTTCCTCATCCAACTTAGCAGGAGAGTTCATACCAATACCAGGGCTGAGGGAACTGGCCACACCATCTCTACATAATGGCTGAGAGAGGGACAATTTTTATTTGCCAGACCAGCATGTCTGGCCAAGTGTACAGAAGGATGCTAACTCTCTCAACCAGCTCTCTGTATTTTATTCCATGGTCTTGTCCCACCCATCATGGGCTGGGCCTTCCCATCAGCTAGACAATCTCTTGAAGGTTTACTCTGGGCTTAACCACTAATTCTCTGCAAATGTGCCCAGCTCAAACCCTCAAATGTCAAGTTGACACCTGTGCCTAACTATGATACCTAGCAATCATTTACTAACTAACTCATTAGTCCCTTCCTCTTTGTGGTAATTTAAAAAAAAATACTTTTTTAGTGACAGAAAGAGAGAACAGGTATATGTGTGACATAGCTTGTGTTTAGGGGTCAGAGAATACCTCTTATAAGTTAGTTCTTTTATTTAAGTTTTTTGATTATTTGACATTTTCATACATAAATACAATGAATGCATGTGTTTTTACCCATTATTAAAAAATTCCATTTGTTCCACTTCATACTTTCTCCTTTCTGCCAGTCTCGCTCCTCCTTTCATGTCTTTTCGTATGTGTGGCCCATGGTTTCATCTGAGGTGCCTGAGGTACTTGTTGGGTAATGGATCACTTATCAGTTGGCATATTGTTAAAGCAGCTCCCTGTCTCCTGTCTGGCATTAGCCTTCATCTCTCAGGGAGGTGTGATGCTTCATGAGATCTTCCCTTATCCATGGTGAAATGTTCATAGGCCAGCTATTAGGGAGGTCTAGGAGAGTGGAAATCACCACAGTGAGTACTTAGTTGCAGCAGTTGTGTCCTGACCAGAAGATACTACTTTGCAGCACCACTTTCCAGCATCCGTCTCTTACATTCTTATCACCTCCTCTTCCTCAAGGTCCCTGAACCTTGGGATGGGGGTTGGGGGATAGTGCAGGGAGATGATTTTGATATCTTTTCTAGAGCTTAGCACTTCACAATCACTTATTATCTGAAGAAGTCGGTTCTCTGCTTCTGTCATGTGCACTGTGGAGATCAAACTCAGGTTGCCAGATTCGCACACAGGCACTTTTACCTGCAGAGCCATGTCACTAAACTGCTGTGATGAAATGCTGATGGACCCAATCCTGGGCAGGTCTTACGTGGGTAACCACAGTTGCAATGAATTCGTAAGGGCATGTTCAGAAATGTCTTTTTTGTGATATTCCTATCCTCTAGTTCTAACATTGTCTCTGTGGCTTCCTCTCCCGTGATGCTCTCTGAGCCTTAGACATTGCTTAGATTACTGAGTCTCTGCATTAACCATTAGAAGGCAATTTGAACACCTATCCATTTAGCAAATAATGTCTGTAGGACCTAAGATTACCCCAGTAACCAGTTCTTGATCAGGTCTATAGTATCAGGCATGAGTTCCCTTCTGTGGAGCAAGCCTTGACTTCAAAGTGTTTGGTTACCTCCTAACATTCTGGCCACTATTGTGTCAATGAGCATATTTTGCCAGGTAAGTCATTATTATTGTAGCTCACAAGATTCACAATTGGGTAAGATAATTGATAATTCTGGTACTATAGGAGCTAGCCAGTAAGAGAAGAAGTTTTCAGGTTAGTTCTAGCCTGATTTCTTTGTCACGTGAAAAAAGTGTGTGGTGTCTTTAGTAATAAGGTCTTAAACCATCAAGTTCTGGTGAGCAGCCATGAGCAGTGGCATCTGTATTATTTGGGGGCCTCTGAGGTCTTGCTGACCAGCAATTTATAGGGAGATGTCTCTCAAGTGGCACTGGGATTTTTGTATTTTTTAAAAATTCAATTGCATTAATTTTTATCCTGATGTTAATTACTAGTTTTTTTTAATTGCCTTGATGTTGGCTTGATTTTGTTTTTTTCAAGGTCCTAAGGAGCATAATTAAGCCATTTATTTGAGACACCTCTGATTTTTCTTTAATGTTTGCACTTATAGCTATATACTTTGTAGCACCACTTTCACTGTATTCCCTGGGTTTTGATATAATGTGTTCTCATTTTCATTCAATTCTAAGAATATTTTTATTTCTTTTTTGATTTTTTTTCAGTGACTCATTCATTATTCAATAGTATTTTGTTTAATCTCCATGAATTTTTAAATGTTGAATAGTTTCTCTGTTACTTTTATTCCATTGTGGCTGGATAAAATATAAGAATCAGTTCACCTTCAATATTTGTTAAGGTTTTTCTTTGTGTCCCATTATATGATCTATCTTAGAGAAAGTTTCATGAGTCTTCAAAAGAATGTGTATTTGGCAGCATTTGGATGGAATGTTCTATAAATGTCTGTACGTTCACTGGGTCTGTGATTTCATGTAATTAGTTGTTTGTTTATGTTTTATCTAGATGATCTTTCTATTAGTGAGAGTAGAGTATTGAAGTCACCTATTATTGTTGTGTTGGGTTAATCCATGACTATCATCTAGTAGGATTTTTTTTTTAAATGAAGTTTGGTCATTTATGTTTGGTATGTATATATTTAGAAATGTAATATCTACTTTATGAATCATTTCTTAATCAGTATGAAGTATATTTCTTTATCTTTTCTGCCTAGTTTTAGTTAGAAACAATAGCAGTTACTCTTGTCTGTTGCTATGAGACACCACTCAAAGTCAAGCAACTTAAGGGGAGAAAGGGAGATTTATTTAACTTATGGTTCCAGAGGGGAGATACAGTTCATTATGGTAGAAAGGCACGGCGGGCAGCAGAATCAGGAGGTGGTCTAAGTCACATCCATCAAAGAGGCTGACAGCTGCAAAACTGCCCTTGCTAGAGCAGACCTCTTCTGGAAATAAGGTGGGGCCTGTCAACCTCAAGGCCCACCCCTTGTGATGTGCCTTCCTCCAGCAAACCTCCACCTCTTAAATTGCAAACAACTGAAGATTCAAACACATGAGCTTGTGGGGGACAACTCACATTCAACCCATGACAGAAGCCTATATCATCAGGTCATAGGATATCGACATCTGCTTGTATGCTGATTCCTTCAAGTACCTTTATTCATCCTTCTACTCTCAGGTAGTACCTGTCTTCAATGATGAGGTCTGTTTCTACTTTAAACTAGGTGGATCCTGTTTTAAACCTAGTCTGTGTCTTTTGACTAGGAGAGTACTGAGACCATTAAGATTCAGTTATTAGTGAAAACTATGTATTGAATTCCACTAATTTTATTGTTGCAGGGAAATGGTCTTGACCGTCCCAATGTTGCAGGGTTCTTGTGTTCTGGAGTTGAAGATTAAAACCAGAACACGTATAGAGGATTAAGGTAGAATTTATTAGAGGAAAGGTTGGAACTCATGGACTCCAGATGTGGAGTGCCACGAGGAGCCAGGGCGCCTCCATGAGAAGTAGGCAAGAAACAGAACTCATGGCACTAAAGTGCCATGAAGGTCTAGGGCGCTGGAGAATTCATGAGAAACAGGCAGTTGGAAATGTACTCATAGCACTAGAGGGCCATGAGGGGCTAGGGTGCCAAAGATGGCTGCCAGGTATATTTATACACTTAGACAAGCCCGGAAAACTTGACTTTTTTCCATTGGTTAATTCCCATTGGGGCCCAATCCAGTTGCTCTTGGACCCACGTGGTCTAGAGGTCATTTCCATAATCCTTTCATAGGAAAGTTGGCCATCTTATCTCAAATATAATATAATATAATTATAATTATAATATAATCTCAAATATCTATATAATATATATACACACATACATATAAACTTTATGTATGTATGTATGTATGTATTTATTTACGTGTGTGTGTGTGTGTGTGTGTGTGTGTGTGTGTGTCTCTGTGGAGGACCAAGGGTCACTTTGGGAATCACTCTGGATTGCTTACCTCCTTTTTGCTTTGCTCTTGGAATTCCCAGGCTTGCTCACCAGACCCACAAGTGCAGGCTGCTGCCATTGCTGCTGCCATTTCCACCTGGCATTTTTCCATGGGACCTGGGATCTGAACTCAGGACTGTCTGCTTGCAAGGCAGAAACTTAACCCCTCAGCCATCTCTCCAGCCCACCCATAGTATTTTTTATTGGTGAGGTTTCCAAGGGTTTTGTGCTTACAGATTTTTTTTTTTTTTCAAATTCCTGATCATTCCTTTGTGATGAAACCCTTGGGCAGTTCCTTTATTGGTCATATTGGAATGCTATTTCTGCTTCCAGGTCTCCCTGTGGGAGACTGAGTTATAGATTCCGGTCTGGTTAGTGGCTGATGCTTTAGAAGTTGAGTCTCATATTCAGCTCACACTCATGGGTGGTCCTGTAAGAGTCCAGTTGCAAATAGTGACCCTGTCCCTGGGTGGTCCTCCCAGGGTCTGACGTGCTCCAGGCTGTGACTATGGTCTTTGTTCCCCTTCACATTCTGGCTCTGAACAGGTTTCTACCTTTCTCAAGATAGTGTGAGTTTGTTTTTTTCAAAGTTTGTTTTTCCCCCCTGTGATTAAGTGGTGTTGTATTGTTTGTTTTCCACCTTGCATTTCTGTGACACATACTTTTAGCAATTTGATTCACAGGGGTTCTGGAATTGCCAATCTGCCAATTCATCTAGGGGTCTATTTAAAATGGCATCCATATGGCAAAAATCCACAATACAAACAACAACAAATGCTGGAGAGGATGTGGAGAGAGGGGAACTCTCCCACATTGCTGGTGGGAATGCAGGCTCATACAGCCACTCTGGCGAGCCATCTGGAGATTCTTAAAGAAATTAAAGATTGAAATGCCATATGACCCTGAGATTCCACTTTTGAATATAACCCCCCATACAGCAGAGGTTCACCTCGATAGCACAAGCACAAATATGTTCATAGCAGCACTGTTTACAATAACAAAGACATGGAATCAACCCAAATGTCCAAGAGTTGACGAGTGGATAAGGAAACTGTGGTACATCTATACAATGGAGTACTACTCAGCCATCAAAAATGATGAATTACTGGAATTTGCCGGGAAATGGATGTCATTAGAAACAATTATATTAAGTGAAGTGTCCCAGACCCAGAAAATTAAGCACTGTATGTACTCCCTAATAGGTGGCTCCTAGTACCAAACCCACCCAGCCCACCTTGAGATACTCATAGGTAAATCTATGTATTACCTACAGTAATTACAAGGATTACAAACAGGAGGGATGGGGTTGGAGG
Organism: Typhlomys cinereus; assembly: GCA_023101885.1. Lineage (NCBI taxonomy): Eukaryota > Metazoa > Chordata > Mammalia > Rodentia > Platacanthomyidae > Typhlomys > Typhlomys cinereus. The sequence continues at coordinate 3,369,198 of JALPQD010000110.1, read as the reverse complement.
GCCACACCAGAAACAAGGAGAGAAATGACCATGTTACAGTAGAGAAAATAGGCCTCCATCAAGGACTGCAAGAAAGTAATGTGATACCTGGTTAAATTCACAGACATTCGTTCCTGATCATTTACAACTAAGGGGGTATGAACTCACCAGAAGGGGATGGCATATAGTCCGGCAGATTAAAAAGTAACCATTTTGCAAATGGGCGATTGACCCCTCCCATTGCCAAATGCCATATGACCCCCCTGTGATTCCACTTTTGGGTATAAGTATTACATCTACCCTTGAATGTGCTCTTATAATAAGACTCCAGTTTAACAGCTTTTTCTCTCTGGCCAGGGGGTGACATACAGTGCCATCACGATGGAGTGAAGGGCATTGCAGGAGCAACAAAACTGCAAAAGAAAATCAACAAACCACTATCCAGAACTTCAGAGACTCTATATCAACCACCTAGAACTAGGCCAGCCTAATCTCTCTCCATCCTGAAGCTCAGGGACATTTGGGGGCGGTAAGAGTGTAAGAGCAAAAGGATGGGAGGAGCAATGATTTGCAAGATACTCCACACAAGTTAGGGCTGAAGCAATCATAATTGGACTTTGCATGCCTGGTGCAATGTCCAACACACTACTGACCTCACAAAGTCTAGCATCTGCTAAAGGCACCAAGATCCTTGGAGGCAAGGGATTGACAGCCACAGTAGTGTTCCTATGCTTAAGGGGAACACAGGAAAGGGTTCAGGGAAATGCTACTGGGTCCTTGTACATTATTGGAAAGGAGGGCCCAGAGGAGAGTCAGGAATGCACAAGAAAGGACTCTGGGAATTGGGGCGGGAGGCACGGGGGGGATGGGGAGGGAGGGGTGAGGGGAGGGGGAGCAGGGGGTTCGGGGGGAGGAGGAGGGAGGGAGGGAACTGGTGTACCTATTAAGTTTGTATGAGCTGAAATAATAATAAAAATGTATTATCAAAAAATAAAATGGCATCCATAGTTACTCTAACCAAGTGCTAAGTGCTGAGAAGAGAGTTTCTAAAGCCTTATTGTCTCTTGCCAGCTGCTGTGCACCCTTTGCTTAATTTTTAAAATGTCCATGACTCAGGGTACAATGCATATTTTCTTAGTCTCTGCTTTAAGCTGTGGCTCCTACCATTGGTATTGTTGATTGTTGTGCCCACCATCCCTCACCCCCAAAGAGCGGTCAGAAATCAGGATCCAATGCAAAAGTGCAAGAGGTTTGATTGCAGGTATCTGGGCGTCCTGGGAGCCTGACATAGCAGAGCTTCAGGAGGAGAGCGCGCCCCCAGGCAGTTACAAGGGTAAAGGGAAAAGCCACAAATGAGGGGTTTGCAAGAGGAGTTTGTTTGTGGTCTATGCTGGTTGGACCCAAAGCTCAATCTTCGAGATGATTAGTGGTGGGACATTTCTGGGTTTGCTCAAGGATGAGGATGTGCTGAAACATAAGTTGTTTATCCCAAATTGTATCTCGTTTCTAATGGTCAATAGTGTCACACGGCTAGTGTGGCCACATCTCATCTGCCCCCTTTCCTGTCAGGTGCAGTGTCACAAGATTAACAGTGGACATTCCAAGGCCAGTTGGGTTACCCCTTCCTACATTTTCACAAGTCCGTCAGTACATTTTTGTAAGACTATCAGTGGGTGCACTGGTCAGTTGAGACATTCTTTTCTGTTGGGTACAATTTTGCAAGGTTGGGGGTGGGGGTTAAGGTTAGCTGGGTTGTTTCTGCAAAGGAAATGGAGCTAGGCTGATTAATACCTGCTTTGACAAAGAAACTGGAGCTAAGCTTGGAGCTAAGCTGGTTAATATTTTGCTTGGGTCTCTCATTGATCCCTCTAACTTGGGCAGGGAGCTCTCTCAACCAAGCCAATCTTTCCAGGATGGACTCTGGGCTTTCTTTCCTGGTTTGCAAGTTCTCTAGTTTATTTTGAGATTAAAGACAGAGATATTCAGTTAACAACCCCCTCTTGTGATACCTGTCATCCAACTTACCTTGCTTTATTTCCTGAAGACTCTGGAATACTGTGCTTAGTCTGCCAACTCTTTCAAGAGACAGTTCAAGCTTCTACTTGCCTTGTCTTCTTGGAAATGATGTTATTTAAAACCTGCAGTTGAAGTGATGAACGAAACATATATATTTTGAGCTGGAGAGATGGTTCAGTGGGCAAAGGTACCTGCCATGCAAACTTGGCAAGATTGATCTGAGTTCAATCCCTGGAAGCCAAGAAAAGGTAGAAAGAGGAACCAACTCCATGAAACTGTTCCCTGACCTATGCATGAGCATGCCTACACCCACACAGAGATATGTTTTTAAAAATTTAAAGGAATACATACTTACATTAAACTATATGCATATTTTTATGATACTGTGCTTTGAGCATTGGAAATATATCAAAAATGTTTCCTATTACAGAGATCTAATGTAAAAATAACCAACTGATCACATTTATTTGACAGTGAATACACATACATTAGTATAAATCAGAGCCATTTGGAATTTTTAATATATGAAATATTTTTAGTAGAAATATAGAAGAAATATCATTACTAAAAAGGAGGAAGAAGTAACCCACTGAATGCAAGAGGAATATAAAGAAGAGTGGACTTTGATATTTTGAAGATAGGAGAATTAGAGGAAATACTTTGTCAGCCTGATTTTTCTTTGGTCTCTCTTTTTTAAAACTTTTTTTGGTTTATTAACCCAAGATGTATGGAAAGGAAATTCTATAAATTTTGGGCCATCATCTCTTTCTGGAAACTTATGAGCCAAGAGTGTAAAGTCTTAAACATCACTAAATAGAATATACTCCCCTGGAATGAAAAGTGGGGGAAAGATTCCAGCTCTCGGACAGGATACAGCCTTTCTCATCAACAAATTTGATGAACCTCAAAATCACCACTCAAAGTCACACAATGTCCCTCTTCATGCATAGTGAAAAGCTATTTGAAAATATCCAGCAAGCAATTAAAACCATTCAAGATATCTCCCCTAAGAAAGATGAGGTAACTTTTCAGCTCCAATTACAATCAAAGTAAATTACTCAGGAAGCCATTAAACTATGTGTTATGAGGAAGCAAGCAAAAAAATGAGACCAGACAGATGATGTAATGAATGTGTGCTAAGATAAGTCAGAGACTATTACACAAACTTCATCTCAGTACTACAGCAATCAAAAGGACCAGCATTAAGATATAAGGGGTATGTCCATTTCAGTATGATGAAGTGTAGATTGAGGCTATGCAATCTTATGATAACGTGCAAGTCCATTCCTTTCCAGGTATTTATATATTTATTTTTCTCATTATATTAGTTAAGTCCCCCAAAACAATATAAAATTTTACTATTGGTGAGAACTGTCATCATTGCTTTATATTTGATTTTAATGAAAATGGAGTTAACATCTAACAATTTTGCATGATGTTGGTTATTTTTAAATGTAGTATGTTATACATTTTAACTTCTAAATATTTCAGGGATTTTCAGCTATATTATCATTATGCCCTTTTAAATTTATTGAGAGATATCTTATAGCACACAATCTGACCTATCTTGGTAAATGTTTCTTGGATACATAAAAAGAATATGTATTTTATTTTTGGGAAGCGTCTTCTAGAGAAGTAAAGCAGATCAAACTGGGTATAGTACTGGTCAGGTCTTCCTTCTGCACTATTAATTTTTTTACTTATTTTCCCCTTAAATGTTCAGATAAGTATAGAGAAAATTCAAACTTTGATTAAGAATTATTTATTTCTTACAGTTTTATCAGTCTTCATTACATTCATTTTGAAACTTTGCTATTAGGAGAGTAGACATCTATGTTGTTCTGTTATGTTCTTGTGATGAATTAACCTCTCTATTATTATCTTCATGGTCTTCATCATTTCTTGCCCTAAAGTTTACTTTATCTGATAATATCACCATTTTTGCTTTTTTAAAAAATATTTATTTATTATTAGTGGGGTGTGTGTATATGTAAATGTGTGTGCTCCACAGTGTAGGTCAGTAGAGATCAGCAAGTTCTCTCGACCCATCTTTAAATAGTTTCTGTGAATCCTGGTCATAAGGGTTGTATAGTTTGCCTAGTGAGCCATTTCACCAGCATTTTTTTTCAATTTTTTGTTAGTGACATATTAATTTTTCATACTATGGGTTTTGAAAAGACATTTTTATACATATACATAATGTTTTGCCCCTAGTTACCCTCTATAATATTCTTTCTAATCCAATTTACCCCTTTCCTTATCCCAGCTAACCACTTCCCAATTTCATGCTTTTTTTTTTTTTTTTTTAATGACTATTTAGAAGAAACACAGGCACTTGGGCACTTTACTAGTGGCTACAAGACTGAAGAAAATGTCTCTTCCTCATTAATTGGGCATAAATCCTCAGGGAGGGGTTGAGTCCCACGAGCCTTTCCCCTTTCCATGACAGCATGTTGATGGACCAGCTATTTTGCAGGTAGGTATGTAGCTAATCATGTCTGCTGAGTTCAAGAATGCAACAGCCACACCATACCTGTAAATTGGTTATCTATGCTGCTCTCCCTCCTTACTCCAGTTTTTGCATTCTTTTCACCTCTTCTGTATGTTCTCTGATCCTTGGAGAGCATTAGCATACAACATTATCTTATTCTTAGCACTGTGACCAGATATTCCCATAACAAACTTGCCACTGTTGCATCAGTGTGCACATCTTGCCTGGCTGATCAGTATTGCTGCATGCTGGATCCACAGCTGAGTCAGGCTGTTGAGGACAATTCTCCTGCAGCAGACTGCATAGCAACTTCCAGGACTCTGAATACTGACCAGCCAAGAGGAAGCTTCCAGTACAGTTCTAACTTGATTTCTTTATGTTCCACCAGAGTATGTGATACAATCAGCAATAGAGTATTACCATCTAGCTCTGGTGGGCAACCAACAGTAATAGGAATTACTTGCACTTCCTTCATTCTGTATATTTAGTGCTTTAGGTATTATATTATGTGTGAAGTTTATTTTTCTGCTCCTACTTAGTTTTCTGAATTATATGCCTCTTATACTTGAATGGGCTTCTCTTTCCCTAGATCTGGGAAATTTTAAAATCTGGGAAATTTTATGCTGTGATTTTCTTTAGGGGAGACCATGGTCTTTAGGGAAGAATAAACAATCTACTGAGGTTTAACTGTGAGAACTAGATATTAATCTACTTTTTAAACATTTATTATTATACTTATAGATTAGAGGACTTCCCAGCACTTGACTTAGAAACTACCTTTGGCAATGGAAGGTATTTGATGTAGAAAATCACATTGACCAAAACAGAGAATAAGTGACTGTGGACTGCGTGGCTCTAAACATGGCATCACATGTCCCTTCCCCTCCATACCCCCTTGTTGCTGAATCCCCCACCGACCCAGCAGGTGGGGTGGGGACGGGGACGACGACGACGATGGGGGACGGTGGGGCCTCGTAGGCGCGAGGCGAATGGGCAAGCCAGAGACGGGGTCACCACCCCAACCCCGGGAGTCAGGCGAGAAGCAGCACCCAGACAACGAGTTGGCCGCAGACTCTACTCAGGAAGTGTTTGAGCTTATATAGGGTCGGGGTCCAATCAGGTGTGGCCACCCCTCTGCTCAGGGGAGGGGGGCGAGCAGCCACCAATCATTCAGCTGTTTACTGGGTGTCCAGGTTAGATGGTTGCTTCCCATTGGTTGTTCATCCCTCTGCTCATTAGTTGTTCATTCCTCTGCCTGTATGGTTCCTTATTCAGGCTTGTCTGTAGCCAGACCTCCTGCATTTGGGAGCCCGGGCTAGGGCCTCCCTGAATCGATAGTGCCCCCCCCACCCAAATCAATGCTCAAGGAACATCCCCAGAGACTAATGAGTGTTAACACTGGATGAGGGAGAAGGGAAGCTACTCTCCCCAATGGTATGCCCACTGGTATATCATCCTTGCTCCAGCAAATGATCAGACATATGTCATTAAAGGTACCCAGATGGGGCTTAGTAAGACACATGCATAGGAAGACTGGAGAGTGGGAGACCGGTGGGGAAGAGGAAAGTGTATCATGGGAGAAAGTAGGTGATTGTGATTAAGTAATAAGGGGGTGAAGATGATACAAATTCCTATGTTCAGTCTTGAAAGATATGTAAAGAGACAAAAGAAAGCTTGTCTTTGGCATGGAATTCTTCACTTTTTTAATATCTAGTATTCATAGATTTAATTTTTTCAAGGTGTCCCAAAGAACTTGTATGTTTTATTTCTACTTTAAAAAATTATGGTTGTCTTTGACTTATTCCAGTTTCTTTACCTTGTCTTCAAGCCCTGACCTCCCTGTGATCTATTCTAGAGGTGAAACTTTTCACTGAGCTTTTGATGAGTTATTAACTTTCTTGTTTGGGTTTTCTTTAGTATTCCTGCCTATTTTATTGAATACCATTTTCATATTTCTTTATTGACTTCCTTCGGTTGTTGGCGGTCTCTTGGAAGTTGTCCAGGCATTTACTTGTGTCCTTTTAGATGTCTTTGACCATTTTTATAATCACTCATCCCATTTGTTACTTATTCCTTTTTCTCTCCTTTCTCATAGTTTCTCTCAGCTAAATTTCTGATTCTGACTCAACCCACCTTTCTACCTTTTTTTTTAAAATAAATTATTGTTCTAGTTTTACAAGCATGTTGAGTACTTACTTATTCCTGCTTCACTCTATTCCCCTTCCCTCCCTTTCCTTCATCAATCTATCTCACCCCCTCCTGCCCTCCTGACTATCTGCTTCTATGCACCCAAGGGTTCCCTCTGGCTGGTGGGAATTCAGGCCTCTGTGGCATACCAAGTTGCATCTCCTCAGGCCACCCCACTGGTAGGGGTATTTCCCTTCACTTATTAGGCTTTAGTTCTCAAAATTTCCACTGTATGTTTTTCTCTTTCTTGAGTTTCTCAATAGTCAATAGCTATGAGGAAATGTTGGTGTACCAGTCATTATGCAGGTCTGGTAAGGACAAGTCTCACAGTGAGTTCCTTGATGTAGCAATCCTGCCTTGAATGGAATGTTTTGTCCAACAGGTGAACCTTCCCATCTTTAGGTTCTTATGCTGGGTCCACCATGTATTATAACTGACTGTTGTTTGCTTCACTGTTCTTCTACTTCCCTAGGCTGTATCCTGTCAGGGTGTTAAGATTCTCTACCTCTGTTGTAGAAGACTTCGAGACTGAGTGCTAAGTGTTCTTCAAATCAACAAATTCCATAATCTCATCCTTTCTCAACTTCTACTTTCTTTAATGATGGGCGTTGAATCTAGGACCTCACATATGCTGGGCAATCACTATACCATTCAATTATACCCACATCCATTTACCCACTTTTCATTTTTATTTTTAAGATGGGCCTTGTTATGCTGCCCAGGCTGGCTCAGAACACTTGAGTTCAAATAATCCTCTTAACCTAGACTCCAGAGTCACCGGGACCGTAGCTAGTGGCCCATCCGTTTCTATTTCTCTGTTGTGGGAGTACTTATCTTTGCTGAACCAGACTAGACTTCTGTTTTCTTCTCATGACACAGAAACATAGTTGACAGTAGGACTCAAACATTATTTTCAAATTTTCTGACAAATACACCTACAACTGTTGACTTTTGGCTCCATCAGTTATTTTTGAATTGTTGTAGTAGATGCTGTGTGGTTTTCAACATATTTAATTTATTAATTATGATGTGCCTTTAAATAATATTATAGCATCTCTGTCAACTTGATAACTGAAATTGGAACCTTTAAGAGGATCTCTGAAGAGCTATTTAATTAAGGCAAGCCTCTGTGAAGACCTTATCTAATTGATGTGTGAGGACCCAGAGGGTGGGGACATTCCCTGAGAAGATAGGTAAGATAAAGAGAGATGTTGGAATCTGGCAGATTGGTAAGACCCCCGCCTCTTTCTCTGGATGTGTATGGCCAACTCTGTGGGTCTTAAAAGAAACAGAGTTCATTTTTAGAGCAGGTTTAGATTCATGGGGGATTTCACCTCAGTCCCCGACTCCCTCGTCTCCCTGAGCAACATGCTCCATTGAATGGTGCAGTTACCCCAATCCAGGAATTTATGCTGACACATCGTTATCACCCAAAGTCCATAGTTTATATCAGGGTTCAGTGTTTGAGGCATATATTTCTTGGATTCCAGGAAGTGTACAATGTATGGATTTACTGTTCACAGTAACATACAGAGTAGTTTTACTGCCCTGAAAAATCTCATGAGCTCTGCCTTTTCTTACCTCCTTCAGACTAATCTTGGGCAAAGAATAATCTTTTTTTATTATCCCTCCATCCTTGATTTTGAGAGAATGGCATGTAGTTGGAATTGTGTTTGTAGACATTTCAATTAGTAATATGCCTGTTTCTTTTGTGTCACTTTGTGGCTTGGTAACTGAGAAGGTAGACAAGATAAAGCAAGATCTAGTTGGAATTTGGCAGACTGGCAAGACACTCAACTCTTCCTGTGGATGTGGTATGGCCATCTCCCTGGGCCTTAAAAAGAAAAAATTCATTTTTAGAACAGGTATAGAGTCCCATGAGTCTCATGAGCCCCTGACTCATTTCTTTCTAGTGAATAACATTTTGTTGTCCCACATGCTGAAATTTCTTTATTAAAGGGCATTTTTCCATTTTTGATGGGAATGAAACCTCTACAGAGGTCAGTATAAATATTTATATGGACAGCTGTTTTCAAATTGGATAAATATGCTTCTGTCATCCAGATGTGCATTTTAGATGACATATGAGTATGCAGTTTAAAAAGAAGTCCTTAGAGTCAGGCATGCACAAGAAAGGACTCTCTGGGAATTGGGGCGGGAGGCACGGGGTGGGGGGGGATGGGGAGGGAGAGGTGAGGGGAGGGGGAGCAGGGGGTTGGGGGGGAGGAGGAGGGAGGGAGGGAACTGGTGTACCTATTAAGTTTGTATGAGCTGAAATAATAATAAAAAATGTATTAAATAAAAAAAAGAAGTCCTTAAATTATCTTTCAGTGGAGGTACTGAGGCAGGATTAGAGCAGCTATGCTGGGATGGGTCTCTCAAGGTCTTTGGAATTCCTGAAGGTCATCCCAGAATCACCCTGAAGGAACATTCCTGCTGAGGAACTGCCTCCTCCCAGAGATAAGATGGCCAATTTTCCTATGAAAGGATTATGGAGATTTCAAACAACTTAACCTCTAGCCCACCTGGGCCCAAGAGCAACTGGGTTGGGCCTCAATGGGAATTAACCAATGGAAAAAAGCCGGCTTCCCAGGCTTGTCTAGGTGTATAAATATACCTGGCCCTGGCAGCCATCTTTGGCCATCAAGCCCCTCATGGCTCTCTAGTGCCATGAGTCCATTTCCAACTGCCTGCTTCTCATGAATTCTCCGGCATCCTAGCCCCTCATGGCACAACTACCTGCTTCTCATGGAGGCGCCCTAGCCCCTCATGGCATTCTATGAGTCTGTTTCTTGTTTCTTGCTCCTCATGGATTCCATGCCTAGGCACCATGAGTTCTCCAGGGTGCCCTAGCCCCTTGTGGGACTCCACATCTGGAGTCCATGAGTTCCAATCTTTCTCTCCTCTAATAAACTCTATCTTAATCCTCTACACCTGTTCTGGTTTCAATCTTCGACTCTGAAACACAAGAACCCTGCAACATTGAGACGGTTGAGACTGTTTCCCTGCAAGTACTGATACAGGGATTTTTTTCCAGGTTCTTGTGTTCCCTAGGGTTGAAGACTTGATGCCAGAACACACGGAGAGGATTAAGGCGAGATTTATTAAGTGAGAAAAGGAGAAGAACTCACAGACACAGAGTCTGTGGGGGGCAAGGGAGCCATCTGATGGCTGGCAGGGTCAGGTATTTATAGGGTTAGACAGGCCCAGGAAAAGTAGCTTTTCCTTTTTGGTTAGTCAATTTCTTTAAATCTGAGTGGAGCTTTTAATCTCCTTTATGTCTGACTGATCTGTCCATTCTGGCAGTCAACACTGGCTGAGCCATTTCTTTTGAGGAACCTTGCCTGCATTTGAGGAGCTCATCTCTATATCCTTTCATAAACAGAGGGTTGGGAGAAGTTGCCGACCATTATCTTGGTGGGGGATGAGAGTCAGTTCCAGAAGACTGGAGGATGTGTTCCTTCAGGATAATCCTAGCAGTGGAGGATGTCCTTCAAGGACTTCCAAGCCTGGCTACTCTGTTCTAAAACTGCTAGAAAAAACTAAGTCTAGTCTAAAACTACCCAATAGAAACTTTTCTCTCTCAGTGCCATTTTGTATTCTGCTGCTTCTCACCCTTGCCAACACTTGACTTTGTGAGTGTTATGGATTTTGGCTATCCCAACTGATGGTACTGATGAAACATTATTTTAATATACCTCTATATTCCATGGAATATATTTCACGTGCTTCTTTTCCATCTCTGTCTTTTCCTTGGTGAGACATAGTAAGATGTAGGAGTCATTTATTTTTTAATGAGGTAGCTTATTTTTAAAAATATTTATTTACTTATTTATTCTCTCTCTCTCTCTCTCTCTTTATGTGTGTGTGTATCAGAGGGCACTCTGTATTTGTCCCTGTGAAAGATCAAGGGTGACTTCGGGAATCATCATGGATTGCTTCTACCTCCTTTTTGCTTCACTCTGTGATTTCCCAGGCTCTGCCCATCAGGTTGATGCAGGTCGCTGCTGTTTCTATCTGGAATTTTTTTTCTTCTTTCTTTCTAATCTTTTCTTTTTTTTCTTTTCTTTCTGCTTTCTTTTCTTATCTTTCTTTCTTTCTTTTGTCTTTCTTTTCTTTCGTATCTTTCTTTCTTTCTTCTTTTCTTTCTTTCTTGTCTTCTTTCTTTCTATTTCTTTGTCTTTCTTCTTTCCTTCTTCTTCGTGTTCTTCTCTTTTCTTGTCTTGTTCTTTTCTTTCCTTTCTTCTTCTTATACTTTCTTTCGTTTCTTTCTTTTCTTCTTTCTTTTTCTATCTTCCTTCCTTCCTTCTTCCCCTTCCTTCCTTCCTCCGTCCTTCTCCCTTCCGTTCCTTCCTTCCTTCCCTTTTTCTTTCTGTTCGTTCTTCTTTCTTTCTTTTCTTTCTTTCTTTCTCTTTCTTTCTTTCTTTCTTTCTTTCTTTCCCTCTTTCTTTCTTTCACTCATACAAAGTTGATAAGTACCCCATTCCCTTCCCTCCCTCCACCCCTCCCTGGATCCCCTTGCTCCCTCTCCCCTTTACCCTTTTTTTTTCCCCCATCCCTCCCTTTCTCCCAGTGCTCCCCCACCCCATTCCTGGAGAATCCTTTAGTGTGCATGTCAAACTTCCCTCTTCTCTGGGTCCTCTTCTCTGATGAGGTGTAAGAACTCAGTGGCATTGCCTAGAGTTCTTTTTTGTGTTCCCCTTTAGTATAGTATGAACACTATTGTGGTTGTTAATCCCTTGCCTCTAAGAATCCTAGTGCTTGTGATCCATGCTAGACTTTGGGGGTTCAATGATATGTTGGTAATTGCGCAGGTCATTCAAAGTCCTATTATGATTACTTTGGCCCTAACTTGTATGGAGTATCTTGCATATCATTCGTTGCTCCTCCCCATCTTTAGGCTCTTACAATCTTACTGTCCCCTCTTCCGCAAATTTCCCTGAGCTTTAGGATGGGGAGAGATTAGGTTGGCCTGGTTCCAGGTGGTTGATGTAGACTCTCTGATTTTCCGAATTATGGTTTATTGATTTTTTTTTTTTTTGGCTGCTCCTGCACCGCCCTTGGCTCCATCCTGATGGGTACTGGATGTCACCCTCTGGCCAGAGATAAAATGCTGCTAAAATAGAGTCTTATTATAAGAGTAGATTCAAAGGTAGATGGAATAAGAGTAGGAATTTTTTTACTTGGGACTTGGGATCTGAACTGAGAACCTTCTGCCTGAGATGCAGAGTCTTAACCCCTGAGCTATCTCTCTAGTCCTGAGGCAATTTAATTAGAGAAAATCTTGGATAATGTGGGAATGCTTAAACTAAGGGAAAGACAGGAGCATTTCTATCAGGGATTCACAACTAAAACCTTATAATTAAACTCAAGGTCACCTGTTTGTCCTAGGCTATCTTCTAGGAGTTTTATAGACTTTACATTTTATGTTAATGCCTGTAGTCCATTTTGAGTTAACATTTGTAAAGGGTGTAAGTTGCATAGCTAGACACTTCTTCCCATCCCCTTCCCTGCCATCCTCTCTTCCCTTCTCTGTCCTGCATACAGACATCCAGTTGTTTAGCACTGTTTGTTGAAAAATACCATCATTCCTCCATTGCATCTATTTTAGTTCCTTTGACAAAAGTAGTTGATCATTTTCATATGTGTTTATTTCTGGGCTCCCAAGTGATTTGCCTATTCTTCTGCCAATTCTACCCTGTGTCAATTACCATAGCATGCTGGTAAGCCTTGAAGTAGGGTAGTATTAGTTGTTCCATGTAGTGATTCTGCTGCACAACTGAGATGACTTTCAAGGTCTTTGTGTTTTTGATTTTAGGATTAGTTTGTTGAAATTCACAAAATATTATTTCTGAGATTTGTATTGGGTTTAAATAGAATCTATAGACCCAACTGACAGGACTGACATGTTGACATCCAGTCCTTTAGCATAACTGCAAGTTTGTAGTTTCCCTCATATAGAATTTGTGCTTATTTTGTTGGTATTTCATCATTGGGGATGTGAAAATAAGCAGGTAAATCATGTTATATGTAAACAAAGAAAACATGTAAACAAATGAAAGAAAGAAAGAGAGAAAGAGAGAGAGAAAGAGAGAGTGAGAGTTGTTTCCTTTGTAGTCTGCTCATGCTTCTGCTTCCCTCATCTCACTCATTATTTAGGACTTCAGGACAATGATAAAGAAAGTAGTGAGAGCAGACGTTCTTACTATCTCTCTGTTTTAATGGGAAAGCTTCATCTTTCCTTTCCTTCCTTCCTTCCTTCCTTCCTTCCTTCCTTCCTTCCTTCCTTCCTTCCTTCTTCCTCTCTCTTTCTTTCTCTCTCTCTTTCTTTCTCTCTTTCTCTTTCTTTCTCTCTTTCTCTCTCTCTCTTTCTCTTTCTTTCTCTCTTTCTTTCTCTCTTTCTCTCTTTCTTTCTTTCTTTCTTTTCTCTCTCCCCTCTTTCTTTCTCTTTCTCTTTCTTTCTTTCTTTCTTTCTTCTTGTTTCTCTCCTTTCTCTCTTTCTCTCTCCTTCTCTTCCTCTTTCTCTCTTCTTTCCTCTCTCCTCTTTCTTCTCTCTCTTTCTTTCTCTCTTCCTTCTTTCTCTCCTCTCTCTTCTCTTTCTTTCTCTTCTTTCTTTCTTTTCTTCTTCTCTCTTCTTTCTCTCTGTCTTTCCTCTTTCTTTCTTTTTCTTTCTCTCTCTCTCTTCACTCTTTCGCTCTTTCTCATCTTTCTCTCTCTTCTCTCTCTCTTTCTCTCTCTCTTCTCTCTCTCTTTCTCTCTTTCTTTCTCTCTCTCTCTTTCTTTCTTTCTCTCTTTCTTTCTTTCTTTCTTTCTTTCTTTCTTTCTTTCTTTCTTTCTTTCTTTCTTTCTTTCTTTCTTTCTTTCTTTCTTTCTTTCTTTCTTTCTTTCTCTCTTTCTTTCTTTCTTCTTGTATGTAACAAAAGGCACTGCATGTGCCTGTGGAAGCCCAAAGGTGACTTCCAGAATCATCCAGAATTGTTCTATCTCCTTTTTGCTTTGCTCTGGGATTTCCCAGGCTCTACCTTCCAGGGCTGGACGTGAAATCTTCCACTATTTCCACCTAGCGTTTTTACATGGGATCTGGAATTGAAATTTAACTCCTTCTGCTTGTGAGGCAGAGGCTTCACCCCTGAGTTATCTCTCCAGCCCAAAGTTTCATGTTTCTGATCATTAGTGTAATGTTAGCTATAGGGATTATAGTTTATTTTGTATTTGATTTGATAATTCTTAAATGACTTTCGCATCTATGTTCACAAGAGATATTGGTAAGCAATTTTCTTGTAAGGTCTTTGATTTTTAGCATTAGGGCCATCCTGGACCCATAGAGTGAGTTAGGAGGTATCTATTCTGTTCTAAGCATTTCAAATTAGTATATTATGATGACTTCTTTAAGTATCTGATATAATGCACTAATTAACCCATCCAGCCTGGTTCTTTCTATATTAGAAAAATATCCCTTATTAGTTAACAGTAGTCACTTTTATGAACAGTGTTAAGAAAATTGTGTATCTATCTTCAGAGGTAGGAAACTGGGCTTTTGTCCCAAACTATATGTAAAGTCAATTTGAGATGCCTTAAAGATTTAAATGTAAGACCTAAAGCCATGAAGTTCCTAGGAAGAAACATGTGGAAAGACTTATTAACATTGGTCTGGGCAATGGTTAATTTTTGGCTATGACACCAAATAGGCAGCAAAAGTAAACACAACTACAGGAACTACGCAATTTAGTTAGCTTCTGCACAGCAACTGTAATGAGCAACAGAGTGAAAATGTAATCCACAGAATGGAGAAAACATGTAAAGTATGTATCTGCATAGAAGTTAATATACCAGAAAATATAAGGAGTTCTGTTCATTTTTTATTTTAAATAGTTGAAAAATTATATACTTGGTGTCAGATTTTGTTGACTGACCTTGTTTGGTGTTCTTGGATTATGTGATCTCTGATTTGATGTCTGGCATTAATTTGGGAGAAATTCTCAGTCATTGTTTTGCTGTTTTGGTTTTTATCCACTTTCTTCCCAGTCTAATATTACCATTCTGAGCACAGTGCACTTTATGTGCTTCCACAGTTTTTGGATAATTCAATTCCCTCCCTCGAGTCTTTTTTGCCTCTTTGCCTTTCAATTTCGTGGAGCCTAGTGTGATATGATCTAGCTCAGGACTTCTGTCTCCCTAGTTACTTTGCCCATCTGTTCTTGTAGGCTGCCTATCTTATCCATGAAAACCCCAGCATTGTCCTCCAGTAATGAAGGTTGAACTCAGAGCCTGTGTGCATGCTAAGAGAGCCCTTAACATCTCAATCATAATTGCTGCAAATGCTTGTACATTTGCAGCAATCCTGTATCCTTGCTATGTCTGATGCTGGTTCTGAAGCCCTCTGCCTCTCTCTTCAAAAGGTCTTTTTGTCTACTAGGGGGAACTGTTATGTTATATATTTTTTTTCTTGATAGGCTGAGCATAATCTAGTGGGTAAGTGAAACCAAAAGACCTTTGGCATAATGCAGATAAGATGAGAGGGGAAGTCTGTTCAATCCTGTGGTTCTCTCTCAGTCTCAGTAAGCGTATGCCCTGAAAGCCGACTTCCAATGTGTGGCTCCATCCCTTACAACTCTTTGGGACTCATTGAATAGGTTTAAGGGAGACAGTTAGGTATTACTTCTTTCCTCCCAGGTGGAAAGCTAAGGCAGTGGGGGCTGATTTTCCCCAGGTCATGGTCAGTTGTCCTCTGGAAACCTTCCCATGCTGGGCTCTGGTTCAAGAATCTTTCCTTTCGACAGGCCTTGTTCAGACAGCAGTGTGCTTTGACAGACTTGCAAACTGCTGCTTTTGCCCCTTCCAGAGGCATGAGACCTTGCAGTGAAAATGGATCTGCTGTGTGTGTGTGTGTGTGTGTGTGTACACATGTGCATATGCGTGTGTGTGTATCAGAAGTACTCACAAGCACTGATTGTGATAATCTTGGATTGCACTACTTCCTTTCTGCTTTGCTCTGGGGTTTTCCATGCTCTGCCTTCCAGGGCCAAAATGCAGGCTACCACCACTCTGTACCAACATGAGAACTGGGATTTTTACATGAAATCTGGGATCTGTACTCAGGGTTTTCCATTTGCGAGGAAGAGGCTTAACCCCTGAACCATCTCTTCAGCCTCAAAGCTTCATGTTTCTGGTCATTAGTGTGATGTTAGCTTTAGTTGTTATATATTATTTTGTATTTGATTTGCTAATTCTTTTTTTTTTTTTTGAGAATTAAGGTAGAGTTTATTAGAAAAGAGAAAGGTTGGAACTCACGGACTCCAGACGTGGAAGTGCCATGAGGAGCCAGTGCACTTCCATGAGAAGCAGAAATAAAACAGAGCTCATGGCAATAGAGTGCCATGAGGGGCTAGGGAGCCCATGAGAATTCACAGTGCCTAGGCATGGAATTCATGAGGAGCAAGGAACAAGAAACAGACTCATGGCACTAAGGGGCCATGAGGGGCTAGATCGCCCTTGATTTGCTAATTCTTAAATGAACTTTTGCGTCTATGTTCACAAGACATATTAGTAAGCAGTTTTCTTGTAAGGTCTTTGGTTTTGGTATTAGGGTCATCCTGGACTCATAGTGTGAGTTAGGAAGTATCTATTCTGCTCTTAGCTTCTCAAATTAGTATATTATGATTCTTTCTTTAAGTATTTGATATACACTAATTAACCCATCCAGCCTGGTTCTTTCTGCATTGGAAGATTATCCCTTATTAACAACCAGTTTTCACTTTTGTAAACAGTGTTGGGAAGTTTGGTTATCTAACTTTAGAGACAGGAAACTGGGTGTTTGTCTCAGACTATATACAAAAATCAATTCAAAATGCCTTAAACATTTACACGTAAGACCCAAAGCCATAAAATTTCTAGGAGGAAACATGTGGAAAGGCTTATTGACATTGGTCTGGGCAATGATTGTTTTTGGCTATGACACCAAACAGCAAAAGCAAACACAGACTATGGGAACTGCATCAATCTAGTTAGCTTCTGCATGGCAAAGAAAATGAACAACAGAGTGAGAATGTAATCCACAAATTGGGAGAAAATATTTTTTAAATTATGTGTCTGTAAGAGGTTAATATACTAGAATATATAGGATTTTAAGTAGTTGAAAAATTAAATGTTTAGGGGTCAGATTTGGAGCACTTATCTGCTTGATGTTTGGTATTAAATATTTTTAAAATTTATTTTTAATGTGTGTGTGTGTGTGTGTGTGTGTGTGTGTGTGTATCAGAAGGTACTGTGTGTTCCCCATGGAGGACCAAGTGTGACTTCGAGAATCATCCTAGATTGCTTCTACCTTTTGCTTTGCTCTGCTATTTCCCAGGCTTCACTTTCCAGAGTTGGAAGTACAGGCTGCTACCATTTCCTCCTGGCCTTTTTAGATGGGATCTGGGATCCAAACTCAGGTCTTTCTACTGGTAAGTCATAGTCTTAACCCCTGAGCTATCTCTCCAGCCCTGATGCTTGGTATTAATTTGGGAGAAATTCTCAGTCATTGTTTTGCTGTTTTAGTTTTTTCTACTTTCTCCCCGGTTTGGTATTACTATATTGATATTAGCTTCATATACTTCTATAGGTTTTAGACAATTTTATTCCTTCCTTCAAGTCTTTTTTCTTGTTGTTTTTTAGTTTCATGGAGTATAGTGCTGTGATATTGTCCAGCTCATGATTTTTGTCTCCCTAGTACTTTGCCCATCTGTTCTTGCAGGCTACCTACCTTATCCATGAAAATCTTCAGCACTGTATTTCAGTACTGGAGGCTGAACCCAGAGCCTTGTGCATGCTAAGAGAGCCTTTAGCATCTCAATCATAATTGCTGCAAATGCCTGTCTTGAACATTCCTGTATCCTTGCTATGTCTCATTCTGGCTCAGGCCTTCTGTTTCTCTCTTCAAAAGATGCTTTTGATCTGCTAGGAAGAACTGTTATGTTTTATTATTATTATTTTTTTTTTTAGTAAGCTGAGCGCAATCTAGTGGGTAAGTACAGCCAACAATCTTTGGTATCACGCAGATAAGACTGGAGAGGAAGTGTGTTCAATCCTGTGACTTCCTCCTAGTCTTTTAGAAAGCATGTGTCCCTGGACTGAACTTCCAATGCACTGCTCCATCCTTTCAACTCTTTGGGACTTACTGGATGTATATAAGACTGGAGTTAGGTGTTCCCTCCCTCCCAGATGGAAGGCTAAGGCATTGGAGGTTGGTTCTCTTCAGGTTATGGTCAATTAAGCTCTGATCAACCTCAGCAGATTTGGCTCTGGCTCAAGAATCCCTCCTTCCAGCAGGCCTCGTTCAGAAAGCAGTATCTCTGCCAGGCTCGTAAACTGCTGCTTTTCCCTTGCCCCTTCCGGAGGCCTGAGATGTTTACTGTGAAAATCAGTTGAGCATTAAGAGGTAAAAGTAAGCAGCATGTGGAGGCCTACCTGGTGATCCAGTCTTCTGGGATTCTGACCTAGACTAGCTCACACTGAGCCTCCAGCCATTCATCCATTCTAGTCTCGGGTCCCTAGAGGTTTATGCCTGGTGTTTCTGACCTGGTAAGTTGTGCTGTATCTGCTTGTTAATAACTCCAAGTTGGGTGGTGGCAGTTTGCACTGTGACTTGACTTTACTTAGGGATCTAAGAATAGTTGCAAATTTTTAGCTTCTTCAACTTTTTTGCTCCTTGTTAAGGCAACCGCCAAGCTTCCTGCATGCTGGATCAGGTCCTGGAAGTGTTGGACCTTTCATATTGCAGGCCAGTGCTCTATCACTGAACTTCATGTCCACCCTTCCACCTCCCTTTCAGACGCTCACTATGTCTTCCTTGCCTGGCCTTGGAGTTGATTTTCCTCACTCAGCCTCTGAGTGCTGGGATTACAGGTCATACCTGGCCAAGCAGATGTTGAAGATAAGGAGAATCTTTATTTTTACTCATATTATCTACTATTTTTAATGTTCTTTTCTTTTCTTCTCTTTTCTTTCTCGTGTTCTTTCTTTCTCTCTTCCTTCTCTTCCCTTCTTCCTTCCCTTCCTTTTTCCCTTCCCTTCTCCCTTCTTCCCTTCCCCTCCTTCTCTCCCTCCCTTCCCTCTTTCCCTTCTCCTTCCCTTCCCTTCTCCTTTCCTTCCCTTCTTCCTTCCCTTCCCTTCTCCCTCTCCTCCCCTCCCCTTCCCTTTCCTTTCCTTCCCTTCCCTTCTCTCTCCCTCCTCTTCCCTTCTCTCTTCCCTCCCCTCCCCTCCCCTCCCCTGGCCTCCCCTGCTATCTCCTGCCCTGAACTACTAAGGACTGAACCTCATGCATGCTAGGCAAGTATTCTACCACTAATCTACAGTTCCAGGGTCTTTATTTATTTTTTTAATTCAGATATTTGCATGGGATCATTTTCCTTCTGTCTGTTAAAAGCCTATCCTTTAACAAGTCTCTATCACTGCTCTGAAAATTTATCCTCTGCATGTTCATAAAAATCTTCATTTCATTGACCAAAGTTACTTTTATTAGGGATTATAGTTTGAATTCTGTTTCCTTTTTCATATATGGAAGTTCTTACCCTCAGAACACAGAATGCAACCTTTAGAAATTGGGTTATTACAAAAGTAATTATATCAAATTTTATGTCTTATTTGAGAGAGAGAAAAAGAGAGGGAGGGAGGGAGAGAGAACAAATGCATGCATAGGTGGTCAGAGGACAAGCTTTTAGAGGTCATTTCTCCCCTTTTGTCGTATGGGCTTCCGGTGATTGAACTCAGGTTGCCTGGTTTGTGAGCTATCTCTCTGCCCTGAATAATTATATTAAAGTGAGGCCTTACTGGTGTAGGATGAGATCTTTTTTTTTTTTTTACTCAATTGTGCGTGTGTGCGTATGTATGTGCGCGCGCATCTGTGTGTGTGTAGAACCAGGGACGAATTCGGGAACCACCATGGACGCCTCCACTTCCTCTGTCCCGGGATTCACAGGCTCCGCCCTACCAGGACCAGAAACGCAGGCCGCCCTCGCTTCCGCCTGGCGTCTATACAGTGGGATCTAGGATCCGAACTCAGGACCTTCCGCCTGCAAGGCAGAGGCTTAACCCCTGAGCCATCTCTCCAGCCCCTGTAGGATGAGATCTTAATCAAACATATCTTGTATCAATCCTATGAGGCAACTTAGACACACAAAGAGGGAGAATGCTGTAAGAAGATGAAAACTGAAGATGATGTGATATAGTAGAAGCCCAAAATCTCAGTGCTTGACCACAAGATTTGTACAGGTGTCAAGTTTCCAAGGAGTGGACTTACATTTTGATTGATTGTGTGTGTGTGTGTGTGTGTGTGTGTGTGTGTGTGTGTGTGTGGTGTGTAGGGAGGTATATGCATATGTGTGTTGTGTGTATTTGGTTATGTCAGGTATTTTCCTGGATTGTTCTCTGCCTTATTTTTCTCTCACTGAACCTGGAGCTTGCTATTTCAGCAAGCCTGGCTGTCCAGCAAGCTCAGGGATAAGGCTGTCTCCACCTCCCTACCCTTCTCTCAGCTTTGGGGCTACAGAGATATACCACTGATCCTGACTTTTATGTGGGTGCTAGGGATCAGAACTCATTTCCTAATGCCTGTGCAGCAAGGACTTTACCCATCAATCTATCTCCCTGACCCTGTGATGATAGGTTTTTGTGTAGGGGAGGGAGGATTAAACATTAAACATTCTGGATATGTTTCTGGATAATATTAGCAGTTGAACTGGTAGATTCAATTGAGAGATTGGGTTTCTGAATGTAGCTGAGCATCATGCAAGCTGTAGCAATCACTTGATAGTACTTAAGGTGAAGGAAGGAATTATTCACCTCTTCAGATTGGGGCTTTAGCCATTTGTTCCTCTAGATTGTCAGCTTGCAGATGGAAGGTCATGGTTCTTCGCAGCCTGTGTAATCACATGGGTCAGTTCCTCATAATAACTAATAACTAATCTTTCTCACCACACATTTAATTATTTGTTTTTATTTTTGAGACAGGTTATCACTATATATCCTGAACTAGTCCAACTTTAAAAGTCCCAAAGACTACACTGTCCAAAACACTATAGTCCCAACACTGTCCAAAAGTCCAGTCCAAAGTCTCCTATAAAATCAAAAGACAATTTTCATGCTTCCAATATAAAATGGCACAAAATAAACATTCCTGTTCCAAAAGGGACACATTGGGGCATATCCAGGAAAGATTGGTCCATAATAATACCAAAGACCAGCAGAATAAACTCCAAATCCTGCAACTCCATGTCTAACAGATGAACCTCTTTCTGAAATCATCTCAGTTCCCCAAAGCTTCTTTTCCACCCTTCCAGCACAGCTACCCATAGAACACACCATTCTCTTGGACTGGCATGCTTCCATGATGCATAGTTTTCCTTGGCAAATGTCCCACATTGGCTCTGGCATCATTAACATCTCAATTTTCAATGTAAATCAGGTTTTAACTCCACAGCACAAATGCATTCCTTGGAGCTCTTGGCAGACTTTCCAATTCTGCCTTACATTGCTTAGATTCTGCCATTCTCTGAAAACCTTGGAGGAGGATCCACAACGTCCTCCTTTTGCATCTTTGAGGTCTCTAAAATCAGAACCATGTGGACAACATTGCCAAGTTCTGCTATAATCTCCAGATAGGGATTGGCCTCCTTGAATCACAGTTGATTCAGTTTCTTGATGCTGACTGTAGGAAAAATCTCTCTTGAGCCTTTGCTTTGGAGGAGCAGGCAATTCTCTTGGAACTCTGACCTTCATTCAACTCTTCCCTACCAAAAGAATTTGTATTGTTGGGGGGCGGGCAGGAGCCTTCTTTGAGGATCTTGCCTTCAGGTTAGGCCCTCTTCTGTTATCCAAATGGAGAGCACACTTTGATTCACTAATGGAGCTAATTTCTTAACAATAAGCACCATTTTGCTGTCTGCCTCCTCCTGGTTCAACTCTTCAAGTTTGCCACAGCATCTTTCACCAACACTCACCTTTTTCTGCCTGGTTTCTTGCTCTTTATCCTTCATAACTATGAACAAGAACACTTAAAAACAGCCATACCACACTGTCTAGACTACATTGCCTTGAAACTTCCTCCATTAAGCACTCAAATTTATCTTCATGGAACTTTCAGGATGAGTGCAAAACTTGATCAAACACTCTGTCAACATATCATTCCATTTGTCCCTTGTCCAGTTTCCAACATAGTCTGTTCCTTTCTGAACCATCACAAGCTGGACTTCTACTGCCTGTGTCTTTAACAGCATTGGTCTTTCCCATAGTCTCATTAGAATGGCCCTTTCAGCCCTGTCTTTAAAACATAAAGGCTTTCCTAGACAAAGTCCCAAAATCTCCATATTTCTCCCAACATAAATTTCCAAAGACACACTAGCCACATCTATGCTACATCATACTTCTTTACTTTTTGATACCAGTTTTTCTTAGCTTCACAAAAACTTTCTGGTATTAGGTTCACAGTCTCACAGCAACACTCCACTTCTCTGGTACTGTGGTTACTCTTCTCTGGTTACTACTGGTTACTCATCTCTGTTGCTATGAAACACTGCTTAAATTCAAGCAATTTAAGGGAGAAAGGAAGATTTACTCAGCTTATGGTTCCAGAGGGAGATACAGTTCATTATGTCAGGAAAGGCATAGCTCTGACATAGTAGTTGGAGGTTGCCTAAGTCACTGCAGACATCATGGAGGCATAGGGTTGCTGCTACAAGCTGAAGAGCAGACTCACTCACTCAAGCATCGTGGGACTAAACAACCTCAAGTCTCACCCTCTGTAACTGACTTCTTCCAACAAGGTTCCACCTCCTAAAAGTGTCATGACTTTCCCAAACTAAAGATTAAAACACATGAGCCTATGGGGGACAACTCACATTTAGAACCATGACAATTAATAGTATAAATTCATTTTGCCTTTCTGGAGAACCCTGGGTAGTGTGTGTGTGTGTGTGTGTGTGTGTGTGTGTGTGTGTGTATCATGATATATATATCATGGTTTGAAATGTGTCTCTCACAGTCTCATGTATTTGGCAAGGTCATGGCACCTTGAGAGATGGGCCTTACTGGAGGAAGGCAGTCACAAGGGGTGGGCCTTGAGGTGAATTAGTCCCACCCTACCTCCAGGAGAAGTCTGCCTTTGCAGCAAGCAATCTGGCAGCTCTCAGTCTCCAAGATGTCTGCAGTGATGTAGCCTCCTCCAGCTTTGGCCAACCAGCCACGCCACCTCCACTACGAGAAACTGTACTACCTCTGGAACTGTAAGGTGAATAAATCTCCCTTTCTCCTTTAAGTTGCTTGACTCTTGGTGCTTTCTCACAGCAATAGTTAAGAGTAACTGTTAATATATATTAACAGTTTTCATAATTTGAAAAATATAGCCATTTCTTTGTGTGTGAGAGATATGTGTACATGTTGTACATGTATGTGCATACTCACGTTTAAGTCAGAGGGCATCCTCAGATACCATCCACTTTTTCTTTTGAGACATGGTCTCACTGGACTTGAACTTGCCTCATAGATGAGGTTGGCTGGTCATCAAGCCCCAGAGATCCACCCATCTACACCTTCCTAGCACCTGTTTTTCAAGCATGGAGACGTTATGCTTGTTTTTTTTTTTAAATTCTTTTTATTTAATGTTGTATACATAAATACAGTGACTTTAAAATATTTTCACCTCTTACTCCCAAATCCCTTCCTACCTCCTTTTCCTCTTACTACCCCTCTTTCTACCAGACTCTATCCTATGCATAAATCTTTTTGCTTATGTGATCACTGTGTTTCATTTAGTCTGTCTTTGATGACTTATGCCTGACTTGATGCTCCAGCAAGCATCCTAGATCAGTGGATATACCATTTAGGAAAGCATCTTCCTTTATTTCCCAATCAGCATTAGTCCTCATCAGTCTCTCAGAGAGGTGTGGAGCTTCTTGAGATCTTTCTGATGTTATGGGAAGATGTTGATAAGACAGTTGCTGTGGAATTCTTGTGTTAGTATACATATCTGCCATGAAATCTTGTATATCATGACTATGTCATATCCAGGAAATAATGCATGGGCTACCATCTTCCTACTTCAGGTTCTTATGGGCTTGTTGCTCCCCTTTCTGTGATGTTTCCTGAACCTTGGAGTGGGGATAGATGAGACTTATATGTCCTGTTAAGGCACACGCAGTCTGAAGACACCTATTCTCTACATTTTGGCAAGTCATGCTTTTTAGTAAACACCTTCTGTTGTGGAAGAAGGTTTCTGGGTTGCGTCCTGAGTGTTCTTCCAATCTATGGGTATAATAGCAGCCATTTACAAAGCAGTTTGATGTACTGCCTTCCTAGCTAAAGATTCATAGTCTGTTCTTCCCTTGTGACCTATTTCTTTCCCTTTCATATGTTCTTATTTTAGTTTACAGTAACAGGAATGTGTTCCATTCTGACAAGTGGGCCTTAAATCCAGTCAGAAAGCTGTTGGTTGTCTCCTTACTATTCATGCCATTATTACACTGGTGGTCACCTGCTGCTATGATGATTTGTATTGTCACTTACAGATCTTAACAGGTCGATGAGAGCTTTGATTTCTCCTCCAGTCACTTCTACAGTACCCTCTGGTACTGTGTAAGCTATCCAGCAAGAAAGAAACTCCCAAACCAGTTTTAGCTAGTATTTTTTTTTTCTATGTCTTGTGATCCATATGTGTTGTATCTTCAGTAATAGGGCCTCATTGTCACTTTTGGAGGGCAACCAAGAGCAATGGCAAAAGCCTATATTGTTTAGGGAGCCTTTGAAAGCTCCTGATCAACATCTTTTTTTTTCTTTTTATTATTATTATTATTTCTGTGCATACAAACTTAACAGATACACCAGCCCCCTCCCTCCCTCCACCTCCCCCTGGCTCCCCTGCTTCCCCCTCCCCTCTCTCCTCCCTCCTCATCCCCCAGTGCCTCCCCCCTCATCCCCGGAACATCCTTTACTGTGCATGCCAAACTCTCCTCTGGGTCCTCCTCTCCGATGAGGTGCAAGAACCCAGGGGCATTTCCCAGAACCCTTTCTTGTGTTCCCCTTAAGCTTAAGAATACTACTGTGACTGTCAGTCCCTACCCTCCAAGGATCCTAGTGCCTTTAGTCCATGCTAGACTTTGTGGGGTCAATAATGTGTTGGACATAGCACAGGTCATGCAAAGTCCTATTATGATTGCTTCGGCTCTAACTTGTGTGGAGTATCTTGCATATTATTACTCCTCCCATCCTTGTGCATTTACAATCTTACCACCCCCTCTTCCGCAAATTTCTCTGAGCTTCAGGATAGGGAGAGATTAGGCTGGCCTAGTTCCAGGTGGTTGATATAGAGTCTCTGATGTTCTGAATTATGGTTTGTTGATTTTTTTTTCAGTTTTGCTGCTCCTGCAATGTCCTTGGCTCCATCCTGATGGGTATTGGAAGTCACCCCCTGGCCAGAGATAAAAACCTCTTAGGACAGCTTTCAGTGTGTCCCAGAGATTTTGGTAAGTTATATTTTCATTACCTGATCAATACCTTATCAGGAACTATAACATTCCTGCTACTTCTAGCAAAGTTTTATTTGTTACTAGGTTCTAAGTGGAGCAACTCAGGACATTTTGTTTTGTTTTGTTTTACTCTACTTTCCTCTCTTTGTGCTCCTCTGACCAAGCCCGCTTTATTTATTTATTTATCATTTATTTATTGATATGGGTTCTGGGGATTGAACTCAGTCCTCATGCATGGAAGGCAAGTATTTACGGACTGAGCTATAACCCGAGTTCCATAGTCATTTCTCTTTGTTTGTATGCGTATGTTGCAGTTATCCTGTGTGATTACAGATAAAATAATAACAAAATGGCTTAAGAGAACAAGATTTATTTTCTCTTGTGATTGTCTAGTTACAGTTCTTAGTCCAGCTTGACAGGAGAGTGTGTACCATCACCAAAGGGCTAAGAGAACTGGTCACACCATATCCATGTAACAGCTGAGAGAAGAATGATCCTTACTTGCCAGACCAGCATGTCTGGCCAAGCATACAAAAGGATGATCCCTTCCTCAGCTAACTCTCTGTATTTTATTCACCTGTTCAGGGCTTAGTCCCACCCATCTTGGGTTGGACCTACTCCATCAACTAGACAATCTCCTGCAGGTTTGCTCTGGGCTTGACTTAACTGCTAATTATCTATAAATGTGTCCAGAACTTGAACCCTCAACTGTCAAAGTTGACACCTGTAACTATGACAGCATATGCATGTAGATGTGTGTGTGTTATGTGTACATGACAATTTGTGTGGAGATTAAGGTTCCACCTCAGATGTCATTCTCAGGTGCCATCCTCTTCAAGACAGGGTCTCCAACTGGTCTAGAGTCTTCTAAGTAGGCTAAGCTGGGGATTGGTCTTTTTCTGCTGTCCCAGTGCTACACATTACAAGTGTGTACTCATGAGCTATCCCTCCAGCTCATCTTTAAGATGCTTTCCCTTTTTGTTCTGAAACCACCTACATGTTAGGCTGCTTACAATTTCCCCCACTGTTTTGTGTGCTCTGTTTTGTTTTCTCTCAGCCTTTAAAAAATTTTACTCACTGTTTCATTTTGGAGAGTTCTTATTGGTGTCTCTTCTAGTTCACTGATTTTTTTTTCCTACAGCATTGAATCTGCTGATAATCCTGAAAGTGTGTTGTCATTTCAGGCACAGTACTTTTTATTTCTTTCTTTTTTTTATACATTTTTTATTATTATTTCAGCTCATACAAACTTAATAGGTACACCAGTTCCCTCCCTCCCTCCTCCTCCCTCCGAACCCCCTGCTCTCCCTCCCCTCACCCCTCCCTCCCCATTCCCCAGTGCCTCCCGCCCCAATTCCCAGAGAGTCCTTTATTGTGCATGCCTGACTCTCCTCTGGCCCTCCTCTCCAATGACGTACAAGGACCCAGTGGCATTTCCCTGAACCCTTTCCCGTGTTCCCCTTAAGCATAGGAACACTACTGTGGCTGTCAATCTCTTGCCTCCAAGGATCTTGGTGCCTTTAGCAGATGCTAGATTTTGGGAGGTCAATAGTATGTTGGACATTGCGCCAGGCATGCAAAGTCCAATTATGATTGCTTTGGCCCTAACTTGTGTGGAGTATCTTGCAAATCATTGCTCCTCCCATCCTTTTGCTCTTACAATCTTACTGCCCCCTTTTCTGCAAATGTCCCTGAGCTTCAGGATGGGGAGAGAGTAGTCTGGCCTAGTTCTAGGCGGTTGATATAGAGTCTCTGAAGTTCTGGATTGTGGTTTGTTGATTTTCTTTTGGAGTTTTGCTGCTCCTGCAATGCCCTTCACTCCATCCTGCTGGGCACTCTATGTCACCCCCTGGCCAGAGACAAAAAGCTGTTAAACTGGAGTCTTATTATAAGAGCACATTCAAGGGTAGATGTAATAAAAGTAGAAAACCTCAGTGAGGGAGGGGTCAATCACCCATTTGCAAAATGGTTACTTATCTGCCAGACTATATGCCTTCCCCTTCTGGTGAGATCATACCCCCTCAATTAAAAAATGGGCCCTGGAACTTAAAAGAAACTTTACCAGGGATTAAATTAAAATGTCTAACAAATATCTTAAAAAATGCTCCACTTCTTTAGCCATCAGGGAAATGCAAATCAAAACTTCCCTGAGATATCATCTCACCCCGTCAGGATAGCAAAAATCCATAATACAAACAACAACAAATGCTGGAGAGGATGTGGAGAGAGGGGAACTCTCCTACATTGCTGGTGGGAATGCAGGCTCATACAGCCACTCTGGCGAGCCGTCTGGAGATTCTTAAAGAAATTAAAGATTGAAATGCCATAAGACCCTGCGATTCCACTTTTGGGAATAACCCCAGATGTTCACCTCAATAGCACAAGTGCAACCATGTTCATAGCAGCACTGTTTACAATAGCAAAGTCATGGAATCAACCCAAATGTCCAACAGTTGATGAGTGGATAAGGAAACTGTGGTACATCTATACAATAGAGTACTACTCAGCCATCAAAAATGATGAATTACTGGAATTTGCTGGGAAATGGATGTCATTAGAAACAATTATATTAAGTGAAGTATCCCAAATCCAGAAAATTAAGCACCATATGTACTCCCTAATAGGTGGCTCCTAGTACCAAATCCACCCAGCCCACCTTGAGACACTCAAAGGTAAATCTATGTAATACCTACAGTAATTGCAAGGATTATGAACAGGAGGGATGGGGTTGGAGGGCCACACCAGAAACAAGGAGAGAGGGGACCATGTTACAGCAGAGAAAATAGGCCTCCATCAAGGACTGCAAGTAGGTAATGTGACACCTAGTTAAGTTCACAGACGTTCGTTCCTGATCAGTACTTTTTATTTCGTTTTTATATACTTTATTTTCCTCCTGACCATGACTTTGCTTTCGTGTGTTTTCAAGATGACCGCAGTTCTGATAATCTTGCCTAAAATTTTGACATCTTTATAATTGTATTTGATTTATGTCTGGTTTTTTTTTTTTTTTTTTTTTTTTTTTTTTTGGTTCAGGACCCCATGTTCCTGCCTATTTTTACATCTGGTAATGTTTGAAGCATTCCCAACACTGTACCTGTTGTGTTATTGGGGCCTGTGAAGTTTGAATTCCTTTAGATACTTTTGGCATTTGTTTAGAATGCAATTAAGTTTCTTGGAATCAGGTTTGTAACCAGAGTGCCGGCGCTTTCACTGCTTGTCACCATGATTGCCAAGGAGTAGTGACAGGGATTAAATTTTTATTTTACACTTGGTTCAGAGAGCTGTCAAGCTGAGAAGATAGCAGGTTCACACCCTTAAAAAAATTAACTGGCTTAGCATCCCATTTCATCGCGGAGACACAAGGACAGAGAGTCATTTTAGAATTGGGTCTCACTCTTCTGGTTAGGTGGCCAGACATATTTCTCAGACATGTCATGTCTGAGCCTCTGATATCATACTCTGTATGTGTGGCCCCAACACTTTCTAGAACAGTAGGTCCAGTGAGTGGCTGTTGATGTGAACTTTGAACTCTTCCAAGTGCCACTTGGGCTGCAGAGTTAACACAGAGCAAACAAACCATTGACAATGTTAAGCTATTAATAATGTGTATGTTCAGATTCCTCCCTTCCATGCTGAGTATAAGACACAAAAGTGGTCCTATCCATGCCTCTGTTGGTGATAATTCTGAACTGTAAATTCTGCTTCACGTGGAAGTTGACGCCTTGCCACTGACATCTGGTCTACTGTCAGCACAGTTTCTTTTTTTTAATTATTATTTAGTCTTTTATCCATTGTCCTAAGCTTTGCATATCACATCACCTGCAAAACTGGGGTAAGTCGGATGACAGGGACCCCTGGAGTCATCTCGAGTGCAGTAGGTCTGAGTTGGGACTGAAGGTTTTGTGTTACTGAATGATTTCCTTTCCCCACTAGTGAATTTATGATATTTTCACACCTTAATCCCTGATCCCATCTGTTGTAGTTAATCTTCTTTTGCTGCTGCAAAGCAACACTCAAACTCAAGCAACTTAAGGAGAAAGGATTTATTTGTTTTCATCCCTTTTCATTTTCCCATTACAGTCCTTTTCTACCAATGTTCTTCTTACTTTCGTGTCTTTTTGCATGTGTGGCCACTGGGTTGTTTTGCTGGCATGTACCTGTGTATGTGCTGGGGTCATGTAGTCAGTGGACATACTATTGAGGCGGGCACCTCCCTCCTTCCCCCATCCAGCATTAACCCTCAACAGTCTCCCAGGGAGACATGGGACCCCTTGAGATCTTTGCCCTTCCATGGTGATATGTTGATAAAGCCAATCCCATGCACAGTTTCTTGTTGGCAAGGGAACTCTCCAGCACAAAACTGCAAATCAGAGCACACCATACACAACAGCACATGGCCAGGATTAAAGAATAAAGAACAAGAGAACGAGGAAGACTTAGTCCGTGAGGTTTGAAAGTCAGGGCATAATAAAGGACAGATTAGAATTGAAAAAATCCTCTCTCTTCTTTGCTTAGAAACAGTTTTATGAACTGTCCTAACGTTATGTTAGATCTAAACAATCTTTTTACATCCTTTGAAAATCACCATTTTTTTGGAGGGCAGATGAGATTCTGGGATACTTGCAATATTTCTTTTCCTGTCCAGGATGTTTGCAGTCTGTGACTTCTGAGGTTGACTTTTATACTCCAATAAGACAGCTCTAAAGTAATTTCTGCTCAAGGAGGAGTCAGGGTACTTTGAGAACTGAACTGTACCACACTTCATACATACTAGGGGGATCTTTCCCAGTCTGGCTAGTGAGAACTCCTGAGCATGCTTCTCTCATGTTTTCGCTAGTTTCTGCAACATCTTCATACATGCAAATCATAGTACTCAGCTGCAGACTGTGGGAACACTCCACAGGAACCCTCAGTCCTCTCATTATCTGGTCCTACCAAGCCCTGAACTTTGTCTCCTTAATCAGGGGCGGTTTGCTCTTTCGACTTAGCTTCTCTCTTTTGTGTGTAGCTGGAAGTTCTCCAGGCAGGGAGGTGGCACTTGTGTTTTCTTTCTCTCAGGGATTGCTGATCTGCACTATTGCTTGTCCAGCATTACACATCTTGCTCAGCTTTAGCCATGGAGATAGGAAGGTTAAATTCAGTCTCTGCTATTCTATCATGGTTGGAGGCAGAATTCTGTTGTTTTCAGTTTATAGTTACTGTTTACAGTTTTCATGCAGCTTAAATAGCTTCTTTCTCTTCATCTTTCAGTTGGGATGCTATGAACTATGTTTTTATATCTTGTTTACTTATTTTATGTGGGTGGGTGTGTCTTGTGTGTATCAGAGGGCATTGTGTGTCCCTGTGAAGGATCAAAGATGACCAGAATCGTCCTGTGGATTGCTTCTACCTCCTTGCTCTGGGATTTCCCAGGCTCTGCCCACTAGGGCCAGAAGTGCAGGCCACCACTGTTTACACCTGGCATTTTTACGTAGGACCTGGGCATTCAAACTTAGGACCTTCTGCTTGCTAGACAGAGTCTTAACTCCTGAGCCATCTTTAGCCCTCTGATGCTATGAACTATGAAGGAAAAGAGCTTTTGTGTTGCTCATTATTCACACAATCCTGTGAGAATTCTTCTTAATTTACAACTGTAGTGATTTATGTCAGTGGGGCTTCTATTGTGGGATGACTTTTACATTTCTAGAAGGACCTTCTTTTTTTAAAATTTTTTTATTATTATTTATTCAATTGTGTGTATATGTGTGTGCGCGTGTGTGTATGTATGTGTGTGTGTGTAGAACCACAGACGAATTCGGGAACCACCATGGACCGCCTCCCCTTGTCCTTGTTTACTCTGCCGGGGGATTCACAGGCTCCTCCCTCCCAGGACCAGAAACGCAGGCCACCCCCGCTTCCGCCCCGCGTCTATTACATGGGGCTAGGATCTGAACTCAGGACCTTCTGCCTGCAAGGCAGAGGCTTAACCTCTGAGCCACCTCTCCAGCCCCTAGAAGGACCTTCTTGATTAAGTATTGTTTTACAGCATTGAAGAACATTTACTGGAGCCCATGGCACAGACCTATAATCCCAGTTATACAGGAGATGGAAGCAGGAGGATTGAAAGCTGCACTGCATAGCAAACCCTATCTCAGGAAAGAATAAAGTATGAACAAAGATGTAATGGTAGGTTCCAAAGACAGTCACATCAACTCAAAAGCAGCTTGTTTCATGGAGCCACAAAGATGCCCAAGTAGGGGCTCATGGCAGCAACAGAGTGCAGCTACTCCAAATAAAACTGCTAGTCTCTGCAAATTTAGAGGGTTTGCTTTTGCATTTGGAGTCCTTTTGTGGTTTTCATGTGTTAGACTGACCAAAGTTGTCTCTCAGCATACTGTGCTCTTTACTTCAGTTTGCATGGCTTGCTTTGCTATATTTTCTTTTTTGTAAATGAAATTTTATGTATTTATTTATGTATTTTTGCACGTGTGTGTGTGTGTGTGTGTGTGTGTGTGTGTGTGTGTGTGTGTGTATGAGAGGGCACTGTGTGTCCTTGTGGAGGATCAAAGGTGACTTCAGGAATCATCCTGGATTGCTTCTACCTTCTTTTGTTTCACTCTGGATTTCCCAGGCTCTGCACACCAGGGCCAGAAGTTCGGGCCACTGTCATTTCCTCCTAGAGTTTTTACATGAAACCTGAGATCGGAACTCAGAATCTTCAGTTTGTGAGGCAGAGTCTTAATCCCTGAGCCATCTCTCCAGCCTGCTTTGCTATATTTTCAAGTTCACGATTTTTTTCTTCTTTAGTGTTTAATCTGCTAACTTGAGTCATCATATTATCATGACAGTCACTATGGTTTGGTTTTGGACTTCAACTAACTAATAGATTAATTAATTCACTGTGCGATGGAGCCCTGTCTCGCCGTGTAGATCACATTGTCCTTGAATTCCTGATCTTCCTGTTTCAGTCTCCTGAATAGCCAGGATTATGGGAATGGATTAATATGCCTAGCTCAGTAGGAATCTCCTCCTCCTCCTTGCTGTACTGAGATTCAGGACTTTGTATATGCCAAGCTGAGTTTCATGCCCACTTTTGAAAAATATTTTCCATGTACAGATGTAGCCTTTCTTTTGGCTTCTTAAATATATAGCACAATATCATAACTGTTTCAATGCCCCAACTCTGAATTCTGCAGTTTGCGTCATTTCTTGCTTTTCATGTTTGCTTGTAGTTTCATTATGAGCCATATTCTCCTGCGTTTTTGCAGATCTCTTAATTTTTGTTTTTTCTTGTTGGGTTCATGACACGTACTTTGCTGGGTGCTTCACCTACAGGTAAAGCAGAAGAGGTGGTGGAGGCCACAGAAGCTGACTTGAAGCTCCCTCTTGTGGCACAGGAAGTAAACTGGTCCTTTCCTAGAAATCTGACCCCGGGCTTAGGGGTCAGGTCTGTGCCCCAGGAACAAAGTGAGGGTGATACCAGGGGAGTGATCTGGAGATAAATGCCCTGGGTCTCAGAGCATAATGGAGCTTTGAGGTGAGGTTGGATTTATTTGGGATCTCTCTGATTTTTTTTTTTTTTTGAACGTAGGGACTTGCAGCTATAAACATCTCTCTAAAGACTGCTTTCCTTGCACTTCATAGGTTTTGGAATGTCGTGTTTTCACTTTCCTCTGTTTCCAGGATTTTTTTTTAAACCTCCTTCTTGATTTCTTCAGGGGCACATTCCTCTCTCAACAGTGTGCTGCCTACTGTCCGTGGGCTTGTGTATATTCTACTTCTAGTTTCTCTTGCTGTTGGTGTCTAGTTTTATTCCACTGAGAACATATACAGACAAGAATATTTCAGTTTTCCAATTTGCTAAAGCTTGCTTTGTATCCTGTTATAGGATCTTCTTTAGAGAAAGTTTCATGGATCTCTGAGAAAAATACGCATTCTGCAATGCTTAGATAGAACATTCTATAGATGCCTATTATGTCCATTAAAAACAGATGTTTCTCTATATTTTTGTTGATATAAACTGTCTATTGATGAGAGTGGGATATTTATTTCTATTACTATTATTATTTATTACATTGTCATTAATTTGTGACTTGACCTGTAGCAGAACTATGAAACAAAGTGTACTTGTGTTTGGACTGTATCTGTTTAGAATCATATGGTCCTATAGATAGATTATTCCTTCAATTAGAATGAAGTGATCTTCTCTATCTCTTTGGACCAGTTTTGGCTTGAAATACATTTTTGCCAGATATCAGTCTAGTGACTCCTCTTTTTTTCTAGGTTTATTTGCCTTTTCCTTCCTTTTACCCAAAGGTAGTGTCTGTTTTTGATGTCTAAATGCACTTTTCATCAAACCTGGTCATGCCTGTCTATTAGTGAATTGAGAACATTAATATTGTGTCGTTATGGAAATGTGTTCATTAATTCCAGTTTGGCTAATTTTTCAGTATTTGGTGTTTTCCTATTCCTCATTCAATTCACTTCTGTTCTAGCATGGCTTATCCTTTCCTGTAGTCTCACAGATGTGTTCTGAAGGATTCCTTTGTGTATCTTCTGAAGAGCTTGATTCCCTTAGCCTTTTTTTTTTTTTCTTTTTCCTTCAGTTACGTAGTTCTTTTGAGTATAGTAGTCTGGGTTGGAAGGTATGTCTTTCAAAACTTAAAATACACCATTTCAGGCCTTCCTGGATTTTATTTTGTGTGTGTGTGTGTGTGTGTGTGTGTGTGTGTGTGTGTGTGAGAGAGAGAGAGAGAGAGAGAGAGAGAGAGTACTGTGTGTCCCTGTGGAGGACCAAGGGTGACTTCGGGAATCATCCTGGATTGCTTCTACCTCCTTTTGCTTCACTCTGGGATTTCCCAGGCTCTGCCCCACTAGGGCTGGAAGTACAGCCATCACCATTTCTGCCTGGCATTTTTACGTGGAACCTTGGATCTGAACTCAGGAACTTCTGCTTTTGAGGCAGAGTCTTAACTCTTGAGCTATCTCTTCAGCCCCCTTCTTGGATTTTAAAGTTTATGTTGATAAATCTGTTTATTCTAGATGGGCCCAATTAACTTTATATCATCTATCTGTCTGTCTGTCCGTCCATCCCTCCCTGCCCGCCTGTCCGTCCATCAGTCCGTCTGTCCGTCTGTCTATTTATCTATCATCTATTTACGTGTACCAGAGGTTATGGTGCATGTCTATAGAGAACCAAGGATGACTTCAAGAAACATCCTAGATTGTTCTATCCTCTTATTGCTTTGCTCTGGAGTTTCCCAGGCTTTGCCCTCCAGAGCCTGAATTGCAGACTATCACCTTTACCTGCCTGGTATTTTTACATAGGATCTAGGATCTGAACTCAGGCCCTTTTGCTTGTGAGGCAAAGACTTAACCCATGAGCCATCTATCCAGCCCTTAATTTACTTTTTTTTTTTTTTAAAAAGGAATGTTTCTTTTATTTAACTTTATTTATTTATTGGTTAATTGATCGGTTGATTTAGCGTATGTGTGTATGTGTGTGTATCAGAGAGCACTGTGTGTCCCTGTGAAGGGCCAAGGTGACTTCAGGAATCATCCTGAATTGCTTTTAACTCCTTCTTGCTTTGCTCTGGGATTTCCCAGACTCTTCTCACCAGGGCCAGAAGTGCAGGCCACTGCTGTTTCCACTTGGGATTTTTACGTGGGACCTAGGATCTGAACTCAGGACTTGCAAGACAGATTTTTAACCCCTGAGCCATCTCTCCAGCTCTTAACGTATATTTTTTAATTATGTGTGTTATGTCTGTGTATACATGCTTACATGTGTGCATATATGTAGATGTCCAGAGTTGACATTGGTGTTTTCTTCAATTGCTCTCTATTTTTATTGATTTACTCATTTGAACCAGAGTTTGCTGGCTAGCTAGGTTAGCTAGTGAGTTTACCCTCGGGAGTTCCTGTTTTGTCTCCTGAGAATTGGGATTACAGGTGACTTTGATCTTACCTGGCTTTTAGGGGCCTGAATTCAAGTCCTCATGCTCACAGAACAGGTACCTTATTTCACTGAGACTTCCAAGTCTTATGCAAATGTGCATGGAGGTTGATATGAGGTTGTATGTCTTCAATTGTTTCTTGGCCTTATTTTTTTTTCAGACTGGGTCTTTCACTGATCCTAGCACTTACCATTTTGGCTAGACTAGCTGGCCAGTGGGTCCTTAGGACCCTCTTGTCTCTGTCTCCAGAGCTAGGGGTACAGATATGTGCTGCTGTGCCTAGCTTTTTCATGAATTTTGGGAATCCAAACTCAGTTCCTTATGTTTCCACAGTAACCACTTTACCCACTAAGCCCCTGATTTTTTTTTAATCACTCTTTTTCTTTCAATGGAAGCAGTCTGCAGTATTCAAGTAGGACTAGGTTACACTACTGTTATTTTTCCTTGTTAGACTCGTGTGTGGGACACCATGTTCAATCATAGAATACTGTCGTTTGCTTGTTTCAGTCTTGAGTCTGTTGTCATTTCTTCTAGAATCCAGGTGCTCATCGCAGCCTTGGACATTCCTTTGTGAGCTCTGGTCACAGAGACTGGCCACATATCTGCGTTAGTCCATCATGGATCAGGTCACGAAGGCTGTCCTTCTCTCCAAGTCTTCCTTTGGGAGCTTAGGTTACACATGCTGGTGCAATCAGTAGGTGTTCTTTTATAAGTCCAGTTGTAGATGCAAAGCAATAAGGAGGTAGAGCAATCCAAGATAATACTTGAGGTCATCCTTGGGCCTCCACAGGCACACACACTTGAGTGCCTTCTTGTACACACACACACACACAAACACACACACACACACACACACACACACACACACACACCCCTCTGGACTGTCCTTCAGGAGTCCAGTTGTGAATCCTGGCTTTACTTTTGTTTTATCTCTTCCAGATGTCTGGTGTTGCTTGGAACCTGCAGTTAGTCTTCATGTTGCTGATACATTCATGTCAAACAGTTTAGGGAACAAGAGTTTTATTCCTGCTTATGATTTTCCATTACAGTTTATAGTCTAGCTTGGCAGGAGAATTCGTGCCAATACTAAGAACTGAGGGAAATGGCCACACCATGTCCGCGGGAATTGCTGAGAGAGGGGCAAACATCCTCATTGCTAGATTGCAAGTCTGACAATTTATTGAACTGGCTTTCTCCATCTTATCCTTCTGTCCAGGTGTCAAAGAGTGAATATAAGTTGTACTCCTTAGTGGAAGTTTGGGAAAGTTGTGGCAACTATAGGAGGTGGAACCTTGCTGGAGGAAGGTATGTCACGGGGGATGGACCTTGAGGTTGGTCAGCCCCATCCCACTGCACTAGCAATCTGCTCTTGCAGTCTGCAGTTTACTTTCTCAGCCTCCATGATGGATGTGACTAAGCCATCTCCAGCTTCTGTTGCCTGCCATGCTTTTCCTACCATAAAAGAATGTATCTCCCCTCGGAACCCTGAGCCAAATAAATCTTTCTTTCTCTCCAAAAGTTGTGCTTTTTTTTTTTTTTTTCAATATCGTCTCACAGAAACAGGAACAAGTGACTGTGACGCCAGGGAATGGCCCCACTCGCTAAGGGCTGGATCTTGCCACATAAATTAGACCATCTCCCACCAACTTGTTCAGGGCTTGCCTGAACTGCTGATTCTTCCAAGATGTTCCCAGAGCTCGGCCTGTCATGTTGATACCTAATTTCTAGTTAGTATAGAATCTGTGTTTATTAAATTCTGCAGGTTCTGGCTCTGACCGAGTTTCTGCCTTGCTGAACATGGTATGTGGCTCTGATTCAAAATTTCTTCTCCACGGTGGAGGTATTCTGCTGGTCATGCTTCAGTGTACAGACGCACAGCATTTACTCTGAGTTTCTTTTTTTTTTTATTCGATTGTGTGTGTGTGTGTGTGTGTGTGTGTAGAACCACAGACGAATTCAGGAACCACCATGGACCGCCTCCACCTCCCCTTGTTTACTCTGTCCTGGAATTCACAGGCTCCACCCTACCAGGACCAGAAATGCAGGTCGCCCCGGCTTCTGCCCGGCATCTATACGTGGGGTTTAGGATCCGAACTCAGGACCTTCCACCTGCAAGGCAGAGGCTTAACCCCTGAGCCACCTCTCCAGCCCCTCTGACTTTCTTAATAGAATAGTTCACAGAGGGTTTTGGTCTACTGAGCCACTGACTCAGCAGGAAGATTCTCTGCACTTTTTCCCCAATGTACAAATCTACATTCCCATCCACAGTGTGTAAAGGTTCCCTTTTCTTCTCATTGCACTTATTATATTAGTCTTCTTGATAATTATTGTTCTTACCAGAATGGTTTGCACTGTGCTCTCCATCCCTCTGACTATTGATGCTGAACATTTTTTTTTCATATACCTGTTCACTTTTGCATACCTTCGTTACAGTTTGCCTGCATGGTTGCTGATAAATGACCATCAAACGGCTTAAGGGAACAAGGTGTTTTCCTATTGATAGTCTGGTTACAGTCTGTAGTCCAGCTTAATGGGAGAGCATGCACCAACACCAGGCCTAAGGGAACTGGCCCCGCCATCTCTATGTAATGGCCGAGAGAGGGATGATCCTTACTTGCCAGACCAGCATGTCTGCCCAAGTATACACAAGGATGCCCACTCTCTCAAACAGCTCTATGTATTTAATTCCTGGGCTTAATCCCACACACCTGGGCTTCCCCGTCAGCCAGACAATCTCCTGCAGGTTTGCTCTGGGCTTAACTCAACCATTAATTCTTCACAAATGTGCCCAGAGCTCAAACCCCCAACTATTAAGTTGACACTTGTATCTAACCATGACACTTCACCCCTTGTCAACTTGACACAAAAACATGGCACTTTTAAACTGTAACCTTCAATCCTTACCCCCACAAATGTTAAAAGTTATCTTAAAAATATAAATACATTTCATAGACAAATTTAAAATGTCCTGTCATTAAAACTTCAGTTATTAAAATGTTGGAACTGAAGTCTTTCTTTAAATATCTCAGATGTTTTAACTGTAGAAATCTGTCAAGTCAAAATAAGTTAATGTTTAAATTAAGATCAAAGTCCAGCAAATCAAATACTGCATCCTTAACTTCAATGTCCATCTTTTGTTGCTCATCACATAGTCAAAGTAGCTGAAAGATTCTAGGCATTCCCAGTCCCTGTTTACAGCTGTGCTTAACTGTGACAATCTTCTTTTTGAGAAGGGATATGTCTTTATAAATCATCTATCCATTTGCTAAATTGGCTCCACCTGTTTCCTGTTGGTATGTGGAATTCTTGATCTGTTTTGGACATCAAGTCCTTGTCACATGTATAGTTTGTAAATATTTTTTCTCTTTCACTAAATGTGCATCAGCCTAATGAGTAGAAAAAGAAAACAGGCCTGGAGAGATGGGTCAGGGATTAAGACTCTGCCTTGCAAGCTGAAGGTCCTGAGTTTGGATCTCAGGTCCCACATAAAAATGCCAGGTGGAACTGATGGCCTGCACATCCAGCTCTCATGGGCAGAGCCTGAGAAATACCGGAGTGAACCAAGGAGGTAGAAGTGATCCAGGATGATTTCCAAGTCACCCTTGGTCCTTCACAGGGGGACACAGTGCCCTCTCTCTCTCTCTCTCTCTCTCACACACACACACACACACACACACACACACACACACACACAGAGAGAGAGAGAGAGAGAGAGAGAGAGAGAGAGAGAGAGAGAGAAAATAAATAAAAATTATAAAAAAGAAAACAGTGTACATATGCACATTAAAATACTGTTTACCCAGATGAGATCCTGGGGGTCAGCGAGATAGCTCAGAAGATAAGGGACCTGCACGGACTTGAGTTTGAGCCCAGAAGCCTGTATGGTAGAAGGAGAGACCTCTCATGTGCCATGGGATACATGTGTATGCCTTCCCTTTTTCTTTCAAACAAACAAACAAACAAATAAATAAAATATTAAAAAGAATGACATTTTGCCATTTGCAAAAGACTGAACCTGTTAATATAATTGATTTAGCTACAGAAAGACATGCTCATGTTCCCATTCATATGTAGAATCTGAAAAAGTTGATTTCACAGAAGTTGACAGTAGAATAATGGTTTCCAGAGACTGGGGAAAGTGGGGTTTAGGGAGGGGTGGGAAGAGGTCAGTTATTGGATACCAGATTACGGATAGGAGTAGGAAGCTCTGGTGTGTGGTTGTATAGCTGAAGAAAACTTTTTAATAGTATTATTTCACTATAAAGAAATTATGAAAATTTAACAAGATGCATAGGATTAATCTGATTCAAACATTACCCTACATGTCTCTTGTGGAAATACTGCATATCCCCATTAACATTTATAATTTTTGTCTTATAATTAGTTAAAATTTTGATGCCTAAAATGTTCTGAAAGTAAGAACGAGACAGTGGTGAGTAACACATGCACAGGTATGTAGAGCAACTTAGCCCCCCTGAGGCCAAGATGGTGCCTGAGACTCATCTGTGCTATTCCCAGTTGGGTTGCTGTGGTTACGAAGTTAGAACTTCCAGATGGTTGGCTAGAGCCAGAAAATGCAGACACCACTGAGGACTGGTTTTGCTATTTATAAGACAAACAGATGACTTCTCAATATAGTGGGAGTGACACAGAATTGTTTGCTATTTTTTGCAAGTTTCAGAAGGGTAGCTGGTAACATTAACAAACTTATTTCATTCATAACTGGTGTGAAGATTCAGGACAGAGAGCAAGGACTCAGAAGCTCTTTTTCTTAATGTCATAATCGCTCCTACCCCATTATCTCCCTTCAGGGTTCTTAAATCAGCCAAAGTGTGTTTTTAAGACCCCAGATGCACATAATATAGTCCCCCACTCCTATTTACCTCCTTTTCTAATGCTTCCTGGCTGTCACAGTCAGAAAGTTCTTCGTATAAGAGAGAAGGACAAACTAGGAAGTTAAACATAGACTCCAAAACAGTATTGTTTCATCCATCACCCCATCCATCATCTTAAATATTTAAATGTATCCACATCTTTATTCAGAGCCTTTTCCCATCTTATATAAACCTGACACTTCTCTGAACTGTGCCCATGGGGTCTGCACATGCCTCCCAATGTTATATTCATCTTTTTAAGCAACATGAAGCTCTTTTCTTTGCTCATGCCCGGCTGTGGTTCAGCCCTGTCATAGAACGTATGTCCCACAGTACTCAAGCACACATCAAATTGGATTTGTTTTCTTTTCTTTGAAATACTCAAGCATTACAATCTCACTTTGGGAGTGGCATGCATATGTTTACCTAAAAACATGTTTTAGAACATTCACACCATGCCTGTTATTAATACTCCCACACTGAAAACTTCCCAAATGCCAGAGTAAAATAGAAGAATTACTTGGGGGCATACTTAGCCAGACACTATATAGTCAGACACAGATGCATTAGCTAGATCCATGCCCAAGGACTTATCTCATAAATCAATGCAAACAATCCAGTAGTCACAAAGTATATATGTTCTGTGATTCCACTACTAAAAGGACAGGAACAGGCAAAAACCAATGCACCATGTTGGAAGTCAGAAGCTTGGTTACCCTGGTGTTGAGGGGTTTCATGACTAGAAGTCAGAATGAGGGTTTCCAACTTTTATAATATCCCATTTCTTTATCTGGTGGACATATTCGTGTTATAAAAATTCATTGAGTTGGAAATTTATGACGTGTCAATTTCTATACGTATGTTTTATAAGACTTAGAGAAAATAAAGAAGACATTGCTGTGATTGGTTGAAATCTACTTGAGTCTGTTTTGGAAACTAGTTTGGAAACTAGATAGCTAGTTGTGTAGACTATGCCTTGTCTTACCTACTGCAATTCAAGTCCTGGATCCTAGTGAACTGTATGAGAACTGCAAAGTCAATCTTAAGCTATTTCTATGTCTGTAAAGTCTTCATGTATTGAGGACATGAGGATCATTAGAAACCTAAGGTCTGAATTGTCCCAAAGGCTCACTTATCTTCCTTTAGGGTATCTACCAGGCTTATGAATTTATGTGCACAAACAGAGTTGGAGGAGAAGCCTGCTATATACTGCCTTATGGTTATTCTTATGGGACCCTGACATACACGCACCTTCCGAAATAACTGCAGTTGTCCTCATCCTTAAGGGACATTATTTTGGAGAGCAGGCTTAGCTTAGTGATGTTAGGGGACAGGAAAGGTCCCGACTGTTGGGAGGGAGGCCCAAGGCTTTCAGGAGCAGGAGATGGGGAGGAGGTCACAGGAGGTTGAACTGAAGGAGGTTTGTCATAAACACTCAGTGTTGGTGTGGAGGATTGTGAAGAAAGCAAGAGAAAGAATGGGGGAGAGATTGGAGGGAAGCCAAAGAATACAGTGCTGATGAGAGCTTGGAGGAACAGGCAGAAGAGGAAGGGATAGGGAGGCAAGAATATGAGTTGAAGGGCATTAAGGGTGTTCTGATATATTAGAATTTTTCTCAATTTTCTCTTTAGCAAGGTAGATCTGTAGACAAAGTGTATCATGAATTAAGAACCCCAATTTCACTGACTCGTATAGTTCCTGGTCTTGCAGAGTCTTTAGTGCATTGGAACTCTTCATCCAGCGTTTCTGGGAACCCTGGCAAGTGTTGTGCTTGCTTGCAAGCAAGTTAATTACCACAGCTCTGCATCAGTCTGTTGAGTACCAGTGTCATAATGCACTGGGGGTCTGAGGTGCTTCTCTCTTCCTGCAGTTTACGGTTTGAGAGGTGGGTTTATTCTCTTAGAATTTTTATGCAGGAGACCACATTTAATTTGAAACTGGGCGGGGCTCTGACGTCTTTGGCGGAGCTGCAGGGGAGGCCGCGGCGGGGAAAACGGCGGACCGGAAGGCGGGAGAGGAGAAGCCGGAGAAGCCGCGGCGAAGCGGAGCCGCCGGAAGACCTGAAGAAGAAGCAGGAAAACCTGTGAAAACTAAGACTATTTCTTCCAGTAATGGAGGGGAAAGTTCCAGTCGTAGCGCTGAGAAGCGATCAGCTGAAGAAGTTGCAGACCTCCCAACAAAACCTACAAAGATCTCCAAGTTTGGATTTGCCATAGGTAGTCAGACGACAAAGAAAGCATCAGCCACATCCATCAAACTTGGATCAAATAAGCTTAAAGAAACTGTTCCAACTCTTGCTCCAAAAACCCTTTCAGTAGCAGCAGCTTTTAATGAAGATGAAGATAGTGGACCAGAAGAAATGCCTCCTGAAGCAAAGATGAGGATGAAGAATATTGGAAGGGATACACCAACATCAGCTGGACCAAACTCCTTTAATAAAGGGAAGCATGGATTTTCCGAGAACCAGAAGCTGTGGGAACGAAATATAAAATCTCATCTTGGAAATGTTCACGACCAAGACAAT
Organism: Typhlomys cinereus; assembly: GCA_023101885.1. Taxonomy (NCBI): domain Eukaryota; kingdom Metazoa; phylum Chordata; class Mammalia; order Rodentia; family Platacanthomyidae; genus Typhlomys; species Typhlomys cinereus. The sequence goes on along the minus strand of JALPQD010000110.1, from coordinate 3,326,695 downwards.
TAAATAATGTGTTTTGAAATTGGGGTATGGGGTGGGTGTAAAGTTAAAAGGAACAGTTTCCTTTTTTAAGAATGGTATAAGACTATCTTTGGAGCTGCTTTTTTTTTTCTTTTTCATTTTTTTTAAAAGATTGAGTGGTACACTAATAAATGAGAGTTTGAAATTAGAGGTAATTTATATTTTATATACAGATTTCAAGACATTTGCTAATTTTCCAAAGGTTACAGATAATAAAGAAATCAGAAATGGTACCTTTTTAAGAATTGCATATTTTTTTAGACTCAACTATTAGCACATTAAGAAGGAAGCAAAAAGTTGCTGTTTAAAACTGCAGCATTTAGGCTCCTGACTTCACTCCCTCGTCACCTAAGTGTGGGCTCCCAGGAACAGCCTTACAGACGGGAGTGTTGTGCTTTGAAGAAAATGTTACTGGATTATTGACTGAAAGGATATCTAGATAAAATTAAAATACATTTTTTTTCCTTTATGGGCATTTTAATATTTTGTTTAAGGTCATCGTTTATTAGGTATTTAGCATTGCTATCAGTGGATACAGATGCTTAGCTCTTAAAATTTTTTATGTGAAGTATTGAGTAATTGAAATAGCCCACTTCACTTTAATGGATCTTGTTACTTTCATTAGTCTTCAAAGAGCACCATTTGCTACCAAAGTAAATCAGTATTTCGAATGTGCTTCTCTTATTTTTGTTCCTAGTTCCTGTGAGCATTTCCACCAGAACTTGAGGCAAATCATAAGGAAGCTGTTTCTTTTAAATTACAAACCACCACCAAAAATCTAAATGTACATTTTGCTTTAAGTATTTGGCTGGTTTTTATTTTTTAAAAGGTCTAAATATCAAAAAGGAAAAAAAACCTATAACATTGTATGAAGACAAAAAATGAGAAGATGCACTTTCTGTGACTTTGTTGAAACATTTGTACTAACTTGTTTGATCCAATTCCTATTGAACTCACTAAAAGATTTCTCAGTATGGTTCTGTGGCTGACCAGTGACAATAAAAGCACATTTTGATTACTGAAATAGAAGGAAAGAAAATGCATCTTCAACCACATGAAATCTCTCACCACATGTACTCTATTAGATTGTGTATTGTAGGGTGTTTGTTTTGTATTTTTGTATTGTATATGGACTTTTTTTTTAATGTGACAGTTCACATCTTTAAAAACAGTCACAGACAGGGAATGATTTCCTTGATAACTACAATGTTAAATTTGGAGGAGCTTTGAGATGTTATTGGTGGTCATTATTCATCGAGCTCCTATAATAGGTAAGAATTTCTGAGAAGCAGCCTGTGGATACTCCTAACACTTTGTTCAGTTACATTTAAGTTTAGAATAAGCCCCAAGTAAAACAATGGAAATATACAGAGCACCATTAGTTCTTAACGTGGTTTAATTATATCAAGATACATAAATTTAACTTTTATGTAGGCAAACTGTCCATTTTGTTTGTTCACTTTTCTGTTTGTTAAAATAACAAAATAACCTCTCCTACATAGTCTTGACTTGACCCAAATGAAGTATTAACCTAAGGTCAAGGCGAGGAGAGAAAATCGACTGAGATGAATGTCTTTACTAAAATACCAACAAATTTTGTCAAACTCTAAAAAAAAAACAAAACTTGAAACTGGATCCCACAGAAGATTCAATGAAGCCTGGCATGCTCTCGGCCCTGGTGTTAGTGTTAAATATTCCAGCACAGATAAAACATCAAAACGGAAGCATTGTGACATAATAAGAAAATATCAGATTAAGGCTAAGTCCAGAAAATCAAATACTGAGTCCTGTACTTCAATGTCCATCTTCTGTTGCTCATCACGTAGTCACGGTGGCTCAGAGATTCTAGGTAATCCCAGTCCCTTTTGCAGTTCAAAGTTATACAAGCAGAGTTTCTCTGGACCAGGTTGAATCTCCACTTGCAGTCAATCTCAGCATACATCCCATGGTTCTGGCATCTCCAACAACACCCTGGGTTTGCCTCTGCAGCTATAAGCTTTACCTGCCCTTGCTGGAGCTCCAAACCTGCCCCTTGGTGCCAAGCTTCTGCCATTCTCCATGATCCCCTTAATTGTGCATCAAAACTAGAACCACCTAGGAGACGCTGATAATTTCCACACAAGATGAAATGTAGCTTGGTCCACTTGAACCATGGCTGTACCATCTTCTGTGTGTTGACTCTGGAAAAGCCCTTTTCAGGCAGTTGAAACTTCCAAAGGACAAGAAACAGCTTTAGCTTGGGCTTTTGGCCACTGAAGGAAGGATTCCAGGTTTTCAAACCACAGAATTGTCATGCAGTGGTATTCATGTCTTTCACAGTCCCAGTGCCTTTTAATTCAACTTCATCAAAGTCCTTGTTTCTTTCATCACAAACTGGGCCCAAACAATCCATGACGCTTTCAGCATCACTATTTTCCAAATGGCCCACAAACTGAACTTTTTTAGAGCATACAATCTCCATGTCTTCAAACATTGCCATATTCCTCTGCCTTTCAAAATCCACATAGTTCAAATAGACAGATTAATCAGCAACACGCCACTTCTCTGGTATCAAATTCCATTGCAGTTACTCTGCATGCTTGCTGACAAAATTACCATCAACATCTTAAGGAAGCAAAGTGTTTGTTTTCTTATGATAGTCTGATTATAGTTCTTAGTCCAGTTTGGCAGGAGAGCTCACATCAACACCAGGGCTGAGGGAATGTCTGACTTCATTGAATCCTCTGGAATTCAGTTGCAAATTAAGTGTGGTCTCCTGCATATCTAGAAGCTCTGAGGAGTGGGCTACCTGTTTGTGTTCTACATCTTTCCTGTCTATCTTCTTCTCTATTGTCTCAATTGTCCTTGCCAAAGGAAGGTGTTAATACTGCATTGTCTCATGACAGAAAAGATTTTTGTTCTGTGTTCCAGCCTCTCAGGAGCTGTTTTTTTTTTTTTCTCCTTTTTTTCAAAAAGACCAGAGCAATGATTGTGTTGCTGAAATTCCTAAACTAATAAAGGAGATGGAGTCTGCGTTCCACCCTAGGGTCTGCATTCCACCCTAGACTGAGCAACTTTTATTCCCGGTGGGCATGCCTGTCTGCATAGAATTCCAGAGAATCTATAAAAGTCTCCTTGGACTGGTGAATTGAACGAGGTTGCAGGATAGACTGTCAATGCACAAAAAAACAATCCATGAAATATATACATGTAGATACACAAGTGCCTCTTTGCTTCCAAGAGTTCTGCTTTCATGGAGTCAATCAACCATGGATCAAAAGGATCTGAAATAAATTGCATTTGTACTGAGCAGTTACAGTCTGTTTTTCTCATCATTAGTCCCTAAACAACCCTGTATAACAACCATGTACATGGCATTTACACGCTATTAGGTATTAAAGTAATCTAAAAGAGGCATACACAGGAGGCTAGCCACAAGATACATGCAATTCTCTACCAATTAAGAAAAAAGGACTTAGCCTCTTTTGATTTTGACATCTGCAGGGTGTCTTGGAACAAACTCCTTCATCATACTGGTGAGAGAGAGAGAGAGAACAAGAGAGAGCAAGAGGGAGCAAGAGAGAGAGGGAACGAGAGAGAAGGGGGGAGCGAGAGAGAGAGGGAGCAAAAGAAAGAGAGAGGGAGGGAGGGAAGGAGGAAGGGAGAGAGAGAAGGAGAGAGAGAGAGAGAGAGAGAGAGAGAGAGAGAGAGAGAGAGAGATCCTAAGAAGTTGGCTGGCAATTTCGATTTTTTCCGTGCATGTGAGCAGGCTGTGGATGCTGCAGATGGAGCCTGAAAGCACTTGGAGAGAGAATCTTCTTTACCTCAGAGAACTATAGTCTGTCTTTATTGTCTTCTGCTGATTGGGCAAGATTTAGCCATATGAGGTTAAAGCCTTTGCTTCACAAGCAAAAAGACCAGAGTTCAGATCCCCAGATCCCATGTAAGAAATGTCAGGCAGAAATGGCAGCAACCTGTAATTCTGGTCCTAGAAGGGAGAGCCTGAGAAACCCCAGAACAAAGCAATAAGGAGGTATAACAATCTAGGATTCCAGAAGCCACCTTTGGATCTCCACAGGCGCACTCATTCAAGTGCCCTCTTGCTCTCTCTCTCACACACACACACACACACACACACACACACGCACCTATATATACAGATACTGATTGAAATATTGGTCACATACAGTTTTTTCCTAGCAGCATCTGGACTGGAATTTTGGCCCAAATTGGTTACCATGGTTTTGCCACATTGACATATAAGGTTAACTATACCAATCATTATTAAAAAGCAAACATCACTTAAAAAGCTTAGAAAAATGAAATAGGAAATCATCTTATTGAATGTTACAAAGCATGTGGTGAAAAGAACTCAAAGAAGTCCCAATAAATAAGGAAGTGCCATGCTGAGGAATTAGAAGTTGTTAATTTAGTCTAAACTGATACACAAAATAGATTGAATGCAATTCCAATCAAACAAGAAAAACCTCAGCAGGTTATTTAATTGATGTAGGCAAGTTGGTTTTAAATTTCACATAGATGTGTAGAGGAACAGAATAGCTGAAATGATTTTGAAAAATGAGAACACAGGAACAATGTTACCCAAGGTAAATCATAATATAAAGCAGAGATTGTCTTTTGTAGGATCACAGAGGTCAGAGGAACAGAAGACAGAGCCAGAATAGGAGCTACTCAGACATGGCCAATTGACTGTGACAAAGGCACAAAAGAAAGGCCAAAGAAGGGTCACTTTGCCCACAAATGCTAATAAGACAAGTAGGCATCCAACCTATAAACAAATAACCACCAGTGCTAATGGATGTAAATTAAAATGTACAACTTTGAAAGTGCTAGAAAAAAGTGAAGAGTCTTTTCTTGAGGTTAGAAAGAACTCTTAGATATAACATCAAAAGCACAAGCTATAAAAGAAGAAAATGATAATGTTTTTTCATCAAAATTAACAATCTCTAATCTATGAAAGATACTTCTAAGAAAGGCAGAAGATAAAATCTGGGGGAACATTTTTCCTCCTGGGATGTGGATCAGGGAGGACCCACTGCTCCTCAGGTAAGGCCCCAAGACCACACCCCAGACCCCAGGTGATCTTCCCAATAACTAGATGCACAGCCCTTTCCACGTGGGACGTGGACCAGGGAGGACTCCCTGCTCCTCAGAATTCAACAGAGTCCAAAGAAAACCCAAGCAAAGCTCTAGGGGACAAACGCCAATACATCTGAAGTCCTCTAAAATTATCCTATCACATGGGAGAGATTCTTCACATCCAGCTCAAAAATAAGTAAACCCTTTTTACCATCTTGTCCTTTTCAATTATTAGTCACTGTAGTTTAACTTTTCCATATAGCCACCCCAAAACATATACAACTTCAGGGATTATACCATTCACCCTCACATATTACCAAGGTACTAAACCAAAAAAGTGCACTACCACACTAATCTTCACTCCCTGTTTATTAAACTTGACTTACTTGATGTACTAACAGTCTAATAGCCTCATCTAGGAAATGACACCAATACCAGACAAGCGTACCCAACACTAGTAGTAATACCTGCTCAAGAGTAGTAATACCAACTAATTCAGTTCAGTCAAAAACACACAGAAACTGAAAGAAGGTCTTAAGAGATAAAACTACAATGCTCAGGTCACAGCCCAAATCCATGAGAAACAAAAACCAAGACAACAAATCTCCCACTGAAAGAATTAACCCCATAATGATAGATTCCAACTAGAACAAACTCCTAGAAAATAGCCAAGAAAGTCATACCCACGATAATGATTTTCAAAGCCCAATCTTTACCATGATCAATACTATGAAAGAAGAAATTGGGAGGAAGAGGGAGGGAGGGAACTGGTCTACCTATTAAGTTTGTATGAGCAATAATAATAAAAAATGTATAAAAAAAAGAAGAAGAAATCTGGGAGGAGTTAAATAACTGCATCAACCACTTTGAACAGGAACACAACAGGCACTTGGAGGAGATAGGCATAGAGCAGTTAAAACAATCTCAAGCAGAGTTTTTTTAATTTTTAAAAATTTTTAAATATTTATTTATTTTTTATTTCCACTCATACAAACTTAACAGGTACACTGGTCTCTTCTCTCCCTCCACTCCCCCACCTCCTGTGCACCCCCTCCTTTCCCCCTTCCTTCCCCATCCTCCAGTGACTCCCCCTCCCATCCCTGGAGCATCCTTTAATGAGCATGCCAAACCCTCCTCTGGGTCCTCCTCTCCAATGAGGTGCAAGGACCCAGTGGCATTTCCCAGAACCATTTCCTGTGTTCCCTTTAAGCACAAGAACACTACTGTGGCTGTCAATCCCTTGCCACCAAGGATCCTAGTGCCTTTAGCAAACGCTAGACTTTGTGGGGTCAATAGTGTGTTGTATTTGGATGCAGGGCATGCAAAGTCTCAAGTAGAGTTTAAAATTGAGCTAAAAGGCAAGTTATCTTCAACCCAGAACTCAACAGAGAGTCTTATCAGCAGAACTAAGGAAGCAGAAAATAGATAATCAGATCTTGAAGAAAAAGTGGAAGAACTAACCAGCTCAATGGAAGAGGTTTTTAAAGCCAAAAAGATACTTGAGAGGAATATTCAAGAGTTATGGGACACCTTGAAGAAGCCTAACATGCACATTCATGGAATACCAGAACAAGAATCCCAAAATACCACTTTGAGGAAATTTTTCAAATTATCATAAAGGAAAACTTTCCTCATCTAAAGAAAGAGAGGCCCATCCAAATACAAGAGGCATTCCGCACCCCAAACAGATATGACCAAAATAGAAACTTGTCATGGCAAATAATAGTCAAAACACTCCACATACAAGACAAAGAAACAGTGCTGCCAGCTTCAAGGGAAAAAAGACAAGTCATTTTTAAAGGTAACCTATTAAAATAACAAATAATTTTTCAATGGAAATAGTAAAAGCAAGAAGAGCTTGGAGAGACGTATTTCAAGTATCGAATGAGCAAAAATGTCAACCTAGGCTGATATACTCAGCAAAACTATCAGTCATGATCGAGGGTGAAAGAAAAATTTTCTAACACAAAGACAACTTGAAGGTTTACATGTCTCCAAACCAGGCCTTCAAAAAATGCTAGAAAAGATACTCAAGCTTGAAGAAAAGAACAAGCATATCCAGGAGGACAGAAGGGAAGTATAATACCACCAAAACCTAAAAGCTAAATAATACACTTATGAAAGCCACTAAACATAAAAAGTGTCAGGAATTAGGAATTTCTCCATTATAACCCTAAATGTCAATGGAATTAACTCACCAATTAAAAGACACAGATTACAAACTTGGATTAGAAATCCAACCCATCCATCTGCTACCTTCAGGAAACACATCTCACCACAAAAGATAGGCACATTCTAAAAGTAAAAGGCTGGTCAAAAATTCTGCAAGCTAATGGAACCAGAAAACAGGCAAGGGTAGCTATTATGCTATCAGACAAAGTGGACTTCAAACAAAAAAAAATTATAAGAGACACAGAAGGATACTACATTTTAGTCACAGGTATAATTCACCAGGAAGACATCACAATACTGAACATATATGCACAATTCCATTTACAATAGCCCCTAAAAAAATGAAATACCTTGGTATAAACCTAACCAAGGAAGTGAGAGACCTTTACAATGAAAACTTTAAAACCCTAAAGAAATTACAGAAGACACTAGAAGGTGGAAAGACCTCCCATGCTCCTGGATTGGCAGAATCAACACCATAAAAATGACCATTCTACCAAAAACAATATACAGATTCAATGCTATACCAAAATCTCCAAGCAATTCTTTAAAGAAATTGACCAAACAATCTCAAAATTCATATGGAAGTGCAAAGGACCCAGGATAGCAAAAACAATCCTGAGTAACAAAAACACTGCTGGAGGTATCTCCATACCAAACCTTAATCTATACTACAAATCCATAATGATAAAAACAGCCTGGTATTGGCTCCAAAATAGACACATAGGTCAATGGATAATGGTTGAAGACCCAGATGTAAGCCCACACGATTATAGCCATTTGATCTTTGATAAAGGGGCCCAAAAAATACAATGGAAAAAGAACAGCATCTTCAACAAATGGTGCTGGCAAAACTGGATCTCCACATGCCGAAGATTAAAACTGGATTCGTACTTGTAACCATGTACAAAAATTAATTCCAAACTGATCAAGGACCATCAATATTACGCCAGAGACTATAAAAACCCTAGTTGAAAGGGTTGGGAACTCTTTTGAGCTGATTGGGCTAGGCCAACGGTTCCTAAACAGAAATCCAACAGCATAGTCACTACAACCAACACTCAACAAATGCGCTCTTATGAAATTCTGTTCAGATAAAGAGATTGTAACCTGAGCAAAAAGGAAACCCACAGAATGGGAGAAAATCTTCACTAACCACATATCTGATAGAGCGCTATTATCCAGAGTGCACAAAGAACTTAGAAAACTAAACACCAAAGAAATAAATGGTCCAATTAAAAAATGGGCTTGGGCCCCTCATGGCACTCCAGGGCCATGAGTCTGTTTCTTGTTCCTTGCTCCTTATGGATTCCATGCCTAGGCACTATGAATTGTCCAGGGCATCCTAGCCCCTCATGGCCGTCCACATCTGGCATCCATGAGTTCCAGCCTTTCTCTTTGATAAACTCTACCTTAATCCTCTAAAAAAATGGGCTTGGGAACTCAAAAGAAACTTTTCCAGTGACGAAATTCAAATGTCTAACAAATATCTCAAAAAATGCTCCACATCCTTAACCATCAGGGAAATGCAAATCAAAACTTCCCTGAGATATCATCTCACCCCGGTCAGGATGGCAAAAATCCACAATACAAACACCGACAAATGCTGGAGAAGATGTGGAGAAAAGGGAAGTTTCCTACATTGCTGGTGGGAATGCAACCACTCTGGCGATTTTTTAAAAAGTTAAAAATTGAAATACCATGTGACCTGCTATTCCACTTCTTGGAATAATCCCACATAAAGCAAAAATTCACCTCAATTACACAAGCACAACCATGTTCATAGCAGCATTTTTTACAATAGCAAAGTCATGGAATCAACTCAAATGCCCAACAGTAGATGAGTGGATAAGGAAAATGTGTTACATTTATACAATGGAATACTATTCAGCCATCAAAAAAGATGAATTAATGAAATTTGCTGGGAATTAGAAAAAATTATATTGAGTGAAGTATTCCAGACACAGAAAATTATGTGCCGTATGTACTCCCTAATAAGTGGATCCTAGGACCAAACCCACTTAGTGACATATTCAAAGATAAATCTCTGTAATACCTACAGTAATTGCAAAGATTATAAACAGGAAGGAAGGAGAAGGAGGGCCTTCCAGAAACAAGGAGAGAGAGGTTCTAGGTACAGCAGAAAAAATAGGTCACTATCAAGTATTACAAGTAAGTAGTGAGACATCTGGTTAAGCTCACTTACTTTCCTTCCTGGTCACTTGCAACTGAGGGAGTTTGATCTCACTAGTCAGGGAGGGCATAGAGTCTGAGAGATAGATGGTAACCATCCTGCAAATGGGAGACTGACTCCCCCCAACTGCAGTCTCCTACTCCTATTCCATCTACCTTTGAGTCTTATAGTAAGTGTAATGGTTACTCTTAACTATTGCTGTGAGAGAGCAACCACAGTCAAACAACTTAAGGGAGAAAGGGAGATTTATTCAGCTTACAGTTCCAGAGGGAAGGTACAGTCTCTCAAAGCAGAGGCAGCATGGCTGGCTGGCCAAAGCTGGAGGAGGCTAAGTCACTGCAGACATCTTGGAAGCTGAGAGCTGCAGACTGCCTGTGATTGCCTTCCTCCAGCAAGGCTCCACATCTCAAGATGCCATGACTTTATCAAACACATGAGACTGTGGGGAACACATTTCAAACCATGACATTCCACCCCTGACCCCTACAGGCTCCTTGTCATCTCATTACACAAACCATACTTAGTCCAACTTTAAAAGTCTTCATAGACTACGTCAGTAGTCCCAAAAGTCCAAAGTCTAAAGCCTCTTGTAAAATCAAAATACAAGTTACATACTTCCAACATACAATGGCACAGAATAAACATTCCCATTCCAAAAGGAAGGAATGGGGGCATATCCAGGAAAGATCAGTCCATAACAAGACCAAAAACCATCAGGACAAACTCCAAATCTTGTAGCTTCAAGTCCAACAGGTGAGCCTCTCATTGAAATCATCTCAGTTCCAAAGGGCTTTGGTTCCACCCCTCCAATGCAACTGCCCATAGAATACATTGCTCTCTTCAGCTGACTCCTCCCAGGGTATACAGCTCTCCTTGGCAGGTGTAGCACGTTGTGTCTGACATTTCTAACATCCTTACTTCTCAATAGTAAACCAGGCTTTAATTCCACAGCACAAACTGACCTTCTTGGCCTCTAAATTGCAGGCTTCTTGCCTCATGATGCCTGGATTCTGCCAATTTTTGAAATCTTGGAGGAGGACTCCATGATCTCCTCCCTCTTCCATTACTGATGCCTCTAAAACCAGAACCATGTGGATGACTTTGCCAAGACTGGCCCCTTTGAATCACAGATGATTTTGCTTCTCTATGTTGACCATCTCTTTCACTCCTGGGCAGTTGCTTGGTAAGAGAAACCAACTCTTGCTTTGGAACTCCACCCTTTAGCTCCAGTCTTCTGAAAGGATTTGCATTCTTATGTGTGGGAGTCTTCTCTGAGGGTCTTGCCCTCAAGCTAGGGCCTCTCTTATTATTCAAATTGAGAGCAGGCTTTGATTTACAAATGGAACTAATCTCTTTAACAGCCATTTTGTTCTTTGCTTCTTCCTGCTTGATTCTTTGCTCTTTTTCATAACTCTGAAGACAACTAAAAAGTAGCCATATCACATTGTCAAGACTATATTGCTTTGAAATTTCCTCTGCCAAGCACTCCAGCTTAACTTCAGCAAGCTTTCAGGATGAGGGCAAAACCTCACTAAACTCTGGGTCAACACATAGCTTCATGTGTCACTCGTCCAATTGCAACACAGTCTCTGTTTCTCTGTGGACCATTGCAAGCTGGGCTTCCACTGCCTGCATCTCTCACAGCATTGCTTTCTTCTGAGCTCTCATGAGAAAGGCCCATTTGGCCCCCTTGCCAAGATGCAAAGACTTTCCCAGAACAAAGCCCCAAAATTCTCCATATTTCTCCCAACAAGTAGTTCTAAAGGCACACTAGCTACATCACAGCATTGGCCATACTGCTGGGTACCAACTTCTTTCAGCTTCACAGACAACTTCACGTTGTGGTACCAGCTGTTCTTAATCTCACAGCAATACCCCACTACCTGGTACCAATTTTTGTAACAGTTACTCTTAACTATTGCTGTGAGAGAGCAACCAAAGTCAAGCAATTTAAGGGAGAAAGGGAGATTTATTCAGCTTACAGTTCCAGAGGGAAGGTACAGTCTCTCAAAGCAGAGGTGGCATGGTTGGCTGGCCAAAGTTTGAGGAGGCTAAGTCACTGCAGACATCTTGGAAGCTGAGAGCTGCAGACTGCTTGTTGCAAAGGCCGACTTCTCCTGGAGGTAGGGTGGGACTAATCCACCTCAAGGCCCACCCCTTGTGATTACCTTCCTCCAGCAAGGCTCCACTTCTCAGGGTGCCATGACTTTGCCAAACACATGAGACTGTGGGGGACACATTTCAAACCATGACAATAAGACTACATTTGAACAGCCTTTTATCTCTGGCTAGGAGGTGACCTCCAAAACCAATCAGGATGGAGCCAAGGGCGGTGCAGGAATAGCAAAACTGAAAACAACAACCAATCATAATTCAGAACATCAGAGACCTTACATTAATCACCTAGAACCAGATCAGCTAAATCTCTCCCCATCCTAAAGCTCAGGGAAATTTGAAGAAGAGGGGGTGGTAAGATTGTAAGAGCCTAAAGATGGGGAGAAGCAACAATAAGCAAGATACTCCACATAAGTTAGGGCTGCAGTAGCTACAATTGGATTTTGTATGACCTGCGCAATGACTGACATGTCAGTGACCCCCCCCCCTCCAAATCTAGCATGGATCACAGGCACTAGGATCCTTAGAGGAAAGGGATTAATAATCATAATAGTATTCCCATACTAATGGGGAGCATTAGGGCAATGCCACTGAGTCCTTACACCTCATTACAGTGGAGGACTTATAAGGAAGTTTGACACTAAAGGATGTTCCAGGGAAGGGGGGGATACTGGGAAAAAAGGAGGGGGGGTGAAGGGAGGGGAAAAGGGGGGAAGGGTAGAAGGGGGACTGGGGAGGAGTAGAGGGAGGGAAGGGACTGGGGAACCTATTAAGTTTGTATGATTGGGAAAAATAAATAAACATAAAAAAATCTGGAGAAAATACGTGCAAATCATATCTGTCACAGGCCTTTTATGCAAGATATGCAAGTGGCAAATAAATATAAGGAAATATGTTTTATACTACGTGGGATGAGAGGATTGTGAATTAAAGCCACATGCACCTATGCACCTCTCAGAGCGGTTAAAACGAAAATGTTGGCAAGGAACACAGAACCACCGTGATTTTCATGTATTAGGTCTGGGAATGGGAAATGGTACTACAGTTCTGATAAAACATTTTGATTATTTCTTACAAAGTAAATATGCATTTGTCTTACAACCCAACAATCCCATTCTTTAGCAAAATGAAAACTTAGGCTCATATAAAAACCTGATATGAGAATTCATTGATGATTCTGTTCATAACTTTCCCAAGCGACTGCCCTTCATCAGATGGACAGATGAACAAACTGAGATATGTCCACACAATAAAATACTATTTAGCAATAAAAAAGTAATGAGCTGGGCTGGAGAGGTGGCTCAGGGGTTAAGCCTCCGCCTTGCAGGCGGAAGGTCCTGAGTTCGGATCCCAGATGCCACGTATAGACGCCAGGCGGAAGCGGGGGTGGCCTGCGCTTCTGGTCCTGGTAGGGCGGAGCCTGTGAATCCCGGGGCAGAAGGAGGTGGAGGCGTCCATGGTGGTTTGCGAGTTCGTCCGTGGTTCTACACACACACACACACACACACACACACACACACACACACACAGAGACGCGCGCGCACATGCACACAGTTGAATAAATAATAATAATTAAAAAAAAAGTAATGAGCTATTTACATGTGCAACAACTGAGTACTCTCCAAGACTATGCTACATGAAGCAAGCAGTGCTAGAAGTGCATGTCCTGTACTTCTCACTTGTTTGTCATTCTTTTTTTAAATTTTTTATTATTTATTATTTTTCAATTGTGCGTATATGTGTGTGTGTGTGTGTGTGTGTGTGTGCGTGTATGTGTAGAACCTCGGACGAATTCGAGAACCACCATGGACGCCTCCACCTCCTCCTTGTTTACTCTGCCCCGGGATTCACAGGCTCCGCCCTACCAGGACCAGAAAACGCAGGCCGCCCCCGCTTCCGCCTGGCATCTATACGTAGGCCTAGGATCAGAACTCGGAACCTTCTGCCTGCAAGGCAGAGGCTTAACCCCTGAGCCACCTCTCCAGCCCTGTTTGTCATTCTTGAAAAGATCAAATAGTGACAGAGAATAGATGGGTGGATTCTAGTAGTTAGGGATGCAGGGTCTGTGAGCATGCAGAGCCTGAGGAAGTTTTAGGAGTGATGGACTATTTTGTATCCTGAGTGCGGTAGTGATTATATGACTTTAAAAGTATATTATAATTATAAGAAACATCAGTGTAGAATCTACCAGACATTTAAACAACTAATACCACTATTCTTTAACTATTTCACAAAATAGCAAACAACTAACACCACCACTCTTTAACTATTCCACAAAATAGCAAACTCTATAAAGCTAATATTACACTGATCCCAAAATCAAATAAAGATACATTAAAACAGAAAAAGAAAATGATAGGTCAATCTCATTGATGAACACAGATGCAAAATCCTCAACAAAATTTTAGCAAACTGGATTCAAAAACATCAATTCACTAATGATCAAAAAGATCATTCACTATGACCAGGTGGGATTTATTCCAGACACACAAGGTTGGTTTAACTTATGCAAATCAATAAATGTAATTCATCATATAAACAAATGCAAGGACCAAAACCACATGATTCTCTCAACAGACACAGAAAAAAACTTTTGACAAAATCCAACACCCCTTTATGATACAAGCTTTGGAGACAATAAGGATGGAAAGAACTTATGGCAATATAATAAAGGCTATATACAACAAGCCTATATAGCAAGGATCATTCTAAATGGTAAAAAAAAAAAAAAAAAACTTGAAGCATTCCCACTTTGATCAGGAACTAGGCAAGGCTATATGCACTCTTACCACTTCTGTTCAATATTGTGTTTGAAGTGTAGCTAAAGCCATAAGACAAGAGAGGTAGATAAAAGGGATAAAATAAGAAAAGAGAAAGTCAAGATATCCCTACTTGCAGATGACATGATTCTATCTATACCTGAGAGACCTTAAAAACTTCACCAGGAAACTCATGAAACTAATAAATAAGTTTAGTAAAATAGCAGGTTACAAAATTAATGTTCAAAAATCAGACCCAAACATAAGCACAATCACCTATAATCAACTGCATTTTGACATTAGGTGCCCAGAAAAACCATTGGTAAAAAGGATAGCATCTTCAACAAATGCTGCTGGTAAAACTGGATATCTACATGCAAACAATTGAAACTGGACCCTTATGTGTCACCGTGCATGGAAATCAACTCCAAATGGATCAAGGACCTTAATGTTAAACCAGAATTTATAAAAACTCTAGAAGAAAGAGTAGGGAATTCCCTCAAACCGATTGACCTAAGCCGACATTTTCTTTTTTTTTTATACATTTTTTTATTATTATTTCCACTCATACAAACTTAATAGGTACACCAGTTCCCTCCCTCCCTCCTCCTCCCCCCGAACCCCCTGCTCCGCCTCTCCTCACCCCTTTCTCCCCATCCCCCAGTGCCTCCCCCCTAATTCCCAGAGAGTTCTTTATTGTACATGCCTGACTCTCCTCTGGGCCCTCCTCTCTGATGACGTACAAGGACCCAGTGGCATTTCCCTGAACCCTTTCCCGTGTTCCCTTTAAGCATAGGAACATTCCTGTGGCTGTAGGCCGACATTTTCTGAATAGGACCCCAACTGCACAGAAAATAGGACCAACACTCAACAAATGGGATTTCATGAAATTAAAGAGCTCTGTTCAGCAAAAGATATTGTTAACTGACCAAAAAGACAACCCACAGAATGGGAGAAAATCTTCATTAATCACACATCTGATAGAGGGCTAATATTTAGAGTACACAAAGAACTCAAAAAAGTAAATATCAAGGAGATAAACAACCTAATTAGAAAATGGGCTTTGGAATTTAAAAGAAACTTTTTCCAGGATGAAATTAAAATGTACCTTAAAAAAATGTTCCACCCTCCTAGCCATTAGGGAAATGCAAATCAAAACTACTCTGAAGTATCATCTCACCTCAGTCGGAATGGCTAAAATCCAAAACACATGCAACAACAAATGCTGGGAAGGATGTGGGGAGAAGGGAACCTTCATGCGTTGTTAGTAGGAATGCAAACTTATACAACTGCTCTGGAGATCAGAATGGCAGTTCCTAAAAAAGTTAAAATTTGAAATGCTATATGTCATGGTTTGAAATGTGTCCCCCACAGTCTCATGTGTTTGGCAAGGTCATGGCACCTTGAGACGTGGAGCCTTGCTGGAGAAAGGCAGTCACAAGGGGTGGGCGTTGAGGTGGATAGTCCCACCCTACCTCCAGGAGAAGTCAGCTTTTGCAGCATGCAGTCTGCAGCTCTCAGCTTCCAAGATGTCTGCGGTAACTTAGCCTCCTCCAGCTTTGGCCAGCCAGCCATGCCACCTCTGCTTTGAGACTGTACCTTCCCTCTGGACCCGTAAGCTGAATAAATCTCCCTTTCTCCCTTAAGTTGATTGACTTTGAGTGTTCTCTCACAGCAATAGTTAAGAGTAACCGTTACACCATATGACCCAGCTATACACTCCTGGGAATATTCCCAAAGAATGTTTCATCTTACTGTAGAGACACATGTACATCCATGTTCATTGTAGCTCTATTCACAGTAGCAAAGATGTGGAATCAGCCTCAATGCCCAACAGTGGATGAATGGATAATGAAAATGTGGTGCATATACACAATGGATGCTATTCAACTATCAGGAAAAATGAATTAATGAAATTTTCTGGTAAATGGATGGAGTTGGAAAGAAATTATACTGAGCAAAGTATACCAGACACAACAGATAGATGTCATATGTTCTCCCTTATAAGTGGAACCTAGTACTAAGCCCTCAAATGATATACTCAAGGGGAAATTTCTATAACACCCTATAACTGCAAAGGAACATAACTTGGGGGGTAGAGGGAAGAAGACCTCAGGAGAGTGGAGACAAAGGAACACAAGTAATAAATCAATAAGGGCACTATGGAAAAAAAGCCCATAAGAGAAAGGAGGTAAGGTGATAGGACTAATAAAGGGTAAGGAGGGGGGAAAAGGCAAATGGCTCAGGGGAAAAGCGAGGTCAAGAAACTACCCAGTAGTGAAAGCTGTAAATCACCACAACTCTGGTAAGCAGAATCTGGGGGACCACAGAAGTATGTAAGACCCATGGGAAAGTAATTACTCTCCCAATAGGTTCCCTTAATGTCAGGGAAGTCATGTCTGATACTGTAAACCTATCCAAATAACAGTAGAAGAGAAGTAGATGTACAGGAACCGATATCCTAGTGTTAACTATAAAAACTTGATAATAAAACACCATCTAAAAACTCCTTTTTTATAAACTTTTAGATATGGAAATCTCTCAGAGCTCATAACTAAGTTACACCGTATTATAATGGAAGACTCAAGTGAAGCAGAAAACCACATCAGGTCAGAGTATAAAATACCACCAAACCTGGAATACTCAGCCCTAATCAGTCCATCAAAATCTTATACTACATCAAGGCTCAGGAAACTGGAGAAAGAGGGGTCAGCAAGATTGTAAGAGCCTAAAAGCAGAGCGAGGTACTCCTGACCAGAACACTCCAGCCAAGACAGGGCTGCTGTACCCGCAAGGCCACTTCAATGAGAACTTCTACCACTAGATCTACTCAATAGCTGACATATCAACACTTTCCCAAGGACTAACTAGGATCTTAGAAGAAGCAACAACTCTCAGAGAGTGTTTCAGGGACAGGTTCTGGACAAGAGAAGAAACTCCCAACTTACGACTTTACCTACTGAAGAGCCACATAAAGTTCAACAGAAATCTGGCTCCTATACAGTACACAGGCACCCCAAAGGGAGCCCTATGATACACAGGAGCAGAGGGACAGGATGGGGGGTGTGGGTCAGAGTAGGACTGATGAAGGGAGGGAGGGTGGGAGAAGGGTGTGGATGGGGAGGGTAGGAGAGGAGGAAAGCGGGTGGGGAAGAAGCAGGGCAAAGATATAAATTCTATAAATAAATAAAAATTACAGAAATGTATATTTGTCAGGATTCTCTAAAGGAACAGGACTGATAGAATGAATATATATAAAAAGGGAATTTATTGGATTGACTGATAGGTGAGGTCTAGGTTTGTCCAAGAATGGCTGCCTGTAGCTCAGTTCAGGAGATGAGTTCAGCAGTCCCAATCTGGTTCTTCAGGTCCAGAAGATTCTTGAATAGTCTCTGATTTTCAGCCTCTCTGGAAGGTTGAAGAAGCTACTCAACTTCTTCTAATGTTTAATGATGATTCGACAGTAGAATCATCTGATTCATCAGTGAAGAATGAAGGCAGAAGGGAGGAGAGAGAGAGGGAAAGAGAGAGGGGGTACAATCTTTTCTTTCTTGCCCTCTCTGGTGTGTCACGGGAAGGTGCCACCCACATTTAGGGTTTGTCATTGTAGTTCAAATTACTTAATCCAAATAATACCTTCAAATGGTTTGTTGACTAATCTCTTAAATTAATTCCAAGTACAATCCAGCTGCAACCTAGATTAACTGTCACAAGCCATATACTAAAAGAAAGATTTATTATATGATGAATATAAAAATCCAAAACTACAGGATGGGCAGTGGGTTCAGGGACAGGTCTCTGAAGGGAAGAGTGACCATCAGTATCCTGTCAGCAACTTTCAGACTGATCTCTGGTCTTGTCCTCCTCTTTAAGGTCCATGCATATGACTTGCTTTCTTGCTTCAGCTTCATTAGGATGGGATGGAAAGACTCTTTCTAAGGGATTCAAACATGTCTGTGAGGACTCTACTGTTGAGATGCACCCTCCAAACCTCTCAAGTTTTGCTTCCCAGAAATGAACATTGAATCTTTCCCTTCCAGCTCTATTCTGCACATGTGTATAATCTTCACACAATGTTATGCAGAAATCTTGGATGGTTTGGTGACCTTCGATGAGTGTGCAAGAAGTGGAAAGTGCCTGCTGCGAAAGATGTTCTCAAGATCTTGCTGGAGCTTTAGACTTCCGCATGAGAATGAGAGAATACCTCCCCCCAAGCACCTAGCACACTGCAGACACTCGGTCTATGTTGTTTTGACTTTGTTTGGTAAGCATTTTGCTTCTCTGCCTGGAGGTAGGTTGTCCTTTGGAGGAGGATCAGACTCAAACATTCTACAGAAGGGAAAGTGTACTCCTTAAAGAATACCTGTCAGGGTTCTGTACCTTTGTTTGATAAGTCCACAATGTTCACAGTTAGAAATTTCTATGCAAATTTTTGTGTAGCACTTTAAAGCCGATTTAGTAAACGTACTTCCTGAGTTACCTTGCATACATTTCAGCTTTCATGTTCTGCACTTTATTCCATGCAAACTTTATTGTAGTACTGTGGGTGAACAGAGAAGGAAGCTGAAGCTAGGAGATGCTACCCCTAGTTTCCCAAGCTCACAAGGCACAGGATTTTTCTTCTGTCCCACTTTTGAAAAATTCTTTTAGTATCACATACATGAAAATAGTGAATTTATGATATTTTCATACCTTCATTCTCAATCCTGTCCCCCCTCTTTTTCCCTTACAACTTTTTCTTGCTTGCTAGACTCCCTCCTATTTTCAAGACTTTTCTTATGATAGCCCAGGTTTTATTTTTATTGTTTAAGTTTTTTTTTTGCATGCATGTGTCTATGTGTATCACTGTGTGTACCTATGGAGGCCCAAGGGTGACTTCGGGAATCATCCTGGATTGTGCTACCTCCTCTTTGCTTTGATCTGGAATTTCCCAGGCTCTGCCTTCCAGGGTCGGAAGAATAAGCTGCCACCTTCGTTTTTACGTGGGTTCTGGGATAGGAACTCAGAGCCTCCTGTTGAGGCAGAGGCTTAATCCCTGAGCCATCTCTCTTAGCCCAGGAATTTTGATCTCACGTTTTGTTCACTGCCACATATTGGCTCTGATTTACAACTCAGTGGAATACTCGTTACCTATCTTTCTTTGATCGTCATTTTACCAGCAAGCAAAACATGCAATATTTTCAATTTGATTTTTTGATTCACAACTCCTTTCTGTAGGTACTTAACCGAAGTTCTCATGCTAAAATAACTGTTTCTGGCAAAGCAGTATGTCGCAAATCCTCCGGCAGGTGGCACTGTTTCCACGCGATTGTAATGAGGCACACCTCCATATGGCCACCAGGGGGCGCCGTGTTCCTGTAGAAATCAGTGGTGGGAGTTTAGGATTTTGGCTAGCACCTACAAGTGAATGTCAGTGCCACCTTTCCTCTAGGTGGGACTGCAGTTCCACCTTGTGCTTCCACACAGCCAAGGCTCCCAAGTTCAAAGGTTTCTTGACTAAAGTTAGTCCACAGGGTGCTTACTTCAGCTTGCACTCAGCTGCCCTGCCACAGTAAGTCTGTCACTCCAGTCACAGGGGAAGTTCTCATCCCCATCTTTGCTCCCTGGGATAGCTCTTTGATCCTGCACAGTGCAAGAGAATTTCACAACAGCATTGCATCCCAGCTTCGTAGGTACTTTCCACCTCTGAAAGGTAAGAGGGTTGCCAGGCTTTGGAGAAGACGAGGCATGAAGGGCGTTCCAAGCAAACCAGACACAATGATCAGTGGGGGCGTCCCCGCTCCACCCCTGGCATCCATCTGTCAGCAGGAGACTGTTGCTGACACAGAATAAGATTCTGTGAACATGCCATCATAGTGCAAGCAGGAACTTCTCTGGCAAACCATTCTTTGAATGGACGGACCCTGAAAGCACCACAAGTGAAATAAGTTGACCTGTGTGTGTGTCCACTCTCCTGAGGTGGATACTGCACTGGTCCCAGCAGGTGTTGGGAATCTGTGACTTAAGATGCTGACTCCAGAACGTATCCCATAGACCTGCCTTTTCCAGCTGGCTCTGTGCAGGCATGAACTGCCGTCATCTTCCCTCCTTAGCCATTTTGAGTTAGGCAATGTAGGTGAGGCCTGCTGACTGCTGACTTCCACAGAGTTCTAGCTGAGAAACACATGCCTCTCAACCAGGTGGGGAGAGAGAAAACCCCAATATTGAACATGAATAGATGTAAAGTGGGCAGCGCCTGAATCACTTTGAATCCTAGAGAAGGATTGATGGAAGTTTTGATGGAGAGAAAGCTTAAACAAATGGTATCTTTTCTGTAAGTTTGTTCATGTATTGTGGAGATATACAAAATTATGCATATCTAGTGTATGTACTCTGATGAGTCTTGACATATGCATATAACATGAACCATCAGTACAATCAAGGTAATAGACCTATGTACCACCTCCAACATTTACTTGTGCTTATTAATTTTTTGGTAGTTAAAACCTTCAATGTGAAATATACTGTCTTAAGGAGTTTTTGAGTGCATGATACCACATTTTTGACCAAGACAGATGTCTAGGACTTACCAATCTTGTGTAACCGTAAACCTAGATCTACTGAGCAACAAGTTCCCACTCACCTGTCTCTTCAGCCTCTGGCAGTGACCATTCTATCTTCTGTATCTGAGTTTGACACTCTGTGTGTGTGTCTGTGAGTGTATGTGTACAAAAGGGCACCTGAGTGGGCCTGTAGCGACTCAAGGCTGACACTGGAAATTGTTCTGATTGCGTTTCCACCCTATTGCTTGCTCTGGAGTTTCCTAGGCTCAGGACTGAAATTTTAGGTTGACGACATATCTGCCTGACATTTTTTTCTTTCATATGTGCATGTGTGTGGTGTGTGTGTGTGTGTGTGTGTGTGTGTGTGTGTATGTGTATCAGAGGGCACTATGTGTGTGCCTGTGGAGGCCCAGAGTTGACTTAGGAGTCATCCTGTATTGCTTCTACCTCCTTTTACTTTGCTCTGGGATTTCTCAGGCTATGCCTTCCAGAACAGGAAGTGCAGGCCGCAGTCATTTCTGTTTGATATTTTTATGTGGGATCCAGGATCTGAACTATGCCTGACATTTTTATGTGGGATCTGGGGACCCAAAGTTGAGTCCTTTTGTTTTTGAGACAAAGGCTTTAACCCTTAGCCATCTCCCCAGCCTTTGACACCTCTTTTTTTTTTTTTTAAACTTTATTTATTCATTCATTTTGTGTGTGTGTGTGTGTGTGTGTGTGTGTGTGTGTGTGTGTGTGTGTTGTGTGTGTGTGTGTATCAGAGGGCACACATGTTCTTGTGGAAGACCAAGGGTGACTTCAGGAATCATCTTGGATTGCTTCTACCTCCTTCTTGCTTTGCACTGGGATTTGCCAGGCTCCACCCACTAGGGCGGAAGTACTGGCCGCTGCCATTTCCACCTTCTGTTTGCAAGGCAAGGTCTTAACCCCTGAGCCATCTCTCCAGCCTAAAACTTCTTTTTAAAAAATATCTTATGAGAGAGAGAGAGAGAGAGAGAGAGAGAGAGAGAGAGAGAGAGAGAGAGAGAACAGGCATGTATATGCTATAACATGTGTGTGAAGTTCAGAAGACAACTTTTTGGAAGTCAGTTTTCTTCTTCCACTATGTGGGCTCATGGAGCTCAAACTCAGATTTCCAAGTTTGGGTGCAGGTACCTTTACCGATGGAGCCATCTCCAGCCCAAGTTTGACACCTCTTCTAAATGGAATCCTCTAGTAGTTTACTTCACAGAATGTCTTCCAGGTTCATGGCTGTTGTCACACATGGAAGGATTCCCTCCTAGGGAGCATTTTCCCTAAACCTATGCTCCTATTGTAGGGGGAGAAGGGCAGGATACACAAGAATTACTGAACCCACTCCTTAGATGATTTTTGTCCCTTCGGGTCTTGCTGCCAGTATGTAGAGGGAACTGAAAGAATTCAAGTCATGAACCTCAGACCCTGCAGCCTTGTGAAGTGCTTCAGCACTAACTGAGACTGCTTCTTATTTGTTGGATCTGGACAGTGAAGCCTGCCTTGCAGGTTTGCTGAGAATAATGACAAAATTACATATATATGTGTCTATATTATTATGTATATATATAAATATATACATTTTGTATGGTACAGTGTCTATCAACGAATTGAAACAAATGTTAAAAATATTTTCTTCAGTGTTGTTTGCTGGTGAATTTTGCTCCAGTAATTTTTAAAAGATTTTCAATTATGGTTTTGGAATTTCATACATGAATACAGTGAATTTGTTATTTTACCCCCTATTATCCAATCCTATCCCCCATCCTTTTCCCTCTACAAATCTTCTTTCCAATCAGTCTCCCTCTCACTTTCCTGTCCTTTTACATGTGTGGCTTATTGACTTTCATCTGACCGCACTAATACGTGGTCTGATATTTGCTATAGTATGGTAGATATATCAGTGGGTGTGTTTTGCTTATAATACTCTCCTATTTCTCCCTTCCCTTGCATGACGCTTGTTAGTATCTTGGGGAGGTATAGTGCCTCTTAAGATCTTGCTTCTTCCATGGTGAATTACCAATAGGCCAGTCTTGTGAAGACCTTGTAACAGTAGACCCAGCTGTGGTGAGTATATGGATGCAGCAGTCCTGTTGTGCCCAGAAATTACTGTCTGGCAGTTTTCTTTTCCACTCGCAGGCTTTTATAATCTCACTGTGCTTTCTTCCACAGAGGTCCCTCCCTGGGCCTTTAGGGACAGAATATGGTGTTTAGAACGGAAACATCATCTTCACTTACTCTCAGCATGTTGTACATCTATGGTTTTCCGCATTCTCCTTTGGTCATGTGAGAGGCTTCTTTGTTTGAGGTCGAGAGTTACCCAGGTATCATTTTCACTCCCTCTTCTGTGATGTCTCCTGATCTCCAGGGGTTAGATGTCCACATGGGACTGAGCATGCCACAGTCATCTATTCTCTACCAACCTCCATCTGTTACAAAAAGAAGCTTCTGGGACGATGCAGTAGTTTGATATATATGTGTCAACTTGACAGTTGCAAGCTGAGCACTGGGAACATGTATAAAGAATTGATAGATAAGGCAATCCCTAAGTAGACCTGCAGGAGATTGTCTAATTGATGAGGGAAGGTCCAGTCATAGTGGGTGGAACCTTCCCTGGGCAGGCAGATAAAAGAGAGAATTCGTTCAGTGCTTTGGTATTCTTCTACATACTCTGACAGACTTGCAGTGTGGCAAGTGAGGTTTGCTCTTATCTCAGCAATAGCTATGGAGTGACTGGTTTGTTTCCTTGGCTTCTGGTGTTGTTATGAACTCTCTTGCCAAGATGAATTAAGAACTAACTAGACAATTATAGTGGGAATAAAGGTCCTTGACCCTAAGTTCTTTGGTTTAAAATTTATTGGCAAACTGTAGCAGATGAAGCTGTAGTAATCAATAGATTTAAAGATAAATATTTAGAAGGCAATTTAATACCATATACACTTTTAGCAAAACAGTAGAAGCAGGTTCTCTCTAGGACCCAGACCTTCCTGTCTGTGGGTTCTTAGCATGGCTTGCAGTTCTGGGTATGGGTCTTCTTCTATATATTGGGCAGTAAATGCAATTTGGAAGGTGTTGGTTTCTCCCATGACATTCATACCACTGTTACACCGATGAGCACATGTTGTCAGACTGTTTCTTGTTGTAGCTCACAGGATTCATAGTTGAAGAAGACGGATGATGGTTTTTGCTCCCTCAGCATCCTGCACAATACCTTCTCATACTATGAAAGCCACCCAGCTGAAAGGAAGTTTCCAGATCAGTTCAGTACGATTTCTTCATGTCTTTGTTTAAAGTGTATGATAACTTTAGCAACGGGGTCTTAATGGTAATGATTATTACATCTAACTCTCCTCAGCTCAATACTTTTGTTCAATTTTATAGAAAATTCAGAGAATACACATGTCCTACTATACAAAAGGACTGCATGAAAAATTAACAAACATTTACTCCTTGTGAGTTACAGCCTGGTCAACTTCCAAAGACTCAACCATAGTCAGGCGTTCTTAGTATGAGACTTGTTTACTCCATTGAAGAATTCCAGGTAATTCAAGTCAAAGAAAAAGGAGATACTGGCCAAGATGATGTGTCATCTCTGCTCCCAAGGACTTATGCTCTGGAGATGTGGAGACAGAGGCCAAGTGCTAAAAACAGAGAACAAAGTGTGCTGAGGTACAAACTGAATCTGATCATGTCAAAGTGGAGGAGGGAGGATGTGGGTTGAGTTGGAAAAGGCTTCCAGAGACAATCTGAGCTTGACTTGGGGCCAAAGAGGAGGCAGAATGTGGAGAACTGATTTATGACTTTTACACCCTGACAATTATAACATCCTGAATTGTTTTTACATCTGCACAGCAAGAACAACTCCCAACACTTAGCCCATTTTCTCATACTTGGCAGGCAGATTGTGCATCAGTTCGGGTCACCTCTGTCTTTCTAGCTTCAGGGAAAGAGCCCAAGGTGCAGGGGAGGAACTACTCCCAAAGTGAATGGGATTTATTTCTTGTCCTAGATCTGTGATGTGACTGCACTACTAACTACTGAAGACTAACTTCTAGGTTGATAATATTCCACTGCTTCGAGCTGCCCTTGTCTCCCTCAAGAAGTCTGTAAAGAATGAGGAGTTATGTTTAACTCCAACCTAAGAGTGAAATGTCGAGAGAGAGAGAGAGAGAGGGAGAGAGAGGGAGAGGGAAAGGGAGAGGGAGAGGGAGAGGGAGAGGGAGAGGGAGAGGGAGAGAAAGGTGATCATCACCTCAGAAAGTACCCCATTTTTTCTACCTTACAGACCTGGAATATTCCTCTCCTTTTGGATCTAGCTTTGATTCTAGAGTAGGCTTGAACAAAACAAAATGAATTGTGATGCCCCTTACAGGTGCAGGGCCTCCCTGTGGACTACAGGGAGTCTTCATGCTCAATAGTTCTAAGCTTGTGAGTCTTGGAATGGGCATCTGAACAGCAAGCAGGTAATCTTGGTGGCATCGGCATGGATCTTGGCCCACACTCAGTTGTGCAAAAACTGAAGGTTGCTGCTAATGGGACTCTGTCTGAGAAAGTGAAGGAAGGAAAAAAGTCAGGGAAGGTGGCAGTCATACAACCTTCCTGAGGAGATATACAGAAGTGACTGTTGGCTGGGGAGATGGTTGAGAGATGAATACCTTTGCCTTGCAAGCTAAAGGAACTGAGTTCCAATCCCTAGATCCTACATAAAAATGTCCAGTAGAAATGACAAGCAGCATGCAATTCTGGCCCTGGAATGGGGAGCCTGGGAAATCCCAGAGCAAATCAATAAGGAAATAGAGCAATCTAGGATGACTCTCAGTGGTCATCCTTGGGACTCCAAAGGCACACATATATTCAAATATGTGTAAACACACACACATACACCATGTATTCACCCTAGACAGAGATTTACTCACAGACAAAAGAAATGACTTTGTTGAAGTCAAGCTTGGCCAATCCTGTGAATTTTCTGGGATTACTTGCAGTACTGTGGGTGACTCAGACAGCAACATTCCTGAGGACTGAGGGATGGCTATCTCATTGAAGAATCCTGCCCACAGCATGAAGAGCTTACAAAAGCTGCATCATAGAAGGTCCTCTGGACAATGTACAGTCAGCTCCACCACTCAACGGTCTTCCTGGGTGAAGTATGGGTGACTGAGCTACTGGACACATTCCTGCCTCTGCAAGGGAAGGGAGAGGGAAAGGGCATGTGAGGGTGTAATGAAGGCTCAGAGACACTCCCTTCCAATCCTTCCACAAGAGAGTACTAACATTCCCAATGTCACGATAGTCTTCCGCAAGTCCTTACAGCTACTCCAGTTGAAAATGGAGATGGTTTTGATCAGCTTGGAGGAAACAATCACACAGCAGCAGTGGCTAACAGAGCAAGCAATGTGAGTAGTTGGAGACCTTGGGGGCCACTGCTCCATGCAGACCATCCTCACTTTGGTCAATTTTTTATGTATGGATTCTAGGTAAGATTGAATTCCAAAGTGGCCATTGCTAAAGGAAATTTAAAAAATGTCACCAAGTGCAGAAAAACTTTAGTCCTTGGGAGCAGCCCAGCCTCCCTGGGGAGTGGTTGGGCATTGACAATATCCAGGTAATCAGAACAGCTTTGAGCGGATGGTCTGCATGTTCTCTGCTGCTCCCTGGGTCCTTTCTTCCTTTAAGCAGACTGTTCTCTCACTTTTCTGTCAAATCCATTTGGTACTCATGTGAGAACTTTGGACCTTTCTTTGACAAAATGCCCACATGGGAAACCTTTGGGTCTGAAGCTGGGTGAGTGAAGAGAAATGCACTTATCAGTGGTGTGGCCTGAAGAAAGGTAATTTGATATATCACAGAGGCCTGAGCACCCACAGGTAGACAAGTCAGAATGAACCCTGCCTGGGGTCCAAAGAAGCACTCAGGTGGAAGGGTGGGAGGAGTGGGAGAGAATGGTGAAAGAAAGGGAAGGGATGGATGGAATAAGGAATGGAGGGAAGCTGGGTGAATACTCAATATGCTTGTAAAAGTGGAAAAATAAAAAAAAAGTTAAAAAGGAAAACTTGAAGTTTTTCCTACAATGCTGATGACTTTTTTTTTTTCTCTCTGATGACTTTAATTCTTGTAATTCATGGTCATTTAAAATAAAGACTAAGATTTGGGTGATTTGAAAAAAAAAAAAAAAGCCACATGGGCACATGTGATTTCAGTGGAGTCTATGACTCAGTGAGACCTGCCCGGCCACTCGATGCGGCCGCCTCCTCTGCAGTTAGCCTGCTTCCTGCCACAATACCAGCATTACTCTCTGCTTCAAGTCTTCTCAGACGGACAGCAAGTTCTTTGAGGGCAGCACTGTGGTTTCTAAAAGTGGGAAGGACAAGAGCTTCCACTGCAGTGGAAGAAGGGACTGTGGGGCTGCTGAGATGCCTCAGTGCAGAAAAACACGTATGTGCAAACCCTGCGAGCTGAGTTTAATTCCCAGAGCCCACATAGTGGAAGGAGAGAAGCAATTTCCAAAAAGTTGTTCTCAGGGTTTCACATATGTGCCTTGGAATACATTTCTCTTCTTCCTCCTCCTCTTCCTTCTCCTCCTTCTTCTCATCCTCCTCCTTCTCTTCCTCCTCCTCCTTCTCTTCCTCTTCCTCCTTCTCTTCCTTCTCTTTCTCCTCCTCCTCCTCCTCCTCTTCTTCATCTCTTCCTCTGTCTTTCTTTCTCTCTCATAACAAAATAATTAAAAAATACTTTAGTCAGCAATGAAGGCAAATGCTGACAGGAGGAAATACAAGATGCTTTCTTCAATAGTATATATAAGATTTATGCTCCACTAAGTTCTCAGACACATGACATCAAAGGCAAACCAGATGAATCCAATGGGCTATAAATGTGGAAAGACTTGAAAATAGAAGGGAGTTTGGAAGGGGAGAAAAAGAATTATAATGTGAAGAGGGGGGATGGGATTGGGGGTTAAAGTATGAAAATACTATAAGTTCACTATATTCATGTATGATATACACAAAAATACTAGTGAAATATATAAAAACTTCACTCAGATCTCTACTTCATGTAATACATACCTAAAAAACAGCCAAACACTACAGCAAATATCAAATTAGTATAAAAATGAGAGAAAAAAGAAATGCTAGAATTATGTATTTTTGATTTCTATTCTTCTGTATTTATATAGCCATTATGTTAGAATACTTTATACAATTTCAGCATGCTTTGAGAACGATGCTAAAACTTATTGAGAAGGACATATGCTTCAAAGAATTTGAAATGCCCTGCTTTGGAGAGCTTTCACTCTTTCTTTTTACGTTTTTTAAAATTTTTTTTCAGAAGGAGGAAGGGAGGGAGGGAGGAAGAGAGGGAGGAAGGGAGGGAAAAAGAAAGGGAAGGAGGGAGGGAGGGAAAAAAGGGGGGAAGAAGGGAGAGAGAGAGAGAGAGAGAGAGAGAGAGAGAGAGAGAGAGAAATATGTATGCCATGGCTCACAGGTGGAAATCAGAGGAAAATTTTCAAAAAATCAGTTTTCTCTTAGCACTTCTCCCATGTGGGCATCTGGGCTGGAACTTGGGAGGCCACTTTTGTGATCAGGCGCCTTATCCACTGAGCTATCTCTCCAAACTCTTCTTCTTTCAATACTTGCTTTGAGCACTGTGCTAGGTATTGGAGATGTGCAGACATACTATGTTCTTCCTACACTCAGAGTTTGCCATTGGATGTTGCACATTGGAGATGTTTGATAGTGAACAGAGAATCTGAGGTGTGAATCTTCTTTATATAACTTCAAATCACTAGAGGCTGAGTATCCCTCCTCCAGAATGCTCGGGAACCAGAAATGTGTTGGATTTCAAGTATTTTTATTTTTTTGAGTATTGGCATACATATAATATAGTATCACATGGTTGGTATCCAAATCCAAGTGTGAAATTCATTTGTTTTGTACATATTTATACACATAGTCCCAAAGTAATTTTATGCAGCATTTTAGTGTATGATGTGCTGACTATTGCCTGAGATCAAGTATGGGATTTTTTAAAAATTCTTTTTTCTTTCATGTGTGTATGTGTGTGTGTGTGTGTGTGTTGTTTGGATGTGAGCAGGTGTATGGGTGTGTGCAAGTGTATGCACATGAGTGCATTTGAGGGCATGTGCCTGCGGAGGTGAGGAAGATGTCAAGTGTGGAATTTTCTACCTGTGCTCAAAGGGCTTTGGATTACAGTGTTTTAGATTTTGGAGTTTTGGTTTAGGAGTGCCTATGCCCTAATATACTATGAATTAATTATTTCAAGATAGGTCCCGGGTTGCATGTTTGGAAATCACCTCTTTCAACCTCTTTCACCTTAAATTGCTCAGGTATCTGGCCTCTGGGGACAACACCCCACAGAACCTGCCCAATTTAATTTCAGATTTTCTGTCACCTTAGGAAAAGGGGTCCAGCTGTAAAACAACAACAACAACAACAAAACAACAACAACAACAACAAAACAGTTGTATTGTTTTAATGTAGAGAGGGCCGTGATGTTCTTTGAAGCATGTGGCTCCTGTGCATGCCTTGCTTGGCAGCAGTCTATCCATGTAAGTTAGATTTTGGGTGTTGGATAGATTCTTAGAAAAACGAAGATCACTGGTGTGTGTGTGTATGTGTGTGTGTGTGGGAAGTTGGCGATACAGTTGTCCCAGGTTACTTCGTGTTGGTGCAGGATCTCACTGAGATGCTTAAAGAAAATTTGGAGGGGAAATTAACAAGCCAGTGGCTTGGGCGGAGCTGTGAAGCCATCCTCAAACAGAGCACTGAGCAACTGCCAGGCGGGACCCGTCTTTCAGCAGCTGTTAACCATTTATTAGTGGGACTCTGCAAAAGCAAGGGAAGTGTGTGTGTGTGTGTGTGTGTGTGTGTGTGTGTGTGTGTGTGTGTGTGTGTGTGTGTCGGGGTTTGGGGGTGATGGTGGACAATAAAACCGTGTTCACGACCAGTCCATTTCCACTGTGCAGAGGTGACTGATGGCCCTGTCTCCTTCCCGGGCTGGTGTTGGGCAGCTCTGACCTGCGCCCAGAGCGCAGCCCCGCATCTGCTGCCGCGTTGCCATGGAGACGGCAGCTGCAGCGAAGTCCCCTTTGAGAACGCGCCGGAGACATTTCTAGAACCATTTTGGAAACATTTGTCCCGACGGTGCCCGCTAATCTCTCTTTCATTTGTAATTATTTTATCGCCTTGATTCCTGGCGTTGGCACAGGTCCCACGGCTGACGCTGCTGCTCAGGACCCGGGGTCCCCGGGCTGTATCCGCGCCCCGCTGTCTGCAAATGAAGACAAGCCCCGCACCGGCTTCAAACGCGCCGGGTTCCCCTGGGCAGCCGGCACGGCCAGGCTGATTGAAGTAGCCCGAATTATGAAGCTACGGCCTTTGAGGCTGGCCGCCCCATCCTGGCCAAGAATAATTGAACAAATAGTTTATCTGATGCACCAACAGCTGTAGAGCCGAGGCGATTTGGAGAGGATTAGGGGAGAGTAGTGAGCGGATACTCCCACTGGGTGCTCCAAATCCTTGTCCGAATCCAACCAGCAAAGCGCGCATGGTGAAGTCCTGACGTCACCGGGCAAGTCTCTCTTTCCAAGCGACCCTGTCCAGTGTTTCCAAGAATTTTAAGTGGCTGAGGCAAGCATCTTTAGGGTCCCCTGACATCCTCCTCCCCCAACCTCCGATTCATCCCAGACAGCTCAGATTCGCGCGGGGCTGCTGGTGGGTCGCTTTTCCTGCAGTCTGCTCGGCCCACAGCTGTTGTTATCTAGAGGGCCAGGCCAAGTTCAGGGTAAGATGAAAGGGCTATTGGCAGGGCTAAGGACACAGGAATACCCCTCTCTGGCAGGAGGAAAAAACAAACAAACAAGAAACATATAACTCCAAACGAATCAAAGATTTATTTATTTATTTAAATCCATGTAAGTACTATGTGAAAATTTGTGAGAGTTTCCGTGTAAAGACCTCGATAACCTTCAAGTGCGCGGCCTGCTTCTAGCTATGACTTAAGGTTCAGCGATCACAAAATCAGAGGAAACTCGTCAATTAAACAATATTCAGATTCTGAATGGTCAGAACACCATTTGCAAATGGAAATGCAAATGCAAATGCAAAATAGAAAGTACTTGTAACTCCTGCCATTAAAAAAAAAGCCAGTCCTCTTCAAGAACCCATAAATACCAGTCTGCAAATGATCAAACACCAAAAAGAAGAATGAGAGAAGGATATGAATGCTCTTCACAAGATAGCAGATAGCAATGGCACTAAATATAAAAACTTTAATGTTTTATTACTCAGAGAGATGGGATGAGAGAGAGAGAAAGAAGGCGAGAGAGAGAGAATGCGTTCTATGGTGCAAGGGGCAAGGGTAGAGGTTAGAGAACAGCTCTTGGAAGTCAGTTCTCTCCTACCATGTGGTCTCTTTGGGAATCCAACTTAGGTCACCAGGTTTAGAAGCAGGAGCCTCCAAGCAGCTCCATGGCCCTAACTATACAAAAATGAGCTTCTGTCTCGCTCACAAGGGGGTCAGTGTAAACTAAAACTATTCTTGAAAGATGATTTTTTTTTCACCTGTCAGATTGGGAAAAACTCCAAGTTTGACAACACTCCAGTTGCTACATCTGTGGGAAATAGAGCTCTCTTACATGAGTGAATGCTGGCAGCAAATCAGAGGACAGTTCGGCAATATTTGTCCAAATTTCAAAGACATGAAACACTTGACCCAGTAATAAAGACCTTATTGGATTTAACATAAATTATCTCACACTTGCACAATGACATGTGCACAGTCCAAACACTGGCTTTTAATAGCAAAAGAATGGAATGCATCCATTCAGCCATCATGTAAGGGGTAAATTTAAAAAATTATGGGGCTTCCTTACAGCCAAATAATATACAACAATATAAAATAAGAAAAAAAAAACCTCCAGAAACTTATTTCCAAGATATTTTAAGTGAAAAAAATTCATGACTCAATGATACATACGATAAATGCATTACTCTCCCTGCAAGTGACGGAGAAGGTAAATATTTGTATTTTGTTTATTAGAGCTTAAAAAAACCTTGAGAAAGATACTCTGAAGAAACCAGGGAGATGGATTAGGTATATGTGGGGGAGAGGAGAGATAGTCATTGGAATGGGTGTGAGACTTCTCTGTCCACTTTTTTTTTTTTATCTTATTTTGAACCACTGGGAAACTTAATCTCCAACAAAAAGTTTGCTTTATGCAAAAGGCAAAGCAACATATAATGAAAAATCAGCCCAAAGTCAATGACAAAGTCAATGTTACAAAGCACAAATTGGGTGAAGTGAGGGAACGTTCTTTGCATCTTCTCTGGTTTGAACAGCCCACTTGGGCTCTGGTGATCAGAGCATTTAGTCTGTCTTCATAACAGCCTGGATGGAGGTCTGATCCAGCATGGAGAACATTGTGGATGTCAGCCTGGGTAATTAGTGCCACCAAGTATGTAACATATTGCTTCGTGGATGGGTTCTGAGGCATGCATAGTTATTTTAGGTATGGTATGAACGTCATATGGTATGAACTGCAGCGTGTGCCTACATAGACTACTTGGTGCAAGGTCAGTCACTTCATGCAGCACGTGTGTGCACGCGTGTGTTATATGCATGTATGTGCGCATGTGGGCTTGTATATGCATTCTTTGTGTGTGTGGTGTGTGTGTGTGTGTGTGTGTGTGCATGTGTGTGTGAAGTTAACATTGGGTGTCTTTTTCTGCTGCTTTCCTCCTTATTTATGAGATAGAATCTCTACAAGAACCTAAGACTCACCAACTGGATAGAGTGACGATGTAATGATAGCTTCTGGGATTCTCTTGTTTCTGCCTCCCTGTACTGGGATTACAGATGGGTACCGCCATGTTTAACTTTTTTCCCTTCCATCTTCATGTATATGTGTGTGTGGCATGCTGCACACTCATGTGTGTGAGGGAACAAACTATGCCTATCCATATGGAGAGCCAAAGTCTGTGTCAGAAATCACCTTCTACTGATCTGCCTTAATCATTGAAGCAGGTTTCTCAATCAAACCCAGAGGCTGCCCATCTGGTTGGTCTCTGGAGCTAATTTCCTCTGGAGATCCCCTGTTGTCACTTTCTGACACTAGAATTATAGACGGGACATCATGTCTACCTGAAATTTATGTGGGTTCTGGGGATTTGAAGTTTGGCCCTCGCATCTTTTGTAACGAAGGCTTCAGTCAGTGACTTGTCTCCCCAGCCCCATGCCTTCCTTCTTACCTGGGTGCTGGGGATCTGAACTCAGATCTTCATGCTTTTTTTTTAAATTTTTTTATTATTTATTCAATTGTGGATATATGCATGTGTGCATGAATGTGTGTGTGTGTGTGCGTGTGTGTAGAACCACAGGCGAATTCAGGAACCACCATGGACCACCTCCACCTCCTCCTTGTTTACTCTGCCCCGGGATTCACAAGCACCGCCCTACCAAGACCAGAAGTGCAGGCCGCCCCCGCTTCCGCCTATACATGGGGTCTAGGATCCGAACTCAGGACCTTCCGCCTGCAAGGCAGAGGCTTAACCCCTGAGCCACCTCTCCAACCTCAGGTCCTCATGCTTGTGCAGTAAGTTCTTTACCCACTGGAGTCATCTCTCCAACCCCCTACTTTGGCTTTTTACACATGGATTCTAGGGCTCAAACGCTGGTCCTCATGCTTGCAAGGTAAGCACTTTACTGATTGAGCCATCTTCAGCTTTCCATATGTCTTCTTTTTTTTCAGTTGTTTCAGTTTGCAAATAACCAACATGTATTTAGAAGTTGGTTAACATAGACGTCTAATACAACACTTGGCTATCAGAAATCTTATTTAGATTACAATAATTTTTTTTCATTTTTTCATTTTTTATTATTATTTCTGCTCATACAAACTTAATATGTACACCAGTTCCCTCCCACCCTCTTCCTCCCCCCTACCTCCCTGCTCCCCCTCCCCTCACCACTCCCTCCCCATCCTCCAGTGCCTCCCCCCCAATCCTGGGAGAATCCTTTAATGTGCATGCCAGACTCTCCTCTGGGCGCTCCTGTCTGATGGCGTACAAGGACCCAGTGACTTTTCCCTGAACCCTTTCCTGTGTTCCCCTTAAGCATAGGAACACTACTATGGCTGTCAATTCCTTGCCTCCAAGGATCTTGGTGCCTTTAGCAAATGCTAGACTTTGTGGGGTCAATAGTGTGTTGAACATTGCGCAGGGCATGCAAAGACCTATTATGATTGCTTCGGTCCTAACTTGTGTGGAGTATCTCGCATATCATTGCTCCTCCCATCCTTGTGCTCTTACAATCTTACCATCCCCTCTTCTGCAAATTTCCCTGAGCTTCAGGATGGGGAGAGATTAGTCTGGCCTAGTCCTAGGTGGTTGATATAGAGTCTCTGAAGTTCTAGATTATGGTTTGTTGATATTCTTTTGCAGTTTTGCTGCTCCTGTAATGCCCTTCACTCCATACTGATGGGTATTGTATGTCACCCCTTGGCCAGAGATAAAAAGCTGTTAAACCAGAGTCTTGTTATAAGAGGTAGATGTAATAAAAGTAGGAAACCACAGTGAGGGACGGGTCAATCACCCATTTGCAAAATGGTTACTTTTTATCTGCCAGACTATATGCCCTCCCCTTCTGGTGAGATCACACCCCCTCAGTTGTAAATGATCAGGAAGGAAAGTCTGTGAACTTAACCAGATGTCTCATTACTTACTTGCAGTCCTTCATGGAGGCCTATTTTCTCTGCTGTAACATGGTCCCCTCTCTCTTTGTTTCTGGTGTGGCTCTCCAACCCCATCCCTCCTGTTCATAATCCTTGCAATTACTGTAGGTATTACAGAGATTTATCTTTGAGTGTCTCTAGGTGGGCTGGGTGGGTTTGGTACTAGGAGCCACCTATTAGGGAGTACATATGGCGCTTAATTTTCTGGGTCTGGGATACTTCACTTAATATAATTGTTTCTAATAACATCCATTTCCTGGCAAATTCCATTAATTCATCGTTTTTGATGGCTGAGTAGTACTCCATTGTATAGATGTACCACAGTTTCCTTATCCACTCATCAACTGTTGGACATTTGGGTTGATTCCATGACTTTGCTATTGCAAACAGTGCTGCTATGAACATGGTCGTGCTTGTGCTATCGAGGTGAACCTCTGCTGCATGGGGGGTTATTCCCAAAAGTGGAATAGCAGGGTCATATGGCATTTCAATCTTTAATTTCTTTAAGAATCTCCAGACGGCTCGCCAGAGTGGCTGTATGAGCCTGCATTCCCACCAGCAATGTAGCAGAGTTCCCCTCTCTCCACATCCTGTTGTTTGTATTGTGGATTTTTGCCATCCTGACCGGGGTGAGATGATATGTCAGGAAAGTTTTGATTTGCATTTCCCTGATGGCTAAGGAAGTGGCACATTTTTTAAGATATTTATTGGACATTTTAATTTCATCCCTGGTAAAATTTCTTTTAAGCTCCAGAGCCCATTTTTTAATTGGGCCATTAGTTTCCTTGGTGTTTAGTTTTCTAAGTTCTTTGTGCACTCTGGATAATAGGGCTCTATCAGATATGTGGTTAGTGAAGATTTTTTCCCATTCTGTGGGTTGCCTTTGAGCTCATGTTACAATCTCTGTATCTGAACAGAAGCTCTTTAATTTCACCAGATCCCAACTGTTAAGAGTTGGTAGCAGTGACTGTGCCATTGGATGTCTGTTTAGGAACTGTTGGCCTAGCCCAATCAGCTCGAGGGAGTTCCCTATTCTTTCAACTATGGCCTGATATCAAGGTCCTTCATCCATTTGGAATTAAGTCTTGTACATGGTGACAAGGACAGGGTCCAGTTTTAATCTTCTGCATGTGGAGATCCAGTTTTGCCAGCACCATTTGCTGAAGATACTGTTCTTTTTCCATCGGATTTTTTGGGCCCCTTTGTCAAAGATCAAATGGCTGTAATTTTGTGGGCTTATATCTGGGTCTTCAGTTTTTATCCATTGATCTGTATGTCTATTTTGGAGCCAGTACCAGGCTGTTTTTATAACTATGGATTTGTAATATAGACTAAGGTTTGGTATGTTAATACCTCCAGCGGTGTTTTTGTTACTCAGGATTGTCTTTGCTATCCTGGGTCTTTTGTGCCTCCATATGAACTTTGAGATTGTTTGGTCAACTTCTTTGAAGAATTGCTTTGGGATTTTAATTGGCATAGCGTTGAATTTGTATATTGCCTTTGGTAGGATGGTCATTTTTACGATGTTGATTCTGCCAATCAAGGAACATGGGAGGTCTTTCCACCTTCTGGTGTCTTCTGCAATTTCTTTCTTTAGGGTTTTAAAGTTTTCATTGTAAAAGTCTTTTACCTCCTTGGTTAGGTTTATACCGAGGTATTTCATTTTTTTAGGGGCTACAGTAAATGGGATTGTTTCTCTCAGGGCTTTTTCACTTCTTTCATTCTGGGAATATAGGAAGGCCACTGATTTTTGTACATTTATTTTGTATCCTGCTACCCTGCTGAACTTCTGTATTAGTTCCAGGAGCTTCCTAGTGGAGTTTTTGGGATCACTCAGGTATAGTATCATGTCATCTGCAAATAGAGATAAATTGACTTCTTCCTTGCTGATTTGAATCCCTTTTATGTCCCTTTCCTGTCTTATGGCTTCAGCTAAGACTTCAAGTACAATATTGAATAGAAGTGGTGAGAGTGTACAGCCTTGTCTAGTTCCTGATCGAAGTGGGAATGCTTCAAGTTTTTCCCCATTGAGTATAATCCTTGCTGTTGGCTTGTTGTATACAGCTTTTATTATATTGATAAAGGTTCCCTCCATTCCAACCTTCTCTAGGGTTTTGATCATAAAGGGTTGTTGGATCTTGTCAAAAGCTTTTTCTGCATCTATCGAGAGTATCATGTGGTCTTGAACGTTGGACTGGTTTATATGATGAATTACATTTATTGATTTGCATATGTTGAACCAACCTTGTGTGCCTGGGATAAAGCCTACTTGATCCCCATGAATGATCTTTTTGATATGTTTTTGAATCCGATTTGCTAAGACTTTGTTGAGAATCTTTGCGTCTGTGTTCATCAGAGAGATTGGCCTATAGTTTTCTTTTTTAAGTGTATCTTTATTAGATTTTGGGATTAAAACGAAATTAGCTTCATAGAAGTTTGATAGTGTTCCTTCCTTTGCTATTTGGTGGAACAGTTTAAGGAGTATTGGTGTTATTAGCTCCTTAAATGTCTGGTAGAACTCTGTGCTGAATCCATCTGGTCCAGGACATTTTTTGGTGGGAAGGTTTGAGATTACTTCGTCAATTTCCTCATATGTTATAGGACTATTCAAATAATTCACAACTTCCTGATTCAATTTGGGTAAGTTGTGTTTACTTAGGAATTCATCCATCTCTTTTGTGTTGTCAAATTTCACCGAGTATAAGTTTTTGAAATATGACGTTATAATTCTCTGGATTTCTTGGATATCAATAATGATAACTCCTTTTTCATTTCTAATTTTGTTAATTTGGGTTTTCTCTCTCTTGCTTTTACTTAATTTAGCTAGGGGTGTATCAATCTTATTGATTTTTTCAAAAAAACCAGCTTTTTGACTGGTTGATTTTCTCTATCATTTTCCTAATCTCAATTTCAGATATTTCTCCCCTTATATTATTAATCTCCTCCCTTCTACTGCTTTTGGGATCAGATTGCTCTAGTGTCTCTCAAGCTTTTAGCTGCATTTTTAATTTATTTATTTCTGATGTTTCCATTTTTTTGATGTAGGCATTAAGAGCTATGAACTTACCTTTTAGGACAGCTTTCATTGTGTCCCAGAGATTTTGATAGGTTGTATTTTCATTATCGTTCACTTTCAGGAAATCTTGAATTTCCTTTTTAACTTATTCCTGAATCCAATTCTCATTCAGCATCGTAATGTTAAGTTTCCAGGAGTTAGTGTAGTTTCTGTTGCTTGTTGTGTTGTGGATGTCAAGCTTTAAGCTGTGGTGGTCTGATAAGGTGCAGGCTAGAATTTCAACATTCCTGTGTATGTGGAGATTCGTTTTGTGGCCCAATATGTGATCTATTTTGGAGAAAGTTCCTTGTGCTGCTGAAAACAATGTGTATCCTTTGGTGCGTGGATGAAAAGTACAATAGAGATCTGTAAGGTCCCTTTCAGTAAGGGTTTAGTTAAGCTCCAAAGTGTCTCTGTTAAGTTTTTTACCTATAGATCTATCCCATGTTGAGAGGGCGGTATTGAAATCCCAAGAATTATCGTTTTGGGATTGATTTCTCGCCTTAGACTTTGTAGGATTTGCTTAATGAATGTGGGAGGGGCCGTGTTGGGTGCATATATGTTCAGTATTGTGAAGTCTTCCTGGTGAATTGTACCTGTGACTAAAATGTAGTATCCATCTGTGTCTCTTATGATTTTCTTTGGTTTGAAGTCCACTTTGTCCGATAGCATAATGGCTACCCCTGCCTGTTTTCTCCTTCCATTAGCTTGTAGAATTGTTGACCACCTTTTATTTTTAGGGTGTGCCTATCTTTTGTGGTGAGATGGGTTTCCTGCAGGCAGCAGATTGATGGATTGCGATTTTTAATCCAAATTTGTAATCTGTGTCTCTTGATCGGTGAGTTAATTCCATTAACATTTAGTGTTATACTGTTGACCTCACAAAGTCTAGCATCTGCTAAAGGCACCAAGATCCTTGGAGGCAAAGGATTGGCAGCCACAGCAGTGTTCCTATACCTAAGGGGAACACGGGAAAGGGTTCAGGGAAAGGCCACTGGGTCCTTGTACGTCATCGGAGAGGAGGGCCCAGAGGAAAATCAAACATGCACAAGAAAGGACTCTCTGGGAATTGGGGCGGGAGGCACTGGGGGATGGGGAGGGAGAGAGGTGGGGGAGGAGGAGCAGGGGGTACGGGGGGAGGAGGAGGGTGGGAGGGAACTGGTGTACCTAATACATTTGTATGAGCTGAAATAAAAAAAAATTTAGTGTTATAATGGAGAACTATTTTTAATTCCAGACATTTATTATGTTTAGTAGTTTTTATAAGTATATTGCTTCGCTTTTAATGGTGTTATACTTCCCTTCATTCTCCCAGATATGCCTGTTTTTTTCTTCAAGCTTGAGTATCATTTCTTGCATTTTTTGAAGGCCTGGTTTGGTGGACATGTATCCCTTCAAGTTGTCTTTGTGCTGGAAGATTTTTCTTTCTCCCTCGATCATGACGGATAGTTTTGCAGGGTAAATCAGCCTAGGTTGACATTTTTGCTCATTCAATACTTGAAGTATGTCTCTCCAAGCTCTCCTTGCTTTTACTGTTTCGACTGAGAAGTCATTTGTTATTTTAATAGGTTTACCTTTAAAAGTGACTTGTTTTTTCTCCCTTGAAGCTCTCAGCACCATTTTTTTTATCTTGAGTGTGGAGTGTTTTAACTATTATTTGCCGTGGCGAGCGTCTGTTTTGGTCATATCTGTTTGGGTGCGGAATGCCTCTTGTATATGGATGGGCCTCTCTTTTTTTAGATGAGGAAAGTTTTCCTTGATGATCATTTGAAAAATTTCCTCAGGGGTGGTATTTTGAGATTCTTGCTCTGGTATTCCATGAATACGCACGTTAGGCTTCTTCAGGGTATCCCATATCTCTTGGATATTTCTCTCAAGTATCTTTTTGGCTTTAACAACCTCTTCCATTGAGCTGGTTAATACTTCCACTTTATCTTTAGGGTCTGAAATTCTGTTTTCTGCTTCGTTAATTCTGCTGATAAGACTCTCTGTGGAGTTCTGGGTTGAAGATAACTTGTCTTTTAGCTCAGTTTTAAACTCTGCTTGAGTATGTTTTAACTGCTCTATGCCAGTTTTTTTTTTTTCTTGCACTGTTTTTCTCAACTCCTCCAGATGTCTTTTGTGTTCCTCTTCAAAGCAATTGATTCGATTATTTATTTCCTCCCGGATTTCCTCTTTCATAGTATTGAACATGGTAATGATCATATTTTGAAAGTCGTTATCCTGGGTCAGGCTTTCTTGGCCATTTTCCGTGGGTTTGTTCTGGTTGGAGTCTAACATTATGGGATTAATTCCTTCAGTGGGAGATTTGTTTACTTGAATGTTGTTTCTCATGGATTTGCACTTAGACTTTGGCATTGTCGTTTTAACTCTTAAGATCTTCTTTCAATTTCTGTGCGTTTTTCATTAAACTGAATTATTTGGCCTGGGGTTCTGGGGGTGGGCGGGGACGGAGCTTACCTAGGTCGAGGTGTGTCCCCGCTGGACCGCTCGCGTCCCGGGTGGTGGAGTGGGGGAAAGGAGGATGGGGCGTCGGCGGGGCACTATTTAACCTGGGGGAGCTGGGGCGGGGCCCGGGGGCAGAAGGGGTGTCCTCCTCACACGCCCTGCCCGGCTCCGGCTGGCTGGTGGGAGAAGCTGGGTCCCTTGGGCTGCCTGAGGTTCTGGGGGTGGGCGGGGGCGGAGCTTACCTAGGTCGTGGTGAGGCCAGGCTGGACCGCGCGCGCGCGTCCCGGGAGGTGGAGTAGGGAAAGGGCTCCATATGGCTTCTTGATGTGATACAGACATGGTAAATGCAAGATGCGTGAGTCAGTTTGCTGGAGTAACACAGCAGACTCTTTTTATTCCTTATTTCCCTTTTTTTCATTTTCATGTGCATGTATGTGCAAATCGTTGATACACATGTGCATGCATGAGTGTGACTGCACCTGTGTGTGTGTGTGTGTGTGTGTGTGTGTGTGTTTACACAGGAATTGAGGTTGATCTTCTATTACTCTTTCAACCTTATTATTTTTGAGCAGTGTTGCTAATCAAACCTAGGACTTGGTGATAGAATGTGTCTGGCTAGCCAATTAGTCTGCAGAGTCCCAAACTCCATTTGCAGAGATTTAAAATTATAGGGCCATTGCACCCACTCAACATTTCACATGAGATCTGGGGACCCAAACTGTCGTCCTTTTGTATGCATGAGAAGCATTTTAATTGCACACAGACTCTTTATAGCAAAGAAAAAAAATAAAGTTAGGAGCATGCTGTATATCTATAATTAAAAGACTAGAATAGAATAGTAAACGCCTCGGCCTGTCACATGGTTAGTCACTGTTGCTATCCAGTACTACGTACTGCCCAGCATTGCATGTGAGGTGTTTATATGATTGGCACAGCAAAGGGCTTGTCTCCAAGACCTGCTGCTTCTTAATGGCACCTAGTGGCAGGAATTATGCCATGTGGTCTTGTGTGACTACAGTGGCACTTGCAGCCATTGTGAGCTTTGTTACATGGCACAGGTTCTGTTTTTGGTGGCATCCACACCAAGCTCACACATCTTCCTGTTCTTCATAGGCATCTCATTTGTCAGGCTGTTAAGGGTGAATGCGCATGTGTGGTCATGTACAGCGTGCTTCAGTCAGTGGAAGACTGTGTATAAGCATGGCCCATGAAGTCTTTATGCAGCTGAGCAGATCCTATAATCTAACATTTTCCCTGTGCTTTCACTTTATTTAGTCATTGTACATAGTGCTGGACTCACAAAGACAATTTCTTTCAAACACATCATGTATTTTGACCACACTTATCTCCATCTATGATAGATACAGGTGTCAACTTGAGAGTTGCAGGCTGAGTTTTGAGCATAGCTGCAAAGAATCAGCAGTTAAGGGAGGTATTCGAACAACCCTGAAGGAGATTGTCTAATTGATGGGGAGGACCCAGCCCATGGTGGGTAGGGCTATTCTGTAGGCGGGTGGCTAAGATGGGGAAGCT
Source organism: Typhlomys cinereus (assembly GCA_023101885.1). Lineage (NCBI taxonomy): Eukaryota > Metazoa > Chordata > Mammalia > Rodentia > Platacanthomyidae > Typhlomys > Typhlomys cinereus. Next base: position 3,285,018 of record JALPQD010000110.1, on the reverse strand, counting down.
ACTTTAGTAAACTTTGGCATTCTTTAGCACCAGAATGGGACTGCCAAGATGTTCATCTACAAACTGAGCTGTTATGACCAATCAATTCCACAGACATGAGCCCACTGCTGTATTTCTGTAGCTGGTTCATTGAGTCGGCATTCTTTGGTATAATTGGATAGACATGCTGTCTATCAAGTGAGGTCTGTCCCTCTCTCAGCAGTCCTGTGGCTAAGGTGTTCCCTTGGCTCTTGGTGTTTGTATTTGCTGTCTTGTCAAGTTAGACTAAGACCATAATTGGACAATTGTAAGCCAAAATAAACTCTCTTGTTCCCTTAAGCTGTTTGGTTGTGAATTTATTGGCGACATGTAGACAAACTAGGAAACCACTCTCTCCCCTTTGTCCCTACACCTGCCAGAGTCCTTCCTTCCCCAGTCTTCCTTCTGCTTTTATGTCTCATACATACGTTTCTATATGACTTTATGTATCTAAGTAAGCCTAGGATTCACAAGTGAGAGAAGACATGATATATATATATATATATATAATATATATATATGATGTCACAGATTATGCATTAATTTGTGGATATACACCTAAGTCGGTTCTTTAACTTACTTGTTGTATAAAGTGCTTCATTGAACATGGATATACAGGTGTCTCTATGATACATTGACTTAGAATCCCTCGGGGTATATCCAGGAGAGGTATTGCTGGATTATATATTACATTGCTCTTATATATTTTTTTTTTTATTAAAAATTTAATTATACATTTTAAAAATTTTTTACCAGTTCCCTCCCTCCCCCCTCTTCCCCCTCCCCTTCCCCCAGTGCCTCCCCCCCAATTCCCAGATAGTCCTTTATTGTGTGTGCCTAACTCTCCACTGTGTCCTCCTCTCCGATGACATATAAGGACCCAGTGGCATTTCCATAAGCCCTTTCTCTTGTTCCCCTTAAGCATAAGATCACTACTATGGCTGTCAATCCCTTGCCTCCAGGGGTCTCGGTGCCCTTATCAGATGCTAGACTTTATGAGGGCAACAGTGCGCTGGACATTGCGCAGGGCATGCAAAGTTCCATTATGATTGCTTTGGCCCCAACTATTGTTGAGAATCTTGCAAATCGTTGCTCCTCCCATCCTTTTGCTCTTACAATCTTACCGCCCCCTCTTCCGCAAATGTCCCTGAGCTCCAGGATGGGGAGAGATTAGGCTGTCCTAGTTCTATGTGATTGATATAGAGTCTCTGAAGTTCTGGATTGTGGTTTGTTGATTTTCTTTTGCAGTTTTGCTGCTCCTGCAATTCCCTTCACTCCATTCTGCTGGGCACTGTATGTCACCCCCTGGCCAGAGACAAAAAGCTGTTAAACTGGAGTCTTGTTGTAATAGCACATTCAAGGGTAGATGTAATAAGAGTAGGAAACCTCACTGAGAGAGGGGTCCATCACCCATTTGCAAAATGATTACTTTTTATCTGCTAGACTATATGCCCTCCCCTTCTGGTGAGATCAGGAAAGAACGTCTGTGAACTTAACCAGGTTTCTCATTACTTACTTGCAGACCTTCATGGAGGCCTATTTTCTCTGCTGTAACATGGTCTCCTCTCTCTTTGTTTCTGGTGTGGCCCTCCTAACCCATCTCTCTTGTTCATAATCCTTGCAATTACTGTGTTACATAGGTTTACTTTTGAGTGTCCCAATGTGGGCTGGGTGAGTTTGGTACTAGGAGCCACCTATTAGGGAGTACATACGGCGCTTAATTTTCTGGGTTTGGGATACTTCACTTAATATAATTCTTTCTAATGACATCCATTTCCCAGCAAATTCCAGTAATTCATCGTTTTTGATGGCTGAGTAGTACTCCATTGTATAGATGTACCACAGTTTCCTTATCCACTCGTCAACTGTTGGACATTTAGGTTGATTCCATGACTTTGCTATTGTAAACAGTGCTGCTATGAACATGGTCGAGCTTGTGCTATCGAGGCGAACCTTTGCTGCTTGGGGGGTTATTCCCAAAAGTGGGATAGCAGGGTCATATGGCATTTCAATCTTTAATTTCTTTAAGAATCTCCAGATGGCTCGCCAGAGTGGCTGTATGAGCCTGCATTCCCACCAACAATGTAGGAGAGTTCCCCTCTCTCCACATCCTCTCCAGCATTTGTCGTTGTTTGTATTGTGGATTTTTGCCATCCTGACCGGGGTGAGATGATATCTCAGGGAAGTTTTGATTTGCATTTCCCTGATGGCGAAGGAAGTGGAGCATTTTTTAAGATAATTGTTAGACATTTTAATTTCATCCCTGGTAAAGTTTCTTTGAAGTTCCAGGGCCCATTTTTTAATTGGGCCAGTGTTTTCCTTGGAGTTTAATTTTCTAAGTTCTTTGTGCACTCTGGACAGTAGAGCTCTGTCAGATATGTGGTTAGTGAAGATTTTCTCCCATTCTGTGGGTTGCCTTTGAGCTCGTGTTACAATCTCTTTATCTGAACAGAAGCTCTTTAATTTCACAAGATCCCAACTGTTGAGAGTTGGTAGCAGTGACTGTGCCATTGGATGTCTGTTTAGGAACTGTTGGCCTAGCCCAACCAGCTCGAGGGAGTTCCCTATCTTTTCAACTATGGTTTTTAAAGTCTCTGGCCTGATATCAAGGTCCTTGATCCATTTGGAATTAAGTCTTGTACATGGTGACAAGTACGGGTCCAGCTTTAATCTTCTGCATGTGGAGATCCAGTTTTGCCAGCACCATTTGTTGAAGATGCTGTTCTTTTTCCATTGGATTCTTTGGGCCCCTTTGTCAAAGACCAAATGGCTGTAACTTTGTGGGCTTATATCTGGGTCTTCAATCCTTATCCATTGATCTGTGTGTCTATTTTGGAGCCAGTACCAGGCTGTCTTTATAACTATGGATTTGTAGTATAGACTTAGGTTTGGTATGGTAATACCTCCAGCTGTGTTTTTGTTACTCAGGATTGTTTTGGCTATCCTGGGTCTTTTGTGCCTCCAAATGAACTTTGAGATTGTTTGGTCAACTTCTTTGAAGAATTGCTTTGGGATTTTGATTGGTATAGCATTGAATCTGTATATTGCCTTTGGTAGGATGGTCATTTTTACAATGTTGATTCTGCCAATCCAGGAACAAGGGAGGTCTTTCCACCTTCTGGTGTCTTCTGCAATTTCTTTCTTTAGGGTTTTAAAGTTTTCATTGTAAAGGTCTTTTACCTCCTTAGTTAGGTTTATACCAAGGTATTTCATTTTTTTAGGGGTTATAGTAAATGGCATGGTTTCTCTCAAGGCTTTTTCACTTCTTTCATTCTGGGCATATAGGAAGGCCTCTGATTTTTGCACATTTATTTTGTATCCTGCCACCCTGCTGAACTTCTCAATTAGTTCCAGGAGCTTCCTGGTGGAGTTTTTGGGATCACTCAGGTATAAGATCATGTCATCTGCAAATAGAGATAGCTTGACTTCTTCCTTGCCAATTTGAATCCCTCTTATGTCCCTTTCTTGTCTTATGGCTTCGGCTAAGACTTCAAGTACAATATTGAATAGAAGTGGTGAGAGTGGACAGCCTTGTCTTGTTCCTGATCGAAGTGGGAATGCTTCCAATTGTTCCCCATTGAGCATAATCCTTGCTGTGGGCTTGTTGTATACAGCTTTTATTATATTGATAAAGGTTCCTTCCATTCCTACTGTCTCTAGCGTTTTGATCATAAAGGGCTGTTGGATCTTGTCAAAAGCTTTTTCTGCATCTATCGAGAGTATCATGTGGTCTTGGACTTTGGACTGGTTTACATGATGAATTACATTTATTGATTTGCGTATGTTGAACCAACCTTGTGTGCCGGGGATGAAGCCTACTTGGTCCCCATGAATGATCTTTTTAATATGTTTTTGAATCCGATTTGCTAAGACTTTGTTGAGAATCTTTGCGTCTGTGTTCATCAGGGAGATCGGCCTATAGTTTTCTTTTTTAAGTGAATCTTTATTAGGTTTTGGGATTAAAACGATATTAGCTTCATAGAAGGAATTTGGTAGTGTTCCTTCCTTTGCTATTTGATGGAACAGTTTAAGGAGTATTGGTGTTATTAACTCCTTAAATGTCTTGTAGAACTCTGTGCTGAATCCATCTGGTCCAGGACATTTTTTGGTGGGAAGATTCGAGATTACTTCCTCAATTTCCTTATATGTTATAGGACTATTTAAATAATTCACAACTTCCTGATTCAATTTAGGTAAGTTGTGTTTACTTAGAAATTCATCCATCTCTTTTGTGTTGTCAAACTTCACAGAGTATAAGTTTTTGAAATATGATGTTATAATTCTCTGGATTTCTTGGGTATCCGTAGTGATAACTCCATGTTCATTTCTAATTTTGTTAATTTGGGTTTTCTCTCTCTTGCTTTTGGTTAGTTTAGCTAGGGGTGTATCAATCTTGTTGATTTTTTCAAAGAACCAGCTTTTTGATTGGTTGATTTTTTCTATCGTTTTCTTAGTCTCGATTTCAGATATTTCTCCCCTTATTTTGCTAATCTCTTCTCTTCTACTGCTTTTAGGATCAGATTGCTCTAGTTTCTCTAAAGCTTTAAGCTGCATTGTTAAGTTGTTTATTTCTGATGTTTCCATTTTTTTGACGTGGGCATTAAGAGCTATGAACTTACCTCTTAGAACAGCTTTCATTGTGTCCCAGAGATTTTGGTAAGTTGTATTTTCGTTATCATTCACTTTCAGGAAATCTTGAATTTCCTTTTTAATTTCTTCCTGAATCCAGTTCTCATTCAGCATCATAGTGTTAAGTTTCCAGGAGTTAGTGCATTTTCTCTTGTTTGATGTGTTGTGGATGTCTAGCTTTAGGCCGTGGTGGTCTGATAGGGCACAGGTTAGAATTTCAACTTTCTTGTATATGTGTAGATTCATTTTGTGGCCCAATATGTGATCTATTTTGGAGAAAGTTCCATGTGCTGCTGAGAAAAATGTGTATTCTTTGGTGCGTGGGTGAAAAGTTCGATAGAGATCTGTGAGGTCCATTTCTTTCAGGGTTTGATTAAGTTCCAAAGTGTCTCTGTTAAGCTTTTGACCTGTTGATCTATCCCATGTAGAGAGGGCGGTGTTGAAGTCCCCAAGAATTATCGTTTGGGGGTTGATTTCTTGCTTTAGACGCTGTAGGGTTTTCTTAATGAATGTGGGGGGGCTCGTATTGGGTGCATATATGTTCAGTATTGTGAAATCTTCCTGGTGAATTGTACCTCTGACTAAAATGTAGTATCCATCCGTGTCTCTTATAATTTTTTTTGGTTTGAAATCCACTTTGTCTGATAGCATAATGGCTACCCCTGCCTGTTTTCTGCTTCCATTTGCTTGTAGAATTGTTGACCAGCCTTTTATTTTTAGAGCGTGCCTATCTTTTGTGGTGAGATGGGTTTCCTGCAGGCAACAGATTGATGGATTGTGATTTTTAATCCAAGTTTGTAATCTGTGTCTCTTGATCGGTGAATTAAGTCCATTAACATTTAGTGTTATAATGGAGAAACTATTGTTAATTCCAGACATTTATTATGTTTAGTAGCTTTTATAAGTATATTGCTTCGCTTTTAATGGTGTTATATTTGCCTTCTGTTCTCCTGGATATGCCTGTTTTTTTCTTCACGCTTGAGTATCATTTCTAGCAGTTTTTGAAGGCCTGGTTTGGTGGCCATGTATCCCTTAAAGTTGTCTTTGTGCTGAAAAATTTTTCTTTCTCCCTCGATCATGACTGATAGTTTTGCAGGGTAAATCAGCCTGGGTTGACATTTTTGCTCATTCAATACTTGAAGTATGTCTCTCCAAGCTCTTCTTGCTTTTACTGTTTCGACTGAGAAGTCATTAGTTATTTTAATAGGTTTGCCTTTAAAAGTGACTTGTTTTTTCTCCCTTGAAGCTCTCATCACCAGTTCTTTATCTTGAATGTGGAGTGTTTTAACTATTATTTGCCGCGGTGTGCTTCTATTTTGGTCGTATCTGTTTGGGGTGCGGAATGCCTCTTGTATATGAATGGGCCTCTCTTTTTTTAGATGAGGAAAGTTTTCCTTGATGATCGTTTGAAAAATTTCCTCAGGGGTGGTATTTTGAGATTCTTGCTCCGGTATTCCATGAATACGCATGTTAGGCTTCTTCAGGGTGTCCCATATCTCTTGGATATTTCTCTCAAGTATCTTTTTGGCTTTAACAACCTCTTCCATTGAGCTGGTTAGTACTCCCACTTTATCTTCAAGGTCTGAAATTCTGTTTTCTGCTTCATTAGTTCTGTTGATAAGACTCTCTGTGGCGTTCTGGGTTGAAGATAACTTGTCTTTTAGCTCAGTTTTAAACTCTGCTTGAGTTTGTTTTAACTGTTCTATGCCACTTTTTGTTTCTTGCACTGTTTTTCTCAACTCCTCCAGATGTCTGTTGTGTTGCTCTTCAAAGCGATTGATTCGATTATGTAATTCCTCCCGGATTTCCTCTTTCATAGTATTGAACATGGTAATGATCATATTTTGAAAGTCTTTATCCTGGGTGGGGCTTTCTTGGCCTTTTTCCGCGGGTTTGTTCTTGTTGGAGTCTAACATTATGGGATTAATTTCTTCAGTGGGAAATTTGTTTACTTGAGTGTTGCTTCTCATGGATTTGCACTTTGACTTTGGCATTGTCATTTTAACTCTTAAGATCTCTCAATTTCACTAAACTGAATTATTTGGCCTGGGGTACTGGTGGGCAGGGCCTGAACGGGGACTTACCTAGGGCGCGGGGTGAGGCCCGGCTGGACCGCGCACGTGTCCTGACCGGCGGAGCGGGGTGGGGCGAAAAGGGAGGATGGGCGCGTCGGCGTGGAGCTATTTAACCCGAGGGCAGCTGGGGCGGGGCCCGGGCGCAGGGGGAGGTCCTCCTCGTCGCTCGGCCCCCGCGCGGCTCCGGCTGGATGGTGGGAGTCGGAGCCGGGTCCCCGTGGGCTGACCTGGGGGTCCTAGAGCGCGCGTTGAGGCCCGGCTGGATCTCGCGCAGGCGACATTGCTCTTATATTTTAAGGAACTTTTATACTGATTTCTGTAATAGCCACACTAATGCACATACCAGGGGGATTTGTGTTCCTTTTTCTCATATACTCTTTAACTTTTGTCACTGTTTTCTTTATGACAGTCATTCTGACTAGGAAGAGATGGAATCTCAATGCCTTTTTAATTTTCATTTCCCTAATAGTTAAAGATGCTAAATATTTTCTCATGTATTTTGGTCACCTGTACTTCATCTTTTGAGAACTGTCTTTTCATTTAGTTTTTCATATATTCATCAGGTTGATTTTTCCCAGTGTTTGATTTTTGGGGGTTTCTTTACATCCTAGACAATAAGCCTCTGTCAGGTGTAGCTAACAAAGATTGTCTTCCATTCGGTAGGCTGTCTGTTTATTCAATAGTATGCTTTGCTGTGAGGAAGTTTTATTATTTCTTGTAATTCCATTTTTTTCAATTCTTGATATTATTTCCTGAGTGACTGGAGAACTGCCTGTATCTGTATCTCAATGTAGTTTCCTCTAACCTAACATTGTGAGTGTTTCAGGTCTTGCATTAAGAACTTTGATCAGTTTTATTCATTTTTAAAGCAATATATTATTTATAATGTGTGTGTGTGTGTGTGTGTGTGTGTGTGTGTGTGTGTGTGTGTGTGTATCACAGGGCACTGTGTGTCTCTGTGGAGGACCAAAGGCTACTTCTAGAATCATCTTGGATTGCTTCTACTTTTTGCTTTGCTCTGGGATTTCTTAGATTCCACTCACCGGGGCCTGAAATACAGGCCACTGCCATTTCTGCCTGGCATTTTTAGGTGAGGCCTGGATTCAAAATTAGGACCTTCTATTTGGGAGGCAGAGTCTTAATACCTGAGCCATCTCTTCAGTCTCTTTGATCAATTTTAAATCAACTTTCGTACACAGTGAGACAAATTTAGCTTTAATCTACACATTTATGTCTAATTTTCCAGCACCATTTGTCAGAGTCCATCCTTTCTGCAGTGTATACTTTTACTTTTTTATTTTATTTTATTTCTTTTATTTATTGTGTGTGCGCATGTACGTGCATGTGCGTGTGCGTGTGCGTGTGCGTGTGCATGTGCGTGCGTGTGTGTGTGTGTGTGTGTGTGTGTGTGTGTGTGTGTGTGAATCAGAGGGCATTGTGGGTCCCTGTGGAGGACCAAGGATAACTTCGGGAATCATCCTGGATTGCTTCTACCTCCTTTTTTGCTTGGCTCTGAGATTTCCCTTCTACCTCCTTTTTTGCTTGGCTCTGGGATTTCCCAGGCCCTGCTCACCATGGCCACAAATTCAGGCCACCATCATTTCCACCAGACATTTATACGTGGGACTTAGGATCTGAACTCAGATCCTTCTGCTTGGGAGGCAGTCTTAACCCTTGAGCCATCTCTTCAGCCTCAGCTGGTAATTTTTTAGTCAAACTATTGTGAGATTATTTTCCTGATTATTTCTCAGAGTGTTTGTTATTACTATATAGAGAAGCTATTGTTTTTTTGCATTTGATTCTGTATCTTGCTATTCTGATGAAAGTGTTTATTGGGTCTAAGAGTTTTCTGGTGGGGTCTTTAGTGTCTCTTATGTATGAGATCATATTATCTGCAAAGTAATAATTTGATGTTTTCCTTTCTTGTTCTACTATATCCCTTTTTTGTCGCTTGTATTATTTCTTTAGCTAAGACTTTGACGACTATATTTAATAGCAGCAGAGAAAACCACTCTTGGGTCATTCCTGATTTTAATGAGATTGCTTTGAGTTTTTTTCATTTAGCATATATAACATTGCCTATAGGTTTTAAATTATAGTCTTTTCTGCTGAGGTATGTTTTTTATTTTCCTAGTTTCTTCAGGGCTTCATCATGAAGGGATCTTTTCTGCATGTATCATGATGATGTGATTTCTTTCTTTAAGCCTATTTATTAATTTGTATATGCTCAACCAACATTCATTCTCTGGAATGAAGTCCAACTTGGTCATGGTGTATGATTTTTTGATATATAGTTGAGTTTGGTTTATAAATATCTTTTATTTTAATTTTTCCACTTTTTATTCTTTTAGTGTTTTATACACTATGAATTTATGATATTTTCACATCTAATCCTCAATCCCATCCCTCCTCCTCCTTTTACAACCCTTCTTCTCTCCTGCCAGACTCCCTTCTATTTTGAAGTCTTTTCATATGGCCCACTGGGTTTCATCTGAGTAGCCTTTGACGACATGTGCCTGAGTATTTGCTGGAGCATGGATCATATGTTAGTGAATATACCATTGAGTAAAGCATCCTCCATTTCTCCCCCAACAGCATTAGCCCTTATCAGTCTCTCAGGGAGGTGTGGAGTCTCTTGAGATCTTTCTTTTTCCATGGTGAAATGTTGATAAGACAATTCCTATGCAGGTCTTGTAGAACTGTATATAACTATAGTGAATTCATGGATACAACAGCCCTGTCCTATTAAGAAGATAGTGCCTGGCCAAACCCATACCTGACCTCACACCCTTACAATGTTACTGCTCTGTCATTGTTAGAAGTGTCAACTTGATGTTTGAGAACTCAGAGCTCTGGGCACATTTGTGAAGAATCGGTAGTTAAGCCCCGAGAAAGCCTGTAGAATGTTGTTTGATTGATAGGGAGGCCCAGCCTATGGTAGGTGTGACTAGTCCCTGGGGAGGTGGATAAGAAGGAAGGATAAAGAAATTGACATCCTCCTGTATACTTGGCCAGGCATAAGTAAAGATGGTTCCTTTCAGCAGTCCTGTGACCTCACACCCTTGGTGTTTGTGTGGACTCTCCTACCAAGCTGGAGTAAGAACTGTAACCTGACTATTGTAAGAAGAAATAAAACCTTTTGTTCCCCTATAAGATGTTTGGTCATGAGTTTATCAACAACGATGCAAGCAAACTGCTATACCCTCCCCCCCATTCAGTTGTGATTTTTTGTAATAAACACCTTTCGTTACAGAAGGAAGCTTCTAGGTTGAATGCTGAGTGCTCCTTCAGTCTATGGATATAATGATAGCTGTTTATAAGGCAGCTATCTTTTATAGTTAAATCTTCATAGGTTGAACTCCCCCTAAGGCTTATGCCCTTCCATTTTTTAGGTTCCCTCCCTGATTTCTTCAATGACCCACTTTCATTCAAAAGTGCACTGTTTAGTTTCTGAGAATCTGTTTTCTATATTGCTGGTGATCATCAAGGGAATTGTTTTTAAAAATTATTTTATTTTTCTAGTTTTACAAGCATATTGAGTATTTATTTCTGCTTCTCTCTATCCCCCCTCCCTCCCATCCCTTCATCAATCCATCCCACTCCTTCCCACTCTCCTGTCTGTCTGCTTCTATGGACCCCACGACACCCTCTGACTTGTCTACTCTTGAGGGGATTCAGGCCTCTTTGGCATACTAAGTTGCCTCTGTCCAGACCACCCCACTGATAGGGCATTTTCCTTCACTCATCCAGCTTTAGTCTCCACTGTGTGTTCTTTTCTCTCTTGAGTTCCTGGGATAGTCTATGGGGGAACGTTGATATGTCAGTCAGTCATTATGCAGGTCTGGTAAGGACAAGTTTCACTGCAGTGAGTTTGTAGATGCAGCAGTCTTGCCTTGAATGGAATGTCTTGTCCAATGGTGAACCTTCCCATCTTTAAATTCTAACAATCTCACGACCAGGTTCCCAAAGCCTTTGGGTGGGGAGAGATTAGGTTCGCCTGATTCTGAGTGAACCTTGCTGAGTCATTGGTCCTCTGCATTATGGCTGGTCATTGCTGTCCACTTCACTTCTCTTCTACTCTCCAAGGCTACATCCTATCAAGGTATTGAGATCCTTTACCTTTGTTGTAGAAGAAGACTTCTAGCTGAGTGTTAGGGAGTGCTTCACGAATTTGCGTGTCATCCTTGCACAAGGGCTATGCTAATCTTCTCTATATCATTCCAATTTTACTATATGTGCTGCCGAAGGAACACTCATCAAGGGAATTCTTAAATGAAATGTCATATTCTTTTTAATTGGAAATGCATGACAAGGAAGAATATAATGATCACTAGGAATGCTTTGATTCATACTAAGGCAAGAAGAGCTTTTCTCATCATTGATTTTGCTCCATTAGTGTAAATTGTGAACACAGTAAAAAGATAGATCCCGTGTTAGTATTATTTTGATCTCAAAGATTTTCAGAATTTTGAAGGCCATGTTGTAATCTGTAGATCAACTGAGAAACATTGCTGGACACTTAAGTTTTCAAAACCCATGAGTATAAGCACCTTGATTTTTGAATAGGTGCATTATTTCAGAAAAAAATATTAAATTCGGCACTCGGGGAAGTCCCTTGCTCATGAACAACTACATGAGGCCCTCTTGTGTATTTATCATCTTGTTGAACATTAATATATATTAAATTCAGAGCTTCTCCTTCACCTTTCCAAAACCCTTAGATAGCGAAATAGGTTCATCTCCTTCAGACCTAGCAAATGTGGCACTGAGATGCATCCAGTTTGAGAAAAGCATGGAGACTGTCACCCATTGTGTTATGTAGGTGTCAGACAAACGTCTGTAAGCAAATACTTCTTTTTTTTTCTGTGACTAATGAATTTAGTCAGCATGTTCTAGGTGTCATGTTGTAGAGGTGGTAGACATCTGGTAAAAATAGTGTTTTGCAATACTATTCCATTGTGTCTAATTCTGGGAAAGAGATTTAGGAATAGAGTGTCAGAATGTTGGGATGAAAATGACTCTACTTGTCTCATTTGTTTGCCTTAGTCCTTTGTTTCCTTGACTATAAAACCAACTCTCATGATAGCAGTCACATTTCCTCACCCCTCTTAGAGAGAAAGGCGACATCTGATTTGCCTCCATTCCCAGGGATTTGTCTTGGTTGACTCTTGAATTTATAGCAGGATGAATTTAGAACTCCAGGAGTGGCTAGAATAGATGAGGAGCAACATCAGACCAATACTTTCTTCATTTCTCCACCTTAAGATCCTCTGGAAGTTTGTGGGTTCCAGCCATGTTCTCACCGTGGAAGCTCACATTAGAAAGGAGAGCTAACTGGGACTCATTCTATGGGAAAAGTCCCAGGATTTCTGATTTAGAAAGGTCATTGCTATTTCACAAGCCTAGACCAGTGGGTTGGTACCTTGTTTGTACAAGAGTTGTCAAGTTCTGTCACATTTTGGGTCTTAAGACCTTCATCTACACAGTCATACTCTTTCTAGATTTGTTGGCGATGGATTCTGGGGATGTTGCTAATTGCTGTTAGAACAGACGATTTGATAAAAACCATTTGACTACTGCCACCTCTAGGGGGCAGCCAAGTCTCCACATGGCTTCAACAATTCATCGTTTTCAATGTTTCTGGTAATCTTGAGTTCTTGCATGAAGGAGAATTTGCTACCTACAGAAAAAACAAAAACAAAAACAACCCTGAGGCTGAGCCCATAAGGGGATAAGAGAAAGAGGGCACAGCAGACATTTTTACAGGGAAAAAAGAGCAGGTAAACTGATTTAGAGAAATCAAGTCAAAGAAGTGCTCGGGTGTGGAATGGACCTACAACTCCTACTAACGGTCTATTCTTATCTTTCCGCAGGAGCTGGCAGTTCACAAGCACATTAGGGAATCTCAGAGGCTCAGATTCCAGCCGGCCTCCTCTGGTTACCTGCTGCCAGAGCTATGCACCCCTCCCTTCCTGCTTCTCAGCAGTCCTCATTGTACCAAATCCAAAATGAAGCAGACCGGAAACAGAGGGGTTGTTGGTGTGAGAGCACTGTCTCACACCTAGAATGCTACAGAATTCAGAGTATACTCCTGAAAAGTGATGGACATGATCTTTCTCTTTACAGAATAGTTATTCAGTGTCTACTCTATATCAGGCATGGTCCTAGGCTTGTAAATACAATAAAGAGCTTTTCTTTTTCACCACAGGCAGGGAAACAATGAATGAGGGATGAGACACTGGATTGAAAACTTTATGACCTGAGTATAATCCACAGAAGCACACATGGTGGAAGAAAGTACGATTTCTTTTTTTTTTTTTTTTTTTTTTTTAATTTTTTTATTATTTATTCAATTGTGCACGTGTATGTGTGTGTGTGCGTGTATGTATGTGTGTGTAGAACCACGGACGAATTCGGGAACCACCATGGACCGCCTCCTCCTTGTTTACTCTGCCCCGGGATTCACAGGCTCCGCCCTACCAGGACCGGAAATGCAGGCCGCCCCCGCTTCCGCCCGGCGACTATACGTGGGGTCTAGGATCCGAACTCAGGACCTTCCGCCTTCAAGGTGGAGGCTTAACCCCTGAGCCACCTCTCCAGCCCCAGAAAGTACGATTTCTGATAGTTGTCCTCTGACTTCCACCCATGCATGCACTATGACATTCATGTGCATGTCTCTCTCTCCTTTTCCTTTCTCTTTTTTCCTCTTTCTCTCTCTCTTTCATTCTCTCTTTCTTTTAAAAATATTTTATTTATTTATTTACTCTGTGTGTGTGTGTGTGTGTGTGTGTGTGTGTGTGTGTGTTTGTGTGCGTGTGTGCGTGCATCAGAGGGCAATGTGTGTCCCTGTGAGCACCAAGGGTGACTTCGGGAATCATCCTGGATTACTTCTACCTCCTTCTTATTTCTCTCTGGGATTTCCAGGCTCTGCCCACTAGGACCGGAAATGCTGACTTGCTGCCATTTCTGCCTGGCGTTTTTACATGGGACCTGGGATCTGAACTCAGGACCTTCTGCTTGCAAGACAGAGTCTAAACCCTTGAGCCATCTTTCCAACCCTCTTCCTTCCTTCCTTCCTTCCTTCCTTCCTTCCTTCCTTCCTTCCTTCCTTCCTTCCTTCCTTCCTTCCTTCCTTCCTTCCTTCCTTCCTTCCTTCCTTCCTTCCTTCCTTCCTTCCTTCCTTCCTTCCTTGCTTTCGCAAGTGAATAATTAAAAATAAGACAATGAATTCAGTGCCGTCTTTCATAGGCTGTGGACTCAGAATTCAGCTTAATCCCCTCGTGAGGTTGCAGGCTCTTTAATGCTAGGTGTGGTAAGGGGGCTGGTGCTTGTCAAGAAACCTGACTTCACGGGGAGAACCTCCCTCGAGAGATCCGTATTATTCGTGACCTAGGGCAGAGGAAGAGCAGAGCCACAAACACATAAGGCACTTTCAAGAAGGCGAATTATAAGGAACAAATTTAGATGTGATTAAAGAGATGTCAAATGGAGTGATTGTGTCCAATCACTTACGGATTTGGCCCAGATAAATGTGGCTCCATAACCCCATAGATAGGCTGTCTGTCACACCAGGGCTAGATAGTACTGCTTTTTAACCATAAAAATGTAAGAGACAAATAGTTATTCATCTAGAAAGCTGAAGTTACAACTCACTATGAGACAGAAGTGCTAGAAAATTCTGGAGTGGGTAGACTGTTCAGGGGAAAGGGACTGAGCTTGGGCAGTCCTCAGGTGTTTGGAGCATGTGGATGAAGTCCTGGCCACAGGTGGGCTTGGCTCTACAATGCCGTCTGTTCCTGACCTTGGGCACATGGGATTTCAGGGCCTAGTTCACTGCCAATGGAGCGGGAGGCAGGGGCACTTACCCAATCTCTTCCTGTGTTTGCTAATAATTATCACCCAGTTCATAATGGGCACTGCAATGCTCCCACTTCCTTTAATTAATTTGCTCTGTATTAATTATTGGGCATTTTGTTTTATAAAGATGATGAGTAACCCAGCCTGGCAGGTTCAGAACCGCCCTGTTGGCTTTGACTGACAAGGGCTTGGTTTCCCCGTTCAGCCTGGTCTGTTTGGGAGCATGCATCATTCTTGCTTGACATCAGGTGTGGCAAGGGAGCGGGCTTGCCAGGCAGCCTGACCTCTTGGGGGCAGAGATCTTGTCAGGCCGCTGAGTCAGGAAGGTCAGTTCTGTTCGTGACCCGTATAAAATGAGTAGAGCCAGCTGCCACACAAACCCCCACAGGACTGGGGTCCACGACGAGACTAGCTTCCAAGGCAAAGAATCAGGTGAACTTTAGACTGGGGGCCCCCTACAGAGACCTGTTAGTTAATTGCTGGAGCATCCTAAAATACTCTTTCAGGATTCAGAAAAAAAGGAAGAAGGGATATTTCTTCTCTGCTTTTCCTTTGAATCTATCCCCTTTCCCTCTCCCTCCCTGCCTCCCTCCCTCCTCCTTCCTCCCTCCCTCCTTCCTTCCTTCCCTCCTCCCTCCTTCCTTCCTTCCCTCCTTCCCTCCTTCCCTCCTTCCCTCCTTCCTCCTTCCCTCCTTCCCTCCTTCCTTCCTCCTTCCTTCCTTCCTTCCTTCCTTCCTTCCTTCCTTCCTTCCTTCCTTCCTTCCCTCCTTCCCTCCTTCCCTCCTTCTCTCCTTCCTTCCTTCCTTCCTTCCTTCCTTCCTTCCTTCCTTCCTTCCTTCCTTCCTTCCTTCCTTCCTTCCTTCCTTCCTTTCCTGTCTCTCCTTCCTTCCTTTCTCCTCTCTCCTTCCTTCCTCCCTCCCTCCCTCCCTTCCTTTTCTTCCTCCCTTCTTTCTTCTTGTGCCTCAGCATGAACCCAGAGCATTACACATGCCGGACAAGCATTCTATCATTGACCTATCTGCACAATTCTTGTTCTTTTTTCTAATTAAAAAATTTTAGAGTTTCATTCACAAATACAATGAATTTACATCATTTCACTGCTTTATTACCCATTTCCATGCCCCACCCTCTCATTGCAAACCTTCTTCCCCCAATCAGTCTCTCCCCCTGCTTTCCCATCTCCTGCATGTGAGGCTTTGGGTTCTTTTAAAGACTGATTTGTATCTTTCTGTCTTGTTGGAGATGTTATTTTCCCCACTGGAATTTCTATATTTTAGTCCCAATTTTATTTACAACTCCTACTGGAAATCTTCTGAAGTCTAAGATTCATTTACAGTTTAGGATGGTGGATACTAGAGTTGGGTCAGTCATGCTGACATGGAAGAGACCCCAGGAAACAGATCCCTTCCCTCATCTGTAAGATGGAGCTCACCTTCTAATTTGTGTCCTGTTGCCCATAGCACACAGCCTGTCCTCTCCGGTCTGTCTTTCAGGGTGATTTATCGAGTTCTCAGTACAATTATGTCATTCATTCCTTTGCTTAAAAACCTCCCATGGACTCCTATCACCGGTAAAATAAAGTGGAAATTCTTCGACTTGGGTACCCAGAATCCCCGTAACCTTACTCCCATGCTCCCCATTTCTGGTTGAGTTCTTCCACTCTTTCATTAACTACCCAGCAACAGAGCCGTTTGGAAGTGCTGACCACACAATGGTGTTTCAGCTTCCATACTTTTGCACATCTTGTTCGCTCCCTGGACTATCTGGCTCCAAACTCCCCTTTTGTTTGAACTCCTTATGAGCCTGTGTCAACATTCTTGCCCCTGAAAACCTCCCTGACTCATGCCACCCCCCTAGTTCCTGCATCTTCTTCCCATAGTGCATACCAGAAGCAGTCCTGTGAGAATTATTTATTGCCTGCTGTCATGCTGGCTCCCAACTGTGGATTATATCTTTCTCAAGGCTGGGGACTAGGCTTATTTGTCTTCATAATCCCAAGCCTCACAGAAAAGCTTTGTCTACAAAAGGAAAAGAATGACTACTTCTTCCAGGAATGAACAAATGAAGGCATGAATAGAGCTCTGATCTCAATACAGCCTCGGCGCCAATAAAGATGTATGTTATCTGAAAGTTTCTCAATTTGTAAAAAGCCACCCCCTTTTCGAGATTAAACATGAGACTCTTTTCTCTTTCTTTAATGCTATTGAAGTTTCAAGACAAACCAAATACTGCTGCTAAGCCAACTCACAGTGCCAAGGTTCACGGTTGCTTGTTCCGCCTCCACGGGCTGCATCCTTCCGCTCAGAAGCCATTTCCCTGCTTGGACACTTGCTGCTCTAGGTCAGCTCCTTTGCTAGCAGTCAGTTTCTTGGTGCTTTAGCCATTTGGCTATTGGCTTTCTGTAAGTTGGTCCCCCTTTCTTATTTCGGGGGTTCCCTAGATGTGGGGAAGATACCATCTCTATCTGTATCAGGATCAAAGCCCTGCTAAGGTTTTCTAGACTTGGCAAACCTCCCCTGTGGTCAAACAAAAAAGACACCTTCAGAACTTCTGTTAAATCTAGACTATGCACAACCCCACAGGCTTTAACTTACGTGTTATAACAAACCACCATTCCTTCATGTTACGCTTTAAGCCAGTGCCTTCCTCTCTGCCTGAGAAGATGGCAGGAAACCAGCTTCATCTTGTGCACAGTACCTCTGTGCTTCACTGCAGGAAATGTGCAGAACGAACTTGCTTTCACATTGACCCCATTCCAACTGCATTCATGAGGGTCTGGGGTGGACTACAGTAGGTGGGAGTGATGTCAGCCCACCTGTTCTGTCGCTTAGATTGTCCAGATTTAAGGGAGACCAATGAAAGGAAGGTGTGATCTGTGAGCCCAGAACTCATGATGAGAGTGGAGAGAACGTGGCTTGTCATCAACACGGTTGGGCAAAGTGCAGCTGGGAGAGGGCGGCCGCAGGCGGAGTAGCCGAGGGTGGATTGATGAGCTCTGCAGAGATGGGCTGAGCCCTCCAGAGTGGGTGGCAAAGGTTCCCAGCCAAGGATGCTGACCCTGGAACAGAGCCCCAAATTCTGGGAATTTGAGGGAGGAGATGGGAACAAATGGATCTCGGCAGATGTGCTAAAATCCTAAAAAGAGTACCACCTCCTATTCACTCTCTTCCACAGTGGATCTCTGGTTCTGGACTCTTCATTTCACAAAATTCCTTTGCTTAGATCAGCTATTTTGTGCCCCCAC
Organism: Typhlomys cinereus; assembly: GCA_023101885.1. Classification (NCBI taxonomy): domain Eukaryota; kingdom Metazoa; phylum Chordata; class Mammalia; order Rodentia; family Platacanthomyidae; genus Typhlomys; species Typhlomys cinereus. The sequence goes on along the minus strand of JALPQD010000110.1, from coordinate 3,267,195 downwards.
CCCATGGTCTCACTGCACCACTCTCTTGATAGTCTTTGAGGAACCCTCATATCTGGGTGAGTTGGTTCTTCCTTTTTCCTTGTCTCGCCTGCTTGCCTGGTTCCCTCCAGGTTGTTGCCCTCAGAAAGGACTAGGCCTACAAAAAAGTAGTGTCTCCAGAGATGGGGCCTTGACTTCCCCCTCCTGCAATGCAGGCAACAGTACGCCTCCCCCCAGCTGCCCAGTTAATCCCCATTCCGAGTTCCCAGGGAGTGCAGTGCCCCGAAGCTCTCCAGGATGCAAATTGGTAATTTTAATTTTCTGCCAAGCCTCTCACATCAGCTCCAGTTTCATAACCTCAGTCACCCTTCCCTTTCCCTCCCTCGCTGCACGTACGGAACCCTCCCCTCCAGCCCAGATGCACACCTGCAGGAAAAGTTGGCATGGACTTCTTCCCATCTGTCACCGCTTCTCATAGCTGGAGTGTGCTGATGACAGATAAAGTAATTGCAGAGCGTACGAATGACTTAATATTTGATGTGTTAAAATAATTTTTTAATGCCATGTGTTTGTATAATTTATAGCTGGAATCCCTAATTTTCCTCGTGTTTCCACCTCATACCTGGTTGTCCTTCCAGGAGGGTGGTGGGAATATTTGCTCCTTGACTCACGTTTTTTGCTTAGTGTGTTTGCAAGAGGAACAAACATGGGGTGGTGTCTGCAGTGCCTAAGCCTCCAGAGCCTCACTCAGTTCTTAGCATGGTGAGGCGCTTAAGCATAATTGATGAATATATGTTTAAATAGCAGCTTGAGATTCATCTAACAAATATTTATTGAGTGCTCGTGGATGCCAAGCACCATCCTAGGCAGGAGAACATCACAATGAAGAAGGCAGACACGGCCCATGCCTTCGGGGAGTTTAGTGTTTGGTAGGGAAGGGAGATGGTGAGTGAGCAAATAGACAGGAGGGAAGTTTCAAGCAGAAGAGACATGATTATGTTTTTCCCCCCTCTGGGAATAGTCCTATGGTGAGGTAGACGATTGACCCTCACAAGGAATGGACTGGGAACAAGGCCTGGAAGATGAAGGTCTACCAACTCACACTCAGCTCTCACCTTGGCTCACTCTCTGGAATGACGGGCAGACGAGACAATGGATGAAAAGGGGCCAATTCTCTTTAAAGCGAGTTGTCTTTGCTGGCAAATATTCATTGTGCATAGTAGTGGAGTTTCATAAAGACATCTTCATATGAGCACACAATGTTCCCCCACACTCCCTTCTCCCTTCTCTTCAGGTCCCTTCCGTTCCCCTAGATACTTTTGCTTCTACTTTCACTTCATATACATATGATTTTATGTATCTGTATAAAATTAAGGAAGTCTGAATGAGGAATTAACATATCATAATTGTCTTTCTGAATCAAACAATTCACTTAATACAATAATGGGTTCAGTTGCATCCCCTGTTTTGCAAATAGCATTTCATTCTTCTTTATGGCTGAGTAAAAGTCCACTCTATAGATGTGCCACGTTTTCTTTATTCGTTCCTCTGTGGACAAACATCTAGCTTAATTCTATAATGTAGTCATTTGACTAACGATGCACTAAACATTGAAGTGTGAGCATTTCCTTGCTATGTTGGTTTACCATCTCTGGTAAGTACCCAGGGATGGTACACCTGGGTCATATGGTAGATGTATTATTAATTTTCTAAGGAACCCCCACTACCAATTTCCACAGCGACTGGTCTAATTTATATTCCAATCACCAATGTATAAAGATTTCCTTTTCTCCACATCTTTATCAGTATTTGCTGTTTTTTTATTTTCTCAATAATGGTCATTCTAAATGGAGTGAGAGGAACTCTTATAATGTAGTTTTAGCATTCTTTTCCTTGGTGTTTGTAAAAGTCAACTCAAAATGTGCTTATCAGTTTAAATGTGATTTTTAAAATATTTTCCCTAGTTTTATAAGCATATTGAGTACTTCTCCCATTTCCCTTCTTTCTCTTCCTCCCTTCCCTCCTCCCTGCCCTCCCTTCATCAGTCCATCCCACTCCCTTCCACCCTCCTGTCTGTCTGCTTCTATGGGCTCAGGGTTCCCTCTAGATTGTCTGCTCTAGTGGGACTTCAGGCGTCTGTAACATAAATGTGATTTCTCAAAAAGAAAAAAAAAAAGAGATAGACCTCAGCAGGAGCTTTCTGGAAAGAATTCCAATCTCTCTGAAGAATAGGGGGAAATCTTTGCCAACTACACATCTGACAGAGGATCGACATTTAGAATATATAAAGAACTCAAAAAACTAAACACCAAGAACTCAGTCAATGGGGAACAGTTTTCAGAAGATGAAGTATGAGCTGGATGTGGTGGTGTTGCAGTTCGCTTGCATGGTGGCTGATAAGTGACCATCGTTGTCTTTTATGATTGTCTGCTTCTCAGTCCAGCTTGACTGGAGAACATGCACCAACACCAGGGCTGAGGGAACTGGCCACACCATCTCTATGTAATGGCTGAGAGAGGGGTTATCCCTACTTGCCAGACCAGCATGTCTGGTTAAGTGTACAGACATGTACACTCAACCGGATCTCAGTATTTTATTCACTTGTTCAGGGTCTAGTCCCACCCACCAAAGGCTGGGTCTTCCCCATCAGCTAGGCAATCTCCTGCAGGTTTGCTCTGGGCCCAACTCAACCACTAACTCTCTACAAATGTGCTCAGAGCTCAAACCCTCAACTGTCAAGTTGACATCTGTGTCCAACTATGACAGGTAGCATAACCTGTCATCCTAGCACTGTAGAGAAAGGGTGGAGGCAGAAGGATTAGGAGGTCAATTCCAACCTCTGCTACACAGTGAGTTTGAGGACAGCCTGGATTAAATGAGTCTGTCTATCTGTCTATCTATCTATCTATCTATCTATCTATCTATCTATCTATCTATCTATCTATCTATCTAATATCTATCATCTATCTATCCATTATTTATCTATCTAATCTATTACCTACCTGTCTATATTTTTAACAGTACTGGGGCTTGACCCTGGGAAACAAGGCACCTGCTCTACATTGAGCTACGGCCTGTAACTTTAGTCCTTGTCTTTAAAAACGAATAAAGCACAAACAGCCAATTTCCAAAGATTTTTAAAGGGCAGGGAAGATTCTCTAATAGCAACCTTTGTCCTCTTATCCTTTGCCCCTCAGTGACACCTAGAGCAAAGACAGGTGAGAAGAGATGGGCTCCAAAAGACCATCCAAGGTGTGCCAGCTTCTTCTCTAGTCTGAGGTCCTCTCCCTGTTGGATTTCCATAAATACAGGTGGTGTTCTGGTGTCCCCAATTGTTCTGATTTGCCAGTGTCCTCACACTGAAGCTGATACTGGCCATAGAGGACCTTTTTCTACCATGAAAATCAAGGAAATGCCCACAAATAAAGGCTTTCATTTTTTTTTTGAACAGCAGAACACTTCCTAGCACACCACTGTGCCTGTTGCTCACTCCATCATAGAGCTAGAGGCTAGTAGCCCAAAATCTTTGCAGATAGTGAGGACTAGTGCTTTAGCCATAGCACTGAGCTGGCTAGTTTCTGGCTCACTAAGGCATGTATATCTTTTCCCATCTCAGGGTAGCTGTTTTGGGGCTTGTTTCTGACTTCAAATCAGTTAGCTGTTGTTTTCTTAGCTACTTCAGTTCTCTAGAGTGTTACCAGTTCTAAAGGCAACATATGAAAGAGGGCTCAAATGAGGGGTGCATGTGTCTCTGTACCGGAGAGGGAGGAGCAGCTTTTATTTTCTATTCCAACTGCAAATTGGCATCCTGCACTTTCATTGGCGTGCATCCTCTGAGACAGGCCATCTTTCAGCCCAGATGACTTCTTGTCTGTCCTCTCCTTTGCCCACCATATTATTGTATAGATTGCCCACTATATTGCATATTAGGACAAAGAGAAGAGGAAAGTAAGACAACTTAGTTTCATTCAATAATTACCCCTTTGGAAGATAGTCAACAGGTTGTGTTTTCAACTTGGTGTGACAGAACTGCTCTGGACAAGGGAACAGAAGACCAGGCCCATCTGCGTCTTCCCTAATGCTCACGGGACAGAAGGTTACCCGTGGATTGAGCGTGGAAGTTCACCAACACTTACTAGTCTCTTCCGTCTCTTAGATGTGCTCTGAAACTATAGTGACATCCACCATTGCTATGGACTTAAACCAAAACTTTGCACATACTAGACAAGTGCCGCATCACCAGTTACCTCCATAGCCTAAAGTTAAATTTGAAAAACATTTTGTTATATGTGTGTGTGTGTGAGAGAGAGAAAGAGAGAAAAAGAGAGAGAGAGAGAGAAGAGAGAGAGAGAAAAAGAGAGAGAGAAAGAGAGAGAGAGAGGTCAGAGAGAGAATAACATCTCGAAATTAGTTCTGTTCTTCCACCTTGTTGATTTCCACTGACTGAACTCAGGTTTGTGAGCAGGTACCTTGCATGCTGAGCTATCTGGCCACCCCACAGAGTGAATTTTTTAATGTGTGAATGTTGCATGTTTGTTTTAAAGAGATAACGAAGGATCAGCTCTGACGAGACACAGTAGAAACCTTGCCCACAATGATACAGCAGCAGTGCCAACGTCACCATCTGGCGACTTCTGAGGATGACAGCAGATTGGAAGTCACCTTTGTGTGACCCATAAAGGGGAAGACTCAGAACAAGAAAAAAACAGATTCTATTTCAAAGGGAGGAAGCAAGACAGAGCTTCAGAAATCCACAGACAGTGATAAAACAGCCAAAAAGTGTGGCGAAATGAAGATCAACGCAGTGAAAAGAAGCAAGCCAGTCAAACACAGCTGCGGCCCCACGGGATGGGGAAGAACGAGCCTCATCTGAAAGCTTGTGTGGTATAACTGCAGCCTGAGATCTCCAGACTGAGCTAACTCACTAAGACGATCCCCACATAAAATCGGTTCAAGGACACTTGGTCATTCAGTGCAAGAGCCTGTCTCATGCCTCTAAAAGGTTCCCAGGAGACAGAACAACCGAAACGGACAGAAGTTGTCTCGAAGTCAGCAGATTAAGCTAGCATAGCAGTGAGGTTGTCTCATGGCCGCTGGTTTTATCCTTCACAAAATGATACTACGACTTGTATATAGCAGGGTCGTCTGTCCTGCAGGAGTTGCTGGTGGGGAAAGAGGAGGGAACAGACAAAGGGGCTTCACTTCCAAGTCCTCTCTGCGTTACGAGACGGCAATGCTTGCTTAAATGCTTGCCCCTCTTCCCAAATGCCATCATACTGTCTTTCCCTAGTCAGGCCCTCGCTTTCTAATGCTTCCAGGAATGCGGCAAAAGAGCATGATGCAGAGAATTAGGATGGGTGATGCTGCATGGGGGTACCCACCACCTTTTGTCATCAGGTGGGGTTGGGAGAAGAAATGGAAATTTTTTAAATCACTAAGGGCTTTGAAAAATGTTCCATGTCAAGACACCTTGTCACTCTCATTCCTGACATCCTTCTCGACCACCTGTTACGGTTTTCTCGTCATGTTGCTGATAAATACTTAGGAAGAGGGAGTTGATTTCTTGCTTATAATTTGCTTATAATTCACAGTCCCGCTCATCAGGAGAGTTGTTGGAGCTGAGGAATTGCTGAGAAAGGGGTAAATCTCTTCACGTGCCAGACTGTGAGTCTCCCAAAGTATGACAAGATACTGAACAGCTCCCTCCACCTTCACCACCTGCTGGGGAAATGGCACCACTCACTATGGGCTGGGGCTTTCCACATCACTTAGATAATCTCCTGTAGGTTTGCTCAGGGTTTTTCCTTATCTACCAGTTCTTCACATAAGTGCCCAGAGCTCAGTCTTTAATTATTAAGATGGCACCTATACCTAACTAGCACACACCATCTCCCCTTCTAAGACCTTAACTTCCAAGACTCTCCCAGATACCTGTACGTGGATACTTCTAGAGTATCTGCACTATCAGTTGGATGATGCTTGAATTCTCTACCTAAGCTCAATAAAGCTCACAATGGAGCTGGGGGGAGGCCAGGACAGCTTCCATCAATGGCTGGAGTTTTACAGGGATCAGTTTTTACGGAAGCTCTATTCAAACCATCTCATTCACAAGAAATTCAGGTTTCTTCTGGAGTGAACCAGTAGAAGATCAGAGTTATGGTGGTTGAAATAAAGAATTTTTTATTTAATACATTTTTATTATTATTTCAGCTCATACAAGCTTAATAGGTACACCAGTTCCCTCCCTCCCTCCTCCTCCCCCCGAACCCCCTGCTTCCCTCCCCTCACCCCTCCCTCCCACCCCCCCCCCGTGCCTCCCGCCCCAATTCCCAGAGAGTCCTTTCTTGTGCATGCCTGACTCTCCTCTGGGCCCTCCTCTCCGATGACGTACAAGGACCCAGTAGCATTTCCCTGAACCCTTTCCCGTGTTCCCCTTAAGCATAGGATGAAATAAAAAATTTACAGAAAGGAAAAAAAAAAAAACCTTGCTGCAGATATCTGAACAGGAAGGTAAGAATTAAAATCCTATTTGCCAGGCTAAGGCAGAAGAATAAGTTTGAAGCCAACCTTGGCTACGCAGAAAGACCCTGTATCAAAAAAATTTTTTTTTGAAGTGTAAGGAGCCAACCAATAGATGGAAATATGCCAAACTCACTTATAATTTCAAAAATGCAAATTCAAATGGGATAGTGAAAATTTCAGGAGATGATCCTATATGGGAAAACACCAGAATAAGAACATGCATGCCCAGAGATGTTTATTGCAATGCAGTCTTGGGAGTGAATAAGTGGACACCACCCACATATACTTTAGTAAAGGAACAAGTAAACACATTATAAACATCAGCTATGTGAAGACGACAGCAGCTGCTGAAGAAATGAGTGAGCTACAAATGTTCCTGATATCCCCACGACATCAGAAAGGAAAGCCAGACTCAGCACAATCTGCTACCATTCAAGTTAAAAAATTCTGTGTGAAGTGGTATGTGCTGTGTGTGTGTGTGTGTGTGTGTGTGTGTGTGTGTGTGTGTGAGCGAGCACACTGCATTGTTAACAATGGGTACTTCAGGACTTCAGGGCAGTGAGATTAAGGAAGAGGAGTATCAGGGAGATAATAATTTTCATTTTCTCCATGCTTTTTATTAGTTGACTTCTTGAATAAAAGTTTAAAGGAGACAAAGGTATTTATAAAACAGAAGGCAACTGGTGACTGCATTTCCACCTGCTCTCAAGCTAGGGAAACACTGACCTTCACATAGCACTCAGACATGGTGATGGAGGCTGGGACCTGCTTTCTGTTCCTTCAGATGGGGAAAATCTTACGAGGAGAGCAGACACATCCAACAGTTTTGGGAGGGACTTCTTTCTCTCCAGCAAGACAAAGCATGGCCTCATAGGTAGATCACCATGCAGTCATCCTAGGGTGATTCAGGGATCTCTCAGCAGGGGTGGATCTACTCCAAGACTTCTGCAGGCAGCATCTAGAAGTTTGTCAAGATGTCCTGGAAACCTTCACTCCAGGGACAGGTGTATTGCAGCTACTCTGCATGTTGTGGATAAATTCATGATCAAACTAAGGGATTTTATTCTTTCTTATAATTCTCCATTATAGTTCTTAGTCCATCTTGGCAGATGAACCCATACCAATGTGTGAAGCTGAGGAAACTGGCTACCACCATATTCACAGGAGAAATTCACAGTGAGAGAGGAGAAAACCTCACTTGAGTCTCCCCTTAAAACTATTGGGGAATCAATAAGTGAGTGAATATCTTACCCCATGGGATGCATATCATCAGCATCTCTATTGTAACATTTTGACATCATTGCATGAATTCACAGACAGGCAGGAGGCAGTGCCAAATGAGGCACTTAGGGCTAGCGTGAGCATCACTCAGTACACTGAATAGAAAGATGCCCATGAAGGTGCTGGATGCATTGTAAGTGTGGGAATGTTCTCTGTTGTAACCCAACCCCCGAACATACGCCTCGTTGCTGTTGCAAGCCTCACCACCCCTTCCCTCTGACACAAGAGGTGTTAGGAAGAATGGTCAGCTGTCAGCTTTTTGCTGGTGCTCATTTCAAATATGATCTACCACCAATCCATCATCTGAAGCTGATTCCCAAGACTTCTACCACGTTCTCTGCTTCCTCTTTCCATTGCTGGTTGGTAAGAAGTGGGCATCACTACATTTTATGATTTACTCAAGCCACGTTTCTTCAGGCTGGAAAGGCCTGTAACAGAAGGCTGAATTACAAAGCCAGAATCTTCATGTATCTATTGCTGAGATGTGGCCTTTCTTCTTTCCTCATTATAATTGTGTGTGTGTGTGTGTGTGTGTGTGTGTGTGTGTGTGTGTGTCCTACTAGTTGCTTGCCAGGAACCCATCTATATTTGACTTTTCCCTTTACTGTCCTGTCCTAATTTCACTGCAATACCCCACTTCTCTGGTACCAAACTGTCTTAGTTTCATAATCATTTGCTGCAATGAATACATGACCCAAACAATTTAGGGGAACAAGGAGCTTTGGCAGCTCAGAATTTCAGGTTAGAGTTCATTGTGGCAGGAGAGATGCCATCAGGATCCAAGGGAACTTGCTTATGCTACATCTACAGAAGATCTGAAAGAGTGGCAAGAACCCAAATACAAGTTGCCAGTCTTCCAGTCTGCCAACTTGCCAACTAGAGAATGATCCTGTACACTATGGGCTGGATCTTCCCACATCAGTCACACAATCTCTGATAGAGACTTAACTAATAAATTCTTCATAGATGTGCATAATGGCTCAATACTCAATTGTCAAGTTGACACATGAAACTAACTGTTATACTGTACCTCTTGTCAACTTCACACACAAATACATCATTTTTAAGCCACTCCTTGTCTTATAACACAAACCTACATTTGGTCTGATTTCAAAAGCCCAGTAGCCCAACAATAAAAGTTTGGATTAAAACCTTTGTCTCTTAAGCAAAAGGACCTGAGTTCAGATCCCATTTGGAATGGGAAGGTGGAGCCTGGGAGATCCCAGAGCTAAACAAGAATGAGGTAGAGTAATCCATGATGATTCCTGGATTCATCCTTGGTCCTCCACAGGCACACATACTCAAGTGCCCTCTTGTACACATGCCCGCGCACGCATGTGCCTTCTTGTACACATACATACACATACAGTTCCATAGTCCAGCTTTAAACTTCCGCAGTCACTAATAGTTCAGTCCCAATGGTCTTTTAATCATCAACTCTTGTAAAAATCAAAAGAGGTTAAATACTTCTACTACAATGAAATATGAAACCCTACTTACTCTCCCTGATACTCTCCCTTCTGCCTTTTCGACTCTTTATTTATGCGAGAGCCAATGGATAGAGACCCGGGTTTGGAATTGGAGGCGTTGAAAGAGAAGGGAGTGAGAGTGGCAGCTCAGAGTTGCAGAATTATCAACATGGCAGGGAGGGAAGTTGAAAATCCCTACACCATCTCTGTTAAGCAGAGATGTGCTGCTGCTGCTCCAGAGGAGGACGTTTGGACATTGGCTGATTCCTCTGTGCTCAGAAGTTTTCTGCCTTGCTGTGCCCTGGTATTCTGACTCACCAGAGGAGTCATGCAATGAATTCTGGGAACAGAGACTCTTGGAGGGTCAGTTCCAAAGGGCTCTTCAGCATCAAGAGGCAGAGGGGAGAAGACAATGATAGGCTTTGGGGAAGGCCTGGAATGTACACTGTTGATCACAGTATTTCTGAGCCTCAGTGTCTCCATCTGTAAAATCACATTTCCCAGGGTTGTTGAACGAGATAGCAAAGTGCCCTGCAAAGAAAGGACATTCATGCACGCTCCTGTTAACAGCGGGGGACGGCTGCTTTTACACCGGTTTCCCTTAGGAGGAAGGGGTTTATGGAAGAAAGACTTTGTCCAACCTTTGGATCCCAAGGTGAAGTTTAAGAGCATCTTGCAAAGTTGGAGAGAGCTGTGCAGATGTGGAGCAGGTCTGTGCCCTCTCCTGAACGTGTGACTCAGTGATAGAACATTTGTTTAGTATGCCTGGACCATGGCTTCCATCCCCAGGACCTCTAAGGAAAACAAACAAAAAATAAACGGCAAGAGCAACAGCAACACAAATATGCTGTGGAGGTCACAGGGAGGGGAACGAGCTTTGAGGTATTTGAAGTGATCACATCCCATGACAGATTCCTCCTGCTCATTTTCTCTGAATCTCCAAGATGGTTGCATATAAGTGAATTGCTTGGTGGTCATCGGGGCTGGGGTGGGGCAGAACACAGGCATGGTACAGAGATGAGCTGCCCAAAGGAGGCGTGTCCTCCAAGAAGTAAGCGCAGGTGCTCATAAAAATTGTTGGAAGGGTTCCCAGACGTCAAAGAACTTGGGCTCATGTCAGATTTAGCAGAGTTTGGAGGGCGAGGAAGCCGAAGTGACCATCGGGCACCTTTCTAGCCTTTTTCCCCCTTCCCGCCCCTTCCCCCTCCTCACCCTTTTCTCTTCCTGCTCCTCCTTCTTCAGCATCCTTATTTAGTAGAGAGAGAGAGAAACGGGTTCAAGGGAGGCATTTGCTCAGTCAAGGTCACATGGCACCGATGTTGACAAGACTGGTTTTAAATTCCCTGGTGCCTGCTTCTAGCCCCCGGCGGCTCCCTCTGAGCCAGACCACCTGTCCATCATGAGCGGCTTGTGGTTTCAGGTAACAGATGCGGAAATGAATCTCACGGGGCTTGCACAATCTGCCCAAGGTCAGATCGGGCTTCATGCGATAGAGCTCAGGGTGGGCAGCCACTGGCCAGGCCTTCGGTGCAGAGGCGAGCTGCTTTTCTGTCAGACACATCAATTCTCTGGGATGATCACCCCTGCTAATCCTGTCTGCTAATTATGCTAAAGTGCCCCCTCTCTGCAGGCGGATTAAGAATTACAGAGACCCAGATATCCTGCCGGCTCTGACCTCACGGCTGCACCTGTTCCATTCTCGCGGCTCCCAGTTTCACTTGGTCACACTTCAAAGCATAATCTCACATAAAAAGGCTAAATTTAGTGTTGGTTAAATAATTGCCGAGCGGTAAATCATCAGGAGATCGTTACCAACTCCAATTATGCCCTAGGAAGAAGCCAATTGGTTATATAATTGAACCTCGTGGAGGTTTTGAAAGATAATCTTATGTGTGTCCAATTGCTTTCTCATTTCAGAAAACTCTGCACATGTGTTAGGTGCCCTGGTAAGTGCCACGGGAGCTCTGTTAGCTGTGGAGAGAGAGGCTGGCCCCAGAATAGCTATGGGGGAGCAGAGGAAGTTGGGAGCCAAAGGAAAATGTTGGGGACAATGTAAGGGGACTTTCCCATGCCCCTTAGAGCAGTGTTTCTCATGTTTTCCATAGATGTGGCGGCACATGTCTGTAATCATAGCTTCCTGAAGGCTGAGGCAGGAAAGTGGCAAGTTCAAAGCCAGCCTGGGTCACATAGTGAAATCTTGTCTCAAACAGAAAGCAACAGTCACAAAAATACAGTCAAATGGTCAGCAACTGAATTCTCTACCAAGAGCAAGAGAAACAAGAAAACAAGGAAACAAGGAAAGTGAGCAAGAAAAAAAGAAACAAGGATTCCTACCAAAATAGCAACAATAAGAAGAAAGTGATCCACAGACCCGGAAGTTATAAATGGCCAGGCTTTGGTCTTGGGACTCATTGTCCATTTAGATGATTTGAGGGCAGGTTCCTAGGATTCGGGAAGTCTGCTGGGCTATGAGCACTTTGATGGAAATGACTTGGTGCTGGTTCCTCCTGCCACCCTGAACATCGTTGTCACCAAGACAGAAGTCAGCCTGAGTATCTACTGGAAGGAAGTTGCTAACAGCATCCTTTTCTACGTTCAGCAATATCACCATAGCTGCCTGCATTTTCCAGCTTTATTGAACTATATGTGAAAAAAACTGTATACATGTTTATGAAAGCAATGCGATGCTTTCATAAACAAGTACATCGTGGACGATTACGATACAGTCATTGTAAGTTTAATGAGAGGAATGGTGGGTAAAGGTAAAGTGACTCTACCATAGCACAAGTATTATTTGGGAATAAAACCTGCAGAGAGGGTTCTCTGGTGTTCAGTGGAAGAACCAGAGTTCCATCTGCCACTCACAGAACTGGGGTACATGTAGGGCAGGGAACTGGAAGAGAGGAGGGAATTTTTCCCTTTTTTTCTCTTTTGGTAGATCTGCCACCCACAGATCCATTTGTAACCACTTAGATGTTGTTAAGGTGTTGTCATGGAAGCAGGATGGGGAGTGGAAGAATGCTAGTGACAGGCATCCTCAAGGTCTGCCCATATTAGGGTCAACAGGGTGAGGAGGGCAAGAAGCCTGGGAGACGAGTTACTTATTTTCTGGAATTGCTACCGTAAACCTAAATGTATGGAATTTTACAAAATGCTGTAGCTAATATTCAGCAGTATAGTTCTGTTTTTTCCAATAATAAGCATTTACTTTTTAATAATAAATTTAAGTAGATACTGCAATATAATTAACTACGATTTCTTACCTTAGATCTCTAGAACTCACTCATCACTGAAAGCTAGGACTCTTTGGCCAACAACATTCCATTTTCCCTCCTGTGAGATCAAGCAGTCTGTGTTTTTCTGTGTTTGACTTAGATTGACTTAGTATGCTGTGGACTCATCTACCTTGTCTTAAATGGCAACATTTCCTTCTTTGGACAGGCAGAGCAATACCCTGTAATGTATGAAATACGGTGATGCATCTCTCATTAATGTTTATAAAACCTCACATTTTCTTAAGTCACTTATCCCTTCATGGATACTTCAGTTACTTCCCCAGCTTGGCTATTGTGAATAAAGCTCCAATGAATATTGAAGTATTGATATTTCTTTAAGAAAATAATTTTGTTCCTTGAATATATCCAGAAACAATATTACTGGGTCACATGGTGGTTCTATTTTGAATTATTTGAGGAACCACAACGCTTTTGCTAAGGGCTATAACTATTTACATTACACAGTACAATGGTGAGAGAATTTACTCCATGAAAACTGACAAACTGACTTTTCCCTTTGTTGCAAAACATAGTTTAGGTTAATTGAGGTTGGGGGATCCACCCACTGTGCATGGTGCCATTCCACAGGCCGGGGTCCCAGACTGAATCAAACGGAGAAAGCGAGCTGAGCACAAGTTCATCCCTCTCTGCTTCCTGACTGTGGCTGCAACATGACCAGCTGCTTCAAGCTCCTGCCGCCAGGATGGACTGTGCCCTTGACCTGTGAGCCCATCAATAAACCCTTCCTTCCTTAAGTTGTTTTTGTCAGGATATTTTGTTACAGCTAAAGCAATATCTCATGAATGAAAGATGCTAACAATGGGGACAACTATGGATCGTGAAAGGCAGAGAAAATATGGCAGCAAGGCACTTTATACTCACCTTTCCTGTAAGCTTGATATTGCTCAAGCAAAATTAGAGTCTATTAATTAAAGAACGTGGCAACATGACATCACAGTGCATCTGTAATAATGGTTTATTGAACTACCAGGGTGTACATATAAATCAACTATATTTTTCCACAGTATTGCCTTGTCTGACTTCCCTCCCTCCCTCCCTCCCTCCCTTCCTCCTTCTTTCCTTCCCTCCTTCTTTCTTTCCTTCCTTCCTTCTTCCTCTCTTTCTTTTTCTTTCAGATAAGATCCTTCTTTGTAGCCCAGGTTAGCCTTGAACTTGTGATCATGTCCCTCCAGCCTCTCAGTGACTTACAGGCTCATGCCAGCACACCTGGGTGCCTGACCTCTGTTTCCTTCCCTTGTTGATATCATTGGTAGAAGCTTCCCTAGATCTCTCAAATATAAAGAAACGTCTCTTGAACTGTTAAAAAAATCAAAATCATTGAACCATTTAAGGAAACATCAGCCTCTGACCTGAGGTTGGGTTTGTCTCAGGCTGGGAGGCCCCAAAAGGAAGGAGAAGCACAGGGTGGGTTTCACTATTTCGCTTTCTTTCCTTTCCCCTCTTCTTTCTCCACTCAGAATTCTGCTTCGAGTCCTCTGAAGCTGGAGGAATAAGTGGAAGGTAAGGGGTGCAGTGACATTTGGATTTTGGTGTCCCCAGGAAGGGCAGCTGTCTCAATTTGTCCTCTGTGCCCAATTTGTCTCTGGGCTCAGATGAGTGCCTCCACGTGTGGCCACTTATTTTTCCCTAAGTTATAGAGGCTGAGGATAGTTCAGTTGGTAGAGTAAAGAGTGAAGCAGCGACCATCACCAATGTCTGGGACTGTGGAGTCCCTCATATCAGGCTCCTCACATACAGCACTGCTCAGTGCCTTTGGTCTGAGGACGCTGCGTCTGGCTCTAGGTGACACGTGTACCTGGGCTGGCCTTCTCTCCCTGTCCCAAGTCCCTTCAGCCTGTACACGCGTCTGAGGTTACTTTTACATGTTTTCGTGGTCTCAGGGGGTGCACCTCTTATAAGCAGCTGGGACAAAGCTGAGATGTTCTGCAGGCTCCAAAAATCCTTCTCTCCAGGCTCTGCCTGCCAATCCCCAGGCCTGTCCTGCATCCTCCACCGGGTGTGTGGGTCAAGCCTACCAAATTCCATATCCACGTCTCTTTAGAATGAGAGGCCACTGACACCTTTGCTTTCACAGTTCTAGACCTCAGCCGAGGTCTAGACATAGAGCTGAGCAACAGGAAGGAAGTCTGACATTCAGAAGCTGGCTTGGCATTCGCATTTCGGCCACGTTATTCCCTGCTGAACACACACAGCCGCACAGAACATCAACCTCAGAATGGCCTGTTACAGTCATGACAGAACAGGCCAAGCAAAACCACTCCTTAGTTGTGCCCAACACAGAGTGAAAGCAAATCCACACTTCACAGGCAATGCTAAAGCCCTGTCCGACGTAGCCAGAAGAAATCATGGTCACTTCCTTAACAGCTCGGGTGGGCGGAGTCTGGGACATCCAAGAGCTAAGCAAAAAGGAGATTGAAGCAATTCACCCTTAATCTACACAGGGACACAGTGCCCCACCCCTCTCTCACATACACACACACGCACATGTAAAAATAAATAAGTACATAATAAATAAAACAGGTCTTGATACATAGCTCATAGTAGGCTTGAACTTGCAAAATAGCCCAGGCTGCCCTCAGATCCATTCTCCCTCTGCCTCAGCTTTCCAAATGCTAGGATGATGACAGACACATGACACTATGCCAGCCACCCCAATTTCTGAAAAATGTTCAAGTTCAGATGAAATTCCTCAGAATCTCCCCCAAATCATACACAAAAGTTAAAAGTGCACAATGTTCTTTCTGAAGCTCCTGTACCGAGATGCCATGTGGATTCTTCACTCCATGTTTTCTCTCAGCAAACGCTAAAACAAACATGTATTGACAGAACCTCAGCAGATGTTGCATGCTAACCTCTCAGCGCACAGTTTTGCCTCTTGGTATTCTTCCAGAACTCTTTTGTTCTACACAGATAATGTTTCCTTCTTCATTTGCAGCTTTACTGAGGTATGATTTGCATATGAGCCCTGCATATCTTGAGAACTTTGATAAGTTTTGATAAGTCCTGCCCCATCCCAGGCAAACATTCATCTGCTTTCTGTCACAGTACATTGTATGTGTGCGTGGGAGTGTGTGTCTGTCTGTGTGTCTGTGTTTCTCTGTGTGTGTATGTGTGCACTCTCTCCAGAGAGAGGACTGGAGACATGAGCAATCAAATTGTAATAATCAAACGTAATGCTTAGAGTTTAGTTTCTGAATTCTCTTTTCCACTAAAAGGAACTGGGTTCTCTTTCTATCTTTCCCTTCCTCCTTCCTTCCTTTCCTCCCTCCTTCCCTTTTTCTTTCCTTCCCTCCTTTCCTCCCTCTCTCCCTCTCTCCTCTCTTCTTTTCTCCCTCCTTCCTCCCTTCTCCCTCCTTCCCTCTTCCCTCTTTCTCTTCTTTCCCTTCTTCTTTTTCTCCCTTCTCTCCTCCCTTCCTCTTCCCTTCCTCTTCCCTCTTTCCTTCCCTCTCTCCCTCCTCCCCTCCTTCCTTCTTTCTATTGAAATGGGTGTTTCCATGACTGTGACTGGTAAAAATCTAAGAGGAGTCTGGATTGTATTGGAAAGTCAGAAAGTAGTCAAAGAAAGATGGAGACATGGCAGAAAGACATAGGAGACAGCTCAAAGGGACTCCCAGAGACCAAGTCTGTCATAATTTCCTAACAAAAATGAGTCATGTTAGTAATGGACTCTAACCCACTTAATAAAATAGAAGCAGTACTGGTATAAATATAAGTGAATAAATAAATGAAGAAAGAGAAAGTTTCTCCTACTGAGACATGTAGAAGTAATGATGGGATTGGAAAATCACCATTTGGCAGCTAGTATAACGTTTAATTCATTCAGGAAATGATGTCAAGGATATTAGGATGCGTGAATGAAAGTTCAACAGGGTTTAGCTTATTGTGTTAGTCTCTGCAAAGAGAAAAAGAGCAACATTTTAGCGGGGACCTTGGCAAGACAAGTCTTTAATCATGGATCCAAATTCATACTAGCTGACATTAGGCAGATTGTTGGGACGTCTCCGAGAGGATGCAACACGAATGCATATGTGGCAGCCTTGCCCCTAAAATATCTGAATGAAAACTATTATCTCTCTCCCTCTCTCTCTCTTCCCTTCCCCCTCTGATGTATGTGTGGATGGGTACACGAGCGTTCTTGGGTGCATGTGCACATAAGTGCAGGTCCATGTAGAACCCTCCGGGTGATGTTGGGAATCATCCTTGATCACTCTTCCACCGGTGTAAACCCAGAGTACATCATTAGGCTAATCTGACCAGTCACTTGCTTTGGGGATTTCAAGGCTCCATCTTCTAGGAATGGAATTATAGGAGGGCTGTCATGCCCACCAGGAATTTTTTTTCAAAACACGAGATCTGGGGATCTGTACCTGATTCCTTTGTTTACAAGACAAATGCCGAAACACATCTCTAGCCCCGCACCTGAATTTGCTCACAAGGAGCAGCCTGTAGAAAAACTGTCACACAGTCTTCGAGTGTGCCACAGTCATGAAAATCAAGGACAGAGGGAGAAAATGCTCCAGGTTGTGTCAAGAGACACAGCAACCACATGTGGCATCACTCGCATGGTGACACAGTCTGGATGGTTTCAATAATTAGGCGACAGAACTGTGTAGAAGTTCATTTCATGACTTTTATACCGTATCATTATCATGTCACAGAACATCCTTGTTCACAGAAAATCTACAGTAATAGACCTGGGAATGGAACTCATCAAGCATGTGGCTCAGTCCCCTTTGGTCTTAGTCCTGCAGACTTTCCTAGCTTGAGGAAGCTTCTTCTTCCATTCTGCATGGAAATTCCTGCGATAGCCCCCTCCCCTCCTGCAGAAAGCTTGGGCTCTGGCGGGAATGCCGAAAAACAGGTGGGAATCGGCAGAGCGTTGGGGGGGCTGAACTTTGCTCTGCGCCTGGGACTTTCCCTTCTTTAGCCGAAGTGTTGAAAGCAGGAAACTTATTAATGAAAACTACACCATATCAACTGGAGCATTAATATTAATATCTTGTGAGCAGGATGGAGAGGTGCAGGAATTCCCCACAAGCCATAGGGCGCCGTCCTCAGAAGGATGACACTGGGAAGCCATTGTCCACGCAGGACAGCACTCCTGTGGATTTCTAAGACTGAGTTGTTCTGTTCTGTCTTTATGCATTCTTTCATTGTAGTGAAAAGATCACGTTGATCAAATGTGATAATAAGCTATACTGTCTGTACCCTGACAGTCTTCTTGCAGTAGGAGGGAGGAAGGAGCTTTTCCCCTGGTTTTTGTGATTACTCAGAGCTCCTGCCTGAAACTCAGGTGACACTATTATCCCTAGTCTTTTCATCTCATTTATTTTTATTATGAAGATTAAGGGGATTTACATGAACTGATCACAGCTATGTATCCTTCTGTCCATACTTCCCTTACCCTTTCCCAGTCCCTCCCAGTCCCTTTTCTACTCTCAGGTCAACTTCTATGTGGTCTTTTCTTCAAATATGAGAAAGAACAGACAATACTCCTCTTTTTGTGTTTTGTTTATTTTGACCATGTTGCTCACGTTGCTGAAAATGACCAGGTTTGGTTCTTCATGAATGAATGGTATTCATGTCTTTTCCCAAGAACTTTAAAACAGACTATTGATTTCATGCCAGAAAACCAATAAAAGTAAAAATGTATGTTTTTCTATTTGCAATACGAAGTTTATTAGATAGATAGGTGTGTGTGTGTGTGTGTGTGTGTGTGTGTGTGTGTGAAGACATTTGAGTGTGTGCCCGTGGAAGCCCAGGATGACACTGGGAATCATTCTGAATTGGTTCATCTCCCTATTTCTTTGCTCTGGGGTTTCCCAGACTCCACCTTCCAGAGTTGGAATTTCAGGCCACTGCTATTTCCACCCGCCATTTTTATGTGGGATCTGGGGGGTCTGAACTTTGGTCCTTTTTCTTGCAAGTCATCTTACCAGCCAATTATAGATTTCATTTTTTTTTTACCTGAAGGGACATCCAGACACCATCTCTGCCAATCTCTTATATATCATGACCATGCCTGACTCACACAGATTTCTCAGAGTTGACAATTGCTGTTGAGCCTCTTCGTTCTGAGGTTGGGGCAGGTGGTGACCTCATTCTTGAAGCTCAACCTCAGGCCATCATAAGTTGTTCCTCTACTGGTTGACCAATCCCTAGATTGGTTTTTTCTCTCAAAGCAACTGCATACATGTCCATTTCCCATCATGCTTTGTGTCTGCCTCCTCCCCACCTTCATCTACCCTCCTGCATGCTCCCCCAGAAGGCACCTTCCTCAAACCTTCTATAGCAATGAAATTCTGGCTCTTAAACCATGTTTTAGTTTCACTCATATTTCTGTTCACAATCAGGTAGACAGACAGTAGTACTACCTGGTCCTTCCAGAAATCCACTGGTTTTCTTAGTTGGCTGAAAATCCACTTGGAACATTGGTGCTGTGCCCAGATCCTGTATATGCTATTTTCCAAGACAATTCAGAGTGGTGTTCATCTCATTCCATCACACCATCATCTCCCGGTAGAACGATCCTTTTCCATGGCTTCCCTTACACAGAGACAAACTGTTTTCATTCCTGCCTTGAGAAAGCTTGCTCCAGGCAAACCTCTGTGAACTACGACAAATGCCAACTTAGCAAATCGCATGTCAAAATCCCTCTTGATGAGTAAAAGGGTGTTGGTGGTGGTGGTGGGGAACAGCTGGGGAGAGCCCAGTGCCTCCGGCTGGGGAAGAACCCTTTATTGGTGTGAGATAATCTGGAGTCAGGAGACATGAATGGGGGATTGTGTCTCTCTGGGCTGCAAACCCCTCTCTCCCCTCCTCTGCAGCCCCATCTCCCTGTAAAAAGTGTTTTGGGTTAATTGCTGGAAAACAACCGACACGTACATGGGGAAAGAAAGCTTTCATGACATAATGATCTTGGACACAGTCCCGCTAAGCTGGTGCCCTGTGGCTGTTTTTCCATCATGGTATTTCATAACCCGCGATCTCCTCTTTGGAGAAAGAGGGAAACTCAGGCATGGGGCCTGAGTGGGGGGATGTGGATGAGAGCAGGGTCTCTGCTCTGTTTCTGCACGCAAGTCACAGTATTGGTTCTGCCTGGATCTAAGAAATCTGTAGCTTGACCCTGCTGGCTTCGGCAGTTCTGGGCACTAGGAAAGTTGGTTCTGGATGGAATACAAGGAAAGTGTGTTACAGAAAACAGAATCTATACAGATTATTAGATAAACAGTAGCTCTGCAGGCTCCAGAGCAGAATGAAATCCAGCAGCAGGACTCTGTTCCCAATACAGTTAGTTTGGTTTTAGGCAAGAGGAAGAGATGTAAGATATACCAAGGTGTCCTCCATACATGCATGGTAACTCAAAGTGTGGGTCGCCTGTGTTCTGGGCCTAGCGGACCCCAATGATAGAGATTCTTCCAGGAAGAAGGAGACCATCCAGGCCAGTGGAAAAGTATGGTGGTCAGTGTGCAGAATGCAAGAGGCAGAAGACAGAGGCGGCCTCTGTCGGCCTAGAGGACAAACAATGGCTCATTGTGCTTCCCTCGTGCTTTCTACCTGACACAGCTCACTGCCTCACCCACAGAAGCCTGTGAGGTAAGCTGGGTGGATGCTAGGGATCTCGAGTTCACAGAAGAGGAATTCAAGGTCATCGGAGTTATGTGGTTTCCCAAAGCCACACAGCGAACAAGATGTGGAGACGGGCTGGATGTCAGCTCTCTTGCTCCTGGACCCAGTGGAACCACCAAGGCATGGATGTGCTGGTCCTTGTGTGTGCTAACATCCTGGCCCATGTTTTTGAGGTTGAAGCCATTTCCAGCAGAATCTTTGTGTATGGTGTGTGTGTGTGTGTGTGTGTGTGTGTGAAGATATGGGTGTGTGTGTGTGAGTGTATAAAAGGGCACTTGAGTGTGTGTGCCTGTGGAAGTATAAGGGCAATACCGGGAATTATTCTGGATTGCTCTACTTCTGGATTGCTTGGCCCTGGGGTTTCCCAGGCTCTGAGGCTGGAAGTACAGGCTGCTGCCATTTTCACCTTGTGTTTTATGTGGGATCTTGGGGATCTGAACTCAGGTTCTTTTCTTGCGGGGCAAAGGCTTCAACCACTGAGCCATCTCTCCAGCCCTCCTGCAGCGTGTTAACAGAGGCAAAATGAAGGTATAAAATACAGGGCTGGGAAAATGCTTTTGCCTTGCAAGAAAAAGGACCTGAATTTGGATTCTCAGATCCCATGTAAAAATGCAGAGGCATGTGGCAGCAGCCTGTACTCCTGACTCTGGAAGCCAGGGCCTGGAATCACCCAGAGCAAAGCAGTAGGAGGTGGAACAATCAGGATGATTCATGATGTCACCCTTGTGCCTCCACAGCCTCACACATTCAAGTGCCCTCTGGTACCCTCTCCCACCTCCCACCCCCCCACCCAAAAAAACCAGGGAGGTTCATGAGTTTTCAGAGCCCACCATGATATTTTGATTTCTATACAGCAACAGAACATTCCAGCGGTGCAAACATGTATTTACTCTTCAGCATCTTGACCCATACTATTCACCCTCAGGGATGCATATGTAAGTCCCTGTTGTGTCTTGTTCCTTAGATAGTGTGTATCACCTAGCTACTCTCATGGATGCAGATTCTCAAGTGCAAGGCCACACCTTGTCCTTTGCCTTCCTGGGCATGCTCCTTGTCTTTGCTTTAGAATGATGAGAGTGTTTGTGTATGACATAAAGACTACTTTAAAATGATCTTTGAATGCTTGGAAGCTCTGTATGTACTTACTTGAAATGGCAGTGGCCAATGGAAATCTGTGATGGAAGTTTGGATGGGATTTGTTGGAAAAGGTTCCAGTGCATGTTGGAGCAACCAATTAGACTGTAGCAGCCCATTAATGTTGGTGACTTAATTGGGTATGAGCAACTGTTTTTAGGTTATGGGCAGAGTTAGACTCTGCAGATGGGGTGGAACGGTTGTATGGCATCTGAAATGGTCTTGCAGCATTTTGAAATTGTTCATTTCACTTTTTATACATTTGGATTGATGATGCTGTGCTGTATCCTATCATTCAGGGATTGAAGGGAACCCACCATGGCAGAGTGAGGCACTGAGGTTGATGGAAATAGACTCTGGACAGGCTGGATCAGTGAGAATTTGAAAGGAGCATGCTATGATCAAGATGTTAGAATTTTCTCCTTCATCTTTTTCCTTTCCTTTGTCTTCAGCGCTGCGAATGCCATGAAGCATCTGCAGCATTTTCTCCTCTAATGATTTCTAAGGTGATCCTCAGCCTGTGGACTGACTGCACAAGAAGGAACTGGTAGATCATTGTAAGCACAGCTTCCTAAGTGCCTGGAGATCCTGGGGGCTCCACAGTCCCCAGGACACTGGTGGTTCTAAGGCTTACTCAGGGGGCCTTTGACTATCTGTGGACACACCCACGGAGGGTCTGGGGACCTTTGGAGGATGGTGATGAAGCAGAGAAGAGGTGCTAGCATTGCTTCTTCTCGCTGCTGATCAGGGACGGGTTGCTGGGCCCAACACTCAGTCTCTTACTGAGTCTCCCAAGCACTTACATTTTTCATATCTCTGAAACTCACGGGGCTCCCCCAAAGAAGCACAATTCTCCTAGATAGCCATTTAGGCCCCAAGTCACTGTGCTGCATATTGAATCCATGAATTTACACTGATACCCCCAACACCAATTTAACGGCACCTGACTCACTCTTTTTTCTCTTCTTTATTTTAATAGGATATTAAATGAGCAGTAAGATATTCACCCAAGTCTTATTAAAAGGATCGAAGCATGTTAACCACATTGGATACAGAGCATGCAGGACTCAATGGATAGGCCACAGTATCAGTATTATGGTATCACCATGAGGTGACATTTATTCTTTCCAGGTTTAAGAATAGATAACAGATTGGACTGAGGAAAGGAACAAAAGTAGCTTTCATCGTTACAGGAACCTGAATGATATTGCAGCATGTATAAGTCCTCTCTTCTAGTTGTTTGAGATCTCCAGTTCATTGCTGTCCCTCTACCAGGTACTTCCTCCCTCCTGTGTAACTTAGTAAGCACTGACAAACCTCTGTTGCTTCTCCTTCCTACTCTGTGGAGCCTCTGGTAAGAGTCATTCTGCAAGAATTCATGACCATCTCACACCAGCCAGATTGGCTGTTATCGAAAAGATAAGTGATAGCAACAATGATATGCAAGATATTCCACACAAGTTAGGGCCGAAGCAATCATAATTGGACTTTGCATGCCCCACGTAATGTCCAACACACTCTTGACCCCACAAAGTCTAGCATTTGCTAAAGGCACCAAGATCCTTGGAGGCAAGGGATTGACAGCCACAGTAGTGTTCCTATGCTTAAGGGGAACACAGGAAAGGGTTCAGGGAAATGCCACTGGGTCCTTGTATGTCATTGGAGAAGAGGGTCCAGAGGAGAGTCTGAAATGTACATTAAAGGATTCTCCGGGGATTGGGGAGGGAGGCACTGGGGGATGGGGGTGAGGGGTGAGGGGAGGGAGAGCAGGGGGGTCAGGGGGAGGAGAAGGGAGGGAGGGAAGTGGTGTACCTACTAAGTTTGTATGAGCAGAAATAATAAAAATGTTTAAAAATTAAAAAAGATAAGTGATAGCAAGTGCTGGCAGGAATATGGGGAAAAAAGAACTCCTTGAATATTGTTGGTGGCCTTGCAAATGAGGAGAGCCATTCTGGGAAGCAGCATGGTTAATTTTAAAAAAAATTAAACCTTATGATCTAGAAAGTCTGCTACTGTGCATACGACACAGGAAGCAGAGATATCGGCATGGCAGGTGTACTGTTCACAATTGCCAGAATGAGCAATCAAGAAGTCCACCAGCCAATGAATGGGTAAAGAAAAGGTGATCTAGCACAGGGCGAGATGCTATTTAGTCAAAAGTGCCGCCACCCTCCCTGAATGCAGGCAGCCTCTCCACCTTTGTGTCAAATACCCTCTCTTTCTGTCAGTCCCCAGGATCCTGTACTGGTCCTGCCCTGAATGAATGCTGTCTCTGGGCAGCCTGGATCCTGCTATCTCATGGCAGGGTGGGGTGGGGAGGGGGTGGGGGAGTCCCTATGGGGATGCCTGCTTGGACGTTACACTCCTGTGACAGGCATCACCCTGCTTGGATGCTTTTCCCCTGTCTGGGCTCTGACTTTTCATTCTGGGCATTGCACCCAACTCAGACATAGACGCTCATCTAACGCATGCAAAGATGAATGATTCAGGAGATGAGAGACTAAGAAGAGAGGGAAGAAGAGGAAGGGATGGCCATAGCTGCTGAGGACAGAGACTGGATATCCCCTTCAGAGAATCCTTGCTTCTTCCATAGAGAAAGTCCCTCGGAGCGTAGAGAACAGAGGCAGCACACGCCATTCATGATGCGTAACTTCTGGATCCATTTAGAGTCTAGCAGTGACACCTTCAGTTCTGGAACTCTCTCAAGTGCCTCAGTTTACCTTGCTTATCCAATCTGAATATGACTGTGTCAACCTCACAAATCGTATGAGGATTAACTGAGATGAGAGTCTGAGGAAGTGCCATGGAAATGTTGTTACCAAGGAGGCCCCCCACCAAGCAGAAGGACCAGGGGTCTGGAGTCAGATAAAGCCACAGCACCATGTAGCTGGGAAAGCCCAAACTATTCTCACCTAGAAAGCAAGGAGTTGGGTAACATCCTCTCTCTGACAGAGTGGTACTGTATCATGACACTTGAAGAAAAAGAAGGAGGAGGAGGAGGAGGATGAGGAGGAGAAAGGAAGGAGGAGGAGAAGGAGGAGGAGAAGGAGGAGGAGGAAGGAAGGAGAAGGAGGAGGAGGAGAAGGAGAAGAAAGAAGAAGAAGAAAAGGAGAAGAGGAAAGAAGAAGAGGAAAAGGAAGAGGAGGAAGAAGGAGGAGGAAGAAGGAGGAGGAGGAGGAGGAGGAGGAGGAGGAGGAGGAGAAGAAGGAGGAGAAGAAGAAAGAAGGAGAAGAAGAAGAAGGAGAAGAAGAAGAAGAAGAAGAAGAAGAGG
Source organism: Typhlomys cinereus (assembly GCA_023101885.1). Taxonomy (NCBI): domain Eukaryota; kingdom Metazoa; phylum Chordata; class Mammalia; order Rodentia; family Platacanthomyidae; genus Typhlomys; species Typhlomys cinereus. Next base: position 3,242,614 of record JALPQD010000110.1, on the reverse strand, counting down.
AGGATGAGGAAGAAGAAAGAAGTCAAGGAACCGGAATTCAGGCTTAACTGTAAATTGGACATGGGTGTCTGCAGATGGCTCCCAGAGCTAGAAGGCGACGCAGATGGGCAGATGGCAGATGCCTGTGTTTGCTCAGTGCCCTTGAGTTTGCAGTCATCTTCGGTGCTCATTGTCGCGTGTGATCCCCTCAGCAGCTTTGTGGGGAGACTTCCTTCCAGAGGAGACCTGGAGGGCAGAGGAAGTCAAGTGGCGCAATACTCAGAAGCGGGAAAGGCAGCGGGTAGGGGGCTCAGACGTGCCCTCCACTGTGCCTGACCTTCGGGTCTGTAACAGCCCAGCTTTCCTGAGCCAACACAAGTCCAGGGGCTGCCCGGAGCTGACACGTCCGTCCCTGCTGAGCTGTTCCCCGATTGCTCCACTGGACAGTCCTCTGTACCCCTTCTCCAAGACTGTAGCCATCGGAGCGGGAATGTTTACTAATGCACATGCAGGAGGACTGCCCACGGCTTCACCTCTAATATCAGGAAACAGTGGGGACAACCTAGCTATCAATGGAGCCTTATCACTGAGGAATTGGGGTAGTCAATTTGGCTGGCTTAATCTTGGAGAACTTTCTGGAGGAGGTGGTATAACTGGCTTGTGATAAGGCTGGAGGAATGAAGACACCTGCAGGAGTGGGGTACCCCCTTCCTTCATGATCCTTCCTGTCTCACTGCCTATGGATCTGATAGCATTCCCCCCTCCTTCCCCCCACACCTTAAATTTATGCAAAGCCAGAAAGAGACCCCAGGGCATTTGCTTTTTCTACTTACAGACCAGGAGAGAGACATTCCCCCTATCATTAATCTCGCTCTGTCTCTTTTACCAAGTCAGAATTTCAACCCACGAGGAGGTGTGGAAGAAAACTGTCCAAGCGATCTGAAGAAAGAGGCCGTGTTTGTGTGAAGCTCCACAGAGGAGCCTGACACACAGCTGTATGCTCCCATTCATGCCCTGAACCCAGAGGCTGGGCTGACAGCTCCTTCTCACTGACACACACCAACCCGCCTCAGGAGGGGCACGTCGCAGCAGGTTGGTGGACTGGGGCCAGATGCCTTCAGGTTACCAGGCAATGGATGATGGAAGACCAATTAATTTTTTTACAGTGAGAAAATAGCTAAAAGATTAACAAGCATTAATTATTTATTGAACTGCTGCCTGTGCAAAAAAAAAAAAAAAAAAAAGAGAGAGAGAGAAGGAAAAATTGCTCTGTATGGAGGAATTAATCTCTCCCGTAATCTCCGCTCTGGGCTGCTATCTGCCTGAGCGTGGAGGTCATGTCCATCATCTCCAGGCAAAGGGGTGAGATCATTGGACCAACCTGGAATAACTTTCCAGTCTCGTTCGGAGCCGTCAACAAGCTAGTGAGCAATCTACAGGCTTGCATGGCTCCACAGCTTGACCTCTGTCCCCGACCTACAGCTCCGGAGAAGCCAGTTCAGACAAATGACTGTGAATCCCAGGGGAGGCCAGGCAGCCGGTAAAGCCTGGGCACGTAAGTGGGCTCAAAGCAGCAAGGAGGGGCGGGACCTGCCAGCCAGAGCCTGTCTTAGGATAGGCTGTGAAGGACACATTCAGTCATCCATGCACTCACTCATTCATACATTCACCCACCGACTCACTCACTCAAGTACTGACTGCCCTGCCTTCTGGGCTGCTGACAGCATTGCTTGACATCAGTCCACCTTTCTCACATTAGGTTTTGTTAGACAGAGTCACCAAGACATGCACAGCCTAACTCGTGTATTCAGCTGGCACTTCATCCTTCTCGGACACACGGCTGAGTGAAGATCCTCAGAGAGGGGACAGCAGGACCATCTATTGTCTCTTGACTCCATCGCCCCATCTCTCTCCCCCACCTTCCACTTTGGGCATTAAGTTGTATCCTCTAAGACCCTCTCCAATCAGCTTTTCCTTACCCCAGTCCCCTGCCACGGCCTTGTGGAGACCCCTTTTTGTCTCTTGTCCCTGTGGCCTGCAGGGTCCCCACAGCCTTCTGCAGACCCACCCCCCCAGCATCTGACCTATCTCCGCAATGCTATCAAAGAAACTCTTTTGGGAAAACAGCTTCAGGAATCATGTACTGCACTCTAAAACTTGTCCTTCATCCTTATATCTAGTTCTTGGTTGATACTCCAAACCTGTCAGTCCTGAGCCTTTCGGTCCTACCCCCCTTGCCTTGCTAGCTCCTACTCTGGCTCTGGCCATGTCAACCCTGCTAGTCCCTGACAGGCGATACCCGCAACTCTGCTTTTCCAAATTGCGGGAGTTGTGTGTCTTTTCATATGTGGGTCCCTCTGCTTGAGCCAGAGTCACCTCCCTGGAGAAGACCTCACTGTTTTGAATTTATTATTTTATCTCTTCAATTGGAGGTTGAACTCTACACAGAAAGAGACCAATGGTATTTCATTTGGCTTTGGGCCCCCAGCTCCTAACACAGGGCCTGGCATCCGTTCATTAGCTCCTCCACTCCTCCTTTCTGGTTGGTTATTTCTCCAAGTTCGGCCCGTGTTAACAACCAGGGAAAATACCACAGTGACCTGCCCCGGGGCCTCCTGGGGGTTACAGAGTCAGGAGTACATGGGGATTCAAGAGGGTGCGATGGGAGCCAGGATCGCAGGGATCGTGGGAACCATAGGAAGGCACAGGCAGGGTGGGACCTGGCACTGCCCCTGAACACCTGTGGAGCTGTGATCCAGGCACGCTGACAACCTTACACACCCGGGCGAGGAGAGGAAGCCAGGCCGCAAGCCAGGCTGTGGGTTCCCTGGCGTTTCTTGAGGCAGGAGAGTATAAGTGCAATGAATTCTAGGGATTCGGACTCTAGGTTGATCACCTGTCTTGAGCTCAGATCCTAATGGACAGGGGAGCCAGGCTTTCCCAGTAACCGTATGATTACACTGGGGTCAGGTGCTAGGATAGCTAGTGAACAGGAAGGTCCCAACTTAGCCCAAAGAATAGAACAGCCTTCCTAAGAGACCCTTGCTTTGGGGAGTACAGGCAGCTGCCTGGTACCAGGTGCCAGCAGCCGTCCTGCAAACTATCCTTTTGACCACAAGAGGGCGTGGTTGACGCCTGCAGCACTTCCCCAGTCCACAAACCTCTCCCAGTGAGGTTGCTTTGTGGGCACAGAGCTGGGCACTCCACAGACAGAAGAGAGGAGGGCGCTCTCTCGCAGGTTGGTGTCCAGTCAGTGGAGAATTTATTTGGGTTCCAAACCCAGGATTGCCGAACGGATGGGGCTGAGCGGTGTGTGAAGCTCCATTGCTTTGTTCCCACAGGACCGTCAGGGAGTCTTTTTTCTCTTTTAAGTCTTTATTAGTAGTCTTAAAGAAATTGTTATCAGCATATATTCATTTTACAGGCCAAACCCTTTCTCCAAGCCCTCTTTGCAATTCACCCACTGCATCTGAGACTTTTGAAAAATCTCTCTGGAGCACAGATCCTATGAACCTAGAAAGGAAGATCCTCTTCTTCAAGGGATGCTGCTTTGCAGACCGGAGTGCTTCTTTGCGCATGCTGGTGTATCACGGAACGAGGAGGGGAAACTTGCACCGGATAGTTCTGTACTGGAAGTCTTGGCTGAGGTCGACAGCACTCAGTGCCAGGTGCCTTGCGTCTCTGTTTGGTGTCCTTTCCAAGACTAGGTGGGAAGGAATCACCAGTCACTGGCATTATAACAGCAATGCTGGTAGACAGCCGCATCAGGGTCCCAATGAACTGTGTCCACTAAGGAAGAAGAGCAGTCAGAGCTGAGGATCTGAAGACAGGCTAGACAATCTTCTCGCTTGGGCGTGTGTGTGTGTGTGCTTTCTAATGTATTCCTTCTTTGCATTTGACAAAAGATAGGCATGTTTTTGTTTTCAATGATTTTACGTAATTTTAGTGTTTCATACATGGTTATAATAAATTCACCATATGTTCATACCCTAATCCCCAATCCCATACTCCTCTTTCCATTAAAGCCTCCCTCCCCTGCCAGACTCATGCATATTTTCAAGTCTTTTTGCACGTGCGGCCCCCTGGGTTTCACCTGGTTTGTCTTTGATGGCATATAGGCTAGGCATATTTTATATGGCTTCTCTTGTCGCAGCTATCGCTGTGAGATGTGTCTCGGTTTTGCAAAGATGGTTCCCTGTCCTGCAAGACTTGAATGCGAGATTCTCTTCCTCAGCTGTGGAGGGTTGTAGGAACGTCTTGTATCGCATCCGTCTGAGCTGTGATGTCAGTACTTGGCAGGGGCTGGCTCTCCACTGGGTTGCAGTGTATTTCCAAGACCCCCTCCCCCAAGCAGGGCAAGGGAGGGGATGCTGCGCTCAACTCCCACTGTGGAGGTCTGAGGGACAGGCTCTGCAGTTGCTGCCTGGTACCAGGTGCCAGCTGCCAGGCTGAGGGCTGTAAGGTCTTCTATAGAGTCTGAGACCTTGTACCGCGAGAGTGCTAGTGGTGTCAGGTCTTAGTTCCTTCCTGTCCCTCCACGGGGCTCTGTTTCTCTCACTGGCTGTTACATATCGCTGCAAGGTAAGATTGTTTATGGGATTCAAGTAGAGCCACAGATCTCATATTATGTTAGCCATGTGGGTACAGACTAGGTATTTGGCCTCAGAGAGCTTCAATTCTCTCATCTGTGAAGTGGGAAAGCGAAGCGCTCTCCTCAAGATTGCTGTGAACCTGTAGAGAAGACTCCACTGGCGCCTCGTGGCTCACATGAGCTGAGTGGTCACAGGCCATGGTGCAGAGCACAGGACACAGGGCACAGGGCACAGGGCACAGTGTAGAGTGCAGAGCGCAGGGCGCAGCGCAGAGTGCAGGGCGCAGGGTGCAGTGCAGAGTGTAGGGCGCAGAGCGCAGGGCACAGGGCAGAGTGCAGAGCGCAGAGCGTAGGGCACAGTACAGAGCGCAGGGCGCAGGGAACAGAGCGCAGGGCACAGTACAGAGCGCAGGGCGCAGGGCACAGTACAGCGTGTAGAGCACAGGGCACAGTGCAGAGTGCAGGGCTCAGGGCGCAGTGCATAGTGTAGAGCATAGGGAACAGAGTGCAGGGCACAGTGCAGAGTGCAGGGGACAGTGCAGCGCTCAGAGCACAGTGCTCAGTGCTCAGTGGTGGCAAACGGCCTCCACAGGAACAGCTGCATCCGCACCTTACTCTTCTGCCACACCTGCTACTCTTAGCATTTCCTCAGCGCACACACATTCCTCCCTTCTTTTCCCTTTCATGAGTTTGTGTGCATGGGATGGATGTACATGCATGTATGTGGGTGGGTGCACGTGCCTGTGACTGTGTGTGCGTCTAGTGTCCTGAGGAGATGTCAGGACTCATCCTCAGTCACTCTTCCACTTTATTGTTTTTAGCCTAGGTCTCTAATCCCAGGACTATAGGCAAACTATCAGGCTTTTTTTTCTTTCATGTATGTGTGCATGGGGTGCACACACGTGTATGTTTCCATGTGGGTGAATGCATGTGAGTGAGTATATGCACATGAGTGAACTTGAGTGCGTGTGCCTTTGGGCAAAGGTGATATCAGGAATCATCCCTGACCACTCTTCTATCTTACTGCTTCGAGCCTGATCTAATTCAACAGGCCGACTCCCACACCCACCTGGTGTTTTTATGCGGGATCTGGGGATCTGAACTTGGGTTCTTTTGCTTGTGAGGCAGAGGCTTTAACCACTCCCCCACCTGGCATTTTTAATGTGGGATTTGGGGACTCAAACTCTGGTCTTTTGGCTTGTAGAGCTAACACTTTAAACACTGCTCCATCTCCACAGTTAATGCTCATGTCCATTCGAATAGGCATATTTAGGCACTGACCTGTCTTTGATCTTTCCAGTCTCTTAAAAAACTTGCCTGTGTCAATCCTTCAACTTGTCTGCTGTGCATACATTTATTAGTTCTTATAATAGATTTTTTTGACTGGTGTACAGGGAAACGGTGTAGTAGAAAGAATGTAAATTTTAATTTTTTGCTTTGTCCTTGATGCTGTTTCCCTGGGTCAGTCCTAGGTCTTTTATGGGCTTCATTTCCCCAAAATACCAAAAGGAGATGATGTCTGCATTACAGGGTTGTCAGGAGGATGAAGAAGGGTAATGGACGTAAAAACCAAACAAGGGCTCAGTGAGCTGAACTCCCTTATTCTCACCTGTAGCTGCCAATCAGATAAGTAATCGAATATCAAGTGGCAAAGGGATGATAGAAACTAACCGTATTGCCCAATAAAACAATCCAAGTCATTTTAATGGGATCCTGGGAAACACCACAAATCTTGACCCAATAAAAATTGCTGTATCAGTTTGACCTAGCCATCAAAGTCATCTCCAAAGGGAATGAAAAGGAGGTATTTCAATTTCTGCAAGCAGGCTACCCTGGGATTCAGTCACACATTCAGGGCAAGGAGAAGTTAATTGCCCAGTATGGTGCCAGTTGGATCCCACTAACTCTGATGCTGTAAAATACTGTGCCCCTTCATCTAACCAAGGCCTTGAAGAGAGATTTAGATTTTAGATGTCCCTTGCCTTGGGTAGTTGTGCCATTTGCTGTGCTGAGGCTCTGGATTTGATCCCAGCACTGCATAAAACCAGTGGTGGTGGCATATGTCTGTAATCTCAGCATTTGAGTGGCAGAGGCAGGAGGATCAGAGTTTAAGATCATCCTTGGTTCCATTAAACAAGTTCAAGGCCAATCTGAACCTTGTCAGACTCTGTCTAGAAGATGGTTCAATGGTTAAAGCCTTTGCCTTACAAGCTAAAGGACCTGAGTTCAGATCCCCAGATCCCACATAAAAATACCAGGTGAGTTTGGGTGGCCTGTCTGTAATCCTAGCCATGGAAGGCAAAGTCTGGGAATCCCAGGATCAAGCTGGCTGGCCAAAGTAGCCCTGATGGCATGTTCTGGGTTTAACTAGAGACCTAGGCTTACAACCATAAAATAAAAGAGAGCAATCAAGGATGATTCCTGATCTCACCCTTGGTCTTCCACAGGCATACACACTCATGCACAAACACACCCTACACATGCACACCCACCTATATGCAAACACGTACATTACGCAAGCACATAGGTACCCACACACTTATACATGCAAATGTGTGCACACACCCCATATACACATACATGAAAAAGAAAAGAAAATACAAAGAAGCTGACCCCCAGTTCCCAAAACAAAGGTCAAACACGCAAGCCTTCAACAGTCTGATTGTCTCTAGGGCTGCCAGCGTGGCCGAGACTCCCTGCCCTTTTGGAGTGAGGAAAGTGGCAGAGGCAGAAGAGCAGGAAATCAGCTAGTGCATCAGCAAGTAGGAATTGCTGAGAGAGAAGAAAAGGGGACCTCAGCTTACCAGAGGGCTGGGTGGGCTGTTGTGTTAATGAAATACTCAGAGAGACTCTTGTTAAAAAAGACATTTAGCCAAGACTTGAAGCTGGGGATGCTGAGATCTGGGACAAAAGGTAGAAGTTATTACAGTGGTGGGAGCCATGTGAGAGGGAGAAACCACACCCCAAGAACCGCTCTTTTAATAACAATCCTCTCACGAAAACTAATTCCTTCTGAGCGCAGGTGCCCCCTCTCCCGCCCCACTTCCTAAAGGCTTCACTTCTTTTTTTAAAAAAAAAATATTTATTTTTCTAGTTTTACAAGCACATTGAGTACTTATTCCTGCTTCCCTCCATCTTCCCCCATCCCATCTCCCCTCTTCCCTTCATCAATCCACGCCACTCCCTCCCACCCTTCTGCCTGGCTGCTTCTATGGACCCCAGGGTTCCCTCTGGCTTAGCTGCTCTTGTGGGGGTTCAGGCCTCTGTGGCACATCAAGTTGCCCCTCCTCAGGCTACCCCACAATAAGGGCATTTCCCTTCACTCATCCAGCTTTAATCCCTAAGAACATTGTGTGTTCTTATCTCTCTTGAGTTCCTCAATAGTCTATGGGGGCATGTTAGTATATCAGTCATTATGCAGGTCTGGTAAGGACAAGTCTCACTGCAGTGAATTCCCGGAAGCAGCATCCTTGCCTTAAATGAAATGTCTTGTCCAATGGTGGACCTTTCCATTTTTAGGTTTTTGCAATCTTATCGCCCTCTCTTCTGTGGGGTTCCTTAAGCCTTAGGATGGAGAGAGATTAGGTTGGCCTGATTCTGGGTGAGCCTTGCTGGGTCACCAGTACTCTGCATTATAGCTGGCCATTGTTGTCCACTTCGCTGCTCTTCTACCCCTTAAGGAATAAATCTCATTCAAACCATAACAACGAGCCTACTGGGTCAGTGATATGTCAGGGACTCCTTGACAACCATGTGGTGAGGAGGTAGGTGGGGTAGGGGGGTAAGAAGAAAAGAAGGAAGGTCAGACAGATTCTTAGGCTACTGTAAGTACCTTATATTTTACTCTAGGAGTGAAGGGGGTCCACTTAGGAGTTTTCAGGAGGGACACGATATGCCAGGAGAACTTATTCCAGTCCTGGTTTTGCTGAGCATCAGCTGTAATGCTTTTGGGTCAATCAGGTCACTTCTCAGTGCTATTCTTGCCTGAAGAGTCAGATTAAATCACTGGCTTGGGTTACTTCTAAATCCTATGGCTTCGGATGGAGCCCCTGCAGACTGGCCATCAATTTCTCAGTCTCCCAGAGATAGTACCAGTGCCCCTGGTGAGTACTTCCCTATCCCCCCTACTCCTCCTGTCCTTGCCCTTTCTCAATAAGCCCCACATTCATGCACACGTCCCCAGAAATCAGGAGCCATTGGCACTGGGAGAGATGGTCACACCCATACGACTCCTTCCAAGGAAATCCATCCTGGCTAGGACTAAGGGTAGCATATTTTCCCATGGCGGGATGAGCCCTAGGCCAGCTCCCAACACCCCTCTCAGGCTGGCAGTATGAGGATCCGGAAAGGAAACAAGTGACAGGCCTGGACGGGTGTCCGTGGGAGGAAAGCAAGATGTGGCAGGCAGAGCCTTTCACCCGGTGGCGGGGCAGGATGTGGGCGCAGCATGAGGGGGGCCACGAAGGGGAGGCTCAGATCCAGAGCTGCACCCCTGTGCTCCAAGGGTGTCAGAGACAACCACTTCCAGCAAGGGAGCGGTGGCCTCGGATGCTCTTCTGACGAGGACTGTCTGCATGGAAGAGGGGTGCAAAAAGAACAGGGTTCCTTCTCTCCCGCCCAGCATGGACAAGTCATAGCTGCCTTCAGTTTGGGGCGCTGCCTACCTCCGACAATCCATTTCTACTCTTCCATCAGCCAGCTAGTGGGCCCCTAACTGTGTGATGTCTAGATTTCCTAGCACTACTTATTGACAAAAATGTCTTCTCCTCATTGAATGTCTGTGGAGCTCTTGCAGATTATTCGGGTGTGAGGGCTGCTGACTGGCTCTCTCTCCTGGGTGTACTCCACTGGCCTGCAAATCTGCCTTTACATCATGGTCACTTATGCTGGGGCTCTGCATTGAGGCTGAAAATCACAAAGTGTGATTTTGCGCTTTTTCTCAGACCGCTTTGGCTTTTCAAAATCCCTTAGGATTGCATATTAATGGGTTTGTTGTTTGTTTGTTTGTTTGTTTGTTATAGACAGGGGACCTTCTACATAACTCAGGTTGGTCTTGAACTATGAAGTTCAAAATGGCCCCACACTCATGAACTTCCTAACTTAGCCTCCTTAATGCATATATCACCACACCTGACTACATATGAATTTGTGATGAGTTTTTCTGTTTCTACAGAACAGTGATATCAGGATTTTTAAAATTTATTTTTCTACTTTTACAAGTATATTCATCCCAACTTCCTTCCCTCCCTTTTGCCCTCCATCTCCTCCTTTCCCTTCACCATTCTCTCCACTCACTCCCACCCTTCTGCCTGTGTGCTTCTATGAACCCCAGGGTTCACTCTGACCTGTCTACTCCTGTGGGTGCTCAGGCCTCCATGGCAGGCCACCCCACTGATAGGTGCATTTCCTTTCACTCATCCAGCTTTAGACCCAGGTTTACACTGTAAGTTCCCATTATATGGGCATAATAACATCTACCTACTTTGATGTACTGTTATCCTACCTGTAGGTTTATTGGCTGTCTTCCCTACTGATCTATTTCCTTCCCTTTTTTTAAGTTTCTTGTTTTAATTTGCAGTAACAGGAATGTGTACCATTCTAACAAGTGGGTCTTAAATCTATTGGTTGTCTCCTTGATACTCACACCACTATTACAGTGGTGGTCACCCATTGCCATTTATAGATTTCCTGCTGTTGATAGGGCTTGTGATTATTTCTCTCCACCAGTAGCTTTTACAGTATTCTTTGTTACTGTGCAAACTAGATATTAGGATTTTGATAGGAATCACACATTAACATTTCCATGGTATGAACACTGGATGTGTGAGTTAGACTTGTTGCTTGGATACAATGCCTGAAGGAACAACTCAAGAAAGGAATGACTGCTGTTTAGCCTTTGAGCTTAGAAATTTCAGTCCATTGTGGTGGGAAGGGCACAGCAAAGAAGCTCACTTCGGGCAACCAGGAAGGAGAAAGAAGGAGGGAGGAAGGAATGGAGGAAAGAAGCAGCGGGCAGTGTGTGTGTGTGTATGGGGGATGCCTGAACAAGCATGTTTTCTTCCTTACCCATTTTTATTCTGGTCCCCAGTCTATAGGGTGGGTGGGGATGCCCAAATTCTGGATAGGTCTTTCTTCCTTCCTCCTTACTTCTCTATCAACTCCCACACAGAAACACGCACAAATATGCTTTACTAATCTCCTGGGCACTTCTTAGATCAATTAATTTGGCAGTCATGATAAATCACCTCCTTGGATGTTCTCTACTTATTCATATCTTCTTCAACCATTCAGTCATGCTTTGTGTATCTGAGTATGAAGATATTTCCTTTCTTGGCTAAGTTTATTCCTAAGAATTTTAATCTTTTGTAAGTGGAATTGTTTTCCTAACCTCACTTCATTTGTAAGGTATTGATATTAAACTTATTTTGATTTTTTGACTTTTATTCGTGTGTGCTTGTTTTGCATGTGGATGGGTGTATGTGAGCATGTGTACAAGAGTGCACATGAGTGTGTGTGTGTGTGTGTGTGTGTGTGTGTGTGTGTGCCTGTGGAGGCCCAAGGGTAACTCTATCTCCTTATTGCTTTACTTTGGGGTTTCCTAGGCTCTGCCTTTACCATACCCATCCAGATTTTTTAATGCATGATCTGGGTATTGAAACTCAGATCTTTTTGCTTGTGAGGCAAAGATTTTAACCACTGAACATCTCTCTAGCACCTTTTTCAACTTTTATATACTGTGATGTTGCTGAATTTATTAACTCTCTTTGATTTATTTTGTTTTACTTGAATAGTTATGATTTTCTTCATATATGATGATATCAACTGTGAATAGGATAAATAAAAAAAGCATCTTTTCCTATTTTGTTTGTCTCATCTAATTGTCTGGCCAGAACTTCCAATACACTGTTGCACAGAAATGGCAAAAGCAGACATCTTCATCTTATTCCAGATCCTAGATAAAAGTTTCCAGACTTCTGCCATTGAATATCATGTTAGCTGAAGAGGTTTTAGATCCATGGCCTGTACTATGTTGACTGAGTTTTCTCTTCCCAGCTCGTCATGTGTGTTTTCTTCTTTCATAGTAAAAATTGGTTGGGTGCTGTCAAATACTTTGTCTTTACCACTCAAGATGACCACGTGCTTCTTTCCTTCCTCCTGGTAATGTGACGACTACATGAACTGGCTTCACTTTCACTCTGGAAAGAAGTGCTCCTTGGTCTCGATGTGCAATCCTAACATGCTGCTGAGTTTGATTTGGTAGTACATTTGTTCAGGATTTTTGCATCAGTGTTACAGAGGATCTTGGGGAGGGTTTTTGCAGCAGTTTTTGTTTGCATGGGATGTTGGTCTGCAGTCAATAGGCTGCATTAGCATTAGGCAATGATGGTCTCAGAATGAATTAGGAAGAATTCCCTTCAAGTTTGGGAAGAACTCATGCTATTTCTTTTTCTATTTCTATTTCTATTGCTGTACTTTTGTTTTCAGTTGTCTAAGTCATTTTCTAATATTCCTGTGATTCCTTCTTTGACCCATTGTTACTTCTTAATTGGTTTCAAATTTCTTCCCATTGTGATGAGACGGATGATTTGATGGCATCAGTGCTTTAAACACCTATCACTGCTTGTTTTACAGCTTAAATATAATCTACCTAGAAAGTGTTCTCTGTGTGCTTGAAAAAATGCATATCCTGATATCGTTGGGGGACTTGCTGAATGTTATCTGTTGGATTGACTAGTTTGGGTGTTAAGCCTTCTACACCACCATTTTACCGAATGCTAATTCTATTCATTACTGAAAATAGGGGTACAGAAATTTCAACTATTACAATAAAATTTATGTTTATACCTTCCATTATGTCACAAGTTTTGTACATCTGTATTTGTAATTGCTCTCTATTCTTGGTGCATTGACTTTTTCATGGGAACGTATTGCTTACATGTCATTACAGTTTTTGACTTAAAGTCTATTTTGTCTAGTCTACATATAAGTGGGGTTTTTTGTTTTTTTTATAGACTACTTTTTCCATTCTTTCGTTTTTAACTTATTTTGATCTTAAAATGGAAGTGACTGTCCTATAGACAGTAAATAAACAGTATATAAGTTGGATCATTTAAAGAGTCAGTTTTATCAAACTATGCCTTTAACACACATTTACCTAATGGCTCAAAAAGAACTTCCTTCTAATTTATCTGTTTTGTCCCTGTTTTTTAGTATTTAAGGTAAGTACATCATACTGAATCCCTTTTTTTCTGAATATTCTGAGTGATTACCTAGAGGATTATGATTAACATCTTAAATGTATCACAATCTAGTGAGAAACACCAACTTAGTTTTCAGTGCACATTGTCACCTGAGATCTCTGCCTTCCTGCTTTATATTGCTGATGTCATAGGTATATATTTGTTGTCTGAAGAGTTTAACTTTTGCTTTGTATGCATGCACATGTGCATGTGTGTGTGTATGTGTGTGTATCAGGCAGCACTATGTGTGCTTGTAAAGACCTAGAGACCCAAGGGTGACTTCAAGAATAACCCTGGATTACTTCTACCTCCTTTTTGCTTTGCTTTGGGGTTTTCCAAGCTCCACCTTCCAGGGCTGGAAGTCAGGCTACCACCATTTCTGTGCAATGTTTTTACATGGGCTCTGGGATCCAAACTCAGGTCCTTGTGTTTGCAGGGCAGAGGTTTAACCCTTGGGCCATCTCCCATCTCTCCAGCTTAACATGTTTAACTTTTAAATCACACAATAATAAAAGAGGAGTTTAAAAGTCGAGTCCACCTTCCGTAATTATTTGTGTAGTCTCCCTTATTGAGTATTCTGGTTTTCTGCATGTGATTCTGCTATAACCTGGTGTATGATCTGCCAGTAACAAATTCCCTTCATTATTGCTTCTCTAGGCCTTAATTTCTCCTTCATTCTTGATGGATGGTTTCCAGAGATCTTGAATTCATGGCTGAGAGTTGCTTGTTGTTGATGTTTGGTTTGAACAGTCTTTATCTTTCCAGCGCTCTGAGTTATTCTTTCTCACGCTCTCAAGATTCATTATTTGTCTTTGGACTAGTCATCTACAATGCATCTTGCCTGGATCTCTTTGGATTTGTCCTTCTTGCATCAATGAGCTTCTTGGTGGTGTGGATTTTCTTGCCTTTGTAGAACTTCAAGAGACTCTAGCCAGCATCTCTTCAGATGTCTTAAATACCCATTTCTTTAGTTCTTCTGAAACTCTCACGCACAAACTGACAAGTTTGATGGTCTAGCACAGATCCTTCAGATTTTGTCTTTTAAAAATATTTTATCTTTTTACTGCTTCAGATTCAATAGCTCCAATTGCCTTAATTTCACATGGATAATTCTTCTTTCTCTCTGCTCAGATCTGCCATGGACTTACTCCAGTGAATATTATTTCAGTTATTGTATTTTTCAGTCCTAGAATGCTTTTACTTTTTTGGTAATTATATCTCTTTCATCCTTATTTTTATCCATTGTTTTTCTGATATCCTTCAGCTGCCTGTTTAGTCCTTCCTTTACTTCAGTGGACATACAACACTAAATTTATTATCTTTGACGTAATTCTAGTGTTGGGACTTTCATAGAGATTGCTCTTGTCAAGTGACTTTTCCCTGTGACAGCCATCTGTTTCTGCTCCTCAGTCATTTTTGTTTATTCCATCTCTACATATTGTGTATTATAGTGTGATCACTTTAAAACTGATTCCTCCTGTGGACTTGCTCTTTATGGCTATAGTCATGTATTTAAAATATTTTATCTATTTATTTAGTGTGTGTGTGTGTGTGTGTGTGTGTGTGTGTGTACGTGTGTGTATCAGAGGGCACTGTGTGTTCCTGTGGAGGACCAAGAATGACTTCAGGAATCATCCTGGATTGCCTCCACCTCCTTCTTGATTTGCTCTGAGATTTCCCAGGCTCCACCCACCAGGGCTGGAAGTGCAGGCCTCAGTCTTTTCTGCCTGGCATTTTTACGTGGGACCTGGAATTGGAACTCAGGACCTTGTGCTTGTGAGGCAGAGTCTTACTTAATCCCTGAACCATCTCTCCAGCCCTATAGCCATGTATTTAGATAGAGAGTTTTGTTTGTCTGTCTTTTTTGTATGTGATCTCTGAACTTTCTGTCCCATCATCTCTGCAGTCAGTCCAAGTCCTGGCAGGTTTTCCTCAATCTCCAAGCCTCAACAGCCTCTCCTTCATCAACAACTATTCTGATTATATAGACACTGCCAAGATTATCTCTATACACTCATATGAAAGGAATTGATAAGTCAAGAATGTAAGTAGAAAAAAAAGGACATTGGATATAGATATCTACCTTAGTCTAATACTACTAGATTATGAATGCCTGTTTTTCCCAGGTACTTGCCAGCTTAAACATTGCTTTAGCCTTTCAATCTTTGAAAGTTTGAGAAATTAAAATTGTGTTCTTGTCTTCATGTTGCTACTGGTTTACTAGTAAATTTGATCATGTTTGTCTATGTACAGAATTCCTTTGACATTGTTAACTGTTATTCACAGCTCTGAGCAAGTTGGGGGTATCTTTTTCTCTCTTAGTTACTTGTGAGTAGATCAAAAGTTTTCCTGAGAGGATCAAAGTTTATTTAAGAGAAACATTTAAAAATCTTATAAAAAATTATTTGGTTAGCAGCATCAGGAAAGTTCACAGCATGGTGTTGGTTTAGACGAGAAAGTGTCTCGGAGTTTGTTCTAGGAAATTTAGCAATCGGCAGTAAGTACCAAGGAGCTCTCCAGCACCACAGCGTATCCTACAGGTGAGCTCAGTTCCGACACCAAGCAGCATTAGTGTAGACAACACAAGATAAAGACGTGAGGCTACAAGGCCGTCATGTGGCCTGACTGCAGACAGCAGTCACGAGTCCCAGGATGTCACCTATTCTTCTAAGTGACTAGCCATAAGTTGAGGTTCCCATGACACCCTCCTCAGGTTCTATAATTTGCTAAGATGGTTCACAAAGCTCAAGAACGCTTATAACTCCTACTGATTTAATAAAGGATATGATAAAAGATGCACATGAATATCAAATGGAGTGATACACAGGGCTAAGTCTGGAAAGACCTGAAACACAGGAGATTTTAGTCCTATGAGTGGGCATCGTCACCCCAGGTTGGCCAACTTAGAAGTTCTGTGAACCCTGTGCTTTGGGGTTGGTGCAGGTTTTATCATGCAGGAATGATCAGTTACTAACTTTATCTCCAGCCCCTCTATCCATAGCCAAGGTCCCACACTTCTAATCCAATAACAATAGCCCCCATCTATTATCCTTCTAACACTTACTTGGAGAGAATTGAAGCTGCTGCCATAAGGATTAGGAGCTGTCTGTGGGGAACCAGAATCAAAGCCCAAATGGTACAACAAAATATGCTTCAACAGGATTCATGGTTCCCAGAAACTTAACAAAGGCTCTGTGCTGGGACTCAGGAACTGAGAGCTACATATTCCTACCTTTAGCCTGATAGATGCAGCATCTGTCTGCAGCACTGACCCTTTTCTGAACCTCTCCCTTGTAGTCTTTGCTGTCATAGCTACTGGCAATGCTGTCCTTTCTTTTTTTTGGAACAAAACAAAACATTGGGAAAAAAATCCTTGAGTCATCTTCTTGTCTGCCTCATATTCAATTCAGTTTACCAACATGCAATCCAGGAAATGGCCATTTCTCTTTTAAAAAATATTTTATGGAATCTGAGATAGGGAGGAAAGGGGAGAGGGAGAGAAGAGGGAAGAGAGAGAGAGGGAGAAAGGAAGAGAGGGAAAACTTGTGAGTGTCACAGTGAAGGTATAGAAGTCAGAGGACAACTTTTGGAAGTTGGTCTCTCCTTCCATCATGTGGGGCTCTGGGGATGAGACACAGGTGGCCATGTTTTTACACAGATGACTTTATCTGCTGAGCTGTCTCTGTGGCTTTGCTGCTTCTTAGTATCACCATGGCAACTGTTTGTGTCCAAACATCACCATCCATTCCATGCACCATTACAAATGCAGCTTCCACTGTCCTCGCTCCTGCCATCCCAAGCCTGTCCTTAGTGCATCAGTGAGTGTCATCTGTTGCCAGCGTCTTCTGTGAGCTTCCAGCTTCCAGATCAGTCCATTCTGACCCAGCTTCTGAAGAGCACAGGAAAGGATCTTCAAGATGCTACTATAATCATATCAGGCTTGCTTGGGGTCCTTCAAGTCATCCCCTGTCACTTTTAGGATAAGGCCTAACACAGTCTTCCCCACCTGGTTCTTTTCTAGCATCATCTCTCGCCCTACTCTTGCAGCCCCCATGAGACAACTGTGTTTTTTTTTTTTTTTAAATTTCAGAATTTCTACAAGCATGAAGCCACCAAGACGTTTAGTTCAACCCTTCAAACATTTACTGAGCATTTGTGATGAGCCAAGGACTGTTTCGTAGGTGCTCAGATGGAGAAGACAGAGCCTCTGACTTCAAGAAGTCCATGACACCTGCAATGTTTTCTCCTGCCTCCTCTGCCTGAGCTAGGTTGTACTGAAGCCTCAGCTGTGTTCCCACAGCATAGAAGGCTTTTCTAGCCTTGACATGACAGACTGGACCTTGCTTCTGTAACATCCACAGTCCCCGTACTGTTCATAGAGTATAGAGGAGTTAGAAAGAGGAAAATAAGACAAAAACATTAATACCCTAGGTTGCTCCAATTAAAATCCCAATTAAACAACATTAGAATTAACAGGTGTGTGATTCTTTCTGATAAGTTGTTAGACAGAGAGTTCTCAAAGGTTGTCATAGTTAGGCACAGGTGTCAACTTGACAGTTGAGGGTTTGAGCTCTGGGCACATTTGTAGAGAGTTAATGGTTGAGTTAAGCCCAGAGCAAACCTACAGGAGACTGTCTAGCTGATGGGGAAGACCCACCCCATGGTGGGTGGGACTAGGCTCTGAAATAAAATACTGAGAAAGTTGGCATCTTTCTGTTCACTTGGTCAGACATGCTTGTCTGGCAAGTAAGAATTGTCCATCTCTCAGCTGTTATGTGGTGATGATGTGGCCAGTTCCTGCGCCCCTGGTGTTGGTGTGTGCTCTCCAGTCAAGCCGTACTAAGAACTGTAATCAGGAATCATAAGAGACTAACCCTTGTTCCCTTAAGCCATTTGATGGTCATTTATCAGCAACCATGCAGGCTGACTGCAACAAAGGCTCTCCAAACAATATAGACTTTTGCCATTGCTCTTGGTTGCCCTCCAGAAGCTGTCAGTAAGACACTATTACTGGAGATACAACACATGTGGTTCACAGGACATGGACAGAAATCACCAGGTGGAGCTGGTCTAGAAGCTTCCTCCTTATTGAATAGCTTACAGACACTAGAAAGTACTATGGAGGCTAGCCAGGGAGAAAAGCAATCAGAAGTCTCATCAATCTGTGAAATCTGCAAGTTGCAATAGCAATCGCCATGGCAAGAGGTGACCATCCATGTCATCGTGGAGCAACCAACAGCTCTCTGATCAGATTTAAGGCAGTTTGTCAGAAGGGACCACATTCCTGTAAACTAGAATAAGAATACTTGAAAGGGGAGGACATAGATCTCAGGGGAGGAGTAGGCTATGAAAGTTTAACTATGAAGACACTACACCAAACTGCCTTTTCAACACCTGTTATTATACCCATAGAGTGGAGAAGCACTTAGCATTCAATCTTGAAGCTTTCTTCTGTACAAGAAAGAAGGTGTTTATTACAGAAAAACAGCTGGCTAATTTGCAGAAAAGAAGTGACTGTGGACTGTTTGGCCCTTATCTAAGGGCCTTATCTAAGGGACATCTAAGTTCAGACATGAACCACCATCCCGAGGCTCAAGGACATCATGGAAGAGGAGGTGGTAAAACTGTAAGAGCTTGAAGTAGGACACGGTGGCCCAGACCCCTCTCTGGACATGACAAGAACTGCATCGGAACTGTCTTATAAACATCTCACCAGGAAAAGGGACGGATCTCAAGAATCTCCACACCTCCCTGAGAGACTCATGAGAACTAATAAAGAAAAGGAAGATGCCGTCCTCAAGGGTACCCACTGATCTATGACACTTTCTGGAACATGAATCCTGGCAGACATATAACATCAAAGACAAACTAGATGAAGCACAGTGAACCACAAAAGTGAAAAGACTTAAAAATATAAGGGAGCGTGACAGGGGAGATGAGGGGCTGTCAAGGGAAAAAGTGGGAGGGGGACAGAAGTGGGGACTAAGGAGAGAGAAAAAAGGAAAACAAAATTATTTTTTTTCCCACTCATACAAACTTAACAGGTACACCGGTCCCCTCCCTCCCTCCCACCTCCCACCACCCTATGCTCCCCTCCCCTTCCCCCTTCCTCCCCATCGCCCAGTGCCTCCCCCTCCCATCCCTGGAGAATCCTTTAATGTGCATGCCTGACTCTCCTCTGGACCCTCCTCTCCAATGAGATGCAAGGACCCAGTGGCATTCCCAGAACCCTTTCCTGTGTTCTCCTTAAGCATAGGAACACTACTGTCACTTTAGCAAATGCTAGACTTTGTGGGGTCAATAGTGTGTTGGATATAGCGCAGGTCATGCAAAGACCTATTATGATTGCTTTGGCCCTAACTTGTGTGGAGTATCTTGCATATCATTGCTCCTCCCATCCTTGTGCTCTTACATTCTTACCGCCCCCTCTTCCGCAAATGTCCCTGAGCTTTTGGATGGGGAGAGATTAGGCTGGCCTAGTTCCAGGTGATTGATATAGAGTCTCTGAAGTTCTGGATTATGGGTTGTTGATTTTCTGTTGCAGTTTTGCTGCTCCTGCAATGCCCTTTACTCCATCCTGATGGGTATTGGATGTCACCCCCTGGCCAGAGATAAAAAGATGTTAAACTAGATTCTTGTTATAAGAGTATATTCAAAGGTAGATGTAATAAAAGTAGGAAACCTCAGTGAGGGAGGGATCAATCACCCATTTGCAAAATAGTTACTTTTTATGTGCCAGACTATATGCCCTCCCCTTCTGGTGAGATCATACCCCATCAGTTGTAAATGATCAGGAAGGAAAGTCTGTGAACTTAACCAGATGTCTCATTGCTCACTTGCAGTCCTCGATGGTGGCCTATTTTCTCTGCTGTAACATGGTCCCCTCTCTCCTTGTTTCTGGTGTGGCCCTCCTACCCCATCCCTCCTGTTCATAATCCTTGCAATTACTGTAGGTATTACAGATATTTATCCTTGAGTGTCTCTAGGTGGGTTTGGTACTAGGAGCCACCTATTAGGGAGTACATACAGTGCTTAATTTTCTGGGTCTGGGATACTTCACTTAATATAATTGTTTCTAATAACATCCATTTCCTGGCAAATTCCATTAATTCATGATTTTTGATGGCTGAGTAGTACTCCATTGTATAGATGTACCACAGTTTCCTTATCCACTTGTCAACTGTTGGACATTTGGGTTGATTCCATGACTTTGCTATTGTAAACAGTGCTGCTATGAACATGGTCGTGCTTGTGCTATCAAGGTGAATTTTTGCTGTATGGGGGGTTATTCCCAAAAGTGGAATAGCAGGGTCATATGGCATTTCAATAAACAAAATTATTTTAAAAGGTTATCTGGTCTAGATGTGCTTGATGATGGCAGCCCCAAACGAAAGGCCATAGAAATGAACCCTTGGGCCCCAGAGAGAAGGAATAAAGAGAATACATAGATGCTGAGAATTTGGCATTTTAATTCTCAACAATGAGTTATAATAATCCTACAAAGAAAACAAAATAAAGTCTTAAAAATTATCCATAGAAAGCAGACCATTAAGGAAGACTGGAAAGAAGGAAGCAAAGAGTCAATGAACACAGGAAAAAAAAAAAAACCCAGCAATCCCATGGACTTAAACCCAACCAGACCAATTAGTATATTAAATGTAAGTAGACTAGACAACTAACCAGAAGAAAGATATTGTCAAACTATAGGCCGCCCATGAGAAAACTGTTTGAAACCTAAAGATAAAAGGCAAAAGCAAATAGTGGACTTGGGTTTGGTGTTGCATGCCTGTAACTCCAACACAAAGTAGGCTGAAACAGGAAGATTGCCAAGAAGTTGATGCAAATCTAGGATACATAGTGAAATCCTCTCATAAATAAGTGGATAAATATAAATAAATACCAATAAGTAAAATGATATGTCCTATCAGTAAATGAAAAACTGCTGTTATACTAACATTCATCAAAATGTAGGTGAAGTTGCTACATGTCCTAGTTTCGAATTCTGTTGCTGTAATGAGCACATGACCCAAACAATTTTGGAGAATAATAGAGATTTTTATTCAAGCTTAGAATTTCAGGTTGCAGTCTATTATGGAAGGAGAGTTACCGACAGGCCAAGAGAATTGGCTATAACACAAAGCAAGAGTCTGGGACAAGGACCAGTACTGCTCTATAGCTTGCTGATCTGATAAATTTCAACTTGTTCTCTTTCTATCTTCCCCACCTGGCTAGGAAATGGTCCTATCCTCTCTGGATTCACCTTCCAATATCATTCATTCATGCAATTAAGACAGTCATTTACAAATTTGTCTTAATTAGATAATTCTTCATGGGAGTGCCCTAAGGTTTATATCTGAAGTGTCAAGTTGACAGCTGAAGCCAACTGTCACACTATATTAGTGTCAGACAAAATATATTTTACTTTTTATCATTTATTTATTTATTTATTTATTTATTTATTTAGTGTGTGTGTATGTGTGTGTGTGTGTGTGTGTGTGTGTGTGTGTGTGTGTGTGTATCAGAGGGCACTGTATGTCTCTGTGGAGGACCAAGGGCGACTTCAGGAATCATCCTGAATTGCTTCTACTTCCTTTTTGCTTCACTCTGGGATTTCTCAGGCTCTGTCCAAGGCCAGAAGTAACAGGTCACCACCATTTCTGCCTGGAATCTTTTTTTTAACATTTTTTATTATTATTTCCGCTCATACAAACTTAATAGGTACTGCCTGGCATTTTTATGTGGGACCTAGGATCTGAATTCAGGACCTTCTGCTTATGAGACAGAGTCTTAACTCCTGAGCCATAGCTCCAGTCTAGATAAAATACATTTTAAAACAAGGAATATTATTATATACTGATCACTTCATAGTAGTAAAGGGGTTAATTCACAGCAATGATAGAAAATCCTATTGCCTTAATAAGAGAGATTCAGAGAGAAAACTGATTTAATTGCAAAAGGTATGCATAAATCTACCATTAACCTTGAAGACATAAATGCCTTTCAATAACTGACAGAGCAAGCACACAGAAAATCAGTAACAGCACAGAAGACTTGAGTAACTCTCTCAGTCCCCATGACTTATCTAACAGTTACAGACCACCTCCCACCACATATCAGTGGAACACATGCTCCTTTAAAAAGAATGTTTGCCATGATAGTCTTGGCCATTAATGTATTTTACAATTTTAACTTACAAAAGTATTTTCTCTGGCCAGTATTTAAACAGGAGATACAGCCAAAGTTGAAAATGTATTAGAAAGAGAAAGGTCTCTGATCAGCAGCCTCAGCTACCACCTTAGCAAACTAGACAGTGGAGAGAAAAATGAACCCAAAGTTACCTCGGGCATATACAATATACTAGTTGGTCTTCAAGTTGCCAATATGACTTCATGAGCAAACCATTAGGAGAACAGGATCTATCCCAGCTTATGATTCTTGGTCAGTCCTCACATGACAGGAGTGTGCATGTCAACCAAAGTGTGAAGAGCCAAGCAAACTGGCCATACCATAGTCACAGAACTGCTGAGAAATGGACATACTTTCTCACATGCTGGAATACTTGTATGCTTATATGCCAATATACTCAACCAGCTTTCTCCATCTTATCCATATTCCCATAAAATGGTCCCATCCACTGAGGGCTGTATTTCTCGCACCAATTAGATAATCTCCCACAGGCTGCCTTAGGACTTGCCTCAATTAAATAATTCTTTGCAGATGAGTCCAAGGGCTCAGTCTTCAATTTCAAGCTGACATCTAAATCCAATTGGCACATATAACATATTTATATTAGGAGCATTCAAAATCCTTTCTACTAGCTATTATTTTGAAGTAATCAGACAATGTCTGTCAGTCGTAAACTATGATGGTTCAGTGAGTAAAGTGCTTGCTGCACAAGCATGAGGATGTGTGTTTGGATCCTCAGGCATGATGGTGTGTGTCTATGACCCCAGAACTGGGAAACAGAGATAGGAAGATCATCTCAGGATTTATCAGCCAGGCAGTTTAGCTGAAACACTGAACTCCAGGTTCAGAAAGAGACACTGTCTCAAAAAATAAGGCAGAGAAGAACCCTTATCTGCAAACACCCAGCACCAACCTGTGGTCTCTACATATGCAAAGTCACACGTATCTATCCCCCCCCATGAGCATATGAATAATGCACATGCACACAGGCATGCATGCCCTCACAATACCAAGAAGTTATTTTTCCCAAAAGAATAATCCCAGAGACACCACAATACCTGCTTCCAGATTTATTGTGACCAAAACCGTGAGGTGCTGGCACAAAAACAGATACATGTATGAGTGCACTAAAAGAGAACTCAGAATTAAACTTACACAACTACAGTCACCAGATTTTTTTGTGGTATTGAGAATTTTTCTTCATTTAAAATATCAAAGTTTCTAAGTAAACATTTTTTGCACTTCTAATTTTCCATTGATGGAAAATTACATATCATAAAATTCTAGATATATTCAGCTTCATTCATTACCAGAGGAAAGGGCAGTTGATTACTATAAAGACAACTGGATTTCCACTTAATTTTTATTTCCAACTTTTTTAATTTCCCAAAATTCATTGTATACATATACAAAATTGTCAAAGAAACCACCGGATTTTTGACAAAGTTGCCAAAAAAATATATTGGCAAAAAGATAGTCCCTTCAACAATAGTGCTGGGGAATGTGAAAAGCCACGTGCCAAAGGTGAGATTCCCCATCTCTTTCCCAATACAAAAACAATTCAAAATAGGTCAAAGACCTTAATTAATATAAGACATAGAGCTAAAGACTTGTTAGGGACATTCCAAGACATAAGTATAAGCAAGAATGTTCTGGAAAGGACTCCAGCAGCTCAGAAAATATACCAAGAATTGAACTAATGGGATTGTGTGAAATTCAAAGGCTTCTGCGCAAAAAAGTTAAAATAAAATCAGTAGTGTGAACAGACAACCTACAGAATGAGAGAAAAATCTTATTTATTTATACATCTGTCAGAGGATTAATATCTAGACAAATAAAGAACTCCAAAAACAAACACCAAAATACCCAACAACCAAGCCAATAAGTGGGCTAACATAGGAGAGACACTGCCAAGCCCCCAAATTCTCTCTGAACACAGAAGCTACTCCAGCCCCAAACACTCCTTTACCAGACATTTAAAATCTATTTTTCACACTCACATGCCTGCAGAGAACTCCCTCATCCTTATAACATACACATTCAACTTTCAAAGCATATGAAAAGGTAGAACTAGTTTACAAACCTCTTTCTGTTAGTCCTGTTCTTTCTTCACCCACTGTTGGCTGAGAGAAACAAGCTCCTGGATCACAAAATGTGCAAGAGACAGAAAGAAGGAGCCCCTCACCAACGCTGATGATAACAGCAATGAAAGAAAGAAAACAGCTGGGAGGAAGATTGCCCAGCACAACCAGGAACTGGATGTGTGTGCATGGGCTTTTAGTCTCAACAAAGGTACTTTTGCAAAGTCTAGGTGAGCAACTGACTCTAGACCATGTTTTCCTGTCATGAAAAACAAACAAACCCTAGCGCACCCAAAGTCACATGTATCCTGTTCTGGTCATTTCCCTCAAAGATCCCAAGTGATTTGGAGAGAGGAGGGGAAAGGGTAGGGAAAGACACTATCTACTAAATTTGTCTTAAGTGTTTTAAAATATTCTCTGGGGCTCCATACCTTTCTGAGAGAGACTATTGAGGGTGAATACTGGATGGGGGGGGTAAAGTAAGATGCTTTCCTCAATGATACATGAATGGAATGATATGCGATTTATACTTGAATCAGTGTTTAGCGTACACTATCAAAGGAAACCCAGGTGGAACTTAGTGGGTCTCACATGCAAATAGACACCAAAGTAGGAGATAAACTGGTAGAAAATAAGAAGCATTTAAAGGAAAAATAAGGAGATGGGATTGGGGATTAAGGTGTGAGAAGACCATACATTCCCTGTATCAGTGAGTAAAACTCTGAAAGAATAAAAATATTCTGTGGGAGGAGAGGAACCACCAGCTATCTAAAATTACATAATGGATGATGAGTAAAAAGCTATGGAGCATTTCCCCTTCATAAGTGAACTTGCTTCCATTATCGAATTAAAATCTATGACTATAGAGAGCAAAAATATAAGGTAAAAAGGGAACAGAAGAAACAAATTGCAGTGCTACATTTTAATTAACCCAGTGCACTGAAATGATTACCTCCATAAATATTGACACTAAAGTAACTATTTTTCATATTAAGTCTAGTGTGAATTTCACACTTATAGAGCGTCTTAGGTAAGATCAGTCACAATTCAGGCGCCCCCGTGACAAAGGAGCTGCCATATGCAGTTCTAGAGTTTCTTGGGTACTTGACTTCTCCAGGTGCTGTAGTCATGTCCTGAGAACCCAGACTTGCTTGACTATTTACAAGGGCACCCATTGTTATTATGATCAAGCAAAATAAGGTACTAAGGAGAAGATGAAGGTGTTCTGGGCCCAGTCTGTCTGACCCCCAGCTATGTGCTGGTGTCAGCTTCTCACTCCCAGGAAGGGAAGCCAAGGCTGCAGTGGGGCAAATGAGCCCCTCAGTGGCTCTCTAGCTCTGTTCTCATCTAGTTCTTGGAAGGTGTGTAGTCCATGATCCCCACAATGACCCTGAAGAGGAACAGGCATCACTGAGGTTAGAGCTGGAAGATGCTGTGGAGTGTCTTCGACGTAACCTCTTCATTTTCACAGTTGAGGACCACAACACTTTGAATGTGGAAAAATACTAGGGTGCCTAGGGATGAGCAGAGGCTGAAGCTTTGTTAGTCTTGAGCATACTAGGCTGGCAGCTCTTGGTCTGCACCAGAAAGACCTAGGGTGTGCTCAGTTGGAGAAGACATGGCTAATATTTTCCAGGACTTCTGAAGCTTAGAGTGTTCAGATAAAAAACCAGGCACCAGGGCAGGTTGGGTTAATGCACCTGGGTATGTAAGGAGAATTCTTAGGGTGAAAAGCAAGTGCTAGGAGCAATGCTATGTAGCCAGAAAGATGATCCTGTGCAGGGAAAGAGACACTGCATCTGTCCTCCCCAGCGATCTCCCCCCTCCGAAGAAAGATCTGAGCAATTCAGATGGAAAACAAATTGGGAGACCTGTTAAACACATAAGAGTCAGACTGGAGAGGTGGCTCAGAGGTCAACATTTTGCCTCACAAATAGAAGCTTCTGAGTTCAAATCCCAGATCTCACGTAAAAATGCCAGGAGGAAATGACGTGAAAATTAAATATCATGCAAGCACATACCATATAATAATGTTTTTGGCAAATGATGGACAGGGAAGTGGTGACAGACCATAATTGTACTGCCTAGTGATGTCACTGTTTTCTGTAAATTCTGTGATGTGCCACTATCACCCAACACATTTCTTGGAGCATAACCCTGTTCATAAGCAATATACGGTTGTTCTTCTAAATAACCTACAAGTCAAAGAGATGACAAGGGAAACGAGGAAAACATTTGTTTAAATGAAAATAAGACCCTGGCACATGAAAGTATTGAGTATCACCAAAGCGATGCACACAGGGAGATGACAATTTTAAATGCTATTAGGGCAAGAAAGGTGGACAATTATCTAAGCTCCTTTTTTAATTTTAATACATTTTTATTATTATTTCAGCTCATACAAACTTAATAGGTACACCAGTTCCCTCCCTCCCTCCCCCCCCACCCCCTGCTCCCCCTCCCCTCACCCCTCCCGCCCCATCCGCCCGTGCCTCCCGCCCCAATTCCCAGAGTCCTTTCTTGTGCATGCCTGACTCTCCTCTGGGCCCTCCTCTCCGATGAGATGCAAGGACCCAGTGGCATTTCCCTGAACCCTTTCCTGTGTTCCCCTTAAGCATAGGAACACTACTGTGGCTGTCAATTCCTTGCCTCCAAGGATCTTGGTGCCTTTAGCAGATGCTAGACTTTGTGAGGTCAATAGTGTGTGGGACATTGCGCCGGGCATGCAATGTCCAATTATGATTGCTTCGGCCCTAACTTGTGTGGAGTATCTTGCAAATCATTGCTCCTCCTATCCTTTTGCTCTTACACTCTTACCGCCCCCTCTTCCGCAAATGTCCCTGAGCTTCAGGATGGGGAGAGATTAGTCTGGCCTAGTTCTAGGTGGTTGATATAGAGTCTCTGAAGTTCTGGATAGTGGTTCGTTGATTTTCTTTTGCAGTTTTGTTGCTCCTGCAATGCCCTTCACTCCATCGTGATGGGCACTGTATGTCACCCCCTGGCCAGAGACAGAAAGCTGTTAAACTGGAGTCTTATTATAAGAGCACGTTCAAGGGTAGATGTAATACTTATACCCAAAAGTGGAATCGCAGGGTCATATGGCATTTGGCAATGGGAGGGGTCAATCACCCATTTGCAAAATGGTGACTTTTTAATCTGCCGGACTATATGCCCTCCCCTTCTGGTGAGTTCATACTCCCTTAGTTGTAAATGATCAGGAACGAATGTCTGTGAACTTAACTAGGTGTCACATTACTTTCTTGCAGTCCTTGATGGAGGCCTATTTTCTCTACTGTAACATGGTCACTTCTTTCCTTGTTTCTGGTGTGGCCCTCCAACCCCATCCCTCCTGTTCATAATCCTTCTAAGCTCCTTCTTATAAAATTTGAAAAAAGGAATAAATTAAACCCAAATGAGTATAAAAATAATAAAAAGGCAAATTAATGAAACAAAAAGAAAAATCGGTGAAAATACAAATTGTTTCTCTTAAAAGATTAAGGAGGTTGGAAATTTTTTTACAAACAGATTAGAAAAATCACATGCTATGCACAGTAAAGGATGCTCCGGGGACTGGGGGGGCCACAGGGGGATGCTCCGGGGAAGGGAGAGGGGAAGGGGGAGCAGGGGGGTCGGGGGGAGCTGGAGGGAGGGAGGGGACCGGTGTACCTGTTAAGTTTGTATGAGCAGAAATAATAATAGAAGTGCTTAAAAAACACATGCTAGCTGATATCCTAAAAAAAAACCTCTCAGATGTAATAAAAGGGTAAAAACATGAATAGCTTATTCAAATTAATTTTAAAAATCTGTATGAAATGGGCAAATTCCTTGAAAGATCCAAATTACCAGAACATAAGAAACAGAAAATCTGAATAGTCTTGTGACTACTAAGCAAATTGAATTTATAATTAAAAACCTTATTATAAAGAAGACTCCAGGGGGAAGTTTGACATGTACACTAAAGGATGCTCCAGGGATGGGGGGAGGAGGGAGCACTGGGAGAAAGGGAAAGAGGGGGGAGGGAGGGAAAGGAAGGGGAAAAGGGGACAGGGAACGAGGGGATCAGGGAGGGGTGGAGGGAGGGAGGGGATGGGGGTACGTATTAAGTTTATATGAGCGGAAAAAATAAGTAAAAAAAAAAAGAAGACTCCAGGTTCAAGGAACTTTGCACATGAGTTCTTATAACTACTAGGTGGAAAGAAATCCAAATCAAAATCAAAATTTTCAGAATATAGTGAAAAGGAAAACACTTCCCTTTAATTCTGCAAGAACAGAATCACCCCAATACCTGAACTAGACAAAAACATTAGAAGAAAAGAAAACTGGAGCAACATTCCTTGTGAACATAGTCTAAAAAATTCTTAGCAAGATATTATCAAGTCTAGAAATATACGAAAGAACGGTTTGTCTTTTTCCCATCTGAACCTCATTTTCTTTACTTGGAAATGCAAGTCGAACTTGAGTCAGGTAATGATTTACGCTTATTGGACCCTCAAATTTGTCACTCATGGGCTGGAGATATGGCTCAGGGGTTAAGACTTTGCCTCGAAATAAAAGGTCCTGAGTTCGGATCCTAGGTCCTACATAAAAAGTTTGCCAGGTAGAAATGGCAGCAACCTGCAATTGAAGATATAGAAGATCAAAAATGCATTTAATGTGCCTTACCATTAAAAATAGCTTAGACCATTTATCTTAAAAGTGCTTAGAGCACTTACATTAGTCTACAGCTAGACAATATTGCTTAATACTTATATTTCAATGTAACTGATTGAATATTTGCATCCAAAATGAATTATTTATCATTATTATTATTTTCAATGTAGTATAAAGTAGAGTGTGGGTTGTTTTCCCTTGTGGTTACATGGTCAATAACAGCCACTCTCTGTTACTGCCCAGCATGGACAGAGGCAATTTTGAATCGGAAGTATGGTTTCCTGAAAGTATTGCTTCCACACACCATAAAGTTAACCATGGATTATCTATTAGGTTAATCCACCACAAGATGGAATGTTGCATTATGTTGTCTCACCTGAAAATTTTTTTTTGACATTGATGTGGCCTACATATTTGTCAGACCCATCAGAGACATCTGCATAATTATACTCAATTTGGTGGTCAAACTAAAGTCAGTTTTTACCTGACAAAGCCAAGGATCCTATAGAACCCCTTCTATATCACTGGGCAATCAAAAGAGACTTCCTAGGAAAACACATGAGCACCAAGGAAGCTAAATTGCTTCGACACTTAAATGTATAGTTCCCAAATAGAGCAGCAAAAACTGCAGCTATAAATGTATAATCACTATATTTAGTTAAATTGAGGACCAAAGAAATCACCGCCAATCAGTTCTAAACAGGACATCAAAGTCACCCCTATCCCAAGGACCAGGGAACCTTGTGGAACAGGGGACAGTAATAACATAAGAGCCAGAGGGTGGGAAGGATGCTATCAGATATTATCCTCTATTCAGGACAGTACTACTGTACCCAGAAACTCACTGCAGTGATGCCTGCTTCCACAAGACCTGCATAATAGATGACCTATCAACATTTCACTATGGAATGAAGAATATTGCAAGAGACACTACACTTCCCTGAAAGACAATTGAAGGCTATTGCCAGATAGGAGGGGAGCTTCTTTACTCAATGATTTACGCGCTGATAAGTGATCTAGGTGCCAGGAAGTACCCAGGCACCCACTGGTACAGGCATCCCATGAATCCAGTAGGTTATGCATGCAAAAAGATATGAAAGTAGGAAGCAGACTGAATGGAAAGGAGAAAGTAAGAAGTGAGACAGGAGTGGGGGATGGGATTGGGGATTAAGGGGTACTGCACATAAATTTACTGTATTTATGTATGGAAGTGTCAAAGAACAAAAAAAACTTAAAAAGAATTTGCAGGTGAAATAATGGTAATTTTCTACAATCAGTCAAAACCTATTTTTCAAACTTTTAAAAATTTACTTTTTTTGTGTGCGTGGGTGCGTGCATGTGTGCGTGCATGCATGTGTTTGTGTGTGGGGGGTCACTGTGTCCCTATGAAAAGCCAAGGGTGACTTTGGATATCACCTGGATTGCTTCTACTTCCTTTTTGGTTTACTCTGGAATTTCCCAGGTTCTACCCACCAAAGCCAGAAGTGCAGGCTACTGCCATTTCTACCTGGCTTTTTCACATGGGAGCTGGGATCCGAATTCAGGGCCTTCTGCTTGCCAGGCAGAGTCTTATCTCTCCAGCCTCCAAACCTACTCTGTGTAACCATTTCCACTGAATTGAAACATTCCCTCCTGGAAGGAGGAAGAGGCTTACAAAATTTAGGACCTAAATAAAATTGTGAGTCTTAGGAAGCTCCTGAAACTTACAAGGTTCATAAGGGGCCTCTGTAAGGTTATGCAAGTAGTGACAAATTCTGGGATTCAGAGAGTCTGACCAGCAGATTGCCTGGGAGCTGTGCAGGGAATTTGAGGGATGCAGCTTTTGGGAATCATCACCCACGCTGATGCAGCTGCCTTTGAATACACTATGCTCCTGTGGCTAATCCTTCCCCACATTCCTGAAAGTGTCACCAATGAACTCAGTGCTTTACTATGCTAGACATGGGTGGGATTGTTTCTTTGAGCTGTTGTCAGTGCCCTATATGAAATGAAAATACATTTATTTATATTTCCCCAGGAGAAGTTATATAAGACAACTGGTGTCTACACAGGTACACTAAAATAAAAAAAAATGACTTAATGAGGGGTAGTTTCATGGCCCCTGTGGTGGATAATACAACCTGCAATGAAGACTGAACTGTCTGAGGGTGAGGTTTCAGGGCAATCCTCATATGACCACTTGTCCCTATGTGGACAGTGTTCTTTGTTATTACAGTGGCAGCTGTATACTCCTTATGACAGATGATAAGACCTGCAACCCCAGCCAAGTCATCTGAGAGTAGAGCATCCTTGAGAGGATTCTTGGGGTGACCATTTCCTCTATGTGATATGGGTTGGCATGCCTCCATGATGAATAAGGTCTACCTACTAGGTACAGGGATGCTCTCTGTCTCTAAACAGCTGTAGCCTACAGAAGAGGGGACCATAAGCAAACTGTGGTAGCTGCTACTCAAGCCTTTGCCTTTGGTCAATAAACATGCAACTGAGACTGAACTGTATTCCCAGATAGAACTTGCCTACTTCAGGAATTACAATGTGAAAAAGGAACTTCTTTCAAAAATAGACCTTTCTTTCTTGTAAGCTGTCTATTTCTGGTGTTTTGTCTTAGCAACATAGAGTTAACATACATACTTTAGTTTTTTTATGCACAGCTCTTTGACTTTTTAATACATGTATCCATCCATTCATTCACTAATCACGTTGAAAACCTGATGAGGGATGCTATTCTCACTAACCCACATTTACCTGTCTTTTTCTCACCCATGGGAACCATTCCCTAAACTTGTGCTGACTGACATTTGCATTAAATTGTTTATATTCCTGAAATATGTGGATTCCTAAAAAGCACCTTGTTTGGTTTTGCATTTAAAAATTTTCAACACTTTGTAGCTCTACAAAAATGGTGAAATTAGCCTCTGGGATTTCTTTTTTCCATTCACAGAAATGTCACGATTCATTCAAATTGTTTCACAGAACTGTAATGCTTTGTTTTGATTGCACTGTATTGTTCTATTGAGCCACCTGTAAGCCTGCGTCACAGTTTATTTATTGGATTTATCTACTCTTCTGTCGATGGACACTTGGATATTGCCAAACTTTTGCTGCTGTGACAACACCATGACAAACATTCTTAATGCCACTCGGTTTCTCTTGGTGATGTTCCAAGAAATGCAAATGCCAAGACATAGACTAGATGAGATGGCTAGCTCCATAAATCATTAGCAAATCATTGTGTTTTTCAAAATGGTTGTACCACACAAGTCTGCTGTTTAACCTGCTTATTAGAGTTTCAAATTTTGTGTGCACATTAATTTGCTTTGTTTACTTACCAAAGAACATCTTGATTGCCTCCAAGCTTTGGCAATTATGGCTAAAAAGTGATATAGACATCCATGCACTGGTATTTGTATGGACACAATGTCTTCATCTCCATTGGGTAAATATCAAAGAACATCATCATATGGTCAGAGTGTGTTGAGTCCAGTGAGAAGTAACGAAAATGTCTTCTAAAGCATTAGTGTCATTTTATCTCTAGTAATGAGAATCACTGTTGATTTACATCCTTGTTAGTGTGTTAGCATTCTGGATTTTGGCCATTCAAATAGGTGTGCCCTTTTATCTCACTGTTATTTTAATTTCTGGTTCCCTAATGACATATGATAGGGAAAATCTTTTCTACACTTATCTGCAAATATGACCATCTGCATATTTACGTTGATAATGCCTGCCATTGCTGGTCCACTTTAAGTTACTTTGCTTGTTTTTTTTTTTTTTTTATCATTGAGCTTTAACCATTTATTTTTGAAAACAGTCATTTATCAGTTAAACATTTTACCAATATAATTCTCCCAATCTATGGCTTGTGTTTTCATCCAATTAGTAGTGTCTTTTGCAGTGCATAAAAATTTAAATTAAATGAACCTCAGATAATCATGTTTTGGTATTATGACTAAAAAGTTGTTATATACTGTTGAATTCCTGGAAATTTTTTTTGCATCTACGTTAACATGAAGCATTGCCCTGCAGCTTCTTACAATATCTTTATCTGATTTTGACCTGCGGGTGATGCTGACTTTATAGAATAGGTTAGGAAACATTTCTTTTAATTCTGTGTTCTGAAAGTTATTGTACAGAATTGGTATCATCTTGTCTTTAAATGTTTTGTAGTTAACATTTAAAGTGAACTCACCTGGGTTGGTGCTTTCTCTCTTGGATAATTCTACATTACTGATTTCATACATTATGTCAGTTCAGATTGTTTCTTTCTGTTTGAGTTTTAGCAGGCTGTACCTTTTAAGGGATTCATCTCCTTCATTTAGATTATCAAATTTGTGACCACTGTTGTTTGTAATATTCCTTTATTACTCCCTCTTTAATTTCCAGTGTATTTTTTTTCTTAGATACTCTGGCTAAGGATTTGATGATTTTATCGATGTCAAGAAGCAGATTTTTGATATCACAAATGTGTTTGTTTCTTTGCTGCTGCTGTGATAAGATACTTCAGCAAAAGCAACTAAAGGCAGCAAGGGGTTTATTCAGCTCACAGCTCCAGGTTGATGCCCATCCTGGCAGGGAAGCCACAGTGGCAGAAGCCTGAGAGAACTGGTCCCAGCACATCCACAGTCAAGAACAAAGAACAGTGAATTAGCGTATGTTTGCCAGTGTCAACTGGCTTCTTTTTTAAATACAGTTCAGGGTCCCACTAGGAAATGGCATCACTCATGGTGGGCAAGTCTTCCCACCTCAGATTACCTGATCAAGTAATCCTTC
This sequence comes from Typhlomys cinereus, assembly GCA_023101885.1. Taxonomy (NCBI): domain Eukaryota; kingdom Metazoa; phylum Chordata; class Mammalia; order Rodentia; family Platacanthomyidae; genus Typhlomys; species Typhlomys cinereus. Next base: position 3,209,117 of record JALPQD010000110.1, on the reverse strand, counting down.
ATAGAATGCCTAGAGAGTCCTCTTGAAGGTGATTCCAGATCTCATGGAGCTGACAGCTGAGGATAACCATCACAACTAATTTGCCTTATCAATTTTTAGCTTTCCATTTCATTGATTTCTGCTCAAGGTTTTACTGTGTCTTATACTCTGATTACTTAGGATTTAATCTGTTCCCATTTTTCTAGTTCTCTAAGGTAGAAGAAGTGTAGATTTTTAAAAATATTTAAATCTTTCTTATTTTCTAATTGTCATAAATTTTTATTTTATTTTACTTTTTATTTTTGTATTTATTATTTATTCATTTTTGTGCATGTATGCATGTGTGCATGTGTGTGTAGAACCGTGGGCGAATTCGGGAACCACCATGGACCACCTCCACCTCCTCCTTGTTTACTCTGCCCCAGGATTCACAGGCTCTGCCCTACCAGGACCAGAAATGCAGGCTGCCCCCACTTCCGCCGGCGTCTATATGTGGGGTCTAGGATCCGAACTCAGGACCTTCTGCCTGCAAGGCAGAGGCTTAACCCCTGAGTCATCTCTCCAGCCCCCTAAATTTTTAAAATTATTTTATTTTTCTAGTTTTAAGCATATTGAGCACTTATCCCTGCTTCTTTCCATCATCTCTCCTCCCATCCCTCCATCTAATTGTTATAAATTTCCCTCTAAGTACTGATTTCAGTGCATCCTAAAAGTTTACGTGTGTGTGTGTGTGTGTGTGTGTGTGTGTGTGTTCTCAGTTAGTTGAAATTTTGTGTGTGTGTGTGTGTGTGTGTGGAAGAGGACACTTTTGTGTGCCTATGGAGGTACAAGAGCGACTTGGGAATCATTCTGGATTGTTCTGTGTCCTTACTTGTTTATTCTGGGGTTCTCTAGACTCTACCCCCTCGGGCTGGAATTATAGTTTATTGCCATTTCTATTCAGCATTTTCATGTAAGATCCCAACTCAGGTCTTTTGCCTGAGGAGCAAAGCCTTTAGCCACAGACAGCCATCGCCTCAGCCCCAGTTGAAGCATTCTTATACTTCTCCTGGGATGTTTATTTCTTCACTCAAGTGTTACATGGTGGTTCTGTGCTTTGTGGCATGTGTACTTCACAGGTGTCTTCCCATCCCTCCTCTCCGCTTGGGTGTGATGGGAGAACCAGAGTGTGCTGGAGGGGTGGGTATTTGTTTAGCTCACAGGTTAGGGGAATTCTGTCACAGCCTCTGTAGGTTTACTGCCTGTTTCTCCTGAGAACAGACCTCTGTCACAACCAAGTGTTTGGCTGTGTTTCATAAGGATTCTTTCCCTCTTCTTCCTGACTGAAACACAGAGAGATTTGCTTATTTTTCTGTGCCAATAACTATAAGAAAACGGTTGAACTCACACAGGCTGGAGCCCACTGTGACTGAGGTTCTTTTTTACTCCCAGACTTTTCCTTGTTGGGCTTCCAGGGATTTGCAGTTGTTCAGGTTCAGGTTTCTCTAGCTCGTGTTAGCTACCAGTAGAGATTTCTGCTCTGGAAATGTGATTCTCTGTGTTTTGGGGACATCTTTTTAATGTGTTGTTAAGATAGCGGGACCACTCCCAAGCCTCTCCTTTGCAGAACCAAAAACTTAAATCAAATATGCTTTTACTGTAATATGTAATGCCATTCTTTTTCGAATTTTTGCTAATTGGGCAATCCAGGTCATTTGTACTGAGGCAAAGTCTTTGAGATTGGCTATACTTTATCTCTTGAACATACTTTTTTTTTAAACCAATGAATTAATATGATAGTGTCATGGTTTGAAATGTGAGTTTCTCCCCACAGGCTCATGTGTTTGAATCTTTAACTGTTTGGGATAGTTATGGCACCTTTAGCCTTGCTAGAGGAAGGCAGTCACAGTGGATGGACCTATGGGCTAATTAGCTTCACTCTACTTCTGGGAGAAGTCTGCTCTTACAACTGGCAGTTTTGCAGCTCTCAGCCTCCATGATGTCTGCTGTGATTTAAGCCTCTATCAGCTATTGCCGGTCAAATGCCTTTCCCACCATAATGGGCTACATTTCCCCCTGGAAGTGTAAGCTGAATAAATCTTTCTTTTTCTCCCTTAAGTTGCTTGACTTTGAGTGGTATCTCACAGAAGTAGAAAGAGAAAGTGGTATAATAGGTATTGTGCTGGTCAAATGCATTCCTGGGGCAAAGACCTGACACTACTAACATAAAAGAAAGTGCTTACTTGGGTTCACAGCTACGGACGCATCAATCTGTGATGTGTGGGCCTCAGTGCCTTTGGTCCTGTGCGATGTGGCCCATGGGTGACATCATGAGAGAGAGAGAGTACAGCATTTTAACCTTGTGGCTGCTGCAAAAAGAAAAAGAAGAAAAGCCCAGAATCCCACAATCCCATTCAATGTCATGCTCTCAATGACCTAAGACCTGCCAGTAGACTTGGCATCTTAAAGTTCCACCATAGCCACAGACTGGGGGCTATTCCAGATCTAAACTACAGATAGCAACACCTACATGTGATTGTGAAACGCATGCATAACGAATGCACAAATTAGCAAATGCATGCCACCCAGCAGTCATCCGTTTAACACTTCCCAAGTTCACTTTACAATACAATCAACGTTCTGTGTTTTACTCAAAGAATTTCCAAGATAGACAAAAGTCAGGGTGCTGTTCAAGGTTACAGAAGGTCAACCAAGGAGCTGGGCAGAGAGGATTTGGGACTCTTGAGTTGTAGTAGGTAACTGATGTCTTCTCTGTTCTCCAGCGCGTAGGAGGCACAGGATAGCTCCCTTGTGGAGACCATGTGCTATGTCTCTTACACCCACTTTTAGTTTCATATTGAGTCATGGCTTGAAAAATGTGAAGAGTGAGAACCCTTCTAGAAAGCAGCTAGGCACAGACAGACCTTGTGTGAACATTCCCACTGAGTGTTTATTGAGTTGCTCTTCTACCTGAAATACTCTTCCCAGCTGTGCATGGAGGCACGGAGATAGTTGTGTGTGTGTGTGTGTGTGTGTGTGTGTGTGTGTGTGTATGTGTGTGTGTGTTTTGTGGTGTATGCTGCTGCCTGTGTCCTGGGAAAGGAAAAATCACATTCTCTACATAATTATATGTTATCACTTTATCACTTGCAGATTATATCAAAGTTGTTGGTGTGCTTGCCCTCTTTCAAGTGATGGACTCTTAAAGGTGAGCCCTGAGTCTTCTATTTTGCATTCTCAGTGCCAACAGAATAACTGGCTGCTGAATCAGGTTGTCAAATCTGTGTTCCTTCCATTAGCCCAAGTCTCTGAAGATTCACCATCTTCCTCTTCCCACCAAGAAAGGCAGATGCCAAATGAAGTACTTCCTTTTTTTGGCTTCTCTCTTAGCTTTATATGTAAGCCTGTCCCATCATTGAGTGCTAGAACCAGTTTGAGTCCTCTTCATGAAGTGTGTGGCAATGGTGTCCCCAAATGGTTTGGGGTGATGAAAGAAATCAGCTTGGAAAGACACCTCCTTGTTTGCCTTCTCAGCCTTGGGAGTGGACTCTAGTAGAGCATTGTCCCAACCCTGGTCTCTCTTTCTCTCTCTCTCTCTTTTCTCTCTCTCTCTCTCTCTTTGCCTAAGGCTATAAGGTACTCAGAGTGGTTGCATTCTGAGTGTGTGAAAAGAGCAAAGGGAATATGAGTCAGAGAAATAATTCCTGGGGCCAACCTCACCCTAGAATTGTTTCATCAAAATGGGAAGCTAGAGAGGGGGAAGGAGTCCTTTGCCAAGGTCTCCACGCTGTTCCAACTTGCCTTTGACTTGAGGACTCAGCAAACACTGACACAGGTTGACAAACCAAGACAGGTTTGATTTACAGAGCACTCCTCCATCCCAAGGAGCAATCAAACATTGTAAATCACCAGGGAATGGCTCAGGATCCAGCGTGCTTATAAACAATGAGAACTGGCCTTGCCCCTCTCCCCACCTGGAATAAGTTTCCAGCAGGCAGTGTGCTCTCCTAAGAGATGTGTGTGTGGGTGTGTGGGTGTGTGTGTGTAGGGGGGGGGGTCAGGGCTTCTATCATATGCTGCAAGGCAAGTCACACACTGCTTCTTGCAGCTGGAAATCTAGTCACTATTGATAAGATTTTGTGGCGGCTCCCGCTTTTGTCACCTGACTTCAGCAGGCCTTCTGCCACTTTAGGTCAATGCTGAGGAGGTAAAGACATAGTTCAACTTGCGTATCCTGGTCCTAACAACACCAACTCCTGAGTTGCTATGAACTTTTTTTCAGATGATTTGCCCAAGGAACATTTTCTAGAGTATGCTCCATACTTCTGTGACAGTGGTACCTCAGGGGCCTTTATAGAAGAAGGTTTTAGGGACATCAATGTTAGAGGCAGAAACTGGAGAGTTTGTCTTAAGGACGAGTTTCTGTGGTCAACTGACCGGAAAGACTTAAAATACTTACCTTCTGGTATTTTCTTAGCTGCAGTGTATTTTTAGTTCATTGAGACTTTTGATGTGTGTTTGACACAGTTGGGTGTGGGGCCAGGTCACATTGGTCCTGCTGCTTATTGCTTGGCCTTTAGAATTCTGGAATGAACACCACTATTTCAGAATTAACCTAACTATGTGTCTAATAGATTAAAGGATTATATTGAACTCAAACAGTGAGATTTTCTGTAGCATGAGAAAACAAGGAAGCACTTTTCTCTAAAATCTAGTTTTCTGTAAAATGTGGACAAATGGCTGAAGTCTTTTTCTGCTGGCTCTCTGTCCATTCCCAGCAGATTAGACCTGGGGCCTATTTTAAAAGGTATTTTTCATCTCTTCCAACTAGTTAATGTCATCCAATAGTGCATTCTTTGGCACCTCCTTCCCTCACACTCTCCACTTGCCTTCTTACGTGGCCTCTGTGAGCAAGTGGGGAAGGAATCTGAGGTGCTTCTCAGGTGGGAAAGGTAAATCAGTCCTGTCCAAGACATAGACAAATTTAGGAAGGAAGTGTCCCCTATCCAAGAGGATACTCTCCCCATGTTGGGAGGAGGCATAGGAAGAAAGAAGGAGAATGGGTTAGTGGGAACCAAACAGGCTAGCCTGGAACTCGGTCTTAGGTAGTGTCCCCTTGCCTATTTTTATATTCACAAGGTGTTGCAACTATCAAAATTTTGGAAGCCTCGTAAGTTGTAATTAACTTTTTGTAAACTTTATTTATTGTGTGTGTGTGTGTGTGTGTGTGTGTGTGTGTGTGTGTGTGTGTATCAGAGGATATTGTGTGTCCCTTTGGAGGCCCAAGGTGACTTTGGGAATCATCCTGGATTGCTTCTACTTCTTTTTGCTTCATTCTGGGATTTCCTAGGTTCCTCCCACCAGGGCCAGAAGTGCAGGCCGCTGCCATCTCTACCTGAAATTTTTATTTTTTGTGAGACCTGGACTCCGAACTCAGGACCTTCTGCTTGCAAGGCAGAGTCTTAATCCCTGAGCTATCTCTTCAGCCCAAGCTGTAATTAACTTTTATGAAGCCCGTGGCTAAGTGTCTTCCTCAGCAGTTAATCCATTATCAAATGCACAAATTGGGAGGCAAATCACATGACATATACAGATATGGTCCCTCTCTTTTAAAAGGTTATAATCTAAGTTGAACAGTACAAACTCAGCACCAAGAAACAAATCCAGGGCAGTTTTTAGGGAATTGAATTGAATGTTAATTTTTGTATCAGCATGGGCAGACTCCAGCCAGGCTCTCAGCCAAAGAATCCCTTTCTGCTGTCGTCATTACGATGGTTCCACACCAGAGGGAAGTTCACGAAGTGAATACAGAGAAGCCAGAGGCAGGGTGGAGGAGCTTACATAACTAGGACCAGCATTTCCCAAGGCTTTAAAGCATCTGGCTGATCATATCCAGAAACTGCCAAGTTAACTCTCTTTCACATATGATTCAGATGCTTCAGGAAATTCCATTTTCTCCAGGAGACCTGCCTTGCTTTCTATTGAAACCCAAGCTACACCCCCTTTCTGATAGTATCAGGATTTACATGGCTATGTCAAATTTATTTTCTCCACTTAAATTTACCCTGGTTCCTAATACCTTTTTAATATTTCCATGTAAGCAGTTTAGTGTCATCTACTGCATTCCTGCTACAGATGACACAGATCTTGCTGTAGAATGTTGGTGAAGGGTTACCACTACATGCCCATTCACTGCATATACGACAGAACTGAAGTTTCCAGTTGACTTTGGGGATACAAAAGTGATGTTTCTGGGTACAGCACTGTGTTACCCTATGGACTGGGGTCTGCTACCTCTTTGACATATTCTATCTTTCGTTGGCTTTTTAAAAAATATTACTTCAACACTGTAATTATTTTCCTTGATCTCAGTGAAAACACGCTGATTCTCAATACTGACACAGAAGGGTAGTGGTTCAGAGAATCCCAATCAGAGAAGCTCCACAACGCCTTTCTTTACCCTTTTCTAGTGTAAGAGATTCTCGATCTCCAAGAGATGCCCTTTCCAGGTGGCAGAAGGTTGGACCATGCATCCTCACCTTCAACCCAACCTTGATCAGCATTTGTTTCATAGCTCATACTTTCAATATTGAGGAAAGGGATTCTTTTGCTGAGAGGCTGGCGATTGATCATACTTTAGCATAATTTCAACAAGTAGAAAGATGAACGTTCGTATGCAGTAGTACATGAAGAATAGAGTCACTGGGATGCTCTATCTATACTCTCTTCTTGACTGACAGTCTCGCTCAAATGCTACCATACCAGCTCCCTGGTACCTAACCTCAATGCCTACGGAATCCTCCTTGCTTGGTTCCTAAATGAAGGCAACATGATGGGAAGCAGATAAGGCAGAGGAGCAAGAGAGACTTCAGAAGAACAAAAGGCAGCAGACAAATGAAGATAGCGTTCATCACCTAGATCATTCTGACTCTAAAAGGCAGTTCACCAGGAGGAATTTTTGGTCAGGGTGTAGCTACTATGTATGAGATAGCAGTTCAAAAGGCAAAACCTTCACTTGGTGCCTAAATCTGACTATACCCAGAATTAAACTGTGAAGCATACATCCCTGGATTTATTTTTTTCTGAACAACATCATAATCAAATATTCCTATCAGAATGCATCCAAGTAGGGGTTGGAGAGATAGGTTAGGGATTAAGTCATTGTCTCGAAAGTAGAAGGTTTTGAGCTGAGATCTCAGACGCCACATAAAAACCCCATGTGGAAATGGCGGCAGCCTGCACTTCTGGCACTGGAAGGCAGAGCCTGGGAAACTCCAGGGCAAAGAAGAGAGGAGGTAGTACAATCCAGGGTTATTTCTGAAGTCATCCTTGAGCCTCCACAGGCATGCACAATGCCCTCTCACACACACACACACACACACACACACACACACACACACACACACAATAAAATGCATCCAAGCATTCCTAGGTAAATTTTACTTTATAATTGTGACAAATCGAGTAAAATTCATTAAAGGATGTTAATGTTTAATTATTTTTCCCCCAGCTGGTGGGTTCCATATTTCCGTTTGATAGTTTTTAAGTCTGACATTAACTCACACGTGTAAGAATTTGCATTTAGCTAATTATGGTGCATGTGGTCATTTTCTATAAAAAGTTGTTCCTTGGACTGTTTATAACAAATGTGGCTTCATTGCTACTGGAAAATCTGATTCAGTTCACATCATTTAGACTTACAGCACCTTTGCCAGGAATGAAACCTAACAGTACAAGACTGCCCTATTTTTCCCCAGGTCTGTAGAAGCCTGTTGCTTTTAATGGGTATGTGTAGAGTAGGTGACTCATCTGTCCACCAAACAGTCATAATAAGTAATTAAAACAGCTCAGCTGTGGTTACAACACGCATTGTATGGACTATATTGAAGTGCATCAGCAGCTTTTGTGATTTTATATGAAAATGGGTGTTGGTGCCCACTGAATGGAGTAACTGCCTCAGTCCATGTTATTGCTGTCAACATAACTGTGTCTCGTCGAGCACAGGACAAGTATGCAGAAATATTTGTTGTTAATGAACGTCACCGATGGCGCATCCACTGTATTCTGGGTTTGCAGATGAAAAGCCCGTATGTTATTTCAAAGAACCCTCCTCTCTGGGACCATCTGGGAGAGACCCTGTAAGCAGAGGCACTGACATGACATGTGGGAAGAGGTGAGAATAGAATTTTCCAGAGGCAGTGGTAAGCCGATGACTTTCAGATGAACTTTAGGGGATTTTTCTAGACTGATCTACAGGCTGAGACAGGAGGCAGGCAGCATCTCAAAGTTTCCCAGGTGAGCTCTTGAGAATCCCACATTTCCATGCTCCAGGCTGACAGAATTAATAACGGCTCCCTCCACCTTTACTTTTCCAGTTTTCCCAGAAATTTCATTTGCTTGTCTTAAAATGCCTTATGCTCAGAAGACAGAGTGGATTCTATTTTCCTGATAAAATCCTATCTGATACAAAAGTAATTACTAAAATATAAATGCAAAATTAGAAAAAAAGAACATATAAATTACAGATTATAATATGTTGTTGAGATGCTGTACCTATAATAAGACTCAAATGAGAGAAGTATCAATAAATCAATCAACTATAAAGTAATCAGATACAATAAACATACTTATATAAATATATTAAATTTGTGAAAATAGAAAATGTGAATGTTTTATTCAGGTATTTTATATAAGCATTAATAAATAACATTTATTTATTTTAGTTTTATTTATTTATTATGTTTGTGTGTATGTGTCAGAGGGCACCATGTGTCCCTGTGGAGGACCAAGGATGACTTAGGGAATCATCCTGGATTGCTTCTACCTCCTTCTTGCTTCACTTTGGGATTTCCCAGGCTCCACCCACCAGGGTCGGAAGTGCAGGCAGTCACAGTTTCCACTCAGCATTTCTTACATGGGACCTGGGAACTGAACTCAGGACCTTCTGCTTTTGAGACAGAATCTTAACCACTGAGCTATCTCTCCATCCCCTGTTTTATATTTTTTTAATAATTTTATTTTTTCTCTTCCTAATATTCCCATTCCCATCCCCTCTCCTTTTCCCCTGACAACTCTTCATCTCCTGTCATACGCCTTCTATTTTCAAGTCCTTTCACTTACAGATAACACTATTTTATATTAAATACTTTTTATATGTACACTGACAAGTGCCATGATTCTGGTGTTGCATTTAACTTGAGACATGGTTTTGGTTAGGATTCTAGGGAGAAAATGTTCAGACTACAGGTACACAGCAGCATCTATAATGCCAACACCAAGCTTTCTGTAAGTCTAGGTTCAGTCTCATGTGACCAACACCTGGTATGAATGACATAGCAAGCAACAAAAACCAAGACGCAAGTGAGACCACACCAGGGTTAGAAACACAGGAATCAGAGGTTTGACTCATTTATTTGTCCATGCACCTGATTTTAGAGTACTTACTCTCTCCAGAGCATTGTGCTAAGTATATAGTTTGCATCAGTGAACGGAGAAGACACGGTCACTGATCCTAAGGTCCTAAAGGTCTAATTGGAAAGACAAATAAACAACCCTATATAAGCAGGTATGAGGTGTGTCACAATGACAGAGTCACCTACAAGGAAGATCTTATCTAGAATTAAGAGACAGGGATTTGTGGGGTGGCAGGGGCTACCAAGGAAGTGGCCTCTTAGCTGGGAGCTAAATAAGGAAGTGCAATAATTAGCTACAATTGCAGACTGAGCTTTGAGCGCATCTGTGAAGAGTGATGGCTAATGCCAGCCCTAAGCAAACCTATAGGAGATTGTCTAATTGATGAGGAAGATTAAGCCTATGGTGGGTGGGCCCATCCCCTGGGCAGTGGGTAAACTGAGGGCAGGGAGCTGGTGACACCAGAGAACTCCAAGGGCGTGGATACCACTGCCGTACTTCTTTAGCTGTCAACTCTTCCTGAGTTGACATACTTGGGCATACTTTGACAGATGTGCTGTCTGGCAAGCGAGGTTTGCTTCTTTCTGAACAATCTTAGTTGTGTGGCCAGTTCCCTGAGTTCCTGGTGTTGGTCTGAACTCTCCTGTCAAGTTGAACTAAGAAATGTAATCGGATAATCTTAAACCAGAAGACCTCTCTTTGTCTTCTACATGTGCTATTTCGCTAGTCAATTTCATTTATTTCTGTATTTTTTTCTCTGTATAAAACCGTTCGTTTCCCTAAACTGATTTGTTGTGAATTCATCAGTAACATACAGGCGAGCTCAACAGGAGGTTAGTGGTCAGAGTGCACAGACTACAAAGGCTCAGAGGCTAGAGAGGCACCAAAGACTCCTTCAGTTAAGCACCCCACTGTGCAGTGGTAATAGTTATGGTGAATTCCAATGGTTTGGGGGAAGAATTCAGGATTTTAAATAGCAGAATGACATAACTTAGTTTAATAATTTCAAGTCAACCCACTGGCTAAGAACCAAAAGTGGATTTCAAGAGACTGATGTGGGGAGGCTGTCGTAATGGTTCATACAAGAGATGTCTCATGGCAATGGGATGAAGAGAAGTTAACAGTTACATGAAATGTTGAGCATAGGACTGGTGGAGGTTGGGAATGAGAGGAGTCACATTTGGTGAATGAAGCTTAGAGGGATTACACAGCTCACCTAAGGTCACTGAAGCAGCAGAGGCAGGACTCAAGGCTCCCATTAATTTGACTCTGGAGCTTTGGCCTTGAACATTAAACTCCACAGGATACATTAGAACGTGATCCCTGGTGTGCAACCCTCAAACAATTAGATAAGGTGTCTGCATTGCACACGTTTGCAGTTTGAAATAGCTCTGTTGACCTCTCTTTGTCTTCTACATGTGCTATTTTGCTAGTCAATTTCATTTATTTCTGTATTTTTTTCTCTGTATAATACAAATGTTGTGATTAAAGACGAAGGAAGAGAGAAAGAAGATGATTTCTTCCCATCACTACCCTTTGGGTTTCAATTTAAAGTAAATCTGAAAGGCCCTTCTTCCATTTTTGCAGAATGCAAATCTGACACTGCAACTTCTGGAGGATAAAAGTTACATTCAGCTGTCCCCTTTCATTTGCCAGAATCACTAAGAATATGGGTAAGGCTGTAAAATAATTATCCTATATTGCTTCCAAACACCTATCTGTTCTGTTGTATTTGAGATCTATGGAACAAGTCCCAAATAGTTGGAAACAAATACTGACATGCCCATCATCCTTCTGCTGATTTATTTCAAGGGAGGAGATAGCCAAAATCCCATTGCTAACTCTAGACGCTGGAGGAAAGCAGCCAACTGTTCAGTTTCCTTGGGTTGTATGTATACACTCTAACCATCTTAGCTAAGCTTAGTAAGGTCCCGAACCTCCTCATACTTCCAAAGCCTTTATCAACCAATCCTATGAAAGCAGATCCTGAGGAATGAGCGTAGATTCCTTTTTCTCACATCCAGTCAGACAGTCCTCATGAGTTTAACCTCCTAAAGGCCTTGCCAACTTGGTCTTTACTCTCCATTTCCCATTATGCCTGGGTGCCTTAGTACAGAACAGTGATTCCAAATTTCTGTCAGATGCTAAAAGTAGAAGCTGAACCTCCAAACTCATAAGTTACTCCATATTTTTTGTAACACTTTATGTGAATTCCAGGCATAATGATTGGCCAAATTAATAAGTAATGATAGTTCTTCTTCAATAAGACTATACTAAAAAATGTGAACGTTTTTCTGTTGAGAAAGAGGAAATATAAGTGAATGTTTAAAAAAAGAAAAAAAATTAAATTTATACTGAATTGTTGTAACTATAGGTAAGTTTCAAAAACATAAATATTAATTACCCTGAGTTAAAAAAGTGAATGTTTGTCCTTAGAGACAAGGGATTAACAGCCACAACAGTGTTCCTATACTAAAAAGGAACACAAGAAAGGGCTCTAGGCAATGCTACTGAGTCCTTACACCTCATCAGAGAGGAAGACCCAGAGGGAAGTTTGTCATCCACACTAAAGGATGCTCCAGGGATGGGGGGAGGGGGGACTGGGAGAAAGGGGGGAAGGAAGGTGAAAAGGGGTGAGGGAGCAAGGGGATCTGGGGAGGAGTGGAGGGAGGGAGGGGATGGGGTACCTATTAAGTTTGTATGAGTGGGAAAAAAAGTGGATGTTTGGCTAATGTATGTAAATGAAACCAAAAATATTGTAACAAAATAATATATATCAATAACAAGTAAAATAGTGTCTCTTTGATATGTACTTTTGATAACAAAATATAAAATGGAACATTGAAACAAAATAAATGTTGATTAAAAAATGGAAAGATAAGCTAGGTGGCACTTACATTGCCTGTGGAGGCTAAGACAAGAAGAATACTTGAGGTCATGAATTTGAGAGTCTGGGAAGCACAGTGAGACCCTGTTTCAAGCCAAGAATGAAGCAAGATAATACTCCAAATGTTAATATTTAAAAATGTTTCTTGAGAGACATAGAGATGATTCAGTGGGTAAGAGCATTTCTGTGAAGACCTGACAACCTGGATTTAAATCTCCAGGATGAATGTAAAACACTAGGCATGGTCACATGTCCCTGTGACCTTCGCACTGTGAGGGACAGAGGAGAATCATCGAGGGCTTACTGGCTCTCAGTCTAACTTCAGTTTCTGTAAGAGACCTTCAATTTCAGTAAGGACTAAGGTAGAGAGTAATAGAACTGGCCAATAACCCCCCCCCACAACTCCACTCCAGCCTCTACAAGCATGCACCCAAGTACATGCACCCGTGTATGTATTACACACATATACAAAGTAAGAAATTCTTAAAATTATAATGCGCATAACCCTGAGTGTCATCGTTGAATATTTTGTATCTTTTGGGAAATATATATTACAGACATAGAAAAATGTTATTCATCTCATATTAATATTAGTTGAATTGGGTTGGCTGAAGATGTATTCAAAACACTTTCAAATCAATTATTGGGGAAAGGGTGCTTGAAATAATTTCACTTCCTTTTTGTAATCAATGAAAATACTTTGCCTGTTTGCCCTGGTGTTCATATTGCTATTGTAACATGTTATTTTTGCTAGTTCAGATTTTAGCTCATATTTTGCTTTCCTGCTAGAACATTGTATTTCTTTCGTGAAAATATTTGCAAATTGACCAGGTGCATAGCAAATATTTAAACACTACAAAATGCCAAGAAAAGTTGGGTAATACTCAAGTTAGCATAATGTTCGGATCTTTTAACAAGATTATTGACATTTGCTGAGTGTGCATGCCAAAATTACCCATTTTGCTTCCAAAACTTGTTCTTTCTTGGTGAGCATTCATAGAATGTGTATAATGCATATGTGGTGTGTAGAATTATTAATATTTAGTTTGGAAGAATGGTTTATCATTCATTACAAGTAGAATCACAAAACACACTTTTGCAATGGCCATAGACACAAACAAGACCGATCAGTTCACAGCTGCCGCTCTCTTCTGTGTTTCTGCCACAGTTTCTACAGAGATTAGTCTTAATAATTTCTTCATCAGCTCTTACATTTAATTCAGTGTCAGTGGATTTGGTTGAGTCTGGACCAATTGCTAAGCTAACTCTCACAAGAGAATTCTCATTGAATTTTTTTTGTATCATGCTTTTAAAATATGAATTTCTCTAGAAATGTCAGGAATTCCTATCTGGAAAAGTAAGTGTAATCCTATCCCCACAATGTTTTAGTCAAACAGTCATTTTACCGGTCTCTGACAAGTTGTGTTATAGTTTTAACGATGACTGTCTTCCCAGACCCATCATGCTTTGCTTCTTATTTTCTGGTGCCAGAGATTGAATCCAGGCTCTCACGTTTGATAGTTAGTGCTCCGCTGCTGAGCTAGAGCCTTGATTTCCCAGCCCTGACACTGCATTTTTCCTACAAGCATGAATTGGGTCTTACTCAGCTTTACAGCTAGCAATGAATGGACACATTTAAGGTTCTCAGTAAATGCTGGATAAGCTGAGATGAATTAAATTAGATTTGCTTGAGACAGAAGGACAACAAGGGCTTCTGGTTCTGAATACCCAATATGCTGGGACAGCAAGACACCCCTTCCACTGCAAAATTCCTTGAAATTCTAAGTGACATAGAACTAAGAATTTTCAAGTCAGAGCTGAGCTCAGGGGAACAAGGTGGTCTTTAGGCAGCACAAAGGAGCAAAGTAAACCAAACTGCTGCAAGTTTAATGCTGTAACATTGAAAGCAACGTGCAGGAGTGGGTGGGCTGCATGGGTGCCTGGGTTCCCAGCTGGTGCAGCACAGGCCAGGAGTGAAGCTGAGCTCCCTCTAACTATGCAGAGAGAGCAAGCCATCTGCGAAAGGTGTCTGTGTTTATCCGGTGAGTCTTTTTAAAAGGAATTTTATCTTTTTGTGTGTGTGTGTGTGTGTGTGTGTGTGTGTGTGTGTGTGTACGCAAGAAGACATTTGAGTGTATGTGCCTGTATATAAGCAAGGGTGACATTAGGATTATTATGGGTTATTCTGCTTCCTATTGCTTTGCTCTGAAGTATCCCAGAATCCATCATTTAGGGCCAGAATTGCAGCCAACCACTGCATCTGCTCAGCCTTTTTATGTGAGATCTGGGGATCTGAACTTAAGACCTTTTGTTTTCAAGGCAAAGGTTTTAAGCCCTAAGCTATCTCCCCAGCCCTATCAGCTCAGTCTTAAGCCACGTTAAGTGAGAAACAGATGTAATGGAAATGTACAAAGGAGATTCCCATTTCTTTCCATACGTGTTTGTTTGCCTTTTCATCTCCTGCTGCTGCTGCTGTGTGCAGGGCCAGGGTGTGCTCAGTACTGAAACTGCCATCTTTTTAGTTCTGCAGTGATTATGGCCTAATAAGCATGGCTGGAAGACATGCTAGTAGGTTAAACCTAACAAATTCTAAATGGTAAATTTAACCATTTATATCATGTATAGTCTGGATAAACTATGCTTCCATAAATGACATACAACAACTTTGGAGTCACCAGGAGTCAGTATTGAGGGATAGTACAAAGGATGAAGCAAAGCTATGAACAATGATGTAACTAGAATTAGATAATAAATGGTTTAAGGAAATTGCAGAGGCAAGGGAATCTTCATTGATTCAAAATAAACAAGTTGCAAAGAGCTATGCATATATTATCGATTATTTCAATTCAAATTTGACTATAGGTTTTGCAATGCATTTTTTAAGTTGAATTACTTATGTAGACAAGAGTCTTATTAGCAATGTCTGCCAGGATCCTGTATATCTTAAGAGTGGTTCTGCCCTGGCTTCTCTTTGATTGGTTCTGTTTCAATGTACTTGTTTCCCTCTAGGCAGAATGCGTGGGACTAGATTCTGAAAGCGTGAGACCTAAGAAGATAGAATATAAGATTAGATCAGGCTGCATTTGTTGATATTAAAACAGTCACCTGGCATTCTAAATTTAATATACATTGACTCAAACACTTAGAAATGGATGAGGGGCTGAACTCAACAATGGTCTTCAAAGGTTTCTCCAATTTTAAGGTATAGGAGAATGCTCTGACGACCTTGTTAAAATGCAGGTTCTGTTTCTCTAGGTTTGGCATGTGCTTAGGACTATGCATTTCAAACAAGCTCTAAACCATGGTTCATATACAAATAGAAGAAACAAGGAAACAACAATGCACAGAAAAGAGCCTAGAGGCTCAGGAGATTGGAAGCAGAGCTGACTTCACTTGAGCAACTCAGTAACCTCAAAGACGTCCTAGAAGATACCTTCTCAATAAGACAGAAAATCTTCCTTGCTCAAAAAAATTATAGAATTACTGAAAATGAATCCTGCTACTGGCCATAAGTCAGAGACTGTGGTATCAGATGTAATGGGACTAGAGTCTCTGGTATCACTGGAAATCATGGTCGTGGTGTGGTAGACGGCTGCTATTGGTGAAGTGGTGAAAAGAGAGGTGCTGTAGTCTGAATGTCTGTGTCTCTCCAAAATTCCTGTGTCAAGTTCTCCAAAGTGTTGATACTAGGTAGCAGGGACCTTGAGGAGTGATTAGGCCATGAAATCAGAGCCCCCAGGAATGAGCTTGATGTCTGAGAGCAGAGAGAGAGCTCTTGTATGAGAACATACAAGTGCTGGGTAATGAATGGACTCATGACTTAAGCTCATGCTATTGAGGGACTGGGGAAATGTGGGACCCAACCTTTCATCACTTCTCCTGCTGAGACTATATGGTAAAACTTACATGCCTCTGGTTCTCTGAACAATGGAGTAAAGAGCTATTAGGTTAGCTTGGTCGAACAGAATATCTTGGAACTGATCCTAAATAAGGGAATTTCACATTTACATCAAGACCATGTAATCCTGTGACAACACACTTTAAGTCTGTTGGATTATATTATATCATTTAAACAGTTGGAGACTCCAGTCTGAGCTGTATATTTATTAGAGATAGGCCACAGAGCTCCTGATATGCACATATGGATCTAACAGATGTTTTCTTTTTAATTTTTTAAAAAATTTTTATATACATATAGATGAAAGTACTTTTTATTTTTTCTCATAATTTCTACTTATTTATTTGAGAGAGGGCAAAGAAAGAGAGAGAGAAAACATGCTTGTAATGTGTTCTGGCATATAAGTAGAAGTCAGAGAACAACTTTCAGAAATCGGTTTTCTTCTTCTACCATATGGGCTTCTGGGGATTGAACTCAGAATACCTGGTTTGAGAACAGGTGCCTTACCCACTGAACTGTCTTGCCTACCCATCTTTGTAATTGCCCTCTCCCCTACTGTCTCTTCTGGCTTCATGTATGTATATATATGTATATGTATATACTATTATATATTATATATTAATATTATATATAATATATACTATTAAATCTAGATTCTGCACATAAATGAAAACACATTGTCTTTCTCCTCCCTTTACCCTCTCCTGTTCTCATCTGTTCCTGGTTTTTGAATCCCTTCTCCCTCTCCCATCACAGTATCTCTTCTACTTCCTTATATTTCATGTAAAAACCTTTCCATCTAGATTCCACACATGAAAGGAAAGTATGTGACATCTATCTTTCTGAGGTTGGGTTATTTCACTTAACATGATGACTTAAAGGCCCATCTGTTTATTGCAAGTGAAATGAGTTTATTCTTTGTTATTCCTGAACAAAACTCTACTGTGCATGTGTGTGTGTGTGCACACGTGTGTGTGCACACTTGTGTGTGTGTATATATATAATCTATATATCTATCTATATCTATATCTATATCTATGTATCATTTTGTTGACGGGTATGTAGGTTGATTCCATTTCATGGTTATTTTAGTAACATGGCAATGCACATGAATATGCAAGCATCTCTATGGTATGTTGACTTGGATTCTTTCAAGTATATCCCTAGGAGTGTTAGAGCTGGATCATTCATATAGCAGTTCAATTTTCAATTTTTTGAGAATGTTCAACACTGCTTCCCATAATGGGCAGGTTAAAATTTACATTCCTATCAGCCTCACCATAGTCTCTATTACTTGTTTTCTTAATGATTGGAGTAAGATGGAATTTCAATGTAGTTTTAATATTTTCCTAATGGGTAAGGATATTGAACATTTTTAATGAATTTCATTGGCCATTTGTATTTATTTTGAGAATGATCTAGTCAATTCATTTTCCCAAATGTTGAGATTGAATGCATGTGACAGATGTCTCCTGGGGTATTTCCATCAATAAAGATGATCGGACGGACGCCAACCAGAAACACTTTGCTTCCATGGACAGGCTCAGCAGTTCACTTTCACCATTGTTTCTCTGTGGCACGTCAATCTCCTGCTCTCTCTCATAATATTTATTGAGGGATCTTGAGAAACTTGATATTCTAAGAGCCTTACTCTGCAACATTACAATGATGGCATTATACTAATTACATCTTGTTAGCAGGAAGTATCACAGATCTCAAATGTCTTAATAAGTCACATACATGCCAGTAGATGGGAGATAAACCCATGAAACTTCATGGAACAGAAAAATCAATAAAAGATTACAACCAAGGACAATGCTAGCATATCCTCTGATTAAGTGAGAAACAAGCATTTTTACCATCTACCATGAAGAGAGAGGCATAATACTTTCCAGGCCCTCTTTAATTTTTTATTTATTATTTTCGCTTATACACATATTTTTGTGTGCTGTGTATATGCATCTGTGTGTATCAGAGGGGACCATGTGTCCCTGTGGAGGCCCAAGAGTAACTACAGGAATTATCCTAGATTGTTTATACCTCCTTTTTGCTTCTTTCTGGGGGTTTCCTAGACTCCTTCTTCCACAGCCAGAAGTGCTGACTGCTGCCATTTCCTCCTGGTGTTTTCATGTGGGATCCTGGACCCAAACTCAGGTTCTTCTGCTTGTGAGGCAAAGGCTTAAACCCCTGAGCTATCTCTTCAGCCCTACAGGCCTCTTTAGATTGTGAAAGTAAACATAGACTTTCATTTCAATATGCCACTCAGATCTACTTACTGTCATTTATAAAGCTGTCAGCTGTTTTGTTATGTCACTTAATATGTTTATTGTGCTTGTGTATGGCATATGTACATGTTCATGTGGATGTGTGTGCAAGTGTAGATGAAAATAT
This sequence comes from Typhlomys cinereus, assembly GCA_023101885.1. Taxonomy (NCBI): domain Eukaryota; kingdom Metazoa; phylum Chordata; class Mammalia; order Rodentia; family Platacanthomyidae; genus Typhlomys; species Typhlomys cinereus. The sequence goes on along the minus strand of JALPQD010000110.1, from coordinate 3,190,572 downwards.
GTGTGCAAGTGTATGGAGGCCAGGGGTAGATACTGGGTGTCTTCCTTGATTACCCTTCACTTTGGGGAGGTATGTATATATGAATTCTCTGTGTGTGTTTGTGTGTGTGTGTGTGTGTGTGTGTGTGTGTGTGTGCATGTGCATATGTAGGTCATAGTTAGTTTGCTAGCCAATTTGCTCAAAGGTTCCCATCTCTGTCTTCCCTGTGACTGAAATTACTGGTGGGTCACCATGCCTATCCAGAATCTGCATGAGTGCTGGGGATCCAAATTCAGGTTCCTACTCTTGTATGGCAAGTTCTTCTGTCTTTTTCTTTCTTTTGAGGCAGGGCCTTTCATTGATCTTGGAGTTTGCTGATTTGTGTAGACTGAGCCAGTGAACTCTAGGAATCTTCCTGTTTCCATCTCCTAGGCACTGGGAGTACAATCAGATGCTGCCATACCTGGATTTTTATGTGCATGCTGGGGATCTGAACTTGGACCTTTGCTTGCACAGGAAGCACTTACTGACTTAACCCAAAGCTGTCAGTTTTGAATGTGGTCTGGAGCAAAAAACACCATGTGTTATCCAAAGCAAAATAGAGCCATATGATAATGTAAGCCACTCTGTTGCTGAACCTTATGGCCTAGAAATTAGGGACCCAGCAAGATGCAATGAGAAAATCATAGCAAGGCTGAAAGGGATTTCTGATCACAGCTACAGAAAGCATTTTTGATTTACTAATATACTCTGGGTAGAAATAGGATGCTTGACAAAAAGACACCAGCAACTGTGATCTGAAATGTCCATCACAAACAGGGTCTCCTTAGGTCCACTAATGTAATTGGAAGTGTACAGTATGCTAGCTATGCCAAGTCGAGAATGAACAAGAAAGGAATTCAAATAGGTGGCTTAGATTCCAATGGCATCTACAACTACTTCTTTGCCATCATGTGTTCAATATAAAGCTGCAATCTTATAGACATTGTTTTACAACCTATTAACAGAAGAGGAATAGCCACAGATCCACTGTTAACAGGCCTGCACAGTGTAACAGCACTGGCTAGAAGTAGACAGCTCCTGCACCACCAATAATCCTGCTCAAGATTTCCTGAAAAACCATGGTGAAGAAATTCACTCCAGTTGTAGAACATCTGGAAATAGATCTGGTTTTCCTATGTGTGTGTGTGTGTAAAGGGAGATGGCCTGAAGTATGAATCTGAACTAATTTTGGGGACCACTTCTTTCAGTTTTCTTCTACTGTGCGGGCTTCTAGAGATCAAACTCAGGTCACCAAGTTTGCCACAGGTGCCTTACCCACTCCTGAGTTATCTCTCTGCCCCTTGGGGATAGTTTATAATAATTGGTAACTGACCAGGCCAACATGGAAGAGGTGAGATTAGAAGACTGATCACAAAGAGACATGTGAGAGAGCTGATGAAGGATCCTCCTCTCCTTGGCAAATATGGAGAGAAGACATCCAGTTGCGAACAGGGTACTACACAGAAGATGGATCAACCAACCACTTTGCTACTTGCTCAGTGGACTGGGGGGGGGGGTGCCTTGGCCACAAAAGTGAACAGTAATGGGTATAGCAGCGTGTGCCTCCCTTTCCAAGGATGTCTTGGCCAACTCTATTTAGAGTCTTATTCGCCATTAGCAAGACAACACTAAGTCCTCACTTTAATCTATAGACAGCTGCTGGTCCAATGGCAGGTTGGTTAAATTAAATACATATGGCTAGGAAGCAGTGGATTGTTTCCATATGAATAAATACATAGATTATCTTGACAATAGATAAAGTTCTCTTTAAGTCTATGAAGGGTGACTATGGTGCTAACTTTTCTGGCAAAAAGGTGTCATAGTTAAGCACAGGTGTCAACTTGACTGTTGAGGGTTTGAGCTCTGGGCACAGTTGTAGAGAGTTGATGGTTGAGTTAAGCCCAAAGCAAACCTGAAGGACATTGTCTAGCTGATTGAGAACTGATCCTTTAGGTATCCCTATGAAGAATTGTTTGATTAATCAAACTCTGAGCAAGCTTTCCCACATTTAATTGACCAATAGTGGTTGTAACCATTCCTGGAAAGGTGGATAAGATTACAAGAGCTAGTTTACATTTGGGCAGAATGGCAAGCTAGGGACTATGTCTTGCTCTCAACTCTTTAATGGTCATAATGTGGCCAATTCTTTCAGCTCCTGATGTTGATATGAATTCTCCTCCATGCAGATGAACTGTAATTGAGAAATATTTCCCTGGATCTAAAAGCACAAATATTTTAGTAGACGCTTAGATGTTTGGAATTCTTTCATTTATTTAGATAGATATCTGAAATTCTTTTTTCTCTATGGCATGAGGAAAAGGCTGATATTCGTTTTCCTGTGGAGGTAGCTAGTTATCACAGCACTCTTTTATTGAAAGAGGTTCCTGTGCCAGCAAGGAAGAGTTTGATCCCTGGAACCTACGCAGTGGAAGGAGAGAACCGACTCCCACAAGTTGTTCTCTGATCTTTACACACCCTGGTACATGCATGCACATGTACACACACACACATACAAATACAAAACATTTGTTTTCCCCCATTTAATTACCTTTGCATTTTTGTCAAATACCAGTCAACTTCATAGGGATAGATAGACATTTCAAACATGGAGTTACCTTTTGTTGCAGTCAGCCTGCAACATTGCTGATAAATGACCATCACACAACTTAAGGGAACAAGGAGTTTACTTTCTTAGGACAGTCCGGTTACAGTTCTCAGTCCAGCTTGACGGGAGAGCATGCACCAACACCAAGGCCAAGGGAACTGGCCACACCATCAATGCATAACAGCTGAGAGATGGACAATCCTTACTTGCCAGACCAGCATGTCTGGCCAAGTATACAGAAGGATGCCAACTCTCTCAACCAGCTCTCTGTGATTTATCCAGGGCCTAATCCCACCCACCATGGGCTGGGTTTTCCCCATCAGCTAGACAATGTCCTTCAGGTTTGCTCTGGGCTTAATATCAATTGTCAAGTTGACACCTATATCTAATTGTTACTACTACTAAAGACACAAATCATAAAAGAAAAATATTAATGAACTTGATTTCATAGAAGTAAACTTTCCTTTTGTGAAAAATAAAATAAGGTTATACAAATAAAAAGAAAAGCCAGACTAAGAGAAAATGTTACATGTATGTTTATATGTACAAGTATACATATGATAGGAGGCCCATGTTCAGTATATGAAAGGAAATCTCACAAATTGATGAGTAAGAATAGAAGCAACTCAGTAAAATAGTGCCTAAAGGGTTTGAGAAGCACTTTTACCAAGGAAGATATATGATGACTAATCATTTAAAAAAATACTCCAACATCATGCCAATGTGAATTAAAACCACAATTAGATAAAACATAGGTCCAAATTAATGACTGACCCCATAAAGTACTGGCATACATGTGGTGGAAACTGGGAGATATCAAATGGTGTGTGCACATTGGAAAGTGGGCAGATTCTTAAAAAATAAACTTACATTGACTATGCAACCAGATCATTCCACTCCATGGCATTTTCCCAAGATAAATAAAAACATGTATCAAGACAATGGCCTGTACAAGGATACTCAGCGCCACCTTTTGTAAGAGCTGCAAACCAGGAAGAGTCCACATGCTTATGCACAGGTGAAATAATCCGTCACATCCTGAATGTGAACCATGCTTCAAAACAGCAGGCCTCGACCCCACAGAGGATTCAAGAGAATGGAAAAGTAAAGAAGGAGGGAATATCTGTGGTGGTAGAACTTGGAGAACATCTTTTAATCCAAAGGAAGGTTTTCCTGAGGCACAGTCTTCCTTCCTGCACTAGGCCTCTGGTGGCAACTTTTCTAGGGGGAGAGAGGCATGGTAACATTGGGTATGGGTAGCTCAGCCTTCATAGCAAATCCAGCTTCTGTTTGTCCTCGGGAGCCTTGTGCTCTTGTAAAAAGCCTCTCCTTTGGAGTTAGAACTGTCTGCAATGGCTGAGAATTTGGAGGTTCTATTTGCAAGTCTGGTGATCCTCAAGTCAAGATATTTCTTCCGATACAGGCTTCATTTTAAAAACATATATTTTGATCCATATCGTTACCTGTTTGTTTTCCATTTCTTCAGACAAAGCAGGACAAAAGACATTTTGTTGAGGGAATTCCTCAGGAACCCCAATAGCATGCCATCATCTAACCTTAAATATCAAGAGTGCAAAAATACATGGGTAACTTAGGGAAAATGGGGAAGACCACAATCACATTGAGAAATTTAGAATAGAACAGGTCCTAGGCTTAATTTGAGCAAACAGGAAGTTAGGTATAGTTGTGTGCGCCTATAGCTCCAGCATTCAGAAGGCTAAGGCATGATTTTGAGATCAGCCTGGGCTACACAGCAAGACCTTGTCTCGAAATAACCAAAACCAGATCAAACAAAAGCTAAAACATTTGCTCACATTTTTACAATTCCCCCCCCCCAAATAAATCCAGTCTTTCCAAGTGCATTCATTTAAACATGACATTAGTTCTTTGGGTACTTAATGAACCCCTCTGGGTAATCCCTAGTTAGGCAAGAAATCATTGTTGAGACATTCTATTCCTTACTTATTAAGATGTATAACAAAGGGAACAGTAGCAACCAAAGGGTGAGGCTTCCTTAGACAATAATCAAAGGACGAGAAGGGAGTGGAAGATCACAATGTTAGCTGTCCAATCCAAGAAGTTAGAAAAGCCAATTGGAGATGGCTCAGCAGTTAAAGTGCAGGGGAGAAAGGCCATGGTAACTCTGGGCATGGGTTGTTCAGCATTACGGAAGAAAGGACAGAAAGAATGCAAGAACCATAGGGTGGGGGAGAGAGCCTTCCAACTGGGCCCCCTAAAAGAACAACAGGAAGTGGATATTTCTGTTAAGGTAAGTCACAGAAAAGAGAACCAAAACAGGTTATGGAAAAACTTTCACCTTATTAGTAACTAGGAAAATGAAAATGAAAATTCTATACCTATCAGTTAAGAGAAAGCAGTGTGATTATATTCTAGGGAAAGATCAGGTTAATTCATCCCTGATAAGTATTATGATAAGTATTGATACAGTCATTTTGGAGAGTAGCCTTAACAATATTTGGTTACTGTGACAATGTGCAAATTTTTTTGCCTAATAATTCCCCTTCTAGAAATCTCTTTTTGACCACCAGTCACAGGACAAAGTCATAAATAATCAATTTACTTCTTATTTAGACTATGTCCATAAGACTTAGAGGTTACATAGGAAAACCACCACTGGATGTTGCAGGTGGTGCCATCAAGGCAAGTGGGGGACACTAAGCAAGATACCCATGGAGAAGGTGACCAAGACATACAACTTGGAGCTGGCCTGAGAGTCACAGGTGGAGCAGGAGGGACGTGAGGGAAGGACCGAGGCAGCTAAGGTGTCCACAGGCAGGAGAGGAGATGCAAGCTGAGGCACCCATTCCTTCTGCAGATACTCCGTTCTTGAACTTTCTGTTTCTTTCACATTTCCAAAACTTGCTGAGGGTTCAAAGGATTTAGTGATTTATGTGAGTTGTATATTTGAAATGTTAGTGTTGAAGCGCTGTCCATAGAAAAAGAAAAAAGACAGCTGATTGTGTTGCAGGAACAGTCTTTCCTCTGTTCAAATGTCCCTTCTGGGTTACCAAATCTTACAGGATAGTCCCATCTGGGTCACCAAATGTTGCAGAAAACAGTCTCGCCAAATGTTATGGGGACCCTGTTCAGGGGCCAAATGTTACAGGAATGACCGTCCCAATATTGCAGGATTCTTGTGTTCCGGACTCGAAAATTGAAACCAGAACACATGTACAGGATTAAGTAAAGTTTATTAGTAGGAGAGAAAGGCTGGAACTCATGGACTCCAGGCGTGGGGTCAGGGCACCGGTGGAATCATGGAGCTAGAAACGGACTCATGGCACTCTGAGTGCCATGAGGGGCAGTGCTGCAGAGAACTCATGAGAAATGGGCAGCTAGAAATAACCCATGGAATCCATGAGAAACAGGCATGGAGCTAGAAACAGACTCATGGCACTAGCGCCATGAGGGGCTAGGGTGCCAAAAATGCCTGCCAGGGCCAGGCATATTTGAACACCTAGGCAAGCCTGGGAAATTGGCTTTTTCTCATTGGTTAGCTCCTATTGGGGCTCAACCCAGTTGCTCCTGGGCCCTTGTGGGGCTAGAGACCAAGATGTTTGTTGGATATGGAGGGCTCATCTCCATGATCTCTTCATAGGGAAGTCGGATATCTTGTCTCTGGAAGGAATGGAGTCAGTTCCTCAGCAGGGGTGGTCCTTCAGGGAGATCCCAGCAGTGGGGAATGGCCTTCAGGAATTCCAAAACTTTCAAAGACCTTGAGAGACCCATCCCAGCATAGCTGCTCTAATCCTGCCTCAATTGCATGGGCTTGGCACACTTATTAGTAAGTGCCAGTTTTCTCTACCCTTGCTGGCTAAGCTCTCTTGGCCTGGATATCCTTGCCTTCCCCACTTTCCTCTGTCACAGGCTTACCACACTAGGTTGCGAATTCCTACTCCAATCTCTTCTGCCCTCACTAGTCTAGAAACTCTGGGATGAGAGGTAGTGTTCTTTATTTACTTATTTATTATTTCATACACATATATAACAAATATAAACTGTTTTCACTCTATATTATCCAATCTAGTCCTCCTTCTCTTCTTTCATTAAAAACCATGGTGACTTTTTTTTTTAACAGATCACACTTATATTGTGGTTTAAACTTTATTTATTGTGAATGTGTGTGTGTGTGTGTGTGTGTGTGTGTGTGTGTGTGTGTGTTAGAAAGCACTATGTGTTCCTGTGGAAAGGCAAGAGTGACACCTGGAGTCATCCTGGATTGCTTCTACCTCCTCTTTTTCTTCCCTGTGGGACTTTCCAGGCTTCTAGGACCAGAAGTGCAGACTGCTGCCATTTCCACCTGACATTTTTACATGGGACCTGGGATCTGAACTCAGAACCTTTTGCTTGTGAGGCAGAGTCTTAACCCCTGAGCCATCTCTTTAGCCCTATAGCCATGCTGTTGTCTCCTTGATACTCATGCTACTATTATACTGGTCGTCACCTGTTGCTATGGTGATTTATATTACAACTCATAGATCTCATGCCGTTGATGGGACTTGTGATTATTTCTCTCCCCTAGTAACTTCTACAGTATTCCTTGGTACTGTGCCAGCTATCCAGCCAGGAGGAAGTTCTCAGACTAATTCTAGTTGATGTACTTTGCCCATGTTCTGTGATCCATGTGCGTTGCATCTTCAGGAATAGGGTAGTTTCTTGGAGAGCAACCAAGAGCAATGACAAAAGCCTGTGATGTTTGGGGGCTTGGAGACTCTCTGACCAACCTTTTACCAGGAAATGTAATAATGGCATGAGTATCAAGGAGACAACCAGTAGCTTTCTGATTGAACTCATGACCCACTTGTCAGAATGGAATACATTCCTGCTACTGTTAACTAGAACAAGAACCTAAAAAAGGGAAGGAAACAGATTAATAGGGAAAACAACCAATGAACCTATAAGTAGAAAGACAGTACACCAAACTGCTCTGTAAATAATTGCTATTATACCCATAAGTTTGAAGAGCACTTAACACTCAGTTTAGAAGTCATCTTCTGCAACAGAGATAGAGGATCTCAACACCCTGCATAGGGAGCAGCGAAGTGGACAGCAATGGCTAGCCATAATGCAGAGTACCAGCAACCTAGCAAGGCTCACCCAGAATCAGGCCAACCTAATCTCTCCCAATTCTAAGGCTTTGGGAACCTCACAGAAGAGGGGGCGATGAGATCATAAGAACCTCAAGATGGAAAGGTTCGCCATTGGATAAGACATTTCATTCAAGGCAGGACTGCTGCATCCAGGAACTTACTGCAGTGAGACTTGTCCTTTTCAGAGCTGCATAATGACTGACATATCAACATGCCCCCATAGACTATCAAGGAACTAAAGAGAGATAATTACATGTAGTGGAAGCCTTGGGGACTAAAGCTGGATGAGTGAAGAGAAATGCCCCTATCTGTGGGGTGGCCTAAAGAGAGGCCACTTGATATGTCACAAGAGGCCTGAAACACCACAAGAATAGACAAGTCAGAGGGAACCCTGGGGTCCATAGAAGCAGCCAGGCAGGAGGGTGGGAGGGAGTAGAATGGATTGATGAAGGGAAGGGAGATGGAGGGAAGCAGGGATAAGTAAACTCAATATGCTTGTAAGACTAGAAAAAAATAAAATAATAATAATAAAAACCTTTGTCCCAACCATCTCTCTCCTACTTTCATGTCTTTTACACATGTGTGGCCCACTGAATTTTATATGGGTGGCCTGCAATAGCGTGTGCCTGGCACTTGCTGGAACATGGATGATATGTCAGTGTGTGGACCAACAAGGAAAGCAGCTCCCTTTGCCACAGACAGGATTCCTCCAGAACCCCTCAGGGAGTGATGGTACTATGTCTTTTTTTATGGGTCTCTAATGCTTCACACATAGTGAGGTTTGCTGTGTGAACTGCATGAATGAATGAGCAGCAGGTAAACCCCAGGTGGCCTTGAGTCCCGACTCTGCCTGGAGAAGGAAGAGCGGACAAAACAGCAGACTCGGAAGTGAACCCAGGGTCACATTAGGAGATTTGCAGGTTCTCTGCACAGTCTAATTTTCTGTAGTTGCAGCCAGACTGCAAGCAGCCAGCGGCCTTGGAGGCTGTGCAGACTATAGCATAATAACCATCTATTAAAACTTCAAAGGAAGAAAAATTAAAAACATGAATAGAGCTAATTGCCAGCTGCCACAAATTGGTTTCTGGGCATTTATAAGTGGTTTAATAGTTGGTCTAGATACCATTGTGATAGGTCGGTGCCATGTATAAATATGAGCACAAAGATGCAGAGATGCCTGAGACCAGTCTGTGACCTCACCATGCCACAACTCCATGGCCCAAAGGGGAAAATTTCATATGCTGTCTGTGCTTGGCATAATTATCTGCTACAGAGTAGCCAAAAAAGACTCTTGGTTAATGATTCTATCACCTAAAGACATCGAGTCTGTGTGAAAGAAACCCAATGATTACTTGTTCTCCTGAGCAGGAGTCAGGATGCCTGGGGGCCAGATCTGGCTCTGAAGCAACCACCTCTATGCCCACAGGGAGCCTGCCCGTCTCTGCTACTCAGGGAGGAATGATAGAATGCTTGGTGCATGCATCCACTTACTCACTTATTTAATACATATGTATTAGGCACCGTATTCTGGCACCATGTAGCAGTCTGTGACACTTGTTTATTCCTAGAGGAATAAGGAAACTTATTTACAGTCCACTGTCAGGGTCAGGCAGGAGATCGCCAAGTGGCAAAGTTGCCAAGGCACCACAGGGGACAGGGAGGGAGGAAGCAACTGAAACTAATCTGGGAGAAAACAGGAGAAATCTCTGGAGGGAAGATCTTCGAATGGGTTTTGAATGATAAAAAGGAGCTTCCCAGGAAGAGAAGGAGATGCACATGTGTAATCCCATGAAGGTTCTTAGGGTTCAGTGGCCGGCCCTTCTCACTGAATTGCCCAGCTCCAGGTTCAGTGAGAGACCCTGTAGGAAGATGGCTCTGGGTTAAGGCCTTTGCCTTGCAAGCAAATAGACCGGAGTTTAGACCCTCCAGATCCAATGTGTAAATGCCAGGTGGATATGTGGTAGCTTACAATTTGGGCTTTGAAACTTCAGAGCAAAACTTAAGCAGGTAAAGCAATCCAGGATGATCCCAGATGTCACCCTTGGACCTCCACAGGCACACACACTCAAGTACCCTCAAACACTTGCACATATTCTCTCTCTCACACACATACACATACACAAAAGGTGAATAGTAATTGACCTCTGGCTTCCAACATTGACCTCTGACTTCTATACAGGTCCAACATTGACCTTTGGTTTCTATATAGTACATGTACAAATGTAAAACACACACACACACACACACACACACACACACACACACACACCATTTTGGCTCGTGGTTTCAGAGGTTTAAGTCCAAGGTTACTTGACCTTTATGATTGCTTGAGGACTTGTGGTGGCAAAGTACATTATGGAACACTAGGATCCTTGGAGGCAAGGGACTGATAGTCACAGTAGTGTTCTTAAGCTTAAGGGGAACACAGGAAAGGGTTCTGGGAAATGCTCCAGGGTCCTTGCACCTCATCGGAGAGGAGGACCCAGAAGTGAGTTTGGCATGCACAGTAAAGGATGCTCTGGGGATTGGGGGGGAGGCATTGGAGAATGGGAGGGAGGAGGGAGGGGAAATGGGGGCAGGGGAGTTGGGGGAAGGTGGAGGGAGGGAGGGGACAGGTGTACCTGTTAAGTTTGTATGAGCGGAAATAATAATAATAAAAAAAAGTACATTATGGAAGAGAGTAGGCTTGTTCACTTCATGTTCCCAGGAAGCAAAAGGGGAGAGAAGGTGCTGGAGTCTCAATATCCTGACTTTAGTGACCTAATCCCAGTAGGCCCTACTTCCTAAAAGTTCTACCACTTTTCAATAACTGGATCCAGTCTTCAACATATGGGGCTTTCAAGACCAAATCCATATTATTAGATTGTTAGGGGACAGAATGCTACCTGCCTCCCTCCCCCTGCCTTTATTTCTGGGTTAGCAGGGCCTGAGGATTTGCACCTCAGCTCTTAGCCTTCTGAGCATGCTCAGGGAGCCACGGTGCGAGGGAGTGTCCCTTCTGATAGTCTTATGTCCACGTCTATTGAAGAGTCAGCACCACATTCAACAGACTAGAGGGGGGACGGATTGGAGGCAGAGAGGCATCCAACTGGCTTGTGGAGCCTTCTAGAAAGAAAACTCCTGCCAGTCCTCTTGACCTGAGTTCATCTTCAGCTCTTCCATTTGCGTGGTGCCGGTGCCTGCTCTTTTTTTTTCATTTGAGCTTTCTTCATATGAATTATGAATCATTTCCTATTTAAATGCAAATATACCCAAAAGGGGCAGACCATGAAATTGCTATCGGAAATTTACAATAGGGTGTTAATTTAATTATGAGATCATTTTCACATAGAGCCCCAGGAGACTACAGTCATTCTTAATGACCTGGGAGAATAGACTCAATGGAGCTGGGTCACACCCTGATGGTATGATGTTGCCCAAGTCTCCTCTCCTCCCTGATTCTAGCCCAGTTTCCTCTTTGGTGAAATTGAGGACAATACACAACCTGTTACATGGTGTTATTTTAAGGATTGCATTAAGGAGAGAATGCGCATGAAAGCCCTTGGAAAATCAATCTATCAAGAGCTAAGTAGAGGTGCCAAAATAAAACACACACACACACACACACACACATATCTTCTAGTACTTCTTTGGGCATATTAAAAATGCCAAGATTCTTAGTGAATCTAAGAGGTCTGTCCAGCCCATGGAGATGTAGCTGTCTCAGGTGGAACAGGGGAAGATGGGGATAGAATATGTTGGGGTAGAAAGGTGCTGAGGGTGATTGCAATTTCACTACTTTTGGCTTTATAGATGATAACTTTTTGGAAGATTTATAAAGTAGAACGGATCAGAATTTAGATGTCCTAAAAGTTTCCCCTCTCTATAACTAAAAATGCTCCATGGGGCCCAGGGAATTTTTGTGCAAATACTTTCCACAAGTTCAGAAACAGGTGGTAGTGACCAGGCTGCCTGAACACAGCTCGCCCCTTTAAACAAACACATGCCTAGTGGGTTCTGGAAGCCTTCCTGGAACCCCGTTGTAGCTCTCCACCTCTGGGAAAAGTCTCTTTAACTTAATAGGATTGAAGTTTTGCTTCATCAGGAAGGGCTTCAGGAATAGCTGGGGAGCCAGGAAGGGAGCTAGCCGGCAGGTGTGCCTGGAACAGCAAGCTATCAGCTTACCCACAAGTGATAATGACCAGGGTCCGTGGTTAATTGCAGGAGCTTCACCATGGTAAAAGAAAAACAATGTCCTTTCCATTCCCCCACCCCCACCCCAAGAAAAAGAAGGAGAGACCTTTCAATTTGCCAGAAAGTAATTTCCTAATAATCCCGTGACATTTGTTATTTCTGGTGGACCTCAAATCAGGTTAAGAAGTGTGAAGTCTGACTCTGCCTTTCATGGTGCTAAAGTTACTGGGAGGCTAGGTTTTCTTCCCTCTACAGTTTCTGCTCTCCACGGTAGGAGGGAGGGGGGCTGGGAAGCCAGGGTTTGGGACAGGGCCAGTACCAGGGCTGTTGAACTGAGACTGGTCACAGAATGCATTTCCATGCTCACCTCTGGAGCCCCACTCCTGAGTTGAGAAGACCTTGGTAGATCACACGTAGTAATAGCATATTAGCTTCTGAATATTTTTCTGATGAAAAATATTGTCTTCCCTTTTGGCAAATATTTAAATTCCCTTCCAGGAATTTTGAGGGAAAAGGTGGGGGGAGGGAGAAGAACGATGGGGGGGGGGAACGGGGAGGGAGAGAGGGAGGGAAAGGGAACAAGAGGGAAAGAAGAGACTGGGAGAGAAGGAGGAAGGGTGTGTGTGTGTGTGGGGAGAGAGAGAGAGAGAGAGAGAGAGAGAGAGAGAGAGAGAGAGACTGAGAGAGAGAGACTGAGACTCAGTGTATTGGTTGTAATTCTCAAGCCATAACCAGCCACGGAGGAGACAGAGTGGGTCATGGTTCCAGACCTTTTCTATCTTCCATAATGACTGGGGTGGGGAGTGGGGGGGGGAGGGGAGCAGCTGCTGTTCAGAGCGTGAAGCTGCTGCGCGAGGCAGAGGAAGAGCCCAGGAGAAGAGCACTTTACCATCTCCAGTGAGAAGCAGGAGGGCTACCTTGCAGCTCTCCATCGTCAGAGCTCTGCTTCCCTCACTTTTCCTGCTCTGTCACTGCACACAGCAACAGACAGGAGCCAGCAGAAAAACAGAGGCAGGCGAAGGTCGTCAGGAGGCGGAGAGAAGAAAGCTTGTGTGTGGGGAAGGCTTGATGTTGGAGGGAGGCAGAGAGACCGGGCTCGTCTTAAGAGTATAGAAGTAGGTGAAATCCTCTTTCCAGTTCCACATTCCCTTCTCGGTACCACTCCTGAATTCAACATCTCTTCTGGCCTCCCTATACACCGGGGACCCTAGTGGGCTATGCAGTGGACAAGCAAAAATCCCTTCGCCTGCAGCAGTTTGTGTCCCAGAATGGTATCTGTGCAGCAGTTCGTCGAACACTTCTGGTTGCTTAGAAGCTTCAGCTCATGCGCCTGCGCACTGACCCATCTCGCAACCCCGTGTTCTGTGCTCACTTGCTCACAATGCACACTCGCACCTCGCTGGTACACGCGGGACATCCATTCATAGGCACACTGCCCTGTCTCCTAAGTCAAGTTTCTCTAGTGACTCAGCCGAGCACGCAGAACTGCGGCTCAGGAAACATCCTCTGATCCCCAGGATGGCGCGGGAGAGGGGGGGTACCTGGCGAGAGAAGGAGGTTAGAATAGTCCTGCATGGTCTGCACCTGCTCCCAGTAGCCCAACACTCTAGACACCGGACGCAGAGTCCCCTCCGCTCCATGTGACAGTCCAGGCTCACTGACCCACACCTGCCCAAGCTTTCCTTTCCAGCTTTGACCTCTGGAAAGATTTCTCCCTTCTCTAATGCTTCTAGGTTCCTGCTGAAGGGAGGAGAGAGGCAGCGGGGCCCTGTGCACCCAGCAATGGTTTTTGCGCAAGGCACAGGTGGAAAACAATTACCGAGGAGCTCTTAGGAAATCTGGGTCTGTGGCAGAAACTTGGACTCCGTGGCCTGAAACCAGCACCGTCAAGTGTCCCTCGGGGCTGATTGATTAGACGTTCCTTCCTCCCAAAGCATTTTCAGTGAGTTGTTTGTTTGTCTCCAACCCTAGCAACCGCCTCCCGCTGTTCTGCTTACCGGTGCAGTCCCTATGTGAGGCTGCCTCCAGAGGTTCGCAGTCTCAATCTCGCGCATGCTCTATCAGTCTCGGGCGTCTCCCTGTCAGCCCACCCATGTTTCCTGGACCGCTCAGTACTGTCAAAGTCTCCTACTGTCATGCCCACCCTCTTGACCCAAGAAGGAAACTAGTAAGACACGAGCAACTTTCCACACATACACCCGACAAGGGACTGCTGGCCCCATTCAGAAAGCCCCGGTGGTTCAAGGCCTGAGCTGAAGGGTATTACCAAGTGGAGGCTGGTTGTTTTCTGGGCTGGTGCCTGTGCAACTCCCTCCTGCACCAGCTGTAGCTCAAGGTCAACAACAAGTAACTCACACAAGGTCCTGCAAGAATTCTACTTATCCTCTGGCCACAGCTTCGTTAAAGGAGTAATAGGCACAATAGCCTCTGAGAACCTTCGAAGAAAAATGGGCACTGACTACTGGGAGAGACAGACAGATGTCCCACCTCTATGTGAGAGGAACGCTGTCCTCCTCCTGCGACCCTCAGCGCTTCTTCCTAGACTGTCGCTGCCTGTCATTCTCGGTTCCCAAATTCTGCTGGATTTGGAGTTTTATTCCCACTTTACTATAGTGTGAATGTGAGTTGCAGACCACCTTCACGTGACCTTACAGCTAAGCTTGCTCTTGTAAAGCAGAGAGCCAGGCTGGGAACCAGGGTGCCCTCTCTCCTACAGTCACGCCGGTCTTGCCTCTTGTAGTTTTGTGCTTTCTAGAAACCCTCAGCTGTCTTCCCAACTTCTTCCTTCTACCAATGCAACTCCTACACAGCAGCCAAAGCCCTGCCAGCAAACCTCTTCCTCCCACATCCACCTTCCCTGCCTGCTCCAGCTTTTATTCGCTTCCTCTAAATTAACATCTACATCCACAGCCACAACATTGACTCTTCATTGCAACTCATCTTGTCTTTTGTTGATCTTGTTTCATCAGCCAGACTGAGCTTCATAAGCCATTTTCCAGCATGATGTGGGCACAAAGGTGCCCTTGGTCACTTGTGTTTAACAATATGCTCAGACAAATTGTGAACCTGATGAAAGGTGGTCCAATGGCTTTTGTTAGAAGCCTTTGGAGTGTGTGTGAGAATGGGTGAGTGTGGGTGATTGTGGGTGAGTGTGTGCACGTGTAGTTGGGAGTGACTGAGCTTTAACTGCTAATGTATGGCTTGCTGGCTTTGTTCCCCCACACTTTCCTGAAGTTTAGCATTTTGATTAGAAAGGGAGATAAAGCTTAATTGTGTTCTCTGCTCACGCTAAGACTCTCAGAGGATATCTAAATGAAACAGTGCGTCTTTAACCTTGATTGTGGTACGTGGTAATTGAGGGCATGCAAATAAATGAAAATAATCACACACTTAAAGATCATGTGTAAAACTGAATTAAAACGAGAAGGCAAATCCTTGCTCGGAGGGAGTATTCCCGTGCTTCCCAGAGAAGCTGTAATGCTGTTTAAAGGCATCCTGTGAGGCTCAGCACACGTGTCCACCCTCCCCCTTGCAGCTGACTGCATGTTTCACATCATCTCATTTGTTTCTTGCGAAACAGATGGAACAACAACTCTCCTTTCAATGGCCTGTACTCACGTAGCGCCTACAGGCCAAGCGAACACTTCATGAATGTTAATTGGTTTACTCTTTACTATTTGATAGAGGTAGAAACGGAGAATATTGATTTCAGATCATTCAATATTCCAAGTGTCAAAGTCGGGACTTGAACCCAGGACCCCTGAGCTTTTTTAACCCAGTGCGTTCAGGAAATCCTCCCTCATGGTGCCCACAGGAGGCCCCGCCGGCTCCTGGGAAGGATCAGAAGCAGAGGTTGGTATCCCGAACTCACGGGCAGCAAGACAGAATATGGGGCCAGTGAGCCCAACCATATGCTTGGTTGCTAGCTGGGCAGCTGTGAACTTGGTCATTCACTAACCCCCTCAAAGACAACACTTCCGCAGGCTAGGTCCTACCTGGGCAGGTGGTCAGTGAGCATCCAGTGAGACAGTACAAATATAAACTGTTGCTAGTTAGCAAAGCGCCCTTCTCTTTTCTTTCCCCCGCTGCTCTAGAGGAGCATTGCCTGTCTGAGCACAGGAGTAACTGTATAAGAGCTCAGAATGTAGGCAGTGGGGTGGGGAAATCTCTGGTCTCTTGACTTCTTCCCCTATAGGCCACTTTGGAGAGGGACCTTTTGATGAACGCTGGACAAAGAAGGCCTCTTGATGAAGGATGCATGGCACAAAGCCGTCCTGGGAGTCACCTGATGGTACACTCTCACACTAATGTCCCCTATTTGTGTTGACAACATCTTACTTAAAAACTTCAACCTGGTCTGGCCAGGCCACTGGGGAACACGGAGGATCCAAGACAGGAGAAAGAAGCTTGCAGCGTGGCTAGGCAGGGTGTTGAGTTGTCAGCTGCATATGTTGGTGGGAATGTCTGTGATGCAGAGGGGTGACCAAGAGATAAGCCACCCAAGTGGTGATCCTAACTCCTGCCGGAGCTCCAGGGTTATAGATCACTGCATCCTATGACTTACTGAGAGGGTTCTCCAGTGATGAGATTTCTGGGAAGGGAAGAAAATGTCTGTGTACCCACTGAGTAAGAGAAGCCATATGGAACCCTGCCCTCTGCCAGGAGCTTCCCAGCATTTTCTTAGCTAATCCTCACAATACCTACAAGACACCATGACCTTCCCTGGGGAAACCCGGCCTTGCAGAAGTACTGGTCTCTCCCCAAGGACCAAGGGTGTGTGGCTGAGCCAGGTTCCAAAGCTAGGCATGTAGGAGTCCCTACGCAGGCTGCCTGCACCACTATGCCAGGTGCCTGGGGTGGCATGGTCTCCTGAGGCCCTTTGTTTTGCTTTGGGAGAAGGGAGACAATGTTTATTTTGCTGGCTGAGATGGCGAGATCTTTATCGTCCTCGGAGAAGCGGGTATTAAATCCCTAATTGTGCATGGTACTGATCACTGCACGGAATTATTGTGTACACAGAAATAATTAAGTTAAGGACATAGAGAGGGTCTCAGCCCTCTGGGAACACCGGATCCCTAGCGCATGAAAGTCGTCCTACATCACACACCCACCGAGCCAGGGTCTTGGCAGACTGTACAGTCCTCTCCTTTATTATCAACAACATGGCCTGCATGTGCTGAGGTGGAAGTTCTACCTAATCCCCTCCCCCCTCCGAAGGGGCTCTGAGGGGGTCGGGCCGTGGAGGCATACAGTGGACTGAAAGTCTTATAGGCCCTAGTGTGTCCTTGAGAAGTTCTTTAGGTTGTCCTGGCTTTAGCGTCCCCTCCACAGAACTGGTCCAATCCCGGCACCTCTCTGGAAAGCCTGGCACGTGTTCATGGAAGTGACCCATGTAGTAAGTGCTCAGCACAGTGAAAGGCAGCTGGCAAGTCCGTGGTTAACCAGTTAACCTTGATTGCAGCAACTGCCTAGGAGGCTCCGCTCCACACTGACTTGGGGATGTGGGGAAAGGTCTTGCTGGGGGTACAACTGCATAGCAGAGGCTGGTTCTGACTCCAGGGTTTCGTGGCTGCAGCGAAGAACAAGACCTCTAGTGCTTCCTCCAGGCTCTCCCCCGGGATGACCAGGGCAGAGGGCTCTGTGGAGCAACCCCCAAGCATTTGCTGTTGACTATTAAATCTTCATCCTGAAGAGACACGCGGCTGGCTGGAGACAGAAGACTTGCAGGAACACCAAAGTGCAGTCCACATGCAGAACAGTTAAGAATGCTGATAATAGTGGAGAACGTAGGGCAGGAGAGACACAGCAGAGAGTGCAGAAATGGGGCGGGAGTAGGGGAGACAACAATGACGATGGCTGGCTGGGGCAGCTCAGCCTGGCTGTGGCTTCGAACGACACGGACTGCTGTCCTTTCAACATTTACCAAAGGAATGGAGGGCACAGCTGTCAATCACTTTAGGTGAGGCACCTGGGTTTAGTGAGGGGGTCCCGTGGTCAGCACAGCATGCCAGAATGTCTTTCTTAGCCAGGACTGCTCACCTTTTCCATACCTAGAGTTGGCTAGGGAGTGACCCAGGGCCCTCAGGAACCCAAGGGTGCACACGTGAGAAAATTGCTTTGTGTTCCTTCTTGGCACAAGTCCCGGACAGCCCAGGCTTCACGCCTAATGGCCTGTCGGGAGGGAGAAGGATCTGCAAATCTAAAGAGAAAAAGATTAAACTAATAATAAAAGCAAACCCAAACATCTCCGCCCTTCCCCTCCCCCTCCTCCCTTCCCTCCCTCCTTGGTACTTACTGAGCTGTCTTGCAGCCAGTTCCCCTCCCAGGCAAATAATATTTATTCCAGGAGGCCCTGCCACACCGGTCCAGAACAAGACAATGCATGATTGTTTCTTCCTTCCCCCTGGGGGGAGCCGTGGGTCGGAACAGCGCAGGCGTGGAAAGCAAAAGGTGTGAGCTGCAGGGCTTCTCGTGGGACCCAGCACCGGAGCTGTCAAAACAAGCCTGAGACACTAGCGGGGGAGGTGGGGGGAGGTGGGGTGGCTGGGTGGAGATTAGTGCAACTACTGCCGACCTGCTCAGAAAGCTTCACTCCTTTAGCAAAGTTCCTGGCAGCTGTGACCACTTAAAGGGCTTTTGCTTCCATTAGACGGGAGAGTCACTAAGTCAGGGAGCTTAAAAGCAAACTCCAAAAGCACAGGAGTCACCGCATAGCAAAAAGTGCCAATTCATTGTGTGGTAGATTAGGTAAAAAAAAAAAAAAAACAAAAACCCTGAAGATTCTAATCAGAGGTGAGTTTCTCTAGTTTAGGAATTGACGGCTGACCCCAGCGTGACCTCTTGCGGAGAAATAGCTCCTACGTGTGCAAGTCAAAGATTCCAGCTATCCTCCAACGGGAAGCCTGCAAGAAGATGCGGGGTAGCCGGTCAGCTCCTGGCTTCTCAGCGGGCACTGAGGCTACTTGAGTGGAAAGGTTAGAGGCTCAGAAGGATCTTATGGGTATTAGGGTTTGTCAACAAAGTGCATGCAGAAGGCCAAGTCAGTTCATAATTGTGCCAATAAATGTTGCTTCCTGCTGGGTCAGGCGGCCACTGTCAAGACCTAGGGTCAGAAAGTTGGTTCTGCTACTCCTCTACCGTCCCTTCTTCTTGCTATTACTGATTTTTAAGTGTGGTGTGTGTGTAGGTAACGCATGTGTGCAGAAGTCAGAGGATAACTCCACCTCCCTCACTTGTTTGAGATAAGGTCTCTCTCTCTCTCTCTTTCTCTCTTTTTTTTAACCACTGGCCTCTAAGTTTCTAGGGATTCTCTGGTCTCTTCCCATCTAGCCATAACAGCTACTATGATTGTCTAAGCCTGGCTCTCTGTGGGTTCTAAGGATTTGAACTGAGGTTCTTGTACTTGTTCAGAAAATGCTTTACCCCTGAGCTTTCTCCCTATGACCTCCCCTCAAGCCCCTCCCCCACCCCACTGTCTCTTGTTGAAACTAGGAATTCTGTCCCTTTCTTTGATGCTTGTGGAAAGAAGGGAGAGACCATTATCCCCACCAGACCCCACCTGTGTTGTGCTAATATGGACTGGAACCCCTTTCACCACTTGACAGTGGGAGAGGGCGGCCCACCCACACTCAGCGTCCAGAATGCCGTACTGCCTCACGGCAAAGGGCACAGTTGGGTTCCGGGTCTGCCGCTCTGTCTGTGCCTGCCCTGTGTGCTCTCTCTCAGGTGGCTGCTGACCCAAGGATGGAGCTGGTCTCTGGGTACCCGGTCACCTTCCTCCTTACATTTGTGGGGACCCAGTTATGTTGTCCACCTCATCAAAGGCTTGAAACTCAGGGCAGTCAGGAGGAAGAGGCAGCGACCCAAGAGCTTATCTCTCCAAGCATTTCACTGGGATGAGGAGGAACCGAGGAGAATGAGGTTTTGGACTGTGGTCCTGCCCAGTGAGGGAGTGTGTTCCTTCTTAAGCTATTGCAGCAGCATTTTTGCCCTTTCCTAGTGCTGAAGGGAAGGGACTGATTGGACCTGGTATCACCTGTACAGAACCACCGACATAAAGACGGTGGGACCCAAGCCTGGGACATTTGCTGAGTGAAGACTTCAAGAACACTTGGCTCCCTGCAACACCAGTTGGGGGAGAAACAAGTCCCACTGTGGCCTGGGTCTGGAAGGGTCACCCCAGGAATTCTTGACAGGATCCATGATGAAACCAAATAAGTTTCTGACCCTGGCTGGACAACTTGGCAGAGTCTGAAGACTGGCTTATCCCCTGTGGGATTACTCAGCCTATAAAAGTTCTATTTATTTGTTAAGGGAGGAGCAGATCCATATCCCATCTGTTGACACCTGAACTGCAGGGGAGAGAGTCGGGCCTCCTTGCCCAACCCAGCACCCTGCCTGGGACACTCCCTGCCCAGCCGAGGTGGCTGATGGGAAAAACACCTGGTGGGTGAGTGTTGGGAGAGCCCCCTATTGGCAACTGACACTTTTACTGAGAGCCCCAACCATCTGTCAGAGAGGCCCCAAGCTCAGGAGCACAGTGCCCAGCCTGGCTAAGACAGGGAGTCATTTCTGGTTTCCATCAGTTGCCTTCTGAAGCTTTTCTGGGATGTTAGTTTCACCTCCAAGACCAACTGAGTAGAGAATTTAGGCTTTAAGTCTTCAGCGACAGGTCCACACGGGGCGTACCCACCTTTTCCTGTCTTCAAGGCAGAAGACAGGAAAGTGGTGAGAAGGAGCAACTCACAGTTTTAAGGGGCGATTATTTCAAGATGCTGACTGTCATGTTAGATACAGGTATCAACTTGACAATTGAAGGCTGGAGCGCTAGGCACGGTTGAGAAGAATTGGCAGTTGAGTTAAGCCCTGAGCAAACCTGCAGGATATTGTCTAATTGAGGGGGAACCCAGCCCATAGTGGGTGAGATTATTCCTTGGGCAAGTGGATAAAATGGAGGGAGGTGATTCAGGGAGTTGGCATTCTTTGGTATACTTGGCCAGATATGCTGGTCTGGCAAGTGAGGATTGCCCTTCTCAGTGGGTACGGTGTGGTCTGTTCCCTCTGTCCCTGGTGTTGATGTGAGCTCTCCTGCTAAGCTGGACTAAAAGTTGTGGCTGGACAACCATAAGAGAGAATAAAATCCATTGTTCCCCTTTAAGCTATTTTAGTTGTGAATTTATGGGCAACATGCAGAGTAACTGCAACAGTGACAGACTAGGGAATGACTGGCATTCCGAAAGAGCAGACAGGCTGTGCCTAAGATTCAAGGGCTCTGAGCTTGCTTTGTCCCAAGATGCAAAGACTGTGCTTGCTTTGTCCTGAGTCAACTGCATGGTGAGCAGCTGAGTAAGCATTTCTGGATTTCCACTTCTTCACCTGTAAACAAAGTACGTTGGATCGAGGCTTGCCCTCACCAATCCAACCTTTTAAAATGATCATTCTGGCAGTGATCTCAATGCTGATGTGTGTGTATGGGGGGAGCCCCAACTCACCACAGGATGAGTGCTTTAAGTTGTTTGGCTTGCTGCATTCGGGAATTCTTGGTACTCCACCCACATGCCTGCCCATCTCCTTTGCCTGCCACAGCTTCCACACAAACTTGCCCCATGACCCTTGCTGTCCTCCGAGCCACCCTGAGAGTGTCTGTCCGATGGCCACAGTCAGTCTAGGAGTTCTGGGGCTCAATGCTCATCTCAGGAACTGACTTGCCAGTTGGTTGCAATAAAGACTTGGCTTCTCTGAGCCTTGTGCTCAGCGGGGTAAGCGATCCTCCCTGGGAAAGCACGGTGGGATGCTTCAGTGAAAAGGAAAAAACACCAAAAAACAAAACAAAACAGAAAAGCATGACACTATCTCATAGGGAGTGTGTCTAAATCCCTGGGTCTTTGGAAGCCAGTGGCCCTCTACTAATGGCTGCACCCAACGGAATTGTGTTGGTTTTCCAGTTTACATGGAGGCAGGGCCTCCTGGCAGATGCTGGTAAACTTGCATTGTGAACTTGGATCAAGACACTCTCTTTTGGGATTAGTTCTGAGCCTGATTTTAAAGTAGCTTGCTGGGACAGTGAATGGTTTTGCAATGTGCTTCAGTGAGCTTCTTCCAACCTCAGTCATCAGGCCGTGGGGACTTAGTTCACTGACTCGGCTAGGAGAGCAAGTTGCGGGCTGATGAGTCACCCAGGCAGAGAGGCCCGTTACCTGCCAAACATGGCTTGCCTGGCCCCACCTTTCCGGTGTGATGAGCCCACAGGATTAACCTGAGAGCGCCTCCCTCCTCCTCCTAGAGCACACCCTCCTTTCTGGGCCCTTTGCCTGGCTTCATTTCCTCCTGGGTGGGAGCTTCTGAGTTGGGAAGGGAAGAACCTAACATCAGCCTCCAAAGACTGTTCCCTTATAACAGCTCAGGCAGTGGGCTCATAACCCTGGGATAGAAGGAACTCATTTTGCAAAAGACCTTTGAATGGGCACATGAGTTAACAGAGCCAGTCTTCCAGAACCATCAGGGCTACTTACACATTCTTAATCTGCCACATTGTCTCAGGCTTCTATGGCTTTGAATTGCTGATTCTTCCTGGCCAGAATCATCTGCCCTCACATGCCTGGTTAGTGCTTATCTGTTCTTTAAGATTCACCTGTGTATTTATTTTTTCATTACTGTGTCAAAGTGCCTGCCAAAGTCAGCTTAAAGAAGGGAGGATTTATTATGGCTCATGGTCCATCATGGTAGGGAAGTCATGGGGGTGGGAGTGAGAGGCAGCTGGTTGTGTGTGCAGTCAGAAAGCAAGAGAGATGAAAGCTATTGTTCATTTCCTTTTCTCTTCTTTATTCCTTCTAGAATCCCAGTTCATGGAATGATCCTATCCATATTCAGGGCGACTCTTTCCTCTTCTGTTAAACCTTTCTGGAAATATCCTTGTAGAATTTGTAGTGACACCTTGTAGATATCATATGTGTAGAACACATATGAAATGTGTTCTCATGGTGAATCTAAATCCAGTCAAGTTGATAATGAAGATTCACAGTCATGACTTCCTTCAGGAAGTGAACCATCTATTTGGTTCATATTAACAAATGCCTGTTATGTATCAGGTACTGTTCTAGAAACTGGCTGAAAACATACCCAAATTACAACTCTTAGTGGAAACAGGCAGAGCACACAAATATATAAATGTACAAGATGTCACATGGTGGTACATGTAATTAATAACACCTAACTCATGGTTTATAAAGTAATCTTGTAATTACATGGGAAGTGACTTATGGCTTCCATGGTAGGTACAATCTAGTTCATAATTATTTGTAATAATCAACGAGGATAGAAATAAATCCAGCTGAGAAAACAAAATGTAAAAGAGTAGATTTTAGTCAAGGAAGACCTCCCTAAGAGAACACCTAATCAGGAACTTGAATAAAATTAGGGAGTAAGCCACCTGTTTATGTAAGTGTGTGAAGTAGAAGAAATAGGTTGAAAAGGATATGGCATTTCAGGGGAATCAAGAAGGCCAGGGGATCTGGAGAGGAGTGAGCAATAACAACCACCAAAAAAACTGGTCATGGAAGCAGCGAAGCTGAGATCACACGGGGCCCTGAGGACCTTTATTACAACTTGGGAAGCCACTGAATATTAACAAACAGAGAAGTAAGAATCACTCTGACTGCTGTATAAATGGGGAGAGACAGCACAGCAGGCAGGGCATCTACTCACAAACCAGAATTTGATCCTTGGAAGCCCATGTGGTGGAGGAAAGAACGGCCCCAGAAAGTAGTTGTCTTTTGACCTTGTGCACCACGGCACTCATGAGCGCTCCCTCTCTCTCCCCCCCCTCCCCCTCCTCTCTCTCCCTCTCTCTTCCTCTCTCTCTCCCCCCTCTCTTCCTCTCTCTCTCTCCCTCTCTCTCTGTCTTTCTCTCTCTCCCTTCCTCACTCTCTCCCTTCCTCTTTCATAAATAAATAAATGAATAAATAGACAAAAGCATTAGGAAATCATCCTGAATTGCTCTACCTCCTTATTATCTTGTTCTTCGATTTCCCAGGCTCCATCTTCCAGGGCTAGAATTGTACACTGAACATTTTTACTTGGGAGGCAAAGACTTTAACCCTGAGCCGTCTCCCCAGTCCATGAAATATTTTTTTTTTTAAAGAATAGATCATCGGGGGTAAGAATGGGGGGGAAATCAGGGTGAAGCTTATAGGAGCTATGGAGATGGAGAGGACTTGTCAAAATTTGGGAATGTTTTAAAAGTAGAGCTAACAAGATTTCTGCAGAGATGCAGGATGGTACCAAGATATTTGGTTAGAACAATCTAGAGACTAGATCTACATTGGCTGAGGTAAGGAACATAGGGTGAAGCAGGGTTTGGGGTTGAAATGGTCATGAATGCACTTTTGGGCAGGTTTTTGGACAAGTTAAGTGACTATTTAGAATGGGCAATAGGTTGGCACTCAGGTGTGCTCAAACCTGGACAGATGATGTAGGCTCTTGGCATTTGGGTTATCTCTAAAGAGGAGGGAGTAGAGAAAATGCCCAGAGAGCACCAGGCAGCCAAAAGATTGAAACTGGAGAGTATCAGCACATAGGGGTCAAGAAAACCTGCGAGGATGCTGAAGACAGAAGGATTAGCAAGTGGAGTAGGGTGGTCTTTGGAAGATAAGTGAAGGTGGCACACCATTAAGGACTGTCAGGTGTGGCTCTTATCCAAGGACTGGTGAATAGACCAATGAGTTTGTAACTCAGAGATCATTTGTGGTCTCATGATGAGAGTTTTAAAAATTGAAGACAGAACTGGTAAAAAGAAATGAGAGTGTCTCTAAGAAGTCTTCTGGGAATTTTGCTAGAAAGATGATTTGAGACACGGGTTACTAGATATAGGAAAAGGTGGGCCAAACCATCTCTTTAAAAATATATTTCCAGTGCTTAGCCATCAGCCGAGCAAGGAGGTTGAGGAAAGGTCGTTTTTATTTCCTCCCTACCGGATATTGTCAGAGGACCTAGATCCCAATCTGTCTTCTTCTTGTGCTCCCTGGTGGCAGATGGGATCATTTTGTTCCACTATTCACTGAAGACTACTGGTCTCTTTGACAGTTAGGAGACCAAGGAGGATTTCAAACTGGATGGCCATCTAGTATGCCAACTCAGCTCTTTTCTAGAAGCCATTTGGCTATAAAAATCACGAATAATGCCTGGTTCATTGTTTTATAAAGTGATCTTATAACATGGTGAAGTGACTTCCATAGCAGACACAATCAAGCTCACGATTACTTAAAATAATCAATTCATTAGGTTGTTGCACAAAGAATTTTGTATGTAGTCATGTAGTCAGTAAGTCTCTGGAGATCTAGTCCAGGTTTTTGACTGACTTTCTGTGAATATCCCAACAGTGGCTAACACTCTTCTAATTATGATGCACATCTCCAGAAGATCTGGCTTCTGTTTTCAAGGAGGATGAAGAATCCCATTAAAATATCTGGCCCTGTGAGTGGAGGAAATGCAAGATGCTTTCCTCAATGGTATACCCACTGATAGATGATTCATGTTCCACCGAGTAATCACGCACATAATATCAAAGCGAACCAGATGAAAACCAGTTGGCCATACATGTGAAAAGACTTGAAAATAGAAGAAAGTCTGGCAGGGGAGAAGGGTTGTAATGGGAACAGGAATGGGATTGGGGATCATGGTATGAAAATATTATGCATTCACTACTCTATTCATGTACAAAACTCTAAAAGAATTCAGCCATGTGTTAAAGACTTTAGTTAAACTCTAGTACACTACAATAGTAACCAATAACATCAAGGCAAAAAAGTAATAATATTAAAATGGACATATTTGGATCAGGGTGGGGTTGATTTGGGATGATGATGTCCTTATAAGTAAAGGCTTTGTTCCTATTTAGATCGTCTTAATTCTAATATAGGAGTCAGATTCATTTCCCCCTTTACATTTTGGTAGGGCAAAGAAGAAAGAGGATCTTTCTCAAGGGTCATCAGGGCTATATTGAAACCCCTCCTTTGCTGTCTAAACAGGAGCACGTTATCTTTTTTTTGTTGGAGAGTGGGTGGGGCAAACCCAGGTGCTCAGGCCTCTGAGGTTGGTGGTGGGAAGAAGGTCAGGGGACATGGACAGGGAGGTAAACTTGGAACCTGGGCTCCATTTGAAGTCCCGGCTCCTGGAATTAGGTTAGGAAGCTATTCAATTAGAAATAAGCTGTGCACTCGCGACCAGCCCCTCCAGGTGTTCCTTCCTTCAGCTCTCAGGTGTGCACGCTTGTTCTCTGGCTGTCAAAGTTAGTGGTGCAAACATTGGTCTTGTCAAGTATGGACATTGATGAGTTGGTGCAAACCAGTTTGGCATCAACATGAACCCTTCACCTAAAACTCAACTCAACCCAGGGATTTCTGAGCTGCTGAAGGAAGTGTGAGGCTTTTTTTTTTTTTTTTTGGCTTAATCAGGCCCAGTAAGCTCCCTTGAGGCTAAATAGGGAAGGGGGGGGGCAAAAGTTTTATGTCTTTCTGTGAGGATGTGGCATTTCCCAAAGCAACAACCTTTCCTCCAAATCAACATATAATCCAAAAATAAACATTGGTTTCTGCTTTGTAAAACACCAATTCCTCCATGGAGACGTTTTTCAATATTGGTGGCTTAGTAGAGCAACCATGTAGGTGATAAGTTTAGACATATGAGTTAAATTAAATCTAATCATTTTGGTCACTTATTTATCGTATGCAGTGGGAACTGCTAGATGCTCACAGTGAGTCTATCCTGGTGTCCATGAAGTACTGTACCAGCGCTCATTTCTCTGCCCAGGCTCCCTTGCAATTGGAGCACGCAGGTGTGTTCTCAACTGAACACTAATAATTAGGGACTTAGCAAGTTCTTTATGTTTAACTAACCCTTAAGTCAACAGTCTGCTACTCATTCGCTGGCACATTTTTCTCTCGAATGGTAATTGCTACTCTTCCCACAGGTAGGTTTTTCTAGAAATAAATGATTCACTATTGGACAACTTTCATCAGCCAAAAAAAATATGCCTCAAGCCCTTAAACTCACTTGATTTCAAAGGAAATTGCCAATTAGCCTCCTCAGAACAACAAAAAGATATTAATTATATAGAAATTAAGGTAATTATAATCCTTCAAATTTATTTTTTTATGAAAAAGAAAAGGAATAGCTTTTTTTTTTCACATGGTTAGAGACACTATTGTGTGGTGATAAAGATCCAGGAGTGTGAATTGGACATACTGGGAGGGGGATTCTTTCTTTTGTAGTTGTTGAAGTCTACCTAAGGGAAAAAACATGGTATTTCATCTTTCTTCCCCACTGACCTCTCTTGTTCCATTTATTTTAAATAATCCCTTCCCCCCCACATAGTCCCTTTTCTACTTTCATTACACACACACACACAAACTTAGATTTCTCACATGAGAGAAAATATGATATGTGTCTTTTTGAGTCTGAACTACTCACTTAACATGACTTATCTCTAGCTCCATCCACATTCCAGCTGATGACATCGTTTCATTCTTCCAATGTGCATGTGCATGTGAAATGCATATATTTTGTGCATGTGCATGTGAACATGTATGCACATAGTTGAGGAGGTCAGAGGTTGACATCATGTGTATCTTCCTTCATCACTCTACACTTTAGTTTTCGATACAATGTCTCTCACATAACCTGAAGCTCTCGATTGGGCTGGCTGGCCAATGAGCTTCAGGGATTCACTCCCCTGTCTCCACACCCCCATCCCCTGGGACTGTGGTTATAGACACACACTACCACACCAGCTTCTTTTTTTTTTTTTTCTTTTTAAATGGGTGCTGAGGATCCAAACTCAGATCCTTGTGCTTGTGCAATAGGCATTTTACCAGCGGAGAGTTCTCTCTGGTCCCCATTCTTCTTTACTGCAGAATAAAGCTCTAATATATATTCCACATATCCTTCATTTGTCATTTATTGCTGGGGGTGTAGGTTGGTTTTATTTCGGCTATTGTAAATAGCACAGTAATAAACATGATTCACAAATATCACTATGAGATCTCACTATGAGATCTTAATTTAAGATTCTTTTAGATACATTCCTAGATGTGGTATGACTGGGTCATACGATAGTTATATTTTAGAGTTGTTATTTTTTGTGGAAACTCCATGTTTATTTTCATAGTGATTGTGCTAGCTTACATTTCACCAGTTTCAGTCTTTGACTCATTTTAACTGATTTTTGTAAATAGTAAAAGACAGGATCTAGTTTCATTCCTCTGTGTGCGGATATCTAGTTTTTTTGAGTATGCTTTTTCCTTTTAAACATTTATTTAGCCACAGTGTTTGTGTGTACATCTGTACATGCACATACATGCATGCCTTGGCAGGCTTCTAGGGACTGAACTCCGTTCACCAAGCTTCATGGCAAATGTTTTTACCCACTAACTTATTTGCCAATACCCCAACTAATTTTTATTTTTTTGGCAGTTTCATATGATGAGTTTTTAAAATCATTTCTCCCCATATTATTTTACTTCATCCTTCCTCCTTCTCCCACTGGCAAATTTCTTCTCTACAAGTTTCTCTCCTACTTTATGTCCTACCTTGTATGTGTGACCCACTGAGTCCAACTATCTGTGTCCTAGCATGTTCCTATGCATCTGCTGCCCCATAGGCAATACCAGTGAAACGAGTGGGTCCCCTTCCTCCAGTCAGCGTTACTCATCAATATTCAATCAGAGAGGGATGTCATGTTGATGCGTTCACTCTTGCATAGGTCTTGTGTAGGTAAACACATCTTCAGTGAGTTCATGGATGTGGTGGCCTTGTCCAGGAGACACTATATGACAGGACTCTTCTCCACCCTCTTACTCTTACATACTTTCTGTCCCCTCTTCCACTATGTGTCTTGAGCCTTGGGGTTGGGGCTGTGGCTGAGATTCAGATGTCCTGTTTATTGTCATTTATTGTCTATACTCTGACCAGTTGTGATTCTCTGTATTTACCACTATCCATTGAAGAAAGAGGCTTCATGACTGAGACTGCTTAATCTATGGATCTAAAGGTAAGTAGTTAGTTATAATATCCACTTAGCAAACAATAGTTGTGGAGTTTCTTCTAGAGTCTATGACCACCCATCCAAGTTTACAGTACCTGGCATGAATTCCTTCCTATTAAGTGGGCCTTAAATCTAATCAGAAAGCAGCTGGTTACCCCTATAACATTCATGCCACTCTTGCACTGGTAGTTACTTCTTGTCAGATTCGTTCACAGGATACATTGCTAGATAAGACTATGGATGGCTTTTCAACACCAGCACTCCACATATTACTTTTTGGTACTCGGAAAACTGGCAGGCAGGGAGAAAGAAAGGCTTCAGATCAATTCTAGCTTGTTTTCTCTATATTCTGTGATCAATAATTGTGTTGTGGTATTTTCAGCAATAGGATTTTATCATTGGTAGGCAACCAAAAGCAGAGACAATGATGTATATTGCTTTGGGGGCCTCTGGAGCCTCCCTGACAATCACTCATGTGGAGGTATCCCAATGAAGCAAGTGGGGCCCCATCCTCCAAACAGCATTACTCATTAATATTCAATCAGAGAGGTATGTAGTGCTAATGGGCTTGCTCTTGTGTAGGTCTTGTTTTTGTAATGGCACTAGTTCATATTTTAAAGACACTTTCATTTATCCAGTATGTGCTTTTGACACTTTCATAAAAATCATGTGGTGGCACAAGTTTATTTTGTGTCTTATGTTCTATTTCATTAGTCTAAGTGTTTTGTGCCAGTACCATGCTATTTTTGTTACTACAATAGCTCTGAAATTTCTCTTTCTGCTCAGGATCAGTGGTTATTCAGGGTCTTTTATGCTTCCCTATGCTTTTTTTCCCTAGTTCTGTGTAGAATAATATTAGACTCCCAATGCCATTAGTCCATGGATATAGAAGGTCTTTCCATTTTGTAGTATATTCTTCTGTTTCTTTCTTCAGTGTCTTGAAATTCTCATGGTTGAAATCTTTCACTTTTACTAGGTTTAGTTCCAGGATTTTTGAATGGAATTCCCCTTTCCACCCCTCTCTTTCTCAGAAAGTTTGGTATTGATAAGAAACATTAAGAAAGTTACTGCTGTTTTGAATGTTGAGTTTGTATCATTCTACTTTGCTGAAAGTGTTTATCAGACCTAAGAGTTTGATGGCAAAATATTTATGGTCCTTACAGTATAGGATCATATCATCTGTACATAGGGAGACATTAACTTCTTTCTTTGTTATTTGTATCTTTTTATTTCTTTCTGTTAACAAATTAGTTAAGACTTCCAGAACTTGCTTAAGAGTAGAGGGAGTATATAGTCTTACCTTGTTCCTGAGTTTAGAAGAAATGCTCCCATTTTCCCCATCTGGTATAATAATGTGTATTAGTTACTTTTTCATTGTTGTGGCCATATATCCAACAAGAAGTTTCAGGAGACAGTGGCTTGTTTTTGTTTACAGTCTGAGAGGGATATGTAATGGCCAGGCTTCTGGGTGTCTTATGAAAGATTGGGTAGACTCTCCCATCATAGGTGGAATTATTCCCTAGGTAGGCAATCTTGGATTGGACAAAAAGAAGAAGTGAATTGACCCTAAACAAGCATGTATGCATTCATCTGTTGCCTGATTATGAATATAATATGATAAGTTCTCTCAAGCTCCTGCTGTTATGTCTTTCCTGCCATCATGGACTATAACCTGGAATTATGAGCTAAAATAAACCCCTTCTCCCTTAAGTTGTTTGGATTAGGCATTTTGTTGCAGAACATAGAATGAAATGAACATAGATTCATGTTGGGCCCATAGCAACAGGAATGTGAGGTGGATAGTCATATCACATCAGAAAACGGAGAATGATAAATGATGGTGCTCAGTTCACTTTCTCATTTTTACTCAGTATATGACCTAAACCCATGAAATGGTGCTGGTCATATTTAGAGTTGTTTTTTCCATCTCAATTGATCCAATCTGGAAACTCCCACCAAACACGCCTAGAAGTTTGTCTTGTAAGTGACTCTAGAGCCTTCATCTTGACAATCAATATTAACCACCACAAGTTTGTCATATATAGTCCTTACTATTTTGATATCTATTCCTTCTATTCCTAGTTTCTTTGGTGATTTTATCATAAAGGAGTAATTTGTCAAAGGCCTTTTTTTTTTTTTTTGCATCTACAGAGATGCTCATATGTGTGTGCATGCAAGTGTGTATGCATAGGAAGCTTTGAGATTGATATTGGAAATAATCTATCAGTCTTCTACCTTATTCTTTTGATATAGGTTCTCCAGAAAAATCCAGGGCTTATCAATAGAGATAGTCTGACTAGCCAGATTGCTCTGGGAACTCTTAGTCTCTGCCTCCTGAGGTTAGAATTAATTACAGGTGCGTCATCACAAGCACCCATCTGAGCACCCAAACTTTTGCTTGTTCAACAAGTGTTTTGACTGCTGAGCCAACTCCACAGTCTCTTCTGTGGTGTTTTATGTTTGATTATGTATCTTGATTATGTATCAGAGATCTTAGAGGTTGTGGTCACAGTTATTTATTTTTTTACTTTCTCATTTATTCTTTATTGATATTTGAATAAAGTATTTCCTTGACCTTGTTCTCCATCCCTGGCATTTTTCTTCTGCTTGATCTCTTCTGTTGTGATGTTCTTCGTTATTTTAAAATGTATTCAGTGAAGAGTTTTTGTTTTTGCATGTTTTGCATGTGTGAGAGAGACAAGTGCAACCATGCGTGCATGCACAGACCTTGAGTTGACATTTGGTGTCCTCTCCTATCACTCTCCACTTTTATTATTAAGGTATAATCTCAGCTGTATCCAGAACTCACCAATGAGCTGGGCTGCTTAGCAGCTTGCCCTGAGAATTCCCTGTCTTTGCATCTTGCAAACTGGTATTATTGACACTGGCCACACTTGTCTTGCTTTTATGTGGGTTTTGGGGATCTAAGCTCTAGCATTCATGTTTGTGGGGCAAGCGCCTTATCCACTGAACAAATCTCCCCAGCCCTAGGCTCATTGAGTTTTTTCCTGTTTCCAACATTTATACTTTTTCTTTTCAAATCTCAATTTCCTTGCTAAATTTCTTACCTATTTTTACTCACTTTCTTATCCATTTTGCTATCTTTATCATGCATATTTCAGGTCTTTGTTAGGTGATGAATTGATTTCTTTACTTCATTTGCTTGTATGTTTGTACTCTTTTTGATGTTTCTGAACCACTTTTACAAGTCATCTTCTGAATTCTCCTTCTGCATTTTACCCACTTCAGTATCTTTGAATTCAGAGTCATGATCCTGTGGAGCAATCCAATGGCTTTCCTTTTCACATTTCCCATGTTTCTGTGTTGCAGTTTGAATATCTGTCGGGTTATGTATCTCCGCAGTTTTGAGGGCTCAATTCCAAAATCTACTCAGAAGAAATAAAACTCCTGTAACATGAACAATACCAAGCCAAACAGAAATGCACTTAAAATCATTCAGAAATACTACCAATTTCCAAAGAACAAAAAGGGTAAAGCCACCATAGGGTGTTCCATGAAATTTAGCATCATCTAGGATAAAGGTTGAAACAGTAAGTGAATAATGTGAAGAAATAGAAAGGAAGCAACGGAAAAAGACCAAAAGTGGAAATAAAATTATGAAGGAAAAGAGAAAAGAGTAAGAGATTTTAAAAAATAAAAAAGATTGTTCAATAATGAAAAAATGAACAAAACTAGAAAAATGTAAAACATAAAAAAGTTTTTTTTTTTAAAACTGTAAGCTGAAACTGAGGAGGAGAGGAGGGAGGGAGAGGACAGGGGTACCTATTGAGCTTGTATGATCTAGGAAAAAAAATAAAATGTGAGAGAAGAAATATTTTGACTTCATAAAAAAGAAAAAAACTGTAAGCTGAAATAGCACCAAAAATATAGTAGAAAGAAAAAGGGTGCGTGTCCAAAGGGCACACATATACACAACACACACACATAACATCTGCAAATGCACACAACACACATTTATATCCATATCCAACATATATAAGCACATAAAAACTCACACATACATACCACACAAGCACTCAAACTCCACAAACACAGTACAAACAGATACGTGCACACAATATGTCATAGTTAAGCACCGGTGTCAACTTGACTGAGGGTTTGAGCTCTGGGCACAGTTGTAGAGAGTTGATGGTCGAGTTAAGCCCAGAGCAAACCTGAAGGACATTGTCTAGCTGATGGGGAAGACCCAGCCCATGGTGGGTGGGATTAGGCCCGGGATAAATCACAGAGAGCTAATTGAGAGAGTGGGCATCCTTCTGTGTACTTGGCCAGACACGCTGGTCTGGCAAGTAAGGATTGTCCATCTCTCAGTCGTTATGCAGTGATGGTGTGGTCAGTTCCCTCGGCCCTGGTGTTGGTATATGTTCTCCCAACACAATACATACATATACATACAACACACGATCATATAACATACATATACATACACATACAATACACATAAACAATAAAGACATACACATATACACCACACACAAGCACACAGCATACATGCACACAACAGCACTCGCACACACACCATGAAGTTTAAAAGGAACCTCCTTTTAGCTTCTCTAAAATTGACACTTGCCCAATGAGTGACTGACAGGACAGCCGAAACTATAGATCCTTGTACTTTCTAGAATACATACTGGTGCTGAGTCTGTGCTGACAAATACCAGATGTTTGCCAGAGCTGTAGTCTCTTCTTGCCTTCTTTGAGAGCTTTTCTTTCCACCAAGTTGCCTTCTGTTTTGCCCACTTTTCAGCTGTCCTGTTGGTGTCTATGTGCATTTCCACCGCTCTTTCTCTTTCTATGGAATAGAGTCCATTTTTGTTGTCCTGACTCTTTTCCTTCACTGAGTCACAGAGGCAATCAACACCACCTTACTTAGAAGTCTAGTCCCTGCTTTGAACCAGGAACTACCCAGGTGACCGTAACCAGATTACATGGCTTCTCCTTGCTTCACAGGGAGACATATGTGCATAAGAGGGCACATTTCAGTGACTGGATGATGGTGCTAAGTCATTGAGAAGACGATTATTTTGTGATTGTCATTTCAACTTTTAATATGGGCTGCTAAACTGCAGGTGTTTAGAGTCCAGGAGGGACTCACATTGCTACAGCATTAAAAATTTATGAACTAGGAAAAGATAACAATATTAACTCCCTGCATAAAAGACCACATATCATATGGTTCCATTTATATTCCTTGTTTAGAATGGATAACTCCATAGTGACAGAAAGTAGAGGTGATTGGAGGATAAGGTAACAGAAATGACTATTAATGAGTACAGGGCTTCTGTTGGGATGATGAAAAGGCTCTAAAATTGATTGCGGCATGGTCATATAACTCTCTGAATACACTTTGATCTTTTAATACAATGCTTTAAATGGGTGAATTATCTAGGACATAAGTTATATTTCAATAAAGCTACTGTAATTCACATCTTAACCCATACCATTCAATTATATTATATAATATAGTGTTTTATTAACTCCCATGTATTGCTCAGTAATTTTTATATAATACCCTATAGGTTTTATTGCCACATAGTGAAGAAAAGTAAAGACACTCGAGCAACTAACTTTGGATCATAAAATTGGTATGTGATACAATGAAGAATTTACATTTATTGATTGACTAGCTGGATCACAGGGTCACATAACTGAATTAATCATAGTTGCAGGTGAATGGCATGTCCTCATTGGTCCATTGAAAGTCATCCGTGATTATGTGGAATCTAGAATCACCTAGGAAATAAACCACTAGACATAGCTGAGAGACTTTCTAGATGAGGGTAATGGAAGCAGGAAGACCCACCCTGAAATGTGGGTGGCAACATTCCAGGTGCTAAGGGGCCAAGCTGAATAAAAAGGATTTCTCTTCCACTTTCACTCTCTGTTTCCTGATTGCAAATGAAGTGTAACCACATGCTTCAATCTCTTGCCTCTGCAACTTTCCCACCATGATGGACTGTATCCTCAAACTGTGAGACAAAAATAATTCTTTTGTCCTTAACTTACTTTTGTCATATATTTTGCTGCGTCAATGAGAAGAGTAACACATACATTATGTTTTACATTATTTTATTTATGTATGTCAAATAACCTAAAGAAAAAAACACTTCTGCTCAAATCCTTCTGCACCTAAACACAATCCAGAACAACGCTGTGTTTTCCTTTCTATTCCACCATCTTCTCCCTGGAGATAACCACTTGCCTGAATACTGTGCGTGTATATTATTTTTACACAATAATCTGTGCTTTTTATCATGTATTAGTTCTTTTTAGTTTTGAAACATATATCATATTGCATACAGTCTTTGGGGACATGACTTTTTCCATTCTATATATGTTGTTATTTAGAGTCATCCACATGAAAAAGTTGGTCTATAGCTCTTTTGTATTCATGCTACATACTCTTCCATCCTGCCAATCTACTATTGTTCATGAGCATATTGTTCACTCAGTGGGTATTTAAACCAATTCCAGAGAGTTTCTTTTCTCTTTTGTCTTTGCTTGATTGTTCTTTGTACTTGTCTCCTTGCACACGTATACTTAATTTTTTTCTTTGAGTATATTCTTTAGATAGCTGAGTATGGACACATTCAGCCTTACAATCTAAAAACTAAATCATTTTCATTTTTATGCCAAAATTACTGATAAGATTCTGTTAATATCCAGCATTTGATATATTCGGGGTGTAAATTGGCATTTCATGATGATCTATGATTTTTCTTCTTCATGATAATTGATGAAGTGAATATGTCTTTATATATTTATTGTTACCATGCATTTTAAAAATATTTCTGTATTTATTTGAGAGTGAGAGATAGAGGAAAAAGGTACTTATATGCCATGACATGTGAGAGGAGATCAGAGAACAACTTCCAGAAGTCACTTCTCTCTTTCTATTATGCCAGTTCTGGGGAATCAAACTCAGGTCGTCAAGTTTGCACACAAGTTTACCCACTAAGCCATCTTGCTGCATTGGTTGTGTGTGTTCCTTGTTCTATGAAAGGCTTCTTTCTGATTTATTTCCAGTTTTTCTATCGAGTTGAATTTTTTTTATTTAAAAAAGTGCCTCCTGTATTTTAAAAAGTAAAATGTCATCAGCTATATTCATGTATTAAATGTATTTAATTTAACAAATAAGTACAGTTAAGTAACATTTATTTTTTAAATTTTTTTATTATTATTTATTCAACTGTACGCATGTGCGTGTGTGTGTGTGTGTGTGTGTGTGTGTGTGTGTGTGTGTGTGTGTGTGTAGAACCACGGACGAATTCGCGAACCACCATGGACACCTCCACCTCCTTCTGCCCCGGGATTCACAGGCTCTGCCCTACCAGGACCAGAAGTGCAGGCCGCCCCGCTTCCGCCTGGCGTCTATACGTGGGATCTGGGATCCGAACTCAGGACCTTCCGCCTGCAAGGCGGAGGCTTAACCCCTGAGTCACCTCTCCAGCCCCATAGTTAAGTAACATTTAATAAGTGTTGAACATTTATTAAAATATTTCCCCAAAATTTTCACTTTGTGTTTTTTAACTTTTATGAAGAAATTCCAAGTTTTAACATAGTCAAATATATGGATCTTTTATTTGACAATTAGCAGTTCTTGTGTGTTGACCAAGAATTCTGCCTCTAGCCCAAGGTCAAAAAGATAGTCACTCAAATAAATGTTCTGAGAGTTTTCAAATTGTCCTATGAGACTTGGATTCTTAATCCACTTGTATAATAGGAACTAATTCTTTAATTATTTTCTTGTAAAAAGCCACCTTTTTCTTGAAGGTATCAAAAAAGTCATGCTCTTAATTTCATGCTATTCCAGAGAAATAACAGCAAGTATTAAAGTGTTTTATAAAAATTGCAAAGTACAAGGATGTAGTGAGAAAGAAGGTAGGTTCCTACAGTTACTCTGTTGTCTGCCAGCAGGAGCCTGGGGCCAGACATGATCCTTCTTTTCAAATGACTTCTAAGTCTCACAAAATCATGTTCCAGGTCATCCTTTTTTTTAAAAAAAAATATTTAGTGTGTGTGTGTGTGTGTGTGTGTGTGTGTGTGTTGTGTGTATTAGAGGGCACTGTGTGTCCCTGTGGAGGACCAAGGGTGACTTCAGGAACCATCCTGGATTGCTTCTTCCCAGGCTCTGCCCACCAGGGCTGGAAGTGCAGGCTGCCGCTGTTTCCACCTGGCATTTTTTACTTGGGACCTGGGATCTGAACTCAGGACCTTCTGCTTGTGAGACAGATTCTTAACCCCTGAGCCATCTCTCCAGCTCCCAGGTCATCTTTTTAACATCGGCAATTTCACAGAGGGACTTCCAGGGCCACCTGTGGGTCCCACTTCTTTATTTATTGCTTCCTTAATTTTCTGAAGATTAATGTAATATTATAGAAAAGAACATAGATGTAGAGATAGGCAGACCAGCCCATAAGGTCAGCTCTACCACAGTGCGTCCTTGGGGAAATTTAACTCTTTCTGAACCTTAGTTTCTTCTTCAAAAAGAAAGAAAAAAATAGAAATGTTGCTTGGCGTTACATGTAAAGGTACACAGAGAAAGTAGTCAGCAAATGATACTTTCAGCTGGATGTGGCAGCTCACACTTAAAATCTCAGCACCGGGGAGGCTGAGGCAGGCGGCTTGCCATGATAATGAGGCCAGCCTGTATTACATAGTGTTGTAAGCCAGTCTAGGATACAGAATGGGATCCTAACTCAAAAAGTAAAACAAAAATGCTACCCTCTTTTCTGCCCTGACATTAACACTCTTCTGCAAGTTACCAAGGCTGACCAATCAGCTGTGCTGATTTATGTCTTTCACTCATCTATGCTTATCATTTTGCTTTCTGTTTCTAGCTAGCTTATACTTCCTTATTACAACCCCTGTCTTGATCTCCAGGACTCTGTTGTAGAGTACCAAAAATCAATAGCCAAATCTAGAATGACCGCCCACTTCAAATGAATGTGTTGGAGCCATGACACTCCTTTGAGCTTCATTATCAATTGCCACCAGACCAGTGACTAAAGAGCCAGGAGCAGTATTTGTGGCTTGCCTCCTGCAATTCTGTGATTTCACCCAGAATGTAGTCGCAGGATCAGAACATTACCACATTCTTCCTAGGCTCAAGTATTTCCATGCGTTCCCAAGACATCTTATTGTCTGGCTGCTTTATTTTTGCTTTTCCTTCCTTTAAGACTCCTCTCCAGCTAGTATGAATGATTTACCAAGACTCATTTATATCCACTCCATGCATTCCTATCTTGCATATATTTATTATTAGTAGCAATAACATTTTGTGCTTACATAAGGCACTTTCCTATCTATTATCTTCTGGGATTTTGAAGAGGAAGACATTTGGATATTATTATATTCCACATTCTGGGGATTAGCCTTAAAGAATGACTTGTTCAAGGTGAGGTCATTCTGCTGGCACGTGGCAAGGCTAGTATTTTAATTAAGAACAAGGGCTTCTAGCTCCAAGGCCTGAGTTCTTTGCTTAATATAATGAAAATATCTATACTTTTTGTGTTCAAGTATAAATTAGACCCTAATATAATCAAAAGAAATTTTATTAGAAGGAGACTAGTGTGCTGAGTAGCTTCCAGAATTGAAGAGAGACAGCTAAAAAAAAAAAAAAAAGAACACAAGGCAAAGAAGAGGTAGAAGAGCAATCAAGGAAGATCTCTACATCAATCTTACACCACGAAATGCACTCACACGTGTACACACACACACATACATTCATGTGAATACATATACACACATGTTCATCACATATATATAAATTTGAAAAAGCAAATCTTGAGAAGGTAAAGACCCAGAACATCTGAATAAGAAAGTTACAGACCATTGGGTACAGTCATTGGTGGACACGGCTCTTACTGTTCTTTTGTGTCCCCATTCAAAATAACAAACCCCTTATAGAAATAGAGTTTCACCCATTTGCTCTTCAGCTAGAAATGGTACAGAGAAATGCATGTCATTTCCAATCTCATCAGGACTTCTGCCCTGAGGAAGGGCAGCTTCATCAGAGCTGACAAGAGTGGCAGATGCCCAGCACAGTGTCCTAGAATATCAACCCATCTTTTCCTTTCTGTGTGGTTCATCACTTTTGCTGTCCTGTGAACTCCCATCAGACCACTCTGTCTCTCTCGTTTTCTTCCATAGTGGTAGTTCAAATGTCCTGTGGCTGAGTTAGGGAAAGAGTGTCTGTACTCAGGGGACTTAAAGACAAGCCTTTCTCTCATGTTTGAGTTTGTATTCCTAGCAAAAAAACAGAATCAAAGAGCAAAAGGCATCCTTGAAAACACAGAAGTGGGGGCTGGAGAGATGGCTCAGATGTTAAGACTTTGCCTCCCAAGCAGAAGGTCCTGGGTATGAATCTCAGGCCCCATGTAAAAACTGCCAGGCAGAAATGACACAAGGCCTACACTTCTGACCCTGGTGGGCGCCGCCTGGGAAATCCCAGAGCAAAGCAAAAGGAAGAAGCAATCCAGGATGATTCTCAACATCATCCACAGGGACACACAGTTTTCTCTCTCTCTCTCACACACACACACACACTAAATAAATATTTTTAAAAGTTAAAAACAAACAAATACAGAAAGGAGAAAGGCCTTTCTTCGCATGCTTTCCAGGTGCCCAGAACTTGTGTTGGGAAGTTGCAAACAAACAAGCAAACTCCCACTCCATCCCCAATGGATTACTACCACCTGGCCTGACTGTTTACTGGTTTAGCCCGGCTCGTCTTGGCAGGAAGGAGGCCCTCCTACTGCACACAAGCAGGAGGGAGAGAGAAAACCACAGCCCCCACGCTGCTCACAGCACCACCACCACTGACTCGAGATCCATCTCTCTATTGCTCCAGCGTCCATCAACAAGCGTTGAGGTAGAGCAACCTGAGGGGCCTGGCTCTACCTAGGGATGCATCGCTGTCTCCCTCCCTTACACGTAGTCTTCATCCAAGCCAATCAGTCCTGGGTGGGGCGCTATGCCTTGTAGTGTTTACAGGTCCGTGGGATTGTTTCTCATCCCAGAAGCTGTGAAGGGAATAGGCTGACCTCAGCAATTTCTGGGATGAGGTCATAGGGTACTTCTAGGGTCACCTGGGTGTGGTAAGAGGAATGTAACCTCCTCCAAAGCTGTGAGTTTTAAAGATAGGGATGGAGTTGAAAGGAAAGACGGGGCAGGAAGGGGAAATTATGTTCAATAGAATCTAATCCTCATTTAAAATATTTTTTGGTAAGGCTCCAATTAAGCTTCTCCTCAGAGCAATTTTTTTAACCATGTTCTAAATGTAAAAGTTGGAAAGAGAAAGCAATCCGGTGGCTCTTAAAGACCAAAATAAGCCCAAAATGATTATAATTAGTTAAGACCCTCAGGCTCAGTGAACTTCGAATGCTTCCTCTGAATCGCCCTTCTCACTCACAAGAACGTTCCGGAGGGTGACACTGGGGGAGAGGGGTCACATGTCAGAGGGACTGCATCTCACTGACAGCCACCCAAGCCAAGTAGCTGAACCTTCCAGGGCCTGCCTGTGGTCAGCTGTCTGAGGGAGGCAACAGACCTGCTCTGACCCTCCACAGAGCCTTATTTGGGGGTTTTAAAATGAGTTAATGTTAAGGAAGCTCTCTGAGAATTGAGGGTTACATAATCCACTCATGTCTGGGTGCCCAGGGGGTAGGTGTTCAGAGGGCATCTCGGCCTGTCACTGTTCATACCTACCTGCTTTTCTCTTCATGACTTATCTATCCTGCTCAAATGCCCTGCTCTTCATGGCTAAGTCTTGACGACGATGATGATAATGTTTGGATTGAACCCAAGGCATCATTCCTGTCAGGCAAGTGTTCCACCACTGAACTATACCCCAAGCCCTCTTTTTGCTTACTGATCTGAAACAGTGTTACCAAACCTGGGGTAATGACCTGCCTCCATTCTACCACCACACTTTAATGAAAAAAAAACCAAATTAAGAATAAAAGTCTGTAAAGGGTAAGTTATTCCATAGAGCCACATTGGGTAAAGGAATATCCAGTGTCACCTCAAAGTCCATCTCTGAGATTCTGATGTGAGGTTTAGGTTTAAATAGGATGGAGCTAAGCAGTTGGTCCAGGTGCATCCTGCCCAGCATTATCCTTACCTATTGGCTAGTGTAAAGTGATCTGGCAAAATTTTAGTGCTCTGTGGAGTCCTTTTGTATGGATTCCCAGGGGGAAATTCTAACTCCTGGTAGCCACAGCAGAGGGAGTAGCATTTCTTTCGAATAATTTTGTTTTTGCCTTTATGTTAAAATAGGGTTTCTTTATATCGTCGTGGCTGGCTAGTCCTGAACTCATTTTGCAACCCAGACAGGCCTTGAATTCAGATCTTCCTGCTCCAGTCTCCCACGTGGCTTAGCTTGATTTCCAGGCCTGCACCAGGTCTGGCTCATATTTAAGGTGAAATTCCAGTTTCCCATTCTAAGCTTTCATTGTCTTGTAGGGCCTACCACAAATGAGTACTGAGAACAAGTCAACGGGAGAACTAAGGAACGCGTCCCCTTTCAGGGCCTCTGAGATATCTCCCATAAGGAAGCTCATGTACTGTTCCAAGTCCATCTTCAGGGTCCTGCTGTGAGGTTTAGAGGTTTTGCTGTAAATAGCAGGCAAGAACTGTGCTTACCTAAGCAGTTCTGGTCAAGG
The DNA here is from genome assembly GCA_023101885.1 of Typhlomys cinereus. Lineage (NCBI taxonomy): Eukaryota > Metazoa > Chordata > Mammalia > Rodentia > Platacanthomyidae > Typhlomys > Typhlomys cinereus. The sequence goes on along the minus strand of JALPQD010000110.1, from coordinate 3,148,938 downwards.
TCCTGCCCGTCACTGTCTCGAGCTCCAGTTGCTCCAGTCAGGTGATATGACAAACTCTCAGGGCTTTGTCTTCCTCTTCCCCTTCTGGGTGGCACCAGGCTTTTTTGATTCCATGAGATTCCTGGGGGGAGGGGTTCCCTGGGTCGCCTGATATCAATACTATAGGTAGCCAGATTAGATGGGGAGGGCAAGGGAGGACAGAAGTATTCTTGTTATTTTTATTGTCAGGTTGCAGTACTTCTGTAATTAGTTCAATCACAGTCAGTAATTCAAATATTATCCATTAACATCTGCCAACATACAGCGTAAGAAATATTTTGCATGGTGGTGATAATGACAATGATGGTCGTATCCCACTGATAGATCCTGTCTATAGGTCAGGCATAGACATTTAACTCACACACACACACATTTAACACACACACACACACACACACACACACACACACACATGCATAATTGAATAAATAATAAAAAAATTTTAAAAATTAAAAAAAAGACTTTCTCCTAATTTCTACACATATGAGCCTATGGCCTGACATCATTCAGGGGCTGACACTGAGGAGGTATGGTCTCCATTCTATAGGATAAAGGGTGCGCAGCCATGCAAAGCCCCAGCCACACTCTCTCAGTGCACAGAATAAGTGAGAGATGGAGTTCTTTGGACCACTGTGACTCCGCCAGACAGCATCCATGAGAAGCCTCCAGCAGCTTGGGCTCTGCCCTTTCTATCTCCCTTGTTCCCTGCACTAGAGTCCTGAATTCTTGGTGCTCAAAGCTGCTTTGGTTGCCTAGATTTTTCACTAATGGAAACGTGTTTTGGTGCCTGTTGCTATAAACACATTGCCAATTTGCATAAGTATGTGACATCTTAAAAGTTGCTGGGAGATCTTATCCACTTTGCTGGTACTGGTCCCACAAAAAGCCAGATAGAAAGACAATGTGTGTGTGTGTGTGTGTGTGTGTGTGTGTGTGTGTGTGTGTGTGTGTGTGCTATTTAAAAAGGAAAAAGGTAAAGAAAAACATCGTTCTGCTCCTGTGCAGCTGAATAGAACAAGAAATAGAAAGCATACCGCATCAGGAGGCAGTAAGGGTAGCTTGCTTTGTTTAGTTTTGAAATTACTTAAGAGTTATTTTTCTTGTACCTCCTAAGCCACCTGTCACATTTGAAAAGCCAAAATGGGACTATTAATATTGTCTAAATGGATCTGCGCTTTAGAACAGCAAGTTCTAAGTATTGGAATAACACAGAGCAGGAGGAAGTTTACAGATCTACCATGTCCACAGGGGTCATTCTGTAGATGTGGAAACTGAGGCAGACATCAGGAAGCAGAGCTAGGTTATACCCAGGCTTTTGGACACTTTCCCTAACACTCCAGTCTCTCTAACTGCTCTCCCTCCTTTCCAACATAGTAGAATGCATTCACATGTCACTAGACAAACTAAGTCCTTTCCCACATCAGAGCTAAGCTTTAGGGAGTAATGCCCTCCCCTGATGCCCTCTCTAACCTATCTGGATCCCATTGTTAGCTAACCCTTATGACCACCGACCCTAGCAAAGAGGTGGTATGTTTTTTAATATACAGGGTCTTTGAAGCTCCTCAGTGAGACAGAGATTGTTATTCCTGTTGTTCCCATGTGGGAATTAAAGCTTGAGAGAAATCAAATAATGTGGCCCAATTATCCAGCCTGAAGAGAGACTGAGATTAAAACCTGGGTCAGGCTGAGTGGGAGGTTCGGGTTCCATCCATTTCGTGGGGCTTCAGAAAGACACGGTAGCAGGGCAGACATGAGCACTGGTACAGTGCCTGGTACTTTACAAAGCTGGGTCCCTTTACTGAATGAGCCCTGCGTCCTCCATCACTTGCATGAAATCCAATGGAAGTAGAATCTAAGGACACACAGACATTAAACAGAAATGTTCCAAATGGTGTTTTCTTCATAAAGACATGTAAAGCCATTTCCATTCATTTCAGCAGCCTCTAAACACTAATTTCTAGATTCCTTACGCTGCTAACATTGAGGACTTGGCTGGTAATTCTCAGACAAACAGATGCTTCTCAAGGGGCTCAGAAACTGTGCAAGTATCTCAGCATGTCAAATCAAATGTTTGTCCTCTCTCTTAAAAATTAATTGTTGAGAGAATAATTGTGTGTGTGTGTGTGTGTGTGTGTGTGTGTGTGTGTGTGTGTGTGTGTGCGTGCGCGTGCACCATGGTGTGAATGGTGAGTCAACTTTCACAGCTTTTGAAAGTCAGCTCTCTCTTTCCACTATTCAGGCTCCAAGGATCAAACTCAGGTTGTTAAGTTTGCGCACAGGTGGCTTTACTCAATGAGCCATCTCCACAGCCCCTGTCTTATCTCCTTTATGACAGTGGCTTGATGGTCTGTCTGTGCCCATGGTCAAAGGCCTGAGAACAGTCTGCATGACTCACCATGCAGGAGAGGGTTTGAGTAAAGAGGACAGAAAGGGACTAACCGAGAACACTGGAAGCCACGGGCTCGGGCCTGTGTGAACCACTCTATGAGAACTGTAGCCTGTATCTGCCCCCACTGGTTCACGACCGGGCTTCTTACTCTCACTTCAAGCAGGGATGCAGATTTGTTCTCCTACCTTGCCAGTAGCATCACTGCACCAAAGTAAATGGGGCCAGCCTACTAGGAACACTAGAGCTTTCTTCTTCCCTTCCCACATGCACCGTGCAATTACTTCCAGGCAGGATCCCTCGTCCTGGAGCAGCGGTGTCCAGTGGCATAAGAGGCTTGCGTTGAAGAAGTCAGGGGCCCAGTGAGGCAACCACAGACCCACAGCAGTGACATTAAAGCTAATGGAAGAAAAAAGAGGACAAGGAGGGGAGGAAAGTGATGTTTACTAAGCACATATTATCTGCCAAGAACTTGACACTTGTAATCTTGTTTAATCCTCCTAGAAATCCAGTGAAGTAGGAATTATTATTTCTTTTGTGCCAATAAGGAAACAGAGGGTCAGCAAGGTTAGGTAACTTGTCTGAGATCACGTGATTCCTGGGCAGAGCCAGCATTTAAATGCATGTCTTTCCATTCCCAATTCTATGCTCTTTCCCCAACCAGTAACATCCTATGAAGTCAGTTCCGAAGTGCTGACCCTGTCCCTTGTCCATGTCACCTTATGAATCTGAGCAAGCTGCTCAACTTCCCAGCATCCTCATGTCCAAGATGGGGATGAACAGCGCTCGCCTCTCCCAAAGTTGCATTGGGGACTGCCATAGTTAGGCACAGATATCAACTTGGTAGTTGAGGGTTTGAGATCTGGACACATTTGTGGAGAATTAGTAGTTGCATTAAGCCCAGAGCAAACATTCGAGAGATTGTCTGGCTGATGAGGAAGGCCCAGGTGAGATTAGGCCCTAGAATAAAATACAGAGCTGGTTACGAGATCGGCATCCTTGTGTATACGTGGCTAGACATGCTGGTTTGGCAAATAAGGATCATCCCTCTCTCAGCTGTTAATGTAGAGATGGTGTGGCCAGTTCCCTTGACCCTGGTGTTGGTGTAAGCTCTCCTGTTAAGCTGGACTGAGAACTGTAACCAGAAAATCATAAGAGAAAATAACCCCCCTTTTCCCTTAAGCCATTTGATGGTGATTTATCAGCAGCCATGCAGGCTGACTGCAACAGGGACTACCTGAGATGGCATATAAAGCACTGACAGCAATTTCTACCTGTCACATGTTGCCAGAGTTTTAAAAAACAGCAACAACTTTGCTTTCCTTTGACTTTCTGTCCTGGGCCTTTCTTACCTTTGGGATGAGCAATGCCTAATCTTTCCAGCAATAAAACTATCTACTCCTTTGCTGGATGTTTGGAGCAAGTTTATCCTTCTTGTCTCCCCCTGAAGCTCTCCCGTTAGATACACCCCAATTTCGCCACCCCATAATCCCCTCCAGTCTATACTTCTGCATTTTGCCTTCCTGAGATCACCCCAATTTGCTCCGTCAATTTGACCTCCACATTTCCCTTCAAGGTGCAGATGGAAACTCAGCTCTTCCATGAAACCATCCTGGCGGCCGCGCCCTGGGATGATGCTCCTCCCTTCTAACTTCCCTCAGCTATTAAGCTCATGCTTTGAGTCACATGGCTTCCAAATGACTTGCTCTGTTTTCCTGAAGTCTGTTTGATATACTCGATTCACTAAAAAGTCCACTCCCCAAGGGCAAAGGCTTGTTTTTTCCTTCAGAATCTCTGTATTGCCAGGTCTTGAGCACATGCTTGGTGAATGAAGGACCACTGTATTCATCCTTTCCTTCTCTGTGAGTTCCCCCATGGGACAGATCTGCTCAGGACTAAGATAGTGAGTTCTAGAACGTGTCTGCCTTCATTGAGTGTACAAAGATAAGCCTGTGAAATGCTTAGCCCATTTAAATACTAGGGAAAATATGTTTAAAAAGCAGGTAATATAGCGCAGTGTGATAATTCTACCTCAAAGGCAGAGGCAGGTGGTTCTCTGTCTGGACAATGGGGAAAGCTTACCCAGAGAGGAGCTCAAGGGGAGGGGCAGCTTCCTCCCAGGCAGTCAGGGAGTCTAGTGCCTTAGTGACTGTCCCAAGTATGTCTTAGGGGAGGAAAGAAGGTCATGACGTTTGATAAGTGGGAAAGTAAAAAGTAGCTTTTCATTACCCAACAGTAGCAAGACTTTTATCCCTGGGCCCAAGAGCTAAAGAGCATGTGAAATGAGAAATTCAAGACTGTGAAGAGAGCCTTTTTTTGTTATTTGTTTATTTGTTGTTACAATACAGTTTTAGACAACATTACAATAGTGTTTGATGTTTACTTTTTTCCTCACTCTATTTGCTTTTGTTTCAACATCTGACAAACCTGACAAAATAAAAGTCTCATGTGTTGTGAGGAACTTTGTCAGGCCCAGGTTCTTCCTTCCACTGCTGTCAGTCACTGAAATTCAACAAACCCCACTTACCCATGATTCCACCTGACCACAGTCAACTTTGAGCTGAAAGCATTAGCTAGAAGATTGCAGAAACAAGCTATTCATAAGTTTTAAATACTGTTTCTCCCAGTATAGTGTTTTAATCAGTCGATCTTATTATTAGTCATTGTTATTCATCATCTGCTGTGCCTAATTACAAGTGAAACTCTATTGGAGATGCCTGTGCTTAGAAAGGAAATTAGTAGCTGTGAGGTTTGAGGTCCCATACCCACTAGAGGTGTTAGACAGTGTCTTTGTCTTGGGGTTGGGAGATAGTTCTATGGTTTAAGCACTACCCATGCATGTGAAAGGACTATTGTTTGGATCCTGGCATCCCACATAAAATGCCAGGGGGGATATGGTGACTACCCATAATTCCAACCTTAGAAGGCAGAGCCTAGAAATTTCCAGAGCAAATTAACTAGCTAGACTATCTCTATAGGCAAGCTCTGGGTTTAGAGACCCAGCCTCAAAAGAATGAGGTGGAATGATTGAGGATTCCTGAAATCACCCTTGGGTTCCACACACAGGTACGCTCATGTGCACACACAACTGGATGTACACGTTTGTCCTCCCACATGCAGACACTCCTACCCACATGCACACACCACACATACACATGAAAAATAAATGCTAGAGCAGAAGGTCCAATGCAAGCAGAAACAAGAAGCAATACAATCTTTTTGTTAAATTTTTTTTTCTTTAAAAAAACAACACTCAAATCCTCAACCAGGATGCGGCAGGCAGCATTCAATGACACCACATAGTGTAACAGCCTGAAGCGTGCCGTGTGCATGCGATGTGTCCACATTCGAGACCGTAGTGAAGTCATGTGAGGCGACACATATGCCAGAAGCACCTGGGATACATGACACACCTGATTTTGAATTAACATTCAGTCACTACGTATTCACAAACCTTTCACTGCTGACAAAGTTTTGTGACCCTCCCACCACCCCACATTTAGTTACAGGTCTCCATGTGAAGAACTCAAGACCAAATTCAATTTGCTCTCCAGAATTGGTGGAGACGGGACATTTGAGCCCCTTGTAGTTAAAATGCTGTGTCGTGGAGCATAATTTAAGCTCCATGCTAAGGAGTCCTGGTAGGGGAGGAATCTGTTCCCCCCCCTCAACTCCCCCTTCTATAACAGCTCCAGACAGTTCTTGGATGGATTTCTTCCTCCCTCTCGAGGTTGAGAGCTAATTTCACTCAGACTGTTGACTTTCCATCCCCACATCGGTGAGACGTGATCTTGGTGAGGTTTTGCTGTTCATATATAACCAAGCAGATAGTAAAGGACCTTGCTTTCAGAGGCAGTTAGGAGCTCTCCTTGGATGAAATTCCACCACCGTCATCAGAATTTATTTATCTAACAGCCCACTTTGGAAGGCACTATTTCTGGACCTGTATCATCAGGAGGGTACCTGCAAGGCACGCTCGGCGCTGCCTGCCTGCTCAGTATAGCACCCAAGATCCACAGGTGGATGATGTTTGGTCTGCTGAACACAAGGTCGCCTTCAGATTGTAACTTGCCATCCCTTGGATCCTCCATTTTGTCCAGAGCCAACCTCAGTCACAGCCACGTCCCATGCGCATGACAGCATTCCTCCAGGGACGTAGTTGGTACCCAGCAGTTGGTAGCAATACAATCTGGTCTCAACTCTTAGAAGGACAGCAATGACTTCGAACTGAGCAACTTGTGTTTCTACCAATGAGGATGGCAAACGTGAAAGCCAGAGCTGATACTGGGGCTTCAGGGATGGAGGGGAGAGGCAGTGACTGGTTTTCATAGCTTCGATCCCTGTTCTCGCCGCTCTCCTGAATGCCCACTGTTCCCCCTTCTCCGATCCTCCTTTCCATGGCTGCCCCTCCCTCCAGGGAGCACTGGAATGTATCCTTCTGCTTTAAAGCCTGTTCATTTGGGAGCTTTGACTTACCAATGATCTCTTGTCTTTCAAAACCAGAGCTGACAACTGAGATTTCTCATCTCCAGGTGCAAAGAAAATTGTTTAAGTGTCTGGTCATCTCAGGCCCTTGCTCTCCCCCCACCACCACCCCCTAGGGTTGCTCTGAGCCTGTCAACTGAATTTACACTAATGAGATTAAAGTTGGAATTTTAAATAATTTTGCACGTATCACTCAAAATTCCTATGGTGAGAAGCTGCCTATTGATAGAGTAAGGATTTCAAATCTTGGGTGTCCCTCATCAGTCATTTTCTGGAAACAAGGAGGCAGGTGACTGACTCCAAGATGCACAGGAGGCTGGCTTACAGGCGGTAAGATCTCCCAGATCCTGTAGGGTAGCATTTGTCCTTGTAAATGGTTTCTTCTTTTAACTGGGATTTCTCCTTCTCAAGGACCCCCTTCCTCCCCCGGCCTCCAGACAGTTCAGAATGGAAAAGGGAATAATCAAAATGCAATGTAAAGTCAGAAAGAGAAGTAGGAATACAACCTGGAAATTTGTGGAGAGAGAAGGGCCAACAGGAAATGATGACAGAGGGATATTAAGGGATGATTCTGAAATGATCGTCAGTTCTCACAGAAGCAAACTGATGAAAGGATAAGAGTTCACTAGTAGTACCAAAGAGATCCACCACCTACAAACTGGAGTAGATTTGAATTCTTAGTTTTACTGTGTTAGCCCACCCTTTTAGCCCATCCGTTTCCTCAGAAATAAGTAATAGACTGTCACTGTCAAGGTTCCTTCCAGCTCCTACATCCTTTTCTACACACTGAACTGTTCTGTCTTGCTCCCATCTTTTGCTCCCTCCTGTGGTGTGAACTCCAGGAAGTTGAGGTCTGTAGTGACATTCAGAGCTGTGCTTTAGACTGGGGACAATGACCCAGCTGCACACACATGACCGACAGTCTCCTGAAAGCCCAAGGGCAGCGTAGATTATTGCAGTTAACCTGCATAGTTGCTGATAAATCACCATCAAATGGCATAAGGGAACAAGAGGTTTATTTTCTTTTATGATTACTGGCTACAGTTCTTAGTCCAACTTGATGGAAGAGTACGCACCAACACCAGGACCGAAGGAACTGGCTATACTATCACCATATGACAGCTGAGAAATGGACAATCCTTACTTACCAGACCATCATGTCTGGCCAAGTGTACACAAGGATGCCCATTTCCTCAACCAACTCTCAGTATTTTATTCATCTGTTTAGGGCCTAGTCCCACCCACCATAGGCTGAGCCTTCCCCATCAGCTAGACAATCTCCTGCAGTTTTGCTATGGCCTTAGCTCAACTACTAATCTTCCACAAATGTACCCAGAGCTCAAACTCTCAACAGTCAAGTTGACACCTGTGCCTAACTATGACATTGGGTAAGGAAGGACTTTCTGCAAGCCATTGTGCTAGAACACATGGTGCTACCACAGGCAGCCCTGCAGGTCTCAAAAGTAGCAAGGTGAATTTCAGGAAGTATCTTTATTTACCTTTGCTTTGATGGAACACTTGAACTGGGTAACTTGTAAAACTTTGTTTGGCAAATGGTTCTGCAGGCTGGGAAGCCCAAGAGCACAGGGTCTACCCGGACTCAGTTTCTGGTGTGGGAAACAAGAGCAAGCAGACATGGGTGACATTGGCAAAACCCAAGGCATGGTAGACTCGCTTTATACTAGTTTGATCTTGGGATAACTAGTTCAGTTCAAGACAGCAAGAACTCACCCAAGAAAGGCATTCATCTTCCTTAATATTCAGCTTTCAATATGAGTTTTGGAGCAGACACACTATAGCAAAAAGGAAGCTAGTTTCGAAAGGATTTCTAATCCTTCTCTTCTAACTGTCCACTTGGGAAGTTGAAAAGCTGTGGGGATACCAGTGGTGATAACAGTCTAAGTGTGAATGCACTTAATGCCACAGAACTTTTTTAAAAATTTTTTATTATTTCCGCTCATACAAACTTAATAGGTAGACCAGTTCCCTCCCTCCCTCCTCCTCCCCCCGAACCCCTTGCTCCCCCTCCCCTCCTTCCCCATCCCCCAGTGCCCCCCCCAATTCCCAGAGAGTCCTTTATTGTGTATGCCTGACTCTCCTCTGGGTCCTCCTCTCCAATGACGTACAAGGACCCAGTGGCATTTCCCTGAACCCTTTCTCGTGTTCCCCTTAAGCATAGGAACACTACTGTGGCTGTCAATCCCTTGCCTCCAAGGATCTTGGTGCCTTTAGCAGATGCTAGACTTTGTGAGGTCAATAGTGTGTTGGACATTGCGCAGGGCATGCAAAGTCCTATTATGATTGCTTCGACCCTAAATAGTGTGGAGAATCTTGCAAATCATTGCTCCTCCCATCCTTTTGCTCTTACACTCTTACCGCCCCCTCTTCTGCAAATGTCCCTGAGCTTCAGGATAGGGAGAGATTAGGCTGGCCTAGTTCTAGGTGGTTGATATAGAGTCTCTGAAGTTCTGGATTGTGGTTTGTTGATTTTCTTTTGCAGTTTTGCTGCTCCTGCAATGCCCTTCACTCCATCCTGATGGGCACTGTATGTCACCCCCTGGTCAGAGACAAAAAGCTGTTAAACTGGAGTCTTGTTATAATAGCACATTCAAGGGTAGATGTAATAAAAGTAGGAAACCTTAGTGAGGGAGAAGTCAATCACCCATTTGCAAAATGATTACTTTTTATCTTCCAGACTATATGCCCTCCCCTTCTGGTGAGATCATACCCCCTCAGTTGTAAATGATCAGGAACGAACATCTGTGAACTTAACTAGGTGTCACATTACTTACTTGCATTCCTTGATGGAGGCCTATTTTCTCTGCTGTAACATGGTCCCCTCTCTTCTTGTTTCTGGTGTGGCCCTCCAACCCCATCCCTCCTGTTCATAATCCTTGCAATTACTGTATTACATAGGTTTACCTTTGAGTGTCTCAAAGTGAGCTGGGTGAGTTTGGTACTAGGAGCCACCTATTAGGGAGTACATACAGCGCTTAATTTTCTGGGTTTGGGATACTTCACTTAATATAGTTGTTTCTAATGACATCCATTTCCCAGCAAATTCCAGTAATTCATCATTTTTGATGGCTGAATAGTACTCCATTGTATAGATGTACTACAGTTTCCTTATCCACTCGTCAACTCTTGGACATTTGGGTTGATTCCATGACTTTGCTATTGTAAACAGTGCTGCTATGAACATAGTCATGCTTGTGCTATTGAGATGAACCTCTGCTGCATGGGGGGTTATTCCCAAAAGTGGGATAGCAGAGTCATATGGTATTTCAATCTTTAATTTCTTTAAGAATCTCCAGACGAATGCCACAGAACTTTAAGGGTATGTTTTATGCTATTTTCATTTCATCATCATAAAAAGATTGGAAGACCAAGTCCCTATCCAAAGAACTCTGGTTTCATCCTCCTCCTTCTGATATCTTCAGCCAAGTTGTCAGGTTCTAGAAGTCTACTAATCTCTTGTTTATTGTATTTTATCAACAGGTCTAGTGACTTTCCATTTGCATAGCTAATAGGTAGATGTAGACATGCTGACACCTGGCATTGAATTTTTCATAATTTCTTTGCATGACAGCCATCGGTGAGTTCTGGATATCACTCACCAGTAAGATAAGCAGGCAGTAATTCGGGGGTGCGGCAACCTCAAGTTATAAAGATGTGAATTTGGAGGATGAAGTAAAGGAACAGAAATAATTGAACAGAATAATTTCTCAACTGAGAAAGATCAGGGTAGTGGAAAGGAAAGTGGTGGGTGGGAGTTCTGGATTCCTACTGAAGCTGTCAGTCCCAACTGTGAGTGACTAAGAGAAACCATTTCAGGTAATGGATGCATCAGAATCTGAGCTCACTGACACCTTGGGAAAGTCAGCTATCTTATCTCCTCACTGTCTCTGCTTCCTATCAGTCTATGTCACTTCCCACCAACTCTTTCTATTGGCAACAGAAAGCTGAAATGCCAGAGGCACTCTGCTAATTAATTACTTTGGCCAGTGAGCACAGGTGTGCTTTCGTCAAGATTTCCACGCCTGGGGAAAAATAGGCTGTTGGCTCCAGTGGTTCCCTGTTGGTTCAGACTCTCAGAACTTTTCTGCCTGAGATGCCCCTGTGGCATCAGCTAGTTTGGCATTGAAATTTACATTTCTTGGGCACTTATCCCTATTTGCTTATTTATCTGTTTATTTATTCTTTGACAGTTGCATAGATAAATACAATGACTTTAAGTCATCTTCACTGCACCCCTACTCCTTCCCACATTAAAAACCTCCATTTTCCCAACCAGTCCTTCTACTTTCATGTCTTTTTGTGTGTGTAGTCCACTGAGTTTCATCATCAATCCAATACAAGTTTTCCTGAGCACTTGCTGGAATATGGATTCTAAATAGTCAGTGAGGTTCAATGCTTTATGAGGTCTTACCCCTTCTATGATGAAGTGTTTGCAGGTTTTGTGGAAGTAAACACAGCTGCTGTAGTAAGTTCATGGGGGCGGCAGCCCATCGCATTGGACACTTAACCTTGCTAGAATTGATCTTGGAAGTCACTTGGAGGCACACCTCGAAGGTCAATGTGTCAGTGTTAAATCATCAGGGGGTCTTTCTAGAATTCAGATTGAACACATACTGGTTCTGTACTTGTGACTATTCCTCAAAAATACTAGTATGAGCACTAGCTCCACTTCTAGGTGTACGTACACCCAGGAGAAATGAGACTGTCTATCTACATAGAGACTTGTAGATGAAGATTTACAATAAAATAATTTGCAATAGCCAAAAGGTAGAAATCAGCTACCAAGTCACTGAGCAAAATGCAGTGCATCTGCACCTTAGGAAATTATCCAGCCATATCAAGGAATGACTGGATAGATACATGCTACAAAAAGCTTGAAGCTTTAAGCTTTGTTTCTTTCATTTTCACTTGCATATTCCAGGCAACCACTCTACCATGGTGCTACAATGCTAACCCCACTGAGGTTAAAAAATATGTATATTTGTCTATTGAGGGGGAAAAAGCATACATGCCATTATGCACGAGTGGAGTTCAGAGAACAACTTTCAAAAATCAGTTGTCATTTTCCACTCTAAGCTTTTCACATAACACACACACACACATACACACACACACACACAACACACACACACACACACACACACACAAACACACACACGTATACTTTAATATTCAATCTATTCTTTGGAATGACGCTTTGGTCTTCAAAGATAATTCTGGATAAAATACAACAAAAACAAATCCATGTTCTGTCATTTTTAAGACTACTAACTTTATATGAAACATTTCCTGTGTTTCTGTTTTGAGATCATCTTGATCTCCCCCTGCATTCCCTTGACAGCTTTGATGGGGCCTCTGATACACTTATATCACTATCTTGTATGGAGAAATGAAAATCCATTTTGCTTTGTACCTAGGATGCTGTAGTGGAAAGGAAGAAATGAACAAACAAAAAACAAGAAGCAAACCAGACCTGGGAACTGAACAAGGAATATGGATTCATATCCTGGCTCTGCAACTAGCCTGCTCTCTCAGTCAGTCAGGCTGTTGTAGGGAAATGCAAGAGGCTAAGTAGCTTATAAGCAATAGAAACTTATTTTTTCAGAGAACCATTATTCAAATCTTGCCGCCTAAGCCAGCACACCTTGTGGTTATTGCTCTTTCCTGCAGACCATAGAAAAGGACACACACACACAAGCACACGCACACGCACACGCACACGCGCACACATACACACACACACACACAACCTGCTGCTTCTGTCCAAGCTGGTGTTGTTCTACATGACCTTGTATGTTGCTTTATGTTATTCCCACGAACTAAGTCGAACTCTAATGTCTGGCCTGGCCTCACCCAGGGCGATGTGATTCAGCACCAGGTATATTGGAAGACTCCATATGCATTTCCTAATTTGATCCTCACCATAATCCTGTGATGTAGATCTTACTCTGATCCCTACTTTATGTGAAAAAGCCCAGAATCTCCACTCCCACCCTGAGCTGCCCACAGGGAGGATATGGTATTCTCACCATCACAATGGGATGGGTGTTCCGTGCTGATTATTTTGACTGTAAAGAAATAAATAGAAGGCATGGAACATAGTACACTCTGAAATTAAGTTTCCATCCTCTGCAAGTGTCTTTAGGTGGAGCCTAGCATGTGACTAGTCAAATCTGGGAGCTCTTTGAGATAGTGATGCAATATAAAATATCTGATCTTCGTTTCATTTAATTAAACATTCCTGGTTCAGACTCACACCCCGGCACAGCTGGCTGATTTAAAATAGCCTCTAAGATTTAGCCATCTTTGAAGTGCTCAAGGGTGGGACTGGAGACATCAAGCTGGCAGGGAAGTATCTTATGGAGGTCAGTTCACCATATTAGGCCTTGGTCAGAGGAGGGCAGGGGATGCTTCAGTAACACTCTTGCTCCTGTTTCACTGCAGCAAGGTGAACAGAGCCTCTTCACAGAGTTGGGAGGGGTCTGCCTGCTGCCCCTTCCTAGGCTACTGCAGTGGTCTCTGCATAAAGACAACTCTCCTTGGTCTTGGCTAGGGGGCGTCTCCATTTGCCAAAGCTTGCCTGCAAGTGACTGGGAATGTGATTCCAGTAAGCAAGAGAGACAGACGGTTGGCCTCTTGAGTGTAATCCATCATGGTCTTCAGCTGGGTTTTATACAGCATCTCCTCCATAGTCTATCCAAGCGATAATGGGAAGCATTGCTCCATCTGCCTCTATTCCTAGCCCCCATTGGTCAAGGGCTTTATACAATGACCTTTAATTCCCCCATACTTGATTTGTCTATGTGCGAATATAGGGCAAGGAGCAAAAAGCACAGAACCAGGACAAGAACCAGTCAGATTACACCAGGGCAAACCCTACCTGGGTCTGCCTAGAACTGTCACCACACTATGTGGAAGAGACCCAGAAGACTTCGAAGTTGTCTCTAAGAGGTTTCCAACACCTATGTGTACCCTTGAAACCTCGAGTGAAAGGCATGTCAGGGTCCTGCAAATGTGAGGTTGCTACCAAATGTGCTGTCATGTTTCACCCTGATTTCACCTGTGTCTTCCAGGAGACTGAACATCCAGTGTACACAGGGAGGGGAAAATGTCATTCTTTCTCTCTCAAATAAGCCTAGATTTCTGGCTCCAGAATACACTTGATGCATGTCATGGATGATACTCCTGGGATTCCCTCAGATACTACTATAAAGTAGTGCTTCCCAGCTAATCTAGAACATAAGCCCGCCACCAAAAGTATTTGTGTATTGTTGACTAAATCACTTCTTTATAGTTAATTAACCTCCACAATAAATCCAACTGAGGAGAAACTATAGGGCTGTATCGCGTAGACAAACAGGTCAAAGGCCTGAGCAGGTCACCATTCTGTTCTGGGCTACAGAAATTCTGATTGTTAAACTAGAAATGCAGCAGGGGCCATCTGCTTTCAAATTCTGATCTTTGAATATCTTATCCAAATGACGGTCTTTAAGCTATTTGAGAAAAGAGCAAGTGTTTAACTGGTGAAGGCAAAGTCATGATTAGATTGGTTATTGTTCTGACCCTGTGAGCTCCTTAGCACAGGACCAGATCCTTGAATCACTTGTACCTAGCATTTGGCACATGCTCAATAAAAATGTCTGAATATAGGTAGACATAAGCAAAGCATCTCAGAGTTCCTCTTGAAAGACTGGTTCGAAGTTACAGCAAGGTTTCAAGTGTGATACAAAGAACTTTTCTGAGTCACTGAAAATGTAAGCCTGAGACCTCATCACTCTCAAATTGGTTAGTGTTTCCCACAAAACCACAATGCTGTCACCGGCACCAGGAAGTTAACAATGCCGTGTTTGTAACAGAAAACATCTTCTTAGATGCCAAGCAAATTTCAACAGTTGTCCTGAAGATGCCCCTTCTAGAAAATGTGTCCCACAAGTGCACTCAGATGTCTCTCTGCTTTACTCTGGAAAAGGTCCTTAGTTTCTCCTTTCACCCTTTTAGGCCTTGATGTTTTTGAAGATTACAAGCCATCTCCTATAGAGAATACCCTCCAATTAGGATTTGTTTGCCTTCCGTTCTTGATTGGGTTGCGCATCTTTGACGAACAGGATGCTGGATTCTTCCCACTACGTCCCAGCAGAGGATAGTGATTTAAACATGTCCATCGCTGAAGATGTTCCCTTCGATCGTTTGCTTAAGGCAGTATCTGTTCTCTAAAATGATTTCCTATTGTGCATGATAAGCATGCAGGGGTGGTGGTAGGCCTCTATTTTTCCATTTCTCATTTATTCATTTAATAAAAATGAATCTTTCCGTGAATAATTAATGAATTATAAATTTGTTCTGGTTGAATATAGTGTTTCCTATTTTTTCCCACTAGATTAAATCAAGTTACTGCTGTTATATATTTTATGCTCTAATTATCTAAGACTTGGGTAGTGGGAGACCCTCCAAATTGGCTGTGTCTTCACTCTTCACTGACTTTGTGCCCTTGCCATAGGAAGCACACATTTCTCTTAGGAGCTCTGGTTTATTGTACTGATGATCGTGTTTAGAGACCAAGATTTAAATGTGTCCATTGCTTTTGGATGTCACCATCCCAATCCTTCTCAGTGAAGTAATCCAAGAGACACAGGTACAGAGGCGCTTGCATGGAAACACACCTACACATCAGTGTTCTACATTCATCTATGTATGGACAGCCATTGAGTCGCACTCTTCATTTTCAACCCAACACTTTGGGATGCGTGCTAGTAGCTGCCTTCAGCAGTAATGTGAAAACTGTTTCCCAACATGCTAATTTATTTGTTCAGCCTCTCTGGGTGAAAACAGTCTCCAGTCGCTGCCTCCTGTCTCATGCAGCTGCCTGTCCACACTACTCAGATTCTGACATACGGTGCAGAACACACCCCTCCCTTGTGTACCTCTTCCCTCCTCCTTATCCAGCTGAACCTCCAACTCTGGGGCCATGTCAGATCCCACTCCCTGTCTGCAATCATTGGAGAAAAGACAGACAGTGGAGAGTCCTGTAGCCCCCTGAGGAGAACACACACACACACACACAGACAGACACACAGACAGACACACACACACACATACACACACACCAGCATTAGAAGAACCCAAGAACTGTTGGGAGAGTAAGCAGGCAAAGCTGAACGATGGTGGTCAGAGTCAGGATGCTTCTGAGAGGGAGGAAGACTTGGAAAGGACTCAAGCCAACTTACAGCGAGTCTAGAATACCCTACAATCACCTGATGGAAGGTGAGGTGATGGTAAGAGGAAAGATTTATTTAGAGGGATGACATTACAAAGAATAACAACATATATGTAGAAACCAAGATTTCTTACTTTGGGCACTCATGTTTGTGATAAAATCAAGACACTGGCATTTTACAGATGAAGAAACAAGGCCAAGAAGAGCCGATGGTTCAGTATCATACAGATGAGAGTTCGACTTCTTGACCCAAAACAGGACATACAACATTTCAATTTCAAAACGAATCAAATGTTTCTCTTTAAACTTCCCTCCTCCCGTCCAGTTTTTTTTTGTTCATAGGTTTTGTTTTGCAAGTGTTGGTGTGACCGTGCTTGTGTGTGTGGGCACTCGAGTGCATATGTCTGGGGAGGCCCAGAGTAACATTAGGAATCACACTGGATTGCTCTACCTCCTTGTTGCTCTGCTCTGGGGTTTCCTGGGCCAGAAGCACAGGCCAGCGCTATTTCTGCCTGACATTTTTACATGGGATCTAGGGATCAAAACTCAGATCCTTTTGCTTGTGAAGCAAAGGCTTTAGCCCTTGAGCCATCTCTCCATCCCACCAGTAAACTTTTTACCTAACCATTATGCACATAAAGAAAAATATATAGATTCCAAGCATTCACTCAGTGCATTTCCATAAGGAGAGCACACCGGCGTTAACTGTCAGTTCCATCACGGAGTAGAGCAGTATTGCAGCTCCAGAGTCCCCCATGCCCAAGTCTCAATCACTGCCCACTGCTTCTCCAGAGAGAAGACTAAGCTCTTCCATTACCACCGTTTACTTTTGCCTGTCTTCACAGGTATAAAAATTAAGTAATGGAATATGTATTTTTGCCTGTTTGTTTGTTTCTTGTGATCAGCATTGTGCACAAGATTCATGTTGCTACAAGTACAATGGAAATAGTTTGCACTTGCTGAGTTTTCCACTGTAGGACTGTGCCATAATTTGTTTACCCATTTAGTTTCTGATGGGCCCCTGGCATGTTTCCAGGTTTTGTTGATTACAAACAGTGCTGCTGTGAGCATTCTTTTGCATGTTTTTTGGCTTCTATCCAGGAACTTGACTATGTTAAATGTAATCCCAACAAATGTAGCACTTCTTTGGGATATGAGGTTGAGAGTGTAATTGCTGTTTAGTTTTAGTAGATGCACAGCAATTCAAAATTGTATCAATTTGCAATATACAAGAGAATCTTTCTTATACAAAGTCTGTGTTCAATGATTTTGCTCATGTGCAGAATAGAGTTTGTCTGTTCATTGTTTGTTCTTTGTTTGTCTAGATACAGGGTCTTACTATATATTCTGGGCTGGCCTCAAACTCACAATATTCTTGTCTCAGCCTTCCAAGTGCTGAAATTGCGGGCATGTGTCACCACACTGGCTTCTTTTAATTACTATTTTAAATGCTGATACATTGTTGACATTGTCCCTGGTGTTGCTAATATTTCCTTTCCGCTTGTTTCAGAAGTCTTCTGACAAATGAACACTGTTAACATTACCCACAGATTCTAATGCAGTTAAGGTATGAATTGCTTCTTGAGGACATGAAAAAAAACTTAGCTGTCACAGTTGATTTGTGTCCCTTCAGAGAGACCCAGCACACAAGCAGATATATAGTACAAACTGTGGCAATAAAATGGCTGAAGAGGTAGGAGGTGATCTCACAAAAGATTTCTAGGATCTCTAATTTTTAAAGGTTGAAAAATCTGGAACAATCCAACGCATCTCTCCTTGTTTTATATCATGGTATTTTATTCTGTTTGAGGCAGGGTCTTGCCTAGGTAGCCCTGGATGGCCTGGAAATCACTGTGTAGACCAGGCTGACTTCAAACTTGTGATGATCCTCCTATATCTGTCTTCTAAGTGATTATAAATGTGCCATCATACCTTTTCATGTTTGTCTTTTTGGATCCTACTGGTCTTTTCACACTCCACAAAGCCTTGACCATATTTTATTATGCATATTATGGAAGAATTAACATTTTCCTTCCTGGCAACATGGTCACAATCTCAGTTAAGAGCAGATCAGTCAGGAAAATATGACAATAGGAATCTTCTGTCACTCTACTGTATACTGCTAAAGTTACCTGAACTCACACACTGAGCAACCCCGAGATTCTTCCATTCTGTCAAAAACTGATTATTATAATGATTGTTCCAGGACTAATATAAATTATTTTTAATTAATTAATTTATTTTCTGTGTGTGTGTGTGTGTGTCAGAGGGCACTGTGTTTTCCTGTGGAGAAGTAAGGGTGACTTGGGAATCATCCTGGATTGCTTCTACCTCCTTCTTGCTTTGCTCTAGGATTTCCCAGGCTCTGCCCACTAGAACTGGAAGTACAGGCTGCAGCTGATTAGGGCTGGCGTTTTTTAACGTAGGATCTGGAATCCGAACTCAGGATCTTTTGCTTGTGAGACAGTGTCTTAACTCCTGAGCCATCTCTTCAGCCCATAGAAATTTTAGTGAGGAGTAACATACTCCTCATTTGACTGGATTACTTTTCTTAAAAAGAATACTTGTAAGTAACCAGCACAGACATATGAATGCCTGAATCCCAGGCTCCTTTCCTATTCCCAGCTACTTACCTAACTTGTATACATTGAATTAGTTTTGAGTCTTTTTCTATGAATGAAATGAATGAAAACAAAGAGTAATAGATTCTTCTATTGGGAATAGATTCTTCCATTCAACATTTATTTTGCGATTTTTTTCCATTTCCTTTTGTTTGACTGTAGGTTTTTCTTTCCATTGCTACAAGTGGCATATCATGAATATATCATGATCTCTTTATCACTTCAATCCATGTGAGCCGTAGCAGGCCTTCTTGTTCAATGCTATTAGAATAGTTGTGTGTGGACTGTGCATCGCAGTAATATATTAAAACACAGGCCAAAAATAATGTATCTCCCTCAAATATCAATTTACATCCTGGTGCCTCAGGCTCCTTCAGAACTATGTAGTTCCTTCTGCCTGCTTCCAAGTTACTTTCTGATATTATTCGCTGTGAAAATGGAGCCATCAAAAATGCTCACAGCAGCAGTGACCACGGAGACTCTGCGGCTGCCCCACAAGGAAAATCTCCCTCGGAAGATTCAGCCGGCTCATGGCCAGAAAAGTTAGCAAAGGACTTTTGCAATTTGACCTTAAATCCTAATGTCAGAAGATCTCCAGCAGACGATCAACCTGAAGCTAGGGACAAAAGCAGAAATGTCTTGAGGGGAACCAGAGGTGACTTCCAACACCCAAAGGAAGGGAATCCCCATGTTGTTATCTGAGCAGAGAAAACAACGGGAACAATACAGAGACCTAAGGGAATCTTTTCAAAGAAGAAAACAACACAATAGTAATCTTACTGAAAATCAGGGTGACACCAAAAGCATGCCATTTAAATGTCCCTGAACTCCCAGCATGCATTCCGGGTGGGACCCTTCTGAGAGTGCTGGAATAGGGTGTGATGATGAGGGATGGAGGTCCGAGGCTAACTGAGCCTTCTTGCTGATATTGCGCAGCAGGCAAGAAAGCTACCCTGCGAGCTGACTGCACAGCAGTGTGTGTGCTCCTGTAAGCTGTGATGGGGTTCTCTTCTTGCGTTTTTTTGGGGTTGGGGTTCTCTTCTGAAGTTGTTGCTGGTAAATATAAGCAATGAGTGACTTCAGCATACACTTATTTGATTTGACCTGCTGAGTCTCAGATATTCATTCCCATGTGCTTTAGGAGCCTGAAGTCAGATGAAATAGTAACTGGAAACACTGTAAACAGCATATCAAGTAGTTTTGAAAAAAAAAAGCGAATTTTTTTCCAGAAATTCAGAATAAAAGGAAATTTTATGACACTTTAATTTTCAGTAGCAAATAAATGCATGAAAGAGCAAAAAGAAAGTCTTGCGTGGATAATCAAGAAAGGATGGTTTAGAGAACATACACGTGTATTTCTGTTGAATATATTTCTCAGTGAGCACAAACTAACAATTGCTTTCCTGACATAAAGAAACTCTCTTGGTTTTCATAAGTGACCTTTATTTTTATATCACTGGGCTTGATTTGCTTCTTATTTATTTTTAAATATTTCTGCATCAGTGTTAATGAGAGAGAATGTCCTAGAATATCTCTATCAGATCTTGTTTCCACAGTAATTCTAGATAGGAGTTATTCCCTCTTCTTATGTTCTCCAAAGAAAGATTGAAATTATTTATTTTCATAGCTTGAAAGAAGCCTCCTAGATCTAGAAATAACTACTGTGAAGACTTTCCAATTACAGCTTCAATTTTTGCAATAATGTTTTCATATTCATCAATAGTGTTGCTCTCTTTTTTATTGTTTATGTAGACCACTTGTGTCTTTTTTTATCAGTCTTATTAATGTTATTAATTTCAACAGAACTTACTTTTAGTTTTGTCATTTCTTCACCTGTACATTTGTTATCCATCATACAGATTTCTGCTATTAATTCTGTTGTTTCTTTTCACTTCTTTAGGCTTAGTTTATTGTTTACTGTTTATCTCCTTGAAGGATTTTTACCTTTTTGTTTCTCATTATTTGCTTTTATGGCTAAAACTTATCCATAAGCATTATGAACTTCTTCTACAAGGTTTAACATACTCTATTATCATTTAACATACATCTATTATCATATATATACATATGACTTATATATATGTTGATTGACTTTCAAACATTTTCAAATTTTCAATTATTCTTGTCAGAACTTTTAATTTAAATTCTGCTGTAGCCAGAGAACAGTCACAAAAAAGACTTCAAGTACTTGAAATTTATGTACACTTCTGATCCAATATAAAGTTCATTTGGTCAATGTTCATGCATCACTGAAAAGAATGCATAGTCTGAAGTTACTGGGTGTAGAGTCCCATATGTCAATCACATCAAATTGACTAACCATGTTGTTTAAATTTTCTTAGTACTTTCTGTATTTTTGTCTTCGTTTTCTATCAATTTCTTACTGAAATATATTAAAGTCTCCCACTTTAAACTTATGTACTTACCTTTAAAATACATTTCCTATAAAAAGCATATATACTTTTGACCTCTTTAATATAGCCTCACACCTCTTCTGTTTGAGTACATGATTATTATATTTAGCGTAAATGTGGTTATATTTTGCACTTAATTTTGATTGATCAACTTTCTATTTTAATTTATCCCACTTGTGTTCATTTGTCTTTGTTTCATGCTTTAGGGTAGATTATTCAGTTTTGTTTCCTTATTTTAATCCTTTAATAACTTGTTAGTATGTAGTCTTCTAGTGATTACTAGCAAGGTTGTAATACATTTTGAACTTATTAAAATCTAACACAAATAAAGATTTCACCCTTTCCAAGATAATGCTAAGATCCTGAAATACTTAATTCCACTTACACTGTTCCAACCCTTTTTGTTGCTTTGTGCACTTAGTTTCCACATTCATTTTGTGCTTGATTAGATATTGTTCTTATTACTTCATAGATGACATTAATTTCAGGTTACATTTTTGCCATTTGTATTGTTCTTCATTCATTTTCCCATCTGAGATCATTTTTATTTTGCACTAAGGGCTTATTTTGGAATCTTTTTAGAGGTCTCTTGGCAACAAAATCTCCCTTTTGCTTGGTGTCCAAAGTGTGTTCCTCTTTGAAGAACATCTTTAAATTATTTTTATTCTTTTACATTTTGATATATAAATACAATGAATGGATGTGGTTTTGCCCCTTACTACCCTATCCTATCCTTGGTTCCTGTTCCACTTTGTACTTTTTCCAGTCAGTCTCTCTCTTACTTTCATTTCTTTTTGCATGTGTGGCCTATCGGGTTTCATCTGGGATATCTGTGCTAGCAGGTACCTGAGTACTTGCTCGGGTATTGATAATTTATCACTGGGAGAAATCATTGAATGAAGAAGCTCCTTTTCTCCTGTCTGGCATTAGCCTTAAATAGGGGAGGTATAATATCTCTTGAGCTCCTACCTCATCTATGGAGAAATACTGATGGGCCAACTACTTTGCAGGCCTTATGGAAGTGGACATCACTTCAGTGAATTCTTGGTCCAGGTGCCCTGTCCTGACCAGGAAACACTATTAATTAAAGACCATTTTTAGTTACATAAATGACTGCAGCTTGATAGTTGTTTTCCCCCAGCTTTATTTCGGTTTGCATTTTGAGGCATATTTGGTACTTCCACCTTCTTTGAGCTCTGTGGTGTGCGTGGAGAATTGAGATGTCGCTCACAGTACTCCCCTCTTGCAGAAGTCTTCTCTGTGCATTCCGTTTTATCTTCTTTTTGAAAATGCCCAGTCATAGAGATATTAAAGTTTTCCATTATGTCCACTGTGCTCTTTTCTGTGCTTCAATTTTAATATTTTATTTGTTTATTGTAGAGAGAGAATAAGAGAGAGCAGGTGTGCATGTGCCATAGTTCATGTGTAGAGGCCAGAGTTTCAGAAGTTGGTTCTCACTTCCACCAGTGTGGCCTCCAGGGATCAAATCAAATTCACCAGGTTTGCCTGAAACTGTCTCTACTGCTGAGTTCTCTTTCTAGCTCTTCCATCCTTGTAAATATCTAGGCTTTTACCTATTGTCTGTGTGTAGCTTGTCTTTTTCTAGGCTCTCTAATCTCTTCAGCTGTCCTATTTGCTCTTTGAATCATCCATTGGTTCCAAAATTGCAATTTTATTTTAGTGTTAAAAATCCATTTGATGCTTTTTTTCTTTAAAGATTCTGTTTGTACCTGCCCTTCTGGTCTTTTGTTTCCTCGGATATAACTACAGTGTGGTGGTTAAATACAGGTGTCCAATTAAATTGAAGACTGCACTCTGGGCACATACGAAGAAAGCTAGTAGTTGAGTTAAGCCCTGAGAAAACCTGTGAGAGATTGTCTAATCAATGGCAGGAGAAGCAGCCCACAGTGGATGGGACCATTCCATGGGCAGGTAGATAACATGGAGGGAGCTGGTGAAGAAAGTTGTCATTCTTTGGCATATTGCACAGACAATCTGGCAAGTGAGGTTTCCCCTCTCTCCAAAGTTCTATGGACATGATGTGGCCAGTTCTCTTGGCCCCTGGTGTTGATGAGAATATTCCTACCAAACTGGACTAACAAATGTAATTGGACAGTCATAAGCCAGAGTATAGTCTCTTAGTCCCCCTTAAGCTGTTTGGTCATGAACTTATCAGCAATATGCAGAGAAACTGCAACATGCAGTCATATTAGAATCTATATGAGATGATTTCTATGCACAGAACTTATGCATATATTTCCATTATCTCCCTGGGTTCTGTTTCCTCATATGTCTGGTTAATATTTATTGGCTGTTAAATATACTATAGCAGTTCTGAATGATGTTTTTGATGTTTTCTTACCCTAAAGGATATTCACTCCATCCTCTAGTTGAGAAATTGAGGTCATTCAAAAGGAGTTAAGATGAGACATGCTTGTGGTCTATGTAAAACTCTGTTTGCTGATGGTTCATTACCTCCCCTGGTAAGTACTTGAAGGAACATGACCCTGGCTTTTAGCCATTTAGGCTGCAGCCAGAGGGATGGGATTTCCCTGTCTTAGTGAAAACTTTGCTCTATTTTTCAGCCTCTGTCTGTTTAATTTAATCTCTGGCTCTGTACAGCTTTATTAATAAAAACTCGTTAGTCCATTTTGTACTTCTGTAACAGAATGCCCAGTACTGGGTGACTTAACATCAACAAATTTTATTGGCTTAGAGTTCTAGAGATTACAAATCTAAAAATTGCAGGCTGGTGTTTGATGAGAGCTGTCTTGCTATGTCACTCCATTATAGAAGTTCAGCTTCCTGGATGCTGGACTGGATGCTGGTGACTTAGTCTTAGCACATGGTCTTTGAAGTCATTAAGTTCAAAACAATAACATTTTGCTCCTAGTCCCCAAAGATACGTGTCCATCCCATAATACAAATTATATTCAGTTCATTTCCAAGTGTTTCCAACATCTTATTAGGTCTAGCATTGCTTAAAAGTCAAAAGCCTCCTCTGAGACTTAAGGTAAACTCAGCTGTGAACTCCTGAAAAAAAAAATCAAAGAATCTGTTCCATGCTTTCCATATACAGTGTCACAGGGGAACATTCCTATTCCAAGTGAGAGAAACAGGTTAGATAGAAAACATTGGACCAAGATACAATCCAACAGGTTCAGATCAAACAGTAAGTCGTATATCTTGGGCACTTGGTGGCAAGATGTGAACTCCGAAGATTTGGGACATGTTCTCCGTATGGCTTTGCTGGCTTCAGTTGACGTCCTTCTCTCGGGCTGACTTTACTCACTGTCTGCATCTTCACTCAGTAGGTCTTCCACATTCTGGGCCTTTCTCTGTGTTTCCCATGCAGCTTGGCCTTCATTCTAGAGCAGCACACATTGCCCTTTCAGTCATTGCTTGCAGGGAACTCTAACCCTCTACATACTGTCAAGCCTCCCAGGATTTTCTTTGAACAATTAGAAGCCATTATGACCCTATACTTGCAATACCAGTGTCATGTGACATTGCCAAGATCTCCCACTGTCTTGAGCAATCACTATGGCTTGGGTCATAGCTGCAGTGGCCACTGAGTGCCTGGATGGCTGAACATTCAGGAAAAAAAGTGCCCAGGAAATAATTCCCCACATAACCCTGTGCAACCATGGTGTTCTGAAGCTCTCTTCCCAAACAAAAGTCTTTGGACCTAGAGTGATTGGTGCCTTGTGAATTCCTGAGATGCCCTCAAAGTATTTTCCAAGTATTAAAAGTATTTGCTTTGCTTTTTAGCAGCATAAATGTCTTTGGCAACTACACCCTCCTTGCCAAGCTGAAAATTTTTTTGAATCTTTTTGCTTTGCTTTTGCCTCGAGTTCTCACTACAAATATGGAAAAAAGTATCATGTAAAGACCATGTCACTGCCTGAATGTTGTGCTCTTTTGAAATTTTCTGTCAGAAAACAAACAAAACACAAGTCCATATCCTTTAATGGAGCTTTCAACAAAATGTCAGTTAGCCTGCCAAATGTGGACAAG
Source organism: Typhlomys cinereus (assembly GCA_023101885.1). Lineage (NCBI taxonomy): Eukaryota > Metazoa > Chordata > Mammalia > Rodentia > Platacanthomyidae > Typhlomys > Typhlomys cinereus. The sequence continues at coordinate 3,123,744 of JALPQD010000110.1, read as the reverse complement.
TTCTTCGTCAGAATCTAGTATGCAAGGCCTCCTGTCCATTCCCAGTAGAAGTCGTCATTCCCATCTGAACCCTCATCGGCGCTTCCTTTACTCTTTGCAACCCCACTGGACTCTAGTCTTTGATACATACATACCATCACCACCACTACCACAATAGCCCAGTTAGCTGTGCTTACAGCATGCCAGGTTTTTCCTGCTTGTGTCTTCAAACTTTTCCAAATTCTTCCTGTATCCCATTTACAAATACTTTAAAACACCAACAGGTTTATTTGCAGCAATGACTCCATTTAAAAAGAAATTGAAAAGTGTTTGTATTGAACATGTTCAAAATTAATGCTTTAGTTATTTAGAAAGAATACTGAACTTGTTTGTTTTCGGATCTTTTTCCCTCCAAAACTTTATTGCTTCAAAAGTTTAAAATATGGGTTGGAAAGATAGTTCAGGGGCTAAGACTCTACCTTCTCAAGAGAAGGACCTGAGATCGGATCCTGGGTCCCATGGAAAAAATGCCAGGTGGAAATGGCAGCAGCCTGCATTTTCACCAGAGCCTGGGAAATCCCAGAGTGAAGCAAAAAGGAGTTTAAAGCAATCCAGGATGATTCTTGAAGTCAGGGACAACACAGTGCCATCTGATACACACACACACATACACACACACACACACACACACACACACATACACACACAGATTTAAAATAGGAGGACACTTTACAAAAAGTTGTGTAGGAAATAAAATTCCCAAGCTATAAAGAAATGTAGCATTACAGAGTTTTTTAAAAAAGTTTTTAAAAGAATCTTTTTGTTTTGTTTTTAGCATGCGCATTATAGGAAACAAAACACAAGAAGCAAAGAAGAAAATCATCCAGTCACAAACTCAGCTGGACATGTTCTAGATCTTACGTGTGCACACAGCATTCTATTAGGTACTAGTTTATAGTGTGTGCAGCACACCTTCCCACACATGAACATTCACAAACTCAACCCCACAGAGCATTTTATAACATACAAAAACAAAAATATAAAGGGACTATATACCATCAAAAAACTTAATCAAATTACAGTTCCTGGTTATGAGGATCATATTTCTATACAAATCTTTAAACAATAGACAGTATTTGTCTGTTAACTATGCATCATATCATTTTCTTCTAAAACTTTGGCCACTTTTACTGTGATCACATCAATATGTTTAGTCTTATTTCTAAATTTTACACTATAGAATTTGTCAGCAACTCAAGCAGTTCAGACCTGAAAGTAGTTGATGATCTCATTTGTGAGGGTCACAACTTGATGTTAATCAACTTTTCATTGCTGTGACAAAAAAATACCTAGATAGACAACTCACAAAGGAAACACTTGTTTGGATGTACAGTTTGTAAGTTTCTATTTAGGGTCGCTTGTCCAGATGACTTCTGGGCCTGCAATGAGGAGGCACATCATGGTGGAGGCATACAGTGAAGCAAGCAAGCTACTCACTTATGGCAGCTGAAAAGGAGAGAGAGAGAGAGAGAGAGAGAGAGAGAGAGAGAGAGAGAGAGAGAACAGTGATGGTTGGCTTGTCAACTTGATACCTGGAAGGCAGGCTTATATCTGTGAGGGATTATCTTGATTACATTAATTGATGTGAGTGGCACTATTCCTTGAGGCCCTGGACTAAATAAAAGGCAAAAGCGAGCTAAGTGTGTGTAGTCATTGTTCCCCATTAAGTGTCTGTAACGTGACCAGCTGCTTCAAGCTCCTGCCATAGCAACTTCCTCTACAATAATGGGTTGTACCTTGATTTGTGAGTAGAATAAATCTGTTCTCCTTTAAGTGATTTGGTTGGGGGGTTTTATCACAGCAATGGAAGAGAAACTAAGACAGTATCTTGAGGGAAACACCCTCATTGACCTATCTTTCTTCTACTAGCCCCACTTTCCTAAAGGTTTCACCACCTCCTAATGATGCCACTGGCTGGCAACTAAGCCCCTAAGCCCAACTTTTGGAAGAACATTTAAGGTCCAAACAATAATATTTCTTTGTAGTATTACTAGGTCATTCAACCCCATTCACTTGACTTCGCATTTTAATCCCAATCTTCTTTGTAGCATGGGATCCCAGAAAACAAGATGTGTAAAGTCAGACAGGTTAAGATTTTAACTCCAGTCCCATCATTTCCTTAAGAAATCCATGTTTCTACAGTGGAAATCTTGGGGACTAAAGCTGGATAAGTGAAGGGAAATGCTCCTATCAGTGGGATGGCCCAAAGAGAGGCAACTTTGTATGCCACAAGAGGTCTAAACCCCTACAAGAGTAGACAAGCCAGAGGGAACCCCGGGGTCCATAGAAGTGGTCTGGCAGGAAGGTAGGAGGAATCAGGATGGATTGACGAAGGAAAGGGAGAGAAAGGGGGGATGGGGGGAAACAGGGATGAATACTCAATATGCTTGTAAAACTAGAAAAATAAAATCATCATAATAAAAGAAATTCATGTTTCCTAGAAAATAAGATGAGGATAGTGTCATTGCTTATGGAGATGTTGGCAACAAGTGATGTAATCTGTTCAGTGGGCCAATCAGATTCTGGTTATCTCTTCCCTTGCAGATGCAGAGGTTCATTCATCTTGTCCCAATCTTTTCATTCTTTCCTTTGCTCTACAGCAGTAAGAGTTACTGGAAGAGACTCTGAGATTCTAGTCTTTTCCTTACTGTTAGTATGGTAGTAGAACTTTGAGCCAAGCACTTAATCTCTTCGTGCCTCAGTCTCTTCATCTATAAAACCAGCCTCTGTAGCAGAGGACCCCAAAGGTGCTGTGTTCCTGAAACAAGTGATGACATAAAGCCAGTCTGAACTCCCATTTCCCTCACGGGGTCTCTTTGGCTGTTGAACAGAGTGACAATTCTTTCTCCTTTACTCACATTCCTGTACCTTGTTGGGACACGTCTCTTCTGTCTTCCTTTTTGCTCTTCACACTAAAAATGTTTATCCATGAGGATTTATGTCAAAATGGCTAGGAGGAGGGTGGTGAAATTACCTCTGCATGTTGAGGAGAGAGTTTTAGCTCAGTAAGAGCAAAAATGTTGCCCTGAAGGGGAAAAGATGTATTTTGTGGAGGTCATGTCCTTTTCAGGCCTCCTAACCACCCCCTGCATCCAGTGTGCTGGATGACTGAGAGAAGCCAAGTTCATGACACGTAAACCACAATCTCCTTCCACCCCTCTTCCTTTCTTTCCTCTTGCTAAGTTTCCTTGATGAAGCTCATAAATGATTCACAAAAAAACATTAATCTCAAATTTGTTTTGATATTGGCTCCAACTTGGTACTTTCTATGCACACATGCAGTATTTCTTTCATTTGAAAATATATTAGGTGGGAGGCACCGTGCTAAGCTTTAAGGATTGTGAATGAGACATAGTTCCTGCTTTCCAGGAACTCGCCACCTCTTAACTTGTTCCTCCAACAAGTATCAACTACGCATGTCTTGCCGGGTCCTGTGCAATCAATCAGTATGGAGTATGAAATGTTGCTTAGGGACTAAAGTCTGTGAAAGAAAAAAGAAAGAAAGTAGGTTTGACAAGAAGCTGAACCATGATACAGGTCTGACAGAACTTTAAATACCCAGGAGTACACTTCTGGGGCAGTTACCCCGTCATGGAACCAGAATTCAGCTTGCCCATGACTGTGATTAGAATCTTAGGTATGTCATATCTCATTACCATCAACTGAGTGGCTTGAAACAACCGAAATGTGTTCTCTCTCAGTTCTGGAGATCAGAGGTCTGAAATCTAGGTGGTGGTGGGTTGTGCTCCCTCCAAAGACTCTGGGAGAATCCTCTCTTGTCTCCTCCGGCTTCTGCTGGTCCCAGGTGTCCCTTGATCTGTGGCAACATTAGTCACATGATTTTATTTTCTAAGTGTGTATGTTCCAGATCTTGATTTTTTAAAATTTTTTCTTCCTGTCTTAAAAATATTTTAATTTTTAGAACAGTTTTAAACTTATAGGAAGTTGAGAAGAAGTTATCTCATGAATGTCCTACCCCATATGTATAGCCTCCCTCACTGGAACATTCTGCAGCAAAGTGGTAAGTGTGTATAATTAATGATCTTGCACTGACACTTTTTTATCATCTGTCGTGCAGAGCTATCATCTGAGCTCACCACTGATTTGAACAAAAGTGCAATGACATATACTCACTATCTGTCTTTTTAAAAAAAATTAGGGACAACATCGTTGGATTTAGGGTCCTTCATAAATCTGTAGTGATCACATCTCAAGATCCTGGCCTTAATTATATCTATAAAGAATTTTTAATCAAATGAGTAAGGCCACATTCACAGATCTTAAGATATGTTTTGGGGGAGTCACAATTAAATTCACTTCACCTAATCCTCTCAGTTACCATCATATGATTTTTTTCCTCCAAAAAAAAAAATTGAACAAATACCTTAGATATGGCACAAGGGACAGACTACAGAAACAGTGCCATCTAAATCTAACTTAGTGAGCTAATAAGTTATTAGGGTTTCCTACAAGAGCACTAGTGAGGAGTTACAGGAACTTGATAGCAGTTGTTTTGCATTGTTGCTGATAAACTCATGATCAAGGGGAGCAAGGGATTTTATTCTTGGCTTATGATAGTCTGGTTCCCGTTCCTTGTCCAGCTTGGCAGGAGAATCCAAGGAGGTCCAAGGGAATTGGCCACACCATATCCGTGCATCTGCAGGACTGCTGAGAGAGGGACAATCCCGACTTGCATGTCTGGCCAAGTATTACCCAGTTCCCTCCGTCTTATCCATTTGTCAAGGAACTAGACATACCACTATGAGCTGGGCTTCCTCATCAATCAGACAAATCTGTAGACTTTTTCTGGGCTTAACTCAATCGCTGATTCTTTATAAATATGCCCAGAGCTCGAATCCTTAACATCAGGTTGATACCTACATCTAACTATAACACCTATCCCAGCATGGATGAGAAAAGTTGCGTCTCCGGAGCTCTCAGTCTAATTGGCTGGAGAGTCTCCTTTCCCTAGAAGTTGTCACTGCTTCAAAACACTGGGGCAGGTTCTCGTTACTCTTGTATCTTTTCGCGCCTCCTCAGTGTGCCATTAGCTTCCTGAGTCTTGTAAGTTTTGTTAGTTTCCTGAATCTCCTGGGACTCCTTCCTCTTTCGAGGAGACAGAGAGTGCTGTTGGGGGCCATCTAGTGGAAAACCATATGTAGGACACCATCTTGTGGTCGATGATTTTTGCTTTTGTTCTTCATCTGAGAAAAAGTGTCTCAAGCGCTTGGAAAAGTTCAATAAAGTGGAAACATGAAGGCGTTGTCGGTGCAGCTAATGTCTGAGAATTCCTCTGATGGTAGAGTTGGAGACCGGCAAAACTGTTCTCGTGGGGAAGACGCAGATCTGCAGATCTTAGTGTGTAAGCCCCCCCCCAAGGCACAGTCTCTAGCTGTCTGCATGAAGATTGGAACCTGAGAAACCCACCACTTCCTTTTCCCCTTCAGCAAATCGGAGGTCTCACAGCGCCCCCTCGACTGCTTTGTAAGCCAGTCACAGCTTTCTTAGCCCTGGCTCTTCCTCTTATCCTGTAAGGATAAACTTTGAAGGGAACCTGACGTGAACACCCTTCAGAGCTCATTAGTACTGCCTGATGGTTCGCTGTTTTTTTCTTATGTTTATCTCTCTGTTTGTCTCTCTCTTACACACACACCCTCCAGGGCGTCCCCTATTCCGTCTGACTTGTCCTCCGCCTCTAGAAGCCTTGCAGGTCCCCATGGTGGTCACAGTAGATTTCAGGGACTATTGGAAGTAAAGCGTTTGGTTTAGAATGTTTCAACTGAGATGAACTCACTTTGCAAAGTCACCCAATGTGGACTGGTTCCAGGAAAGATGGGAACAGTGTCAGAGATAACACTGTTCACTGAGACTGCTCATAAAGTAGCTGACAGAGGTCGCCTGCTGGCTGTGTTTCTGCAGAGAGACAACCAGTTCTACCTTGTCGGGGTGGCACGTCTTCTTATCTACTGCGTGCAACCAAGCTATATACTAGGAATCAAAGACATTATGCTACTAAAACCTGGAAGAGTCCCTGTCCTTATTGCTCTTGAAGCCTAGCACAGGAAAACAAGTGTTATTATCAAGTAATAACACGCCAACAACAGATAACATCTCCAAGGGTAAATGGTACCTAGAAGAGGCACATATTACAATGGGAATATGCAGAAGGGAACTTGGTGGCAGTAAGCATTAGGAGGAAAGGACGGACCAGTATGCTGAGTGGTTGGATTGTCACTGAAAAAAATGAAAGCTGGTGAAACTAGAGTCAGAGCCGTGGATTACAAGGTCTGACATAGGCCTAAGAGACAGTTAGGGAACCATGCAATAGAAAGGCTTTGGGGCATAAAAAGGATTTTATTTGGACCCTTAGCACAACCAGCCTTTTGCAGGTCAAGAAGAGGAGGAATGAGTAGTTGGGTAAGTGAGCAGACTGAATAGCTTTTGGTCATGGAAGTGGGCTGGAGAAGGATTTGAGGGCAAGAAAAGAGGCAGCACGAAGGCCTAGCAAGAGACTACAGTGGTAGTAGTCCACCCAGAAGCAGCCGGGACCTAGGACTGGGGTGGAGAGAGTAAAGACAGAGAAAGACTGAGGACCTACAGACCAAGGGGGCCTGCAAGATCCAGGGAAAGTTAACATTTTCATGCCTCCCTCCTCATTGTTGGAGGCAAACCAGTTCTCCATCTTCTTGGCAGTCCCTTGCCATTTGCACTCCATCTCAGCTCATTATCACACTTATTACTGGCGTGTCCTGTTGCCCGTATTGACTCACTTCTTGCTCCCTGTCCCACATTTGGTGGGGATTCTGCCCTGTGGTCCAGTATGTCTATTTCATGCCATGCCATCATCTTGGGTAACCTCTATGTTCATCCCCCCCCCACTTCACCTCAGCGGTTCACCCCCAATGGATAAGTCTGTCCTCTTCAGACTGCAAACTATACCATGGTAGGATCTCAAGAGTCCTCTCTAACTACTGTCTTCTAGCCTTGCTGTTCCTTCCAGGCTGCTTGCTCTTAACCCCTGTGTTTTCCTTCATTCCTGACCTTCCTTCCTTTCTAGCTTATGCAGAGGAGTATACATCTCTATTGCTCTGCCTCTTCCGGATAAGACCTTGAACTTCACCATCTTCCACCTTCACCGGCACTCACAATCCCTGTCCTTTTTTATTTCCATATTGTGCAAAGCTCAAGACAGGATCAACCCAAGGCCTTCCTTTTCCTGCACTTCCCTCAGGCTGCTGCGTGCTTCTTTAGAGAGTCAACCAGTTATACTAAGTATTATCATCATAAATTTATGGTTCCCAAGCTGAGATGAACCCTCAGACTCCCAGACTATTCTGGAAAAATCTGGATGTGGTTCATAAACAAAGATGCTAGTTGCATGTGGATGAGGTTGCCTGAAGTGAGTGAAAGAGATAATAGAATAAACAGCTTGCAGCTGATCAAAACACGAATAAGTCAAGCAGTAGAGACCCTCAGCTTTCAGAAAGCAAAGAAGGTCTTCAGCGGGGGCGTCAGGGGCTGAAAGGACCAGGTGCTCCGGCCGAGAGGCCCCCGGAGGGCTGCTCGGGCGCGGGGCCGCCGGCCTCCCGCTTGGGCTCCAGGGGGCTCTGGGGCCGGTGGCCCCCAGTTCTGGCTCTGGGTTTCTTGTGGGTTCACTCTGAAGACCAGCTCTTGCGAACTTGATGAATACGTGTTGAGACTTTATCAACTTTTAGAGGGAGACAATAAGAAGAAAGAACTGTTTATAACCTATGGAAACTTGAAGGAAGTGGCTGAAAAATTGAAACAGGATGTTTCTCTAGTACAAGATCAGTTGGCAATATCTCCTCAAGAACATTTTCTTTTTCTGTCCAAACTGAATAGTGAAGTAGACATGCTTTGTGATACTTTGTATCAAGGAGGAAATCAGCTTTTGCTTAGTGATCAGGAGTTGCTGGACCACTTTCACCAACTCGGGTCTCACCTGGATAAACCGAATCATCTGTTTACTGATGTTCTTACTCATGTGAAGACAAAAAAAAAATTTCTGGCATCGAGTAAATTGCATCAGATGGAAAGAGAATTATATGCGTATTTCCTAAAAGATGGAGACTATTTAAAAGATGTTGTGGAAAATTTAGAAAACCAATCAAAGATTATGGCTGATGGTCTTAAAGATTGAAAATTTCTAAAACCTGAACTTTACTATATCTGCTATGTTTTTGGCTTTTATATATTAGAACAATATCTCTAATAAACATCTATTAAAAGTTGAAAAATATTTCAAAAAAGAAACAGAAAGCAAAGAAAAGGGAAAGAAAGAGAGAGCAGGAGTAGGAGGGTGTGTAAACAGTGTGGTTATTATTTTTTTAGTATAGGAAAACTGGTAGAGGGTTTATTGGCTAAGAGGAAAGAGCTAAGAAAGAGGAATAGAATAAAATTCTAAAAAAGAGCTAGCTAGATGCCCAAGAAGAAAGAAATAACACAGCAAATAATGTACTTCAACCAAATGAAATAGTTTGCAGATGAAGAAAGCAGAATGGAATCATTGCACTATGTTATGAAAACAATTGCACACATGCATGAAGTGTAGAAAGGAATAAATAGCTTTTGTTAATATAGCAGGATCAAGGCTGAGTTATTTTTTATGTTACATTGTTAAAATAACAATTTATGAGAAGAAATGTGTTTTGAAAAATGAATGAGCTCTTTTGAAATTTTTGCATAACCAGAACTATGGATGTATGCTGAAGACAGCTGTCGGTGGATTCAGCCTGGTTCAGAGAAACTCTGCTTCTGCAACTTTGAGCTGCAAACAGGGACTGGGCATGCCTAGAAGCTTTGAGCTAGGCATGACTGTGTGAAGAGCATTAGAAGATCGACACTGAAGTAAAGGATGTGTGTGTGTTTTTTTTTATTTGTTGGTCCCTGATCTTTCTAATGTCTTTGTAAAGTTTTCTTATTGTTCAAGATCCTTCTGTCTTAAGGGTTTATTTGTTTTCAAGTATTTAACTTATTCAGATTTAATACACTTTCATGGTTAAGATCTTTGAAAACTTAAAATGATGGAACTGAAAAAAAAAGAAATTTTTGCATAAGATCAGAAATTCAAGCTATGGGGCTGGAGAGGTGGCTCAGGGGTTAAGCCTCCACCTTGCAGGCGGAAGGTCCTGAGTTCGGATCCCAGATCCCACGTATAGACGCCAGGCAGAAGGCCGGGGCGGCCTGCGCTTCTGTTCCTGGTAGGGCAGAGCCTGTGAATCCCGGGGCAGAAGGAGATGGAGGAGTCCATGGTGGTTCACGAATTCGTCTGTGGTTCTACACATACACATACACAGATACACACACACAGACACACACACGCATGTGCACATACACACGCACATGCACACAGTTGAATAAATAATAATAAAAAAATTAAAAAAAAAAAGAAATTCAAGCTATGTGACATGATAGATGATTAAAATGTACATATGTGCATATATGTGTGTATGTGTGTGCATGTATGTGTGCATACATGACTTGAAGACAGAAGGGCGACTATAAGATGAAAGGGTGTAAAAAGGGGAGGAGAATAAGGGAGGGAGGTGAAATGTATTTGACATGAAGCAGAAGGAGGGACTTTTTAGAGGAAGGAAGGGGACCAGCAAAGGGAGGATCAAGGGGAAGGGCACTGGAGGGGATGATTAAGAACAAAGTATGATGATATGTATATTCAAAATGTCACAGTGAAACCTATTGCTTTACATGCTAACTGAAAAATTGTTTTGTAAGGACAGATGAATCTGAGTTCACAGCTGTCTTTGTCATTTGCCCATTTATCATTTTACCATCTAAAGCCTTAGTCTTCTCGAATATGAAAGATGAGGTTAATCATTTTCCTTCTTACTCAAGAGGATTAAATGAGGTAACACATGTCCTTTGGATCGGTGGATTACAGAAAGATCTTGGTAAAGATCACTGATCATGTTGCCAATTCTGCAAGTACGCTGACCTTTGAACAGCTTTGCATCGAATACAGCTGGTCAGAGTGAAATGAAGAAAAAGGACTTGGAGATGGACAGAGGGTGGGGCTTGTCTCTGATTTAGCTATCTAAACAGAGATGAATCAGGCAAATTTTCTGAGATGCAATTTTCATATCCTTTAAGAAAACAATTTTCTGAGAAGAAATTGAAGAGAGGAGTTATCATTAAAATCATCAAAATCAACATTATTTTATTATTTAAGAAAGTACAGCAAGGTAAGTTATAACTCTCTCAGCTGTTCACATTATTGGAGCTAAGTACTGGCCTGCCTTTCTAAATCCACACAAATGTTTCCTCACCAAGAGTTGGTACCTGTTGGAGGTTGGATTATGAATCCAGAAGTTGAGTCTCTGAAGTTTTGCAGTTCAGGAGGCTGTTAGGATTCAATAGGATCCTGCCCACTGAGGCTTTGCCAACAAGTCACCTATTGTCGTTCTTGTTCATTTAGTTTTTTATCTCCTGGGAGTCCGCCATAGAAAGATTCATCTCCAGCCTTCCAGGGTATTCTGAACCTTCCGTGTGTATCTCCCAGTCAGTGAGGGAGATCCAGCAGACCCTGAGCTTCTGGAGCCTGGAGGGGCAGTTCTGTGTTTCTGAATTTTCAAGAGGACTACAACTTTCCACCAGAATCGTGGTGAAAAAAATTAAGTTTTCTCATCCCTTCCCCTTCTCTCCCAGCGGCTATTTTTTAAGCTCACAGATTCACTCATGAAAGTCCCAGATTACATGAAAGTATCAGCTGAAACTGCTTACCTTCGGAGAAGTGTCCCAAGTCCTATTTTCTCAATCATCATGGGTGTTTCAATCCATGCCACAGTTACTTAGTCAGAAACCATTGTTCTTTCTACTCTCTGTGTCTTATTCCTACTCCACGCCCCAAGAAGTGTCAATTTATGGTCCAATCTTGTTTTTTTTAGCTTCTTAGTATTGAAGACAGGGATATGCTTCTATAAAAACTCAGCTGTGTATTTAAAAGGATGTTCATGGTATGATGTTGAATATTTCTCCTCTAGGGCCCTCCACAGTATTATAATTGAGTAATTGCATACATTTTTAATGCGCTTGTTACCCACTGATTCATGAGCGCCATAAAACTCCAAAAGTCATGGGTATCTTACATTGTTGTTAACCTCCAACCCCAATGTAGTGACTGATACAGAGTAGGTTGCAAATAAATGTCTGTGGAATGGATGAAGTTACCAGATTTAAATGACAAATCAGATGAGGTTGTAGCTTAGTGCTTGCTCACATATAAAATTCCTTGGGTTTGATTCCCAGGAAAGAGAGATTTATAGAGACTGAGATTTTATGTACAACAGCCACATAATAGGTATGCAGCTCCCAGAAGTCACTTGTTCATAATGTCTTCTATTTTCTTCTCTATTTATGTGAATTCTTACCATTTCTGGAAAAATAAATGACTCCAACAGCAATAATTCATTCTCTGTAGCAAGCTGACCCATTGCATATTTACAAACTGTTCATCTATTCCCTCAAGCCAGTTTAATGTGAAGCTCCAGATATGGAAGTTAAGATCCTTCCTCACAGTTGAGTCCATTTGTTTGTTTGTTTATTGATTGATTGATTGCTTATTGCTGTGCTTCAGAGTGAGACAACAGAGGATCTGATCTTATCAGACTGGTTCCTGTGACTACATCCTAACATCATGTCTTTTTGCTCTCTCCTTGCTCAATATACTGGTTGCTTTCTCCAACACCTGTGTTAGGTGTTATTTGGGCAGCACAGAAGTGTGAAATAGTGTAACTTCTGCCTTTGAGACTATGAACTCTTAGGCAGTTTATGTAACGTTTCTTGCCTTTAATTCCTAGTAAAGAATGTAAGAAATTTGGGCTCTATTACCTAAAATCTACCCTAAGACTAAGTTTGTGACTTGTAAAATGTTTTGCTAATCAGCCTGTCTTGCACCTTTCGTCACCAGCATACCAGCATATAGTCTTTCTCCAGCTAATGTCTTCATTCCCTTGTGTGCCAATCACCTTCTTCTTCCCATCTTCACTTCATCACGGGCTTATTCCTTATTGTAATAAGTAAGCTACTTGTGGGTGGAGCAATGTCTTCATAGAATCTGAAGATTAATAAATGATCACAATTATTATACTAATAATAACACCTTTATTTTTGTCCTGATCCTTTGAGCTCAAACTAATCCTGCCCTACCCTCCTAAGTTGACAAGAAAATAATTGCTTGGACTCCCCTAATTGAAGGATTTATGTTTTCCAAGTGTCTCACGCTCCCTGTGATATTTTGTCAATATCCTCCCTAGATTACCAAGGAATTGACAGAACAAATGAAGGTGGAGGCTCCTTATAGACCTTTGGCAGCTTTTCTCTTTCTATGTGACTATGGTAAGAAGCAATATATGGCTTTGAAGAATATCTGACTGGATTTTGGTGGTTCTAAGTTTGATGTTAGTAAGACACCTTGGTGTCCTGGGGCAAGTCACTTCACCTCTCAAAGCCTTATTGTTTTCACCTAACATAATAGTAGATTTGGACCAGCAAGATGGCTCAGTGGGTAAAGGCACTTGCTGCTGAGCTGGAAGGCTTGAGTTTGATTCCCGGAATCCACAGAGTGGAAGGAGAGAACTGACCAGCAAGTTGTGCTCTGGCCTCTGCCTGGGTGTTGTGGTACACACACACACACACACACACACACACACACACACACACACACACAAGAAAAAAGAAGATTCACCAAAGTCATTAAGCATAGCCTTTGGGGGTCAAATGGACCACAATTCACATACACACATGCAGCTCTGCTTCTTTAGCAGCTCCCTAAATGTACAATCATTAATCTCTCAGATTCAATTTTTTTCTTTTCCACTTAAGATTAACTCTTAGGCTAAAGATGTCTATCTTCAAAAATACATTTACTTATTATTTATTTATTTATGAAGGAGGAAGGACAAAGGAAAAGTGAGAGAGAGGGCGAGGGAGATACTCTACACATGCATGTCATGGCCATTCAGTAAGTCAGTCCCCTTCTTCTCCATGGGGGCTACAGGAATCAAGCTCAGGTTCCCAGGCTTGAGAGCAGGCACCAGTCACACGGAGGTAGCTCACTGTCTCCTGAGGCTTCAGTCTTAACTCACTTTGTTCCACCTCTGAACTGGATTCTCTTCCGTCCTCATTCATTATTCTTCCTTTCCACCTTCCTGTCCCTACCAAGACAGCTCTTCAGTTACACAGTTTCAGGTTCGCACTTGCTTAAAACTCAACATGGTAGTCATCCTTACTCACACGATTAAGTTCGGCCCCCTTTGAAAGCTACACTTGGTTAATAGTTTCTCACCTCATCTCTATCCGGTCCTCGCCTGTGTCAAGAAAGAAGGAGGACGCTCTGTTGACCTGCCTTCACCTCCTGAAGACCCTTTTCTCTCAATTTTGTCTATTTCAGTTTTTTAACAGGTTGGCTTTTGTATTCTGGGAAATACAGCTCTTTGATTTTGTATTTTATAGTTTAACCCATAATAAATGAATTTATCTTAATTATTTGGGTCTCAGACAATCATCTTGGAATTTATTTGCACATCTTGGATTGGATAAGAACATGACAGGCTCTTATAACAGCTATGTCAACAGAGTAGGTATGCAACTCCCAAGAGAAAGGGAATATACAGAGTGTTCATTTAAAAACCAACCAGAAATAAAAAATAGAATATGGTACAGAATACCCTAGTAAGCTCTGTAGGGATGCACTACAATAAAGAATGAAATCCAGTTTTTTAATAAGTCCGAAGTCACCAGTGACTCCAGTCGTGTTGAAACGGATTGTCTTTTTATTCAACCCTACCTGTGTATTATGTTCAGGATATTCAGCATATTATGTTCTATTCCACACCCCCTTCAAAGAGCTGACATCTAAATCTCTGAGGAAACAGACTCATGATAGGCATTGTTGCCACAATAGAGACAAAAACAAGCCAGAGAAGCCCATTGAAAAGGTATCAAACTCAGGATAAGAGACGTCTTTGATTGAAAGAATCAACCAACCTCAGACCCAAAGTATGGTGTTCAGTGACCATGTGATATGAAAACATGAACTCCCTGGCATTCTGCGTGGGAACATGTGGTTTGATGGATGCCAAACAGAAAGCCAGTCAGTGCTGCTTGTATCATTGGGAATGCATTTGCTCTTCTCCTCCCTTTAGTATTTCTTTCTTTATAATATGGTCATGCAAATTAAAGTGGGAGGAAAGCTTTTTCCTCCTACTTCCACACTCCCTTCAAAGAGCTGACAGCTAAATCTCTGAGGAAATAGACTTATGATAGGCATTGTTGCCACAATAGAGACAAAAACACGCCATAGGATCCCATTGAAAAGGTACCAAACTCGGGATAAGAAGCATCTTTGACTGAAAGAACCAACCAAGCTCAGACCCAAGTGTGGCGTTCAGTTCAAGCATGAGATGTCCTCCATGGGACGCTTGGTCCCCAGCTGATGACATTCTTTTGGAAGGTTGTGGAACTTTTAAGAAACAGGACCTTGCTGGAGGGAATGGGGCACGGAGGGGAAGGACCTGTGACCCAGCATCTTTCCAATCTGTTGTGATGTAAGGAGTCACACAGTAAGCTCCGCCTACTATAGACAGAGCCTTCAACAACCATGCCATCTCTACCATGATGGAATCTATGCCCTTAAACCATGAACCAAAGTAAATCCTTCATCTGTAAAGTTGTTTGTATTAGGTATTTTATTCACAGCAATGCAGTGCAACAGGAACTAATACATAAAAATTGGTCCCTGTCATCTGCAAGATCCTAGTACCACCAAAGAGGGGAAAATAATCCTCACATTGATGCTGGAGAGTAGGGTCATTACTGTGATCAACCTGTCCACATGATGTGGAATTTGGGAGCTTTGGGATATAGAAAATCTATAATCAGAGTTTAATAAGCCATTCTGGTATAAATTCAGAAAGCTAGAATGCTGACAGAGGAGATATGGCTCGTGATGTTTCAAGTGGGAAAGAATATTCCATTGGGAATTGGGCTACACATAGGTGGTTCTTGTTATATTCTGGTGAAGAATCTATTAACAGTCTGCTCATATCTTACAAACTGGAGTGAGATTGAATTCAAAAGCAATGGGCTAAATAATTTCTAGACAGCGTTGCATTCAAGCTGTTGCATGATTATTGGTAACTGACTTTCTCCTGGTGTACAGGGAAATTTCAAAGCAAAGAGCAGAGCTGTATACATTTCGGTGAGAAAGGAAGCATAAGCACATTCAAAGTTGCAGAAAAAGTGGGTGTGGACAAAACTGCTGCATTTATTAAAGAGATTAGTCCCTTAGCATATCAAACTATCTTCTTAAC
Source organism: Typhlomys cinereus (assembly GCA_023101885.1). Lineage (NCBI taxonomy): Eukaryota > Metazoa > Chordata > Mammalia > Rodentia > Platacanthomyidae > Typhlomys > Typhlomys cinereus. Next base: position 3,108,358 of record JALPQD010000110.1, on the reverse strand, counting down.
ACATTTCTCAACACATATCATTATACTAAATAATCAGTGTAGTTCTTAGCCTTTGACCAAGAAGTTTCCTTTTGCAATAGAAGATTAATTTGGGGAATCACAACTAGGCAAAGTATAGAGAATGAGTGACTATGGAGTGCTTGTCCCTAAACAAGGTATCTACATTATCCCCATCCCAAGACTCTGTGAATGGTGAAATGTAAGAGCTAAAGGGTAGAGAAGAGTGCTGCCACACAGTGCCTTCTGGGCACGACAGGGCTGTTGCATCCACGAACTCACTGCAGCTGTGTTTATTTCCACAAAACCTGCACAAAATTTAGCCTGTCAACATTTCACCATGGGAAGGGTAAGACTCTCATGAGGCAACACACACACACCTCTCTGAGGGTTAATGCTGGCAGTGGAAAAACAGGAGTTGCTTTCCTCAGTGATCTATCCCCACCAATGTATCCCCCAGACTCTAGCAAGTACTCAGGCACATGCTGACACAGGCAACATAGATGAGACTCAGTGAACCACATATGCAAAAAGACATAAAAGTGGGAGGGACCATGTTACAGCAGAGAAAACAGGCCTCCATCAAGGCCTGCAAGTGAGCAATGAGACATGTGGTTAAGTTCACAGACTTTCGTTCCTGATCATTTACAACTGAGGGGGTGTAATCTCACCAGAAGGGGAGGGCATATAGTCTGGCAGATAAAAAGTAACCATTTTGCAAATGGGTGATTGACCCCTCCCTCACTGTGGTTTCCTATTTTTATTACATCTACCTTTGAATATACTCTTATAACAAGACTCTAGTTTAACAACTTTTTATCTCTGAACAGAGGGTGACATACAATACCCGTCAGGATGGAGTGAAGGGCATTGCAGGAGCAGCAAAACTGCAAAAGAAAATCAACAAACCATAATCCAGAACTTCAGAGACTCTATATCAACACCTAGAACTAGGCCAGACTAATCTCTCCCCATCCTGAAGCTCAGGGAAATTTGCGGAAGAGGGGGCAGTAAGAGTGTAAGAGCACAAGGATGGGAAGAGCAATGATATGTGAGATACTCCACATAAGTTAGGGCCGAAGCAATCATAATTGGACTTTGCATGCCCTGCACAATGTCCAACACACTATTGACCCCACAAAGTCTAGCATTTGCTAAAGGCACCAAGATCCTTGGAGGCAAGGGATTGACAGCCACAGTAGTGTTCCTGTGCTTAAGGGGAGCACAGGAAAGGGTTCAGGGAAATGCCACTGGGTCCTTGCACGTCATCGGAGAGGAGGGCCCAGAGGAGAGTCTGGCATGCACATTAAAGGACTCTCCGGGGATTGGGGGAGAGGCACTGGGGGATGGGGAGGGAAGGGTAAGGGGAGGGGGAGCAGGGGGGTCAGGGGGAGGAGGACGGAGGGAGGGAACCGGTGTACCTATTAAGTTTGTATGAGCGGAAATAATAATAAAAAATGTTAAAAAAAAGAAAAAAGTTCTTTTTAAAAGTTTTTAAAATATTTTTCTAGTTTAAAAACATAATGAGTAGTTGTCCCTATATCTCTTTATTTCCTCCCTCCCTCCCCCTTAACTTTCCTACCTTCCCTTCCCTTCACCAACCCATCCTTTCCCTCCCAACCTCCTGCCTGTATGCTTGTTCCCTTTGGATTGTCTGCTCTAGTATGGGCTCAGGCCTCTGTGGCAGATTAAGTGGCCCTTCCTTGGTAGACCCACTGATAGGGGCACTCTTCTTAATCTGTCTAGCCCTAGCCCCTAAGGTTCCCACTGCATGTAATTATTTCTGCTGGGTTCCTTGATAGTCTATGGGGAAATGTTGATATGTCAGTTATTGTGTGGGTCTAGTGAGAGGATAAGCCTCATTGCAGTGAGTTCCTGGATGCAGCAGTCCTATATTGAGTGGAGTGTCTTGGCCAGCAGTGGATGTCCTCATTTTTAGGCTCTTGCCATCTATTGCCCCCTCTTCTGCATGATTCCCTGAGCCTTAGTGTGGAAAAAGATTTTGTTGGCCTGATTCCAGCTAAGCATTTTAGGGTCACTGGTACTCTGTTCTGGCTGGTTGCTGTGTCTGTTTCTCGGCTCTTCCATTGCACTAGGCTGTGTCTTGTTTAGATATTGAGATCTTTTCTTATCTAAAGATAAAATGGGAGGTGTTTAGATGGAAGTTTGTTCTCAGGTGTTTGTGGTTAATATTGAGATGTCTGATCCTGTCTATTGTCAGTTTTCTCCTGTCCACTGTTGTTTGCACTGGTTTACAGTGCTGGGTGAATTTTCCCTGTCATTAAGGAGGTTTAGTGGCTAGTAAGCTGGTGGCTGGTTACCTAGAGGGGGCTAATCCCACTCCCTACTGTGCCCTATTCCGGTGGGGAGAAAGAAGGTTTCTATGAGAGAAGAAGGGGGATGGAATCACGTAATATAGAGTGAAAATATCTTCATTGTGTTTGTATATGAAATGGTCTTAGAATATCTATCTATCTATCTTTAAGTCCCTTAAAGAAGTCAAGCACTTTGCAATGGGACAACAGGAAAGGTGCCTTGAGGGCACCTTCTCTACTATCAAATGCTCCCATGTCTAGCAATTGGAAGAAGGACACCCCCCCCAGAAACAAGGAGAGAGGGCATCATGCTACAACAGAGAAAATAGGCCACCATCATGGACTGTAACTAAGTAATGAAACATCTGGTTGGGCTTACAGACTTTCCTTACTGGTCACTTGCATCTGATGAATGTGATCTCACCAGACAGAGAGGGCATAAAGTCTGGCAGATAGAAGGTAACCATCCTGCAAATGGTCTCCTACTCTTATTCCATCTACCTTTGCATCTACTCTTATAATAAGACTCTATTTTAATAGCCTTTTATCTCTGGCCAGGGGGTGACATCCAATACCCATCAGAATGGAGCCAAGGGCGGTGCAGGAGCAGCAAAACTGAAAAAAAAATCAACAAACTATAATTCGGAAAATCAGAGACTCTACATCAACCACCTGGAACCAGGCCAGCCTAATCTCTCCCCAACCTAAATCTCGGGAAATTTACAGAAGAGGGGGTGGTAAGATTGTAAGAGCCTAAAGATGGGGAAGAGTAATGATATGCAAGATACTCCATACAAATTAGGGCCAAAGTCATCATAATAAGACTTTGCATGACCTGCGCAATTACCAACATATCATTGAACCCCCAAAGTCTAGCATGGATCATAGGCACTAGGATTCTTAGAGGCAAGGGATTAACAGCCACAATAATGTTCCTATACTAAAGGGGAACACACACACAAAAAGAGCCCTAGGCAATGCCACTGAGTCCTTACACCTCATCAGAGAGGTGGACCCAAAGGGAAGTTTGACATGCACACTAAAGAATGCTCCAGGAATGGGGGTGGGGGAGGGGGCACTGGGAGAAAGGGAGGGAGAGAGGGGGAAAGGAAAGGGAAAATATGGGGAGGGAACAAGGGGATCCAGGGAGGGGTGGAGGGAGGGAGGGGAATGGGGTACTTATCAACTTTGTATGAGTGGAAGACATAAAAAATAAAATTAAAAAAAGAAAAAAGGAACAACAGAAAAAAAAAAGAAGTCATGCACTTTGCAATGGGACAACAGGAAAGGTGCCTTGAGGGCAAGTCTCTACTATCAAATGCTCCCATGTGTAGCAATTGGAAGAAGTTTCATTTAAGAGTGTCTGAGAAAAGAGCGCCTCAATAGAGAGTACCACAGCAATGTCACTCTGCTCCTGCAAGGACGACTAGGGAGCTTTTTTCTCCAGGTTTAGCCAGTCACAACACTGAGAGGTCACCAGAGCTGAGATACATGGCGGCCAAGTTACATCTTGAACTGGCAGCAGACCTTAGCTTTACCCCTATGGTCTGGTTTAATAGGAATTCAGAAAACAAGAAAATCAGGGTTGGGAAGACTTGCACTGAGGCTTCAGAAAAAGTCACCCAGGCCAGGCAGCATGTAACAGGCAAGGTCTTACAGAGACGCCCTGAGAGGCCAGTGTTTGAAGTTTTGAGGGTGAAGCCTAATAGAAAGTCCAGGATGTTGGAAATTTCAGGAATGTGGAATATCTGTTGAGGAAAGCTACAGGCACAGAGTAGAAGCAGCCCAAGAGAGAGTCCACATATGTTGCAGGTATAAAGACCAGTGAGTTAGTGCCACTCAAGCTTACTGGAGCTCAGATGATTCCAACAGGAGCCCCAGAAGATAAGCATACAGGAGTATAATTTGGTGCTTCTTGTGCCGTTGGATTTCAATCTTGCTTTGGACCTGTCTTTTCTTGCTATCTTTCCCACTCCTTCCTTTTAGAATGGGAATGTTTACTCTGCATCAGTTATTATTGATAATGTATACTTTGTTCAGATTTTATTTAATAGGTGCTCATGGTTAAAAGCTTGCCTTGAGTCTTAGGAGACTTCAGACTTTTGAACATGTTGAGACTGTTAAGACTATGAGGTCTTTTAAAATTGGACTGGATATTGCATTATAAGATGGTTAGGAACCTATGGGAGCTAAGGGTCAAATATCATAATTTGAAATGTCTCCCTTAGGCTAATGTGTTTGGATACTTGATCCCCAACTGGTGGAATTATTTTTGAAAGGAACTATTTTTGAACTTGAGGTGATAGGACATAGATCAAAAAAGTAGGTCACTGGGGACAGAATTTGAGGTTCATAGCATGACAGTATTTCTAGTCAGACCCTCAAATGATGATCTGTTTGATTGTAATAAGCCACATTGTAAGCACAATGGTGTTCCCAGCACCAACTTTTCCTTGGTGTCTAAATCAAGGGTCAACATAAACCTTCATTCCTTTAGTTGCTTTTGGAGGATATTTTGTTCTTGGTGGTACAAAAATAACTAATAAAAATTAGGTAAAGTAGGGGTGTTCTAGACAGAATGTTTCAAATCCAGAAGAGTTAAAGCATATCCTTTGAGTTGGTATATTTTGAGGGCAGGGGGAATATGGAGTAGAGTTGGGGCTTTATTGATCATGAAGAGACTTGAATGCTGCCCTTGGAATTTAATAAAATCAACATGGAACTGTGGAAATAAGAAAATGATTGGACCATGACTTAGAAGACAGTTATGGCTATGGCTTGAAGAATTAATTAAAGAACAATAACATAGGAGATCAATTAAGAACATTCCAGGAACTCAGGTAAAACATTGTGGTGTTGGATCATTGTAGAGATAGAGAGGGACCAGTGAAGTTCTCCCAAATGTCTTGAGCAACTGAGTAGATGACAGTGCCTTTAGCAGAACAGCAAATTATAATTGATTTCTAGTAATTCATATTTCCTTTTATCACTCACTTTCCTTTTATCCCCATTCAGATGAAAGAGATCAGAATAGCAGACATTCTTATCTTTGTTGTATAGAAAAAAAAAAAAAAAAACAGAAAGACTCCAAAAAAAAAAAAGCTTCAGGTCTATGATTTCTCAGTTCTTGGCATTGTGACCACGAGGAAGCAGAAAGTAGGGTGAGGGTTGATGGCATGCAGAGAAAGTTTGATTACTTGGAAAAGGACCTACTTAGGTATGGTTAAGGAACAGAGTTTCACTCCCCTTAAAAATTCTAGCCCCAGAATACCAACACTTTCTCAGCTCCCAGTCATTGCATATCAAAGTGTTCCTGGGGACAGATGGGTAGTCATGGCTATGCTTGCCTCACAGTGTGGTCAGAAAGTCTGTTTCACCTGGAGGTTGCCTCACAAAAAGCCATTGAGAAAAGTAAATCTAATGGGTGAGACTTTGAATCTGTTGGATTCCTTCTGACCCTTCCCTCTTTCTGGTCGTATACCAAAAGACACACATGAGTCCCAGTACTAAGGATTAAGAGATTACCTTTAGAAAAGGAAAGAAAAATAGATAGTGTTAATTAATTTTTATTTGAAGCCTCCACCCTCTTCCTGATTTCTATTCTTCTTTTGTCTAGACCCAGGGAAAACCAGTGGGAGAGGCACAACCTGTCATTGAAATTGGCTCCTCTGCAGCCAGGGATTGACAGCGGCCACTGTGAGCCGCCCTGCCAGGCCACTCCTCTTTCCCTGCAGCTCTTACACAACAGTCATGTAAGCAGATCATCAGGAGTCTAGTCTATGCTTTTTTTCTTTTCCTCAGCTCCTGAACTTTTCAAAGAATGGCTTTGTTAGTTAATGTCAACCTTTCCCCAAAGGCCTATAGCAGGAGCCAAGGAATCTCAGTCCAGATGGAGTGGCAGTTTTCCTGAGCGGTACTGGATGGACAGATGGGCATTTAGTGATGGCTCTGGTATAACCTTGGTATCTCTGCTTACCAAGGTGGAAGTGGTCTTGCACTCTTGAAGTCTTTTATAAGATGTCCATCCTGAAGGTAGTCCTACCCTGCTGTGATTGTGTCTCCCTTGGGTTTCTCTCAGCCTTGGCATGCCACTGTCAGTTAGTAAGACTTTTCATAGAAGTTGAAAGTACAAAAAAGGTACATGTTTGGGTTGGAGGCAGATTCAAGAGCAGACTCATTCAAAATCCTGGGCTTTTTTGATCACTCTAGACTCTTTTCACACAGAACTTGAGAATCAGCTACTTTAGTTTTAGGTGCCCATGTGAACAGTCATTCCCATTTTTAATTTTTGTACTTGTTCCTTCCCTTGCAATGTTTAATGCTCACTAATGGTCTGATTGGTGTGTTCAGACATGATCTAAAGTGTATGAGAAGATGGATAGGAATATACCCTTTCTTCTATAAGGGACTTGAATCTCCTTGGATTTTGAGATCCCCAAAACTGCTTTATGGCATTTGAGAAATACATTGAAAAATGTTCATCCTCATTAGCTATCAGAGACATGCAAATTAAAACTACATGAGATTGTGTCTCACCCTGGTCAGAATGGTAGTTGTTAAGAGAACAAATAACAGTAAGTGCTTAGGAAGGATGTGGACAAAGAGAAGCCTTGTAGTACTACCTGGTGAGAATGTAAACTAGTCCAACCACTATGGAAATCAGTGTGGAGGTTCCTCAACACAACCAAAATTGCCTCTACCATGTATCCTGGATATGTCATTTCTGAATACGTACCCAAATGACTCCAAGTCAAGCTACCATAGAGATACTTACATACAAATGCTCATTGCAGTTCAATTCACTGTAACCAAGTTAGGGAAGCAACCTAAGTATCCACACAGAAAAATGGACAAAGGAAATGGATGCACGTGACAGTGGAATTTTTTTCAGTTATAAGAAAAGCCAAGTTATATCATCTGAAGAAAATGATATAACTGGAACTCATCATATTAAATGAAATGAGATAGTCACAGAAAAGCAAACATCGTATGTGTTCTTTTATATGTGGGTCCTAGATTTTATATACATGCATACATAAAGTCATTTAAGTGGAAGCAAAACTGTTTAGGAAAACAAAGGAGACCTATGGAAGGAGAAGAGAGAAAAATAAAGGTGTGAGAGCATGAAAGGAATATGTTCACTGTGCAATACATTCCTAATGTATTGTAATGGTTTTCTGTGACACATAATAATGTCACAGAAGATCATTTTATATATAATGAAATTTTTAATTAAAAATCAATATATTTCCCATAAAATTCATCTTCAAAACTTAGTTAAAATATATAATGATCAAACTTCTGAATGCATAAATAAATCCACAACCTAATTTATGAAACTTTCCGCTGAAGATAAACCAAAGCATTATGTGTCAAAATTCATTGTCTGACATTACTTTTGAAATACACAACTACATTTTTCAAAAAAGAAACATGTTGGAAGACAGATACAGAGTAAGCCTGAGGTGTCAGAGAAGGTAGAAGGTCAAAGTATACATCCTTGCTTGACAAAAGAAATGGTTCAAGCTAGGGGTTATAACTGTAACCCCAGAACTGAGGAAGCTGGAGTAGGAGAACAATGTGAATTCCAGCCCATCTTAGGTTACACAGGTTCAGATTAGGAGGCAAAAACGTTATTCTGGGGGAGAGAAGAAAGCAAGTGCCCATTAAAAGGGAAATAGATCAGGTTTCATCAAATTTATAAACCTTTGATTTATAAAAAATAAATTAAGAAAAACTCTTAGAGCTCAATCAAGTGGCACCCTATTACAATGGAAGACTAGTGAGGCAGAAAAACCACACCAGGCCAGAGGACAGAATATCAGAGAAACTGGAATACTCAGCCTTAATCAGCCCATGGAAATCTTATCCCACACCAAGGCTCAGGAAAACATGCGGAAGAGGGGGCAGTAAGATTGTAAGAGCCTAAAGGTAGGATGAGGTATTCCTGACTACCACCTCCAGCCCAGAGAGGGTTGCTGTGCCAGAAGGTCACTGCAATGAGAACTTCTACCACCAGATCTACATAGTGGCCAAGGTACCAACGTCTCCACAAAGATTGACTAGGATCTTAGAAGATACAGCTCTCAGTGTCTCAGGGATAGGTTGTGGACAAAGGAAGAGGAACCTCCCTACCTATGACTTTACCCACTGAAAAGTCACATAAAGTTCAGCAGCAATCTGACTCCCCTACTAACATGGCTCCCCAAAGGAAGTCCTAAGATACAAGCAAAAGGGATGTGGGAAAAGGGGTGACATAACAAGATGGATGAAGGGAGGGGAGGGTGGGAAAAGAATGAATGGATGGGCAGGATGGGAGAGAAGGAGACTGGTGGTGGGATTCTGGGCAAGAAAATACACCTAGTTTGTTTGTAAATTATTTTTTTAAAAGGAAAATGTGCAGGAGATGAAAAGAGGGGCTGGAGATGGCTTAATGTTGTACTTGCCATGCAAGGTAAAGGACTTAGTTCAGATCCTCAGATCCCACAGACGCACATGCACACACACAAATGGCACCTGCCTGTATTCCCAGCTAGGCAAGAAGGAGCCTGAGAATCCTCAGAGCAAGAGAGCTACCAGACTAGCTCTAGTGGCACCTCTGGGTTCAATTAGAGACCCAGTCTCAAAACAAAAAGGTGTAAAAGCAATCAGATGGGAGGTAATTCCCAATATCATTCTCATATCTCCACAAACACAGTTACATCCACTGGTTGCACACACGTGAGCCTACCCACCTCCAAACACACACACATACACACACACACACACACACACACACACACACACACACACACACACACAAACCGTACATACATAGACATGAAAAGAAGAAAAAAGATGAAAACATGAGCTACACAGCATGAAAAAAAGCTTTATAACCCAGCAAAGAGCTAGTACCTCAATATTTGATAGTATGAAAGCAGGTGATACAATTAAAACGTAAGAGATGTTTAAATAAGAAAATATACAGATAGATAAGCATGTGTAAAAATTATCTCATCTAACAGTTACTAAGGAAGTAGACATCAAAAGTCACAGCAACATAACAATCAGAAGGTTAAAATAAAATGAATAATGGCAAAATGAAACGCTGGTGGTGCGGATAAACTGGATCCTTCAACTATTGCTGACGAGAAGGCAAATCAGTGAGATGGCTCAGCTGGACAAAGACACCTGGGTACAAGCCTGGTAACCTGAGTGCAATCCCCAGAGCCCATATGGAGGGGAGGGGACTGACTTCTGAAAGATTTCCTCTGAGTTCCACCACACACGTGCCTTTGCACACACTCATTCCCCAATCCTGCTCTCTTAAGTAAATAAAAGTAAAATTCAAATAGTGAATGCAAAATAATACAGTCACACCAAAAAGATTTCACAAAGCTAAAATGCAACTGGCATATGACTCAGTAATTGTACTCCTGGGCATTTTCCCAAAGCAATGAAGACTGTGTCCACACAAAGACTATAAAAGAATGTTAACAACAGTTTTATTTGTAATGACTCAAAAGTACAAAAATCTATCAATAAATGTCTTTCAACAGGCTTTGGCTGAGCAAACTATAGTCAATTCACATCAGGTTATGCTCATGTGCTACAAAGGAACAACTCATTGATCCATATAATAGCCTGGACAGGATCCAGAGAAACATGTGAATGAAAGCTACTTGCTAGCTACTAACACCTAGCTACTGTATATTTTCATCTGCATAGTTACTTGAAGAAAATGAGTCACAGAAACTAGAGAAGGAATGAATTATTGTCAGGGACTAAGAATGGGGGTGGCACTGAAGGGAAGTAGATGTGACTATGAAAAAGTAACACAGAGAAAGGAATCCTAGTGGTGATAGAATAGTTCTGTATGCAGACAGGATCAATATCGATATTCTGGCAGTGATATTGCCATTTTGCAAGATAGTGTACTACTGGGAAAAACTGGCTGAACAATCCACATATTTCCTGTGTTACTTTTATCAACTGAGTGTAAAGCCACATCTCTTTCAGAAGCAAAAAGTTATTTAAATGTTTTGAAAGAGCTGGATATAGTGTGTATGCTTGTAATCCCAAACTATTTAGGAAGCTGAGGCAGGAAGATTTCTTAAATTCAGCGTGGTCAGCATGAACAAGTCAGTAAGAACCAGCTCCGACATTTTTTTTTTTAATGTAAGGGCATGCTAAACATTAAGGGTGGGAAAAGGGTGAGAATGGATTATAGGATAGTTTCTACATCAATGCCTCTTTATTGAACACTTATTCTATGCCTATGATTGTTCAAGTTCTTTTTGTGCGTTCTCTAATTTAATCCTTTTAACAGCCTCTAGAGATTCAGAGAGCTTAACTAGCCTTGTGTCATCTAGACACTAAGTGGTAGAACCAGGAGTTCCAACTCTGATGTGTTTGATTTGAAAGGCTTTTCGCCATGGTGCCACACAGCCTCCCTGTTGCAGGAGGAAGGGGACCAATCTAAAAGTTAGGGATCCGATAGTACAACCCTAAGAGAAGTGACATGCTCCTTCTACATTGTAAGAAGAGGCCCATGAAACCAAATCATCCATTTATTCATTGTCTTCCAACTCAGCGCTAGGTATTGAGCTAGGTACTAAATATCTCAAGATGTAGAAAAAGAGATAGGCTGCTACTGAGTAGTTCACACACTGGAGGGGGTGATGGTGTTTCTTATAGGTCATTTCTCAGTGTCAGAAGACATTGGATTTAGAAGCTTTAGTTACTTCATAACTACCAAAATTGATGCTCAAATCCCTTATATAAAAGGGCTTACTCAATGAACCTATAGTCAGGAAGACAGTACACCAAACTGCTCTGTATTAACTGCTGTTATACCCATAGATTTGAAAACACTTAACACTCAGCCTAGAAATCTTCTTCTGCAACAGAGGTAAAGGATCTCAACACCCTGACATGATATAGCCTGGGGCAGTAGAAGAGCAGTGAAGTGGACAACAATGACCAACAAAAATGCAGAGTACCAGTGGCCCAGAAAGACTTATCCAGAATCAGACCATTCTAATCTCTTCCACCCTAAGGTTTAGGGAACCTCTAGAAGAGGGGGCGATGAGAGTATAAGAACCTAAAGACAGGAAGAGTCACCCATTGAACAAGATATTCCATTCAAGGCAGGAATGCTGCATATAGGAACTCACCAAACCTGCATAATGACTGACATACCAACACTGAGGAGCTCAAGAGAGATAAGAACATACAGTGGAAACCTTGGAGCTAAAGTCCCCAAAACTTAGATGAGTAAAGGGAAACGTCCCTGTCAGTGGGGTGGCCCAAAGAATGGCAACTTGATATGCCACAAGAGGCCCGAACTCCCACATGAGTGGACAAGCAGAGAGAACCCTGGGATCCATAGAAGCAAACAGGCAGAAGGGTGGGAGTGAGGTGAGAGGGATCGATGAAGGGAAGAGAATAGAAGGGGATGGGAAGGGGGGGATAGAGGAAAACAGGGATAAGTACTCAATAGGCTTATAAAACTAAAAAAAATAATTTTTTAAAAAGGAAAGGCTTAAGGAAATTTTAGAGGTGAAAGAATTGTGAGATAACTTAATTGAAGGGGTTTATTCTGCAGGCATCTGACACATCTTATAGAACTGCACATGGCAATTGTATGAGTTCATTATACATAAATTATCATAAAAAGTTGATAAACTCTTCACATAAATAAAAATTAAATGGCTTGCTATAATATTTTCAAATAACTTTATCATATACATTACACTGTTTCTAGATTATTGATGATACCTAAAACAATGGAAAAATTGCATCAGTCATTGTTTTACTGCTTAAGGAATAATGACAAGAGAAAAGTCTGTCATGTTCACTATGGATGCAATTCTTTTCTGAACATTTTCCACCTATAGTTGGCTGAATCCCAGAAAATCACAAATTGAAAGAGGCCAACTCATGTATTCATTCCTATGGGAACACTGAGAGAGGCAAATGATATGCCAACATCAAGAGATCTCCCAAAAGCTGTTTCCTGGCCTCACATCTGCCTGATCAAAGTGAAAACTCTGTTTAGAGGCAACCATGGGGCTGAGATGGTCTGAGTTTGTGTTTACATTTAGTGCCAGACCTGTAGTCTTCTTCAGGTATTTTCCTGATCTCTTCATCACTTGGGCTTTTTTCTTTGTGAAGAAAATAGACAGAGAAAGTGTAATACACTAGAAGGACCGTGTTTTGGTTTTTGTTGTGGTTGTTGCTGCTTTGGAGGCAAGATCTTAACTGAACAACCCAGGCTGGCCTTGGACTCACAATTCTCCTGCCTCAGCTTCCAAATGCTGGGATTTCAAGTGTGAATCACAAAGCCTGGCAAGACTACAAACTTTTCAAAAATTATTCTTTCACAATCTCATGCATGTATCCAATGTACTTTGAGCACCTTATCTTTACTTTCTCTTATCTCCCTCTCCACATTTCTAATAGTGCCCCTCTCTTCCCAACAAGTCTCCCACCTACTTTAAAACCATTGACATTTGAGCTAGGTTGAACCTGGTTTCAAATCTTGACCCTACCCAATGTGACTAATCTGATCTTAGCAACAAATTTAATTGGGTCTAGTGTCCTCATGTGTAAATTTAGAATATCAATATTCATAGGATTGTCACAGCTATTCAGTATGACAATGTAAATGAAGCATCTAGCAATGGTTGGTGCACATTAAATAGGACCTGTAATTATTTTCTTGCAACATGAAGTTTCTTTAACACGAAGCAGGGAGAATGTCTTTGTGAGTAAAGGTAGGTAAAGATTTGCTTAATAAGACTCAGAAAGCAACAGTGTACAAGAACTACTTGATGAACTGGACTTCATCAAAATTAAGATCATCTGTTAAAAAATCCACATGGAACCCAGGGACAAAAATATACTAGAAGTAATAGTAATGTGACGTTTCCTGATAAAATGTTAGTCAGAGAAATCTTAAAGGCACCCAAACATTGTATGTTTTTGCCATTGCTCTTGGTAGCTCGCCAAAAACTCTCAGTAAGCCCCTATTACTAAAGATACAACACAAATGGATCATAGACATGACAAAATATATCAATTGGAAGTGGTCTCTTTCTCCTTGCAGGATAGTTTACATAGTACCAAGGAAAACTGTAGAAGCTGCTGGAGGAGAGAAATAATCACAAGTCCCAACGACGACATGAGATTTTTAAGTTACAATATAAATCACCATGGCAACAGGTGACCATCATTGTAATAGTGGCATGAGTATCAAGGAGACAACCAAGAGCTTTCAGATTGGATCCAAGACACCCTTCTCAGAATGGTACACCTGGAAACTAGAACAAGAACCTAAAAAAATGGAAGGAAAAAGATCAATAAGGAAGACAGCCAATAAATGTATAGGTAGGAAACTGCTCTGTAAATAGCTGTTATCACACCCACAGAATGGACACTTACGGTGGAAACCTTTGGGTCTAAAACTGGATGAGTGAAGGGAAATGCATGAATCAGTGGGGTGGCCTGAAGAGCAGTGACTTGATATACCAGAGAGGCCTGAGCCCCCACAGGAGTAGACAAGCCAGAGTGTACCCTGGGGTCCATAAAAGCGCACAGGCGGAAGGGTGGGAGGGAGTGGGAGGGAAGGGTGAAAGGAAGGAAAGGGATGGAAGGGAGGGGGCAGGGAGGGAAATTGGGATGAATACTCAATATATTTGTAAAAGTAAAAAAACAAAATCCACACGGGGGTGGGCTGAAGAGAAGTAACTTGATATGCCACAAAGGTTTGAATCCCCACAAGAGTAGATGGGCCGGGGTGAACCCTGGGGTCCATAGAAGCATGGAGGCAGGAGGATGGGAGGGATTGATGGGGAAAGGGAGGGGATGTTGGGGAGATGGAGACAGGCAGGGATGAATGCTCAGCATGCTTGTAAAAGTAGAAAAAAGAATCCACACGGAAAATGAGTGATCAAGCTACAGATTGGGAGAAAATGCCTACAACATGTACCTGTGCATCAGGAAAGAAGAATTACACCCCAAATACCTTTGATGGCAAGAGACCTTGTAGCGTTTCAGTGACAGTACACTGAGTGTCTGCTTTCAAAAGACCTTGTAGAGTTTCAGTGACAGTACACTGAGTGTCTGCTTTCACTATAGGACTGATTTATGTAGATAGCCAAAAAAATTGTTATTAAGTTTCCATGGAAGCCAAATATACTGTGAGGGCTTCTGGCTGCCTAAGTACTATTGTGCATTTAGTTTCTCAGGACTTTTCTTGTTTTGTTTGGTTTACTGTGTGTGCTGAAAAACTCTGGGTCTGCTAGGCATACAACCTAATGGTTTGTTCTACCAGCCAGAGTTTTCCATTTGTATTTAAAAATAACAAGATCCATGATGGCTGATTTATAAGAAAATGAATGTGTGAAATTGGTTAAAGAATTATGAGACAGCTGACAGAATTTTCAGGAGTGCTGGAGAGGTTGATGCTGAAGCTACTCAAGACCCCGTCTAACAAAAAAAAATCTTTATAGATGGTCCTTTGAATGGGTCGTAAGTTCCAAACGCTGAATTGCTGCCACTGAAGAGACAGGCATTTCCATGTGGCGAACATACTTGCCATATAGCCACTGCTGTGTATATGGTTACGTCCTCTCACAGTTCACTTCTGAGTTCAAGTTCCAGCAGAGAAAAGCTAGAATCCAGTTAACATGCCTACAAATACAGTCTGTTTCTACCTTGGAATAGGTATCGTAAAATATAGGAAAATTGAGAAGCATAGGAAAGATACTCAGTAATTCTGGCAGGCAAGATTAGGAAGGGCTGCTATTCATTTTACAACAGAATCCAAAAAAACGAAAAGAGCCTTTCTCAGATACCTTTGTAGCATGACTCAGGATGTAATTTATGATTCATCAATGTGATGTTCTTGTATAATATTTGGCAAGCAGAGTAGAGATAGGAGTATGTTTGCTGCAGTTCTCTGCATGTTTCTGGTAAATTCAAGACTAACAGTCTAGCTGGGAGTTTATTCTTGCTTAAGGTTCTCCATTACACTCTTAGCCCAGTTCAGTGTTAAAAGTTCATACCAACACCAGGACTGCTGAGAAAGGGGGCAAGCCTCACTTGCCAGGCAGCATGTCTGTTCAAGTATACCAAAGAATACCCTGATTCAGCTCCCTTCATCTTAACCGCCTCCCCAAGGGATAATCCCACCCATGTGTGCTGGGGCTTCCCCATCAATTAGACAATCTCCTGCAGGCTTGCTTAGGACTTAACTACATATTCTTCACAACTGCCTAGAGCTTGAGCCTTCAGTTGTCAAATTGACATCTGTAGGTAACTATCACAATGCTTTTTACTACTTCTGTTGATTCACCTATCAAGCATTGTCCTGCTTGTGTTGAGGGACTGTTGGTTTGTTTAGGTAGTGTTTTTTGGTTGGCAGGGTTTCCAGTTACAACATCTAACTTTATGGGTACTGAGAGACAGGACTAAGAAACATGTGTCCTTGCTAATGTGGGTCTGAGGGGCATCATTCAGTTATAGAGCTAGCTGGAGCATAATGGTGGCTCATTGTTGTATGGAAGGTAGGTATGGGGATATGTTTATACAGCTATTATAGAGTGGCAGATTTCTTATACTCTACATTCTTGTTTCTTAAAATGGTAGAAACAGAAAAGAATAACAAGTTTCTTACTGTTGTTCTAAAAGTCATCCAGTATCTCTAAAGATTTTTGTAAACATTTGTATCTAATCTGTGTATGTGTGTGTGCATGCATGTTTGCATGTGCATGTGTGTGTGTGTGTGTGTGTGTATTGCATGTGGAGGTCAGATGTTGACATCAAGTATAATTTTTGTCCTCTTCATTTTTTGAGACAGAGTCTCTCATTGAACCGGAACTCACTGATGTTGATTGACCATCAAGCTCCCAGATCCTTCTGTCTCCTGCTGCCTCACATCTGGATTACAGACATACATGGTTATACTGGCTTTTCTTGTAAATGCTGGGTATCTGAACTGAGGTCTTTGTGCATGCATAGGACCAACTTTACCCATCGAGCCATCTCTTCAGTCCTTAATCTCTTCCTGCTAAGATACCTAGAGCAATTTCTGTGACTTGCCATCAAACATTCTCTAATGCAGTCATTTAGTGTTATCAACTTTTTTCTTTAGGTACTACTTTTGTTGTATCTCTGAATGTTTATATATCATGTTTTTGTGAAGTTCAAAATACATTCTAGAGCCAAGCACTCTGGAGGTTGAAACAGGATTTCTAGGCCATTCTGCTCAGCAGAGTGAGATTCTATCTCAAACAAGGAAGGCAAATGTTCTAGTTTATTTGTATTTTCTAAATATTTGTATATTCTCCTCATTTTCTTTTGTTATCAACATTGTGTTGAATTCCATCATGGAGGTGGAACATACTTTGATTTGAACATTTTTTAACTTACTGAAACTTGTTTTATGACCTAGAATATACTTTACATTGGCTTTATTTATACTTTATTAGTTATAAAATCACTTCTCGGCCTTTTGGCTATGATTAAGTGCATACTTTATTAGTTATATATAATAAAGTATATATTATATATAATATATGTAAATGTTCTTTACACCCATAAAAAGACTTCATATTCAGCATGGTTGTGTCTTTTAAGTGACAGTTCAACAGAACGTTACTGTTGTTCTGTCACTTACAGAAATAGACATTAAAATCCCCAGAATCACTGTATATTGGACCATTTCCCCCTTGCAGCTCTATCAGATTTCTCCCTACTAACCTTTCATGCTATGGTATACTGGGTGCATAAACATTAAGGTGATACCCTCTGTACAACAGCCCCTGCTGTCATTAAGAGAAATCTTTCTTTAGCATTGGTAATAGCTTCAGCCCTGAAAACTTCGTGTTGCTGATATAGTAACTTCAATTTTTCTTTAGTTAGTATTAATATGACTTGTTATTTCCCATCCTTCTACTTTGAAGCCAGTTTTATATTTATGTTTGAAGTGGGATTATTTTGAGCAGCATATCTTTCTTCTTTTATCCAATTTTATAATCTCTACCTTTTAATTAAATGCTTTGACTATTTACACTTAATTGTTGGTTAGACTTGAACCTTTCATATCACTATTTGTTTTCTTTTTGTTCTACTTGTTTTGTCTCATTCTTATATTCTGATGAATCCTTCAGATTACTTTATGACTCATTATGAAAGTCTATAACAAAAGGAACAATAAGCAGGCCTAAGCATTTGTGAGCCTAATAACTTAACTCATCTATATTATGATGTAGGGTCTGGAGAGATGTCTCAGGGTTTTAGCCTTTGCTTTGAAAGCAAAAGGACCTTAGTTTGGATCCCAGTGCCCACTCTTGGTGGAAATGGTTGCACCCTGCACATCTGGTCTTGGAAGGTAGAGTCTGGGAAACTCCAGAGCAAAACAATAAGGAGGTGGAGCAATCCAAGATGATTCCCGAAGTCTTCCTTGGTAACTTATTCTACATGCACCTTCTTTACAGAAGAGAGCTACTACAATGCAAAACCAGTATCTTCATTAATTACACCTCTGATTTCAGGACATGGAGTAACTTCGGTCCCTTAAATACATATTTATGGTTACGCACATGGTTCTCATTTTATATCCATGCCTACATTCTTTTCCTTGTGGAATTCTTAGGATTTCTTCTGTGCATTTTCCTAATACTGTTTAGCATTTCAGCTTCCACATGGGATAGATCCTTGCTGAAAAAATTTCAATCAATTAAGCAAAAGGCCATCTTGTTTAGAATCATTCCCAAATATTTCAGCTAGCACACTGAATCCAAAATCTTTATAAAATAGCTCATATTAATGAATTTGCCCCAAGTCAAAAATCCTGTTTCTGATTTCTATCCTCATCCAACCTCTTACCATCCATTACATGTATGTTTTCCAGGATTTTTTTAACCACATAGGTTGGCCAAATATATCATTTTTCTTCGCTTCCCCTATTGACTTTGTAATTGCTCCTGTAATACTATCTAAGATCCTACATTAGTTCTAGGTCAGAAGGTCGTGAGAGGTGATTAACACAGTGCACAAAGATAAAATTGGCTTCTGTCACTAAGCTAACACCCTTTAATAAGGCAATTACAGACATTTTATCCAGAAAGGAACATCTTTAATGTGAAAGGAAAGACGGGTTTCCTCCCACTGAGGCTTTGTGTATTGACATGTTCTTAATTGTCTCCACACTAATTCTCCTTGTCTCATTCTTTCCCAGTCAGTACCCTAACATCCACTGACATAAGAATCCCTTAATGCTAGGTATTTAGTATTCAACAGAGAGATTGACTTTTAGCTACATCAGCTCAGTGCCTATAAGATATAGCATAGAAGTTACCTGGTTGTAGGATAGTCTCATTAATTTTTTTTATTTTTGGCCTTTTATTCTTCTTAAACTTCCAACATAAAGAATAGGTATGTAAATGAGTAGTAGAATATTTACCTAGCATACACAAAGGCAAGGTTTGACCACTTGTATGCAAACAAAACAAAATAAAACTGCCATCAGGATTAAAAGCAGCAAACTTAGTCTGTAGCACTTTAATTTCCCAGTCCTCCCTCCCCTCACATACACACCCCTTAGGCAGAGTAGTTTGGATAATAATTCAAGCAATTATTTTGTCACTGTCTGTCGTTCCAGCCTCAGATTTCAGAATCCTAACTTCTAATGTTGATTGGCATTACAGCTGGATTCAGGTATCAACTTGACAGAGGCAGGCTGTTTGGGGTACAGCTGTGAAGAATTGGAAGTTAGGGCAGCAAGCCCTTGAAGAAGCCTGCAGGTGATAGTTTAACTGATATGGAAGAATCTAGCCCATCGTGGGCGGCGCTTTCAAGTAGTGGGCTAGATAAAAGGAGGAGGGACGTTCACTCTCTTGCTGTGCTGCGTCCGCTACTGGCTGGTCACTGCCTTTCCCCGCTGCTGCCATTGCTGCCGCTGTTCTTTGCGCCATCAGAGCCCTGCCTCGCATGCCCTGCTGCTATTCCTCATTTGACATTGGAGCCCAACCTCTTCAGCCCTCCAGTGTGAGACTTTCCAGGGACTCTTTGGTCTTCTAAGATACTCAGTCCAAGAACTGAGAAGCCAACAACGACTAAAATACCAGCATGCCTCCACAGACTATTAGGAACTGAAGAGAGATAGGAACACATAATAAAAACCGTAGGGACTAGAGCTCGATGAGTGAAGGGAAATGCCCCTCTCGGTGGGGTGGCCCGAGCAGAGGTATGCTACATACCACCACTTGGTACGCTACAGAGGCCTGAGCCTCCACAAAACCCCTTCTTTTCTTCTTGTGCCCCCCTCTACCACCTCACCACACAGTTGTCAAGGAGTATTTGAGCGTGTCACTGAGCACATTCAGAAGGCTCCGTTGCTATGGTTTGAATGAGATTTATTCCTTAAGGGTTTTCGTGTTGGACCCCAGAGTGGCGACGTTAAGAGGTGACCTTTAAGAAGTGAAACCATTGCAACCTACGGCTGCTGCATCCAGGAACTCACTGCAGTGAGACTTGTCCTTACCAGATCTGCATAATGATTAACATGCCAATATGCCCCCATAGACTATCGAGGAATTCAAGAGAGATAAGAACACACAGTGGAAACTTTAGGGACTAGAGCTGGACGAGTGAAGAGAAATGCCCCTATCAGTGCGGTGGCCTGAGGAGGGGCAACTTGATATGCCACAAGAGACCTGAACCCTTATAAAAGCAGACAAGCCAGAGGAAACCCCTACGGTCCATAGAAGCAGCCAGACAGGAAGATAGGAAGGAGTGGGGTAGATTGATAAAGGGAAGAGGAGAAATGGGAGTGAGAGGGTAGGGTAGAAGGGATGAAGGGAAGTAGGGATTAGCACTCAATATGCTTGTAAAACTAAAAAAAAAAAAAGAAAGAATGAATTTCATAAAAAAGGAACTGAGTAGCTATAGGTAGCTGATTTTATTTTATGAGTCAATTGAATAAATTCCTTTATGTATACATCCATTTTGTTGGTTCTGTTCCTCTAGAGAGCTCTTACTAATGCGAATGGCCATTTCCTTGTCTTTAGACCCATCCACTTCAGTCACCATTCCCTTGGGGGACTTTTCTGCCAGGATCATTCGATGTAAACAACAGAATGTATATGGCAATTTAAACAAGAAAAAAGTGTCTCAAGAATATTAGACAATTTGTGGAATCTCCTGGAAGTCAAGAGTACCAGACCATGTAAATAGATAATCAGAAATGATATCAGCATTGGCACCTTTTATTGGATGCTGGAAACCCACCTCTGCCACTCACAAAGATCTGGAGTCCTCTGCCACCACACCTGCTTGAAGATTAATTACCTGTGTGTAACTAACTCCTCACATGCTTACTCTTGAATCTCCCAAGTCTTAGGAGGTGCATCTCGCATGGGAGGAATAATACCAAGCAAAGAACAGTGCCCTAGGTATTACAATCCCACAGTAACAAAAACATTGTGGTACAGCAGAGAAGCAGGCCTATGGCTTACTGAACCGAACAGAGGACCAGAAATAAACCCACTGAGTACAGCCACCTGATTCTTGACAAAGATGCCAGAAGTATACATTAAAGAAAAAATAGTGTCTTCAAGAGCAGGTGACAGTAACTGAAAATGGGAAATATAATTCCAAAAGAGAAATACTACCTAAACAAGCAACAGAAAGTATGAGGAACATAACCTACCTAGTAAGCTGACTTAAAATTTCTCATTTATAAAGTCTCAAGCAAATAAACAAATGAAGACTATAAACAATTAAATTTGTTTCTCAAAAGCCGCGTGACTAAATGAGCATGCATTTCCTTTATTTATTTTTTTTGTTTATTCAATTGTGCATGTGTGCGTGGTGTGTGCACTTGTGTGTATGTGTGTGTGTCTGTGTGTGTGTCTGTGTGTGTGTCTGTGTATGTGTGTGTGGGTAGAACCACGGGCGAATTCGGGAACCACCATGGACACCTCCACCTCCTCTCTGCCCCGGGATTCACAGGCTCCGCCCTACCAGGACCAGAAGGCGCAGGCCGCCCTCGTTTCCGCCTGGCGTCTATACGTGGGGTCTAGGATCCGAACTCAGGACCTTCTGCCTGCAAGGCAGAGGCTTAACCCCTGAGCCACCTCTCCAGCCCATGAGCATACATTTTCATCAGAGTAAATAAAAAACAAATGAAATAAAATGATTATGAATTCTTTCACAGGTGTGTGAGTAGTAGTAGCATTACCACAAACCAGGGAAAATAGATTGGCTATTTAATAAATAATATATGCTCATATGTGATGATAAATATCAATTGCCAATAATCTCTTGGGAGAAAGGCCTCTGTCTATGTCTGTCTATAGGAGATTGTTTTGAGTTGGGAAGACCCTATCATGGTGGGTGGGAGGGACCATTCCCTAGGAATGGAATCCAAGACAGTATTTTTTTTAAAAAAATGGAGAATTCTAGCAAGCAAGCAGGCTTTCTTCTCTGCTTCTGACTATGGCTACTATATGACTAGTTGCTTCATGCTCCTACCCCTGACTTTTCCACAATGAGGGTCTGTAACCTAGAACTGTGAGCCAAATAAACCCTTAATACTTCAGTCAGGCATTTTGTTGCAGCAACTTGTAATGAAATTAAAATACAATATAAGAAGGAAATCCTAGCCCTATTTCATGTGATACACAGAAACATATCACCCAGAGAGAGTAATTCTTGTAAAATAAACATTTAAAATTTATAGAAGAAAATCGAGCTTGTAAAACACACAGTGAAATGAAAACCATGAACAGGAATTTTGCAACACGTTGTGGCTTACAAGAGGATTAGTAAGAACTCCATTATATGCAAGAATTTCTAAAAGCAATTAAAATATTTATAGGGAATTTGGAGGATAAATCTGAACAATAAATATGTGAAAACATGCTCCATCTTGTGAATAAAACAGAAATGCAAATTAAAATGACAATTAAATACCATTTCACACCAATTGGATTGCACAAGAGTAAGTCTGATAATATTTTCATTCATTACTATTGCTCCTTGGAGTATAGTTAGGTAATGCTTAGTAAGTGAACACAGAAGACAATAGCAACTCTTACTCTACGCTCTCGGTGCCTCTTGTAGAGAGACTAGTGCTTGAGGGAATGTATGCAGGCATGTTTTCTGGATTCTGTATTGTAAACCACAGAGATATTACCTTAAATGAGTCTTCTTTAATTCGCAAGCCAAATAAACAGTAGGCTTTTCTTTATGTGTGTGATACTAGGGATTGAACCTAGAGCCTTGTACATTCTAAGAAATAGCTCTACCACTGAGTTAAATCCCCTAGCCCTAGGCTTTTAGATAGTCCAGGATGGTCTCAACTCACAAGCCTCCTGTTTCTGACTCCTGAGTACTGGAATTACATGCTATGCTTCAATTTATTTATTTATTAAGGGTATATGTCTGTGGGTGTGCACACTTGCCGATACACACAGAGGCCAGAAGAGGCTATCAGGTGTCCTCTTCTGTAGCTCTCTGCCTAATCCTCTGAGGCAGGGTCTCTTTCTGAACCTGGGGGCTTGCTTCTCATCTAGGATGGAAACCAGCAAGCCCTACTAATCCTCCTGTCTCGACCTTCTCAGAGCTGGAATCACAGGCCTTTGTGGGCATGCCTAGCTTATTCCGTGGGAGCTTGGATCTGAAGGCTGATGCCCATGCTACAGAGCAAGTGATCTTAACTGCTCAGCCATTTCCCCAGCACCACAGCTCAGGCTTTCTCCATCTAGAAATGAATGTCATGGAAATACTCTTGTATTATTTCTTTGATAAATTTCTTCACTTCAGACAACTTACAAATGTAGTTTCTGCAATAAAAAAAGTCCATGCCTTCAAACTTTACAGGAGAGTTCAGCAGTAGGTAATCCTATTGCTATGATATGCAAAAAAAAAAAAAAAAAAGCCTCCTTCAAGACTGTGTGGTGAACACCCAATTTCCAGCATATGATGCCATTGTGAAGGCTAGGGAACCTTTAACAGGTGGGATCTGACTGGTGGCAGTAGGTCACTAGGGTCAGGACCTTGAAAGTTCTTGCCTGCTTCTCTCCTTCCTGTTCTGCTTCTTCATGAGGAACCCACTAATTTAAACTTCCACTTCCAAGGACGGAGCTGCTCCCACCACCATGCTGTCCCTGACATCATGGACTGAAATCTCTCTACAAACAATCCTTTCCTCCCTTAAGTTGCTTTGTGTAGCTAGTCAAGGATTATCAATGTGTGAAAAACACCTTCAATAAGTAAGATAGAGACAAAGCAAGCAAAGGGAAGAAAAGAGAATGCATGATGGAAAACACATCTTCCATTTTTCCTTTAAGCTAGGAGCTGTCCACAGGGCTTTTGGAGTTTATGTTGTATACCTATGGACTGTATAGATTTTAAGGAGTTGGCTTGTCCAATAGGGGATACTAGTAGGTCCTAAAATCTACAGTGCAGACTCATGACTGGGAATTCCAGAAGAATCAGCTATTGCAAGATAGCAATTGGAAGAATTTTTTCCTTAGAAGAAGACCTTAGTGGGTTTTCCCCTGTAGCCTTCAACTGATTAGATAAAGCCCACCACACTGTAGAAGATAAACAAGCTTCATTTGACATTTTCTGTTGATCAGTCATATTAACCCGATACCGTCAAGGCAATGTTTAGACATGTTTGGTGAAACAATCGGGCACAATGGTCTTGCCGAGATGGCACTGAAAGTCTGCCCTCACAAAGCTGTTGTTAATGACTGAACAAGAAGGAAACATAATCTTTCCTCAACTCTCCTAAATTCATATTTGGAACAAATTATTGTAACCAAAGACAGAATAACAACAGTGAGACAAGTAAGTTTCCGAACATGTACAGTACACATCACACAGAAGAGCAACTCTGTACAGTGGCTGACATCAGCCTTCGGTGCTGTTTCAACAAAGAACATTGCGTTTCAGGGAGGTGACAAGACACAGGCACGCAGTCCAGGCTTCAGAGGCAGGGAAGAGAAGGGACGAGGCATGTGTGAGCGGGGAGTCTGCCTTCCCCTTGCTTCAACACCTGCTTGATTTTAGGAATTCTTTTAATTAAGCTTTTATGAACACCTGAAGGCCTCCTTTCCTTCCCCTCCCTTCTGTTATTTACCCTTCCAAATCATCTACTTGTGAGCTTCATGTATTTTTCTGTGTCGTTTTCTGTTTCCAGTGTCATAAAAACAACCTGTGAGGAGCAGAATGGAAATTAGAGACGAGCCGGGCAGCACACTCAGCTGACCGATGAGGATGCTAAGGCTCCAAAGAGGTTCGTGAGAAGCGCCATTTAAGGGAGCTCGCCGGTGGAGGCAGGATCAAAATTTCTGTGTGTGTCCTGCCGGCCATCCTGCCCCAGGCTTCTTTCTGTCCTGTGAGTCACTGCATTTAGAAGGGTGGGATATGCTGGTATGTGTGGGAGGCTCTTCCCACGCCTCTGCCCAAAATAATTCACCATCGCTCATCTTACATCAACACCACTTTTGTTTTTAGCAAATGGTATCACTGTCACCTCCTCCCATCCATTCATTCATTATTCATTCAGCAAATGTCTCCAGGTACAGGATAGGCTCACTAGGATGAATGTGAAAAATGTTCTTACTCTCAAAAAGTCTTGGTGGGAAGTGTGAGGAGGACATAGGCACGTCAGTGATTATGAGCCACTGGAGCACAACAGGTATTTGAGGCAAGCCAGATGATCTCAGGAAAAGAACACAGAGAAGCAACTTAGGATGAAAAGGCTAGTATGTAAAATACACTCAGGGAGTTTATTGTGACTGGAGTTCAAGGGGCTCTTAAGGGATAGAAGAAGTAGGAAAAGACTACAAAACTGGCTATGGGAAGATTCAAATCATGAAGGCCTTTTGGGCCATGCATCGAGTCTAAACATTGTCTTACTGCACATCAGAAGTTTTTAAAAAGATATTTTAGTTCTAGAGTTATATGTGAAGGCATGTATTTTTAAAATATTAAGTTGTAGGTAAAGAATGGTTAGGAAAGAGGCAAGACCAGAAACTAGGAAATTGACTGGCAAACTTGTCAAAGCGGAAAGTAATAAGGGCCTGGATAGACCAGCAACTAAAAGTGGAGTGATTGGCAGAGTTTAGGAATAAGTTGGTTGGGGAACCACAATAAGAAGAGAAGATATAAGAAGGCTTACATTGACCCCCAAGGGTGGTCAAGTGGATTGTGACATATTAAAGATAAGACTAGGACAGGAATAAAATGATCTCATGCTAGACATTTCTAAGTGACATCCATGGAGATACATTATTGGCAGTTGAAAATAGAGTCTCCTAAGAGATTTACTGGGACTAAAGATGCTGATTTAAGCGTTTGTAAAATGAGTCATAACTGAAGCCCTGGCCATTTCTTTTATTCGTTGATGCTTTCATATACGAACACGATAAATTTTAGTCATTTTACTCTGTATTACTTGGACCCATTTATCCCACCCTCCCACTCAAATCTTCTTCTTCCCAATGAGTCTCCCTCTTACTTTCATGGCTCTTGGTGTGTGTGGCCCACTGAGTTTCATCTGGGTTGCCTGAATTGGAATGTGTCTGACTGAGTACTTGCCAGGATTTGCATAGACCATATTATCTGTTCAGTATACCACTGAAGAAAGTAACTCCCCATCCCACAGTTAGCATTAACTCTCAATAGTCCTTCAGGGAGGACTGGTTCCTCCTGAGGTCTTCCCCCTACCATGGTAAAATGGTAACAGGTCAATTCTTGTGCAGGTCTTATCAAAATAAACAAAGCTGCAGTGTATTGCAGTGTACTCATAGGTAATAAGAAGACACTATTCAGTAGTACTTCTCCTGATCCTCTGGCTCTTATATTTGTACTGTCCTTTCTTCCATAATTGAACTAGTCATTTTTGACAGGCTATTATAATATTTGCATTGAAGTCTTATCCAGCAATTGTTCTGGCTTCTGCAACAAATGTTCTACTCTGGGAATATATAAGAAATCATATCTGGTATGCCAAGCACATGGGTTGCTAAGGTGTGAACCCAAAGTAAGTGGCCACCAACAGAGGAAGAGATAAAGAATGCATATATATGTACATACATATGTATATATATGTACACATGTATATGTACACATATATATATACGCAATGGAATTTTTCAAACATAAAGAATGGAGTTGTTGTCATTATATCCACAGATTGGAGGAGCATTCAGCACTAAGCTTTCTTCTGAAATGTAAGATGCCTGTTACAGAAGGTACAACTGGCTGAAGTGCAGAAAATAAGTAACCATGGACTACTTGGCCCTAAATAGGACATTTAAGCTTTCCTGGCCCTACTCCAAGACTCAGGGAATATCACAGAAGATGGAGCTGTAAGACTGAAGCACCTAAAATGGGAAAGGGTGCGGCCAGATATTATCTCCTGGACATGACAAGGCAGTGGTGTCCATGATTTCATGGCAGCTATGTATTTCCATAAGATCTGCATGGGAATTGTCCTATCAACATTTTACCATGGAAAGGACCTTTCTATGAGGCACCACATCTTCCTGAGGGACTGATGAGGACTGATGCTTATGGGGAAGAAAAGGAAGATGCGTTTTTAATGGTATATCCATTGCTATACGATTCATACTCTAGCGAGTATCAGGCTTATGTCATCAAAGGCAAACCAGATGAAACCCAATGGATCATACAAGTGCAAAGACAAAAATAAGAGGGAGTCTGTCGGGGAGAAGAAGGATTGTAATGGGAAGAGGAGGAGTATGGGATTGGAGATGAAGTTGTGAAAATAAGCATAAATTCATTATATTTGTGCATGTAATGCTGCTCATTTCTTGTGTCTTTAGGGCCTCTTAGGTAGACAAGGAACTTGTATTCTCTAAATAGGACTTTGAACATTTTAGGAGGGGAAAACTACTTTGTAGACTACCAGAGTGAATTAATTACTTAATTAATTAATTTGTGTGTGTGTGTGTGTGTGTGTGTGTGTGTGTGTGCGTGTGCGTGTGTGTGTGTGTGTGTATGTTGTGTGTACATGTAGAGGATCAAGTGTAACCTTGGGAATCATCCTGGATTGCTTCTACCTCCTTTTTGCTTTGCTCTGGGATTTCCCAGTCTCCCAGATTTTGCCCACCAGGGCAGGAAGTGCAAACGTGGAACCCGGGATCCAAACTCAGGACTTTCTGCTTACAAGGCAAAATCTTAACACCTAAGTCAGCTCAAATAAATAAATTAAATTTAAAAGATGGTAGATACATTTCATTATAAGTTTGTCCAAATCCATAGAATATATCACACCAAGAGTGAATTGTAATGTAGACATTTAGTGCTTATTTTGGTAGCTCATACACTAAAATTGGAACAATACTAGAAGATTAGTGTGGCTCTTTCATAAACTATGGACTTGTAGAGGATGATATGTCAATTTAATTGCATCAGTTGTTAGAAAGGTATTGCCCTAATAGTTGATATTGATGTGGAAGGGGACCAGCTCATGGTCACTTTTTAGTTTCCTCAATTTTGCTATAAATCTAGAACTTCTCTACAAAATGGAACCTATAATACATTTTTTATTATTATTTCAGCTCATACAAACTTAATAGGTACACCAGTTCCCTCCCTCCCCCCCCCGAACCCCCTGCTCCCCCTCCCCTCATCCCCTCCCTCCCCATCCCCCCGTGCCTCCCGCCCCGATTCCCAGAGTCCTTTCTTGTGCATGCCTGACTCTCCTCTGGGCCCTCCTCTCTGATGACGTACAAGGACCCAGTGGCATTTCCCTGAACCCCTTCCTGTGTTCCCCTTAAGCATAGGAACACTACTGTGGCTGTCAATCCCTTGCCTCCAAGGATCTTGGTGCCTTTAGCAGATGCTAGACTTTGTGAGGTCAATAGTGTGTTGGACATTGCGCAGGGCATACAATGTCCAATTATGATCGCTTCGGCCCTAACTTGTGTGGAGTATCTTGCAAATCATTGCTCCTCCAATCCTTTTGTTTTTACACTCTTACCGGCCCCTCTTCCGCAAATGTCCCTGAGCTTCAGGATGGGGAGAGATTAGTCTGGCCTAGTTCTAGGTGGTTGATATAGAGTCTCTGAAGTTCTGGATAGTGGTTCGTTGATTTTCTTTTGCAGTTTTGTTGCTCCTTTAATGCCCTTCACTCCATCGTGATGGGCACTGTATGTCACCCCCTGGCCAGAGACAGAAAGCTGTTAAACTGGAGTCTTATTATAAGAGCACATTCAAGGGTAGATGTAATACTTATACCCAAAAGTGGAATCGCAGGGTCATATGGCCTTAGGCAATGGGAGGGGTCAATCACCCATTTGCAAAATGGTTACTTTTTAATCTGCCAGACTATATGCCCTCCCCTTCTGGTGAGTTCATACCCCCTTAGTTGTAAATGATCAGGAACGAATTGTGAACTTAACTAGGTGTCACATTACTTTCTTGCAATCCTTGATGGAGGCCTATTTTCTCTACTGTAACATGGTCACTTCTCTCCTTGAACGTATTTTTAAAAAAGAGTGAGAAAAGAAATTTTTTAAAGCAAAGCAATTATTTGGAGGACGGAATGGTAATGGTATTTGTCCTAAGTGGCAGAGTCAATACTGTTTCTAACTTTTCTTCTTTCCCAAATGGTATTGCATCATATCTAATTTATATGACAGCAAACACCCTCTGGGAGAGATAGCCAAAAGAGCCTCAGTGAAAATGAGTTGATCTGACTATTCTTGGGTAATCAGGTTTGGTTGGGGATAAGATCAGAAGCAGGTAACCTGCCAGAAAATGTTTTTGAATTTGTTTCCCTATGTTTAGGATAGCTCACAGGGGAAAAACCTGAGGTCTGTTTATGTTAGCTTTTATTGAAGGAGATGGAACACTTGTATTTTCACTACATATGCTGGATTAGATGGAGAATGAGTGGAAAAAGTATAATAGAACTTCCCTAACCCCCTTTATAAAGGCAAAGACATCACAGAGCCCCCGAAGGGCCTTCATTTCATGGGTGAGTGAAAAAAACTGGTCTCATTAACTGAAAAAAGAAGGAAACTTTTGCTGTTCTTGTTAAGGCTCTAAAAACAATGATGTCTGTACTCAAACAGAAGGCTAAAGAGGGAAGGAAAGAAGTTTGAGACTTTGAAGTACACGAACTGAACTTGCCCAAAGCCATGACTGGCCTGGTTCTGGGGATGAACACATGCCACCTCTGCATTTTTCATCATATTGGTCTAGGGATAAAACACATGGATGCCTCGCCCCTCCCTGTAGGTCTTCAGCAGGATCCCCTTGGTTCTGTGGACATGATTGTCCTGGCACATGTAGCTGGCATCTGCTGTTAAGAGGGGACAGTCTGCTCTGAAGAACTGTTACAGAGTTTTGTAATATTTTTACATAGAAACTGACTCTAAAATAAATTTTAAGTCAAATCTATTGAGAGATGATTTAGACACCATCTTAAATTATCCACTTTGGGCTATAACTTATTTGCAATAATATAAGTTAATCTTGTATCTTCATGTTGATGAATATAGCATAACTTGTGGTAGGTACTGTTGTATCTCAATAGCCATGCTTATGTTGTGTTTTTATTTGGGGGGAGCTCCATAGAGCCTAGTTAATTGCCTGTCACCCTCCTATTAGCTATATCCAATTTTAGAAAGTAGTCACAGGGATTAGATGGGAATTCAAAAGCAGCTCCAACTGAACACAGAAGAGAGAGAGGTGCAGAAGTCCCAGAGCCCTGTCCCGGGACACTTAATAGTGATGTGGGTGGTTCTGCTCATCCTGGTATTAATAATAGTTGGATGGCTGGAAGGCCTGAGGGACCACACTCTGGGGACAGAAGGAGGCCAATCTGATACATATAAGGAGACTGAGACTTTCATAACTTGAGGATCTTTATGGCAATACAGATGAATTGTTGCAGCAATAAAATCAATGCCCCCCAAATTAAGGATGGCCCCTAAATTCTGAGTCGTGCACTTAGTCAACAGAGGATTAAGTGTCTGTTATTGGTCAAGGACTGTTGAGGTACTAAGGCTACAGTGCTAAAAAGGCCAGACAGGATTTCTGCCATTCAAGTACTTGCAGTCTGGTGGGAGGTAGAGATTAAACCAACACACACAAAATGTATCACTGCCAACCATGTTTAAGACTTCAGAAGCATAGTATCCGCAAAAATAAGAAGAAACATTGAACTGGCTTAGAACATTTGTGAGGCTTCCGTGAACTAGTAATATGTGAGCTGAGAGACAAAAGCATAAGTAGACCTTAGTAGGGAAGGGGAAGGCTGATAACAGGGAAGAGTATGTACGAGTGACCAATCAAAGAGCAGAACATGATGCTTTCATAGAACAGATAGAAGGCCAGTGTGGTTAGTGTTCACGGCAGAAAGGGGGCAAGTGTTAAAAGTGAGAGCTGGAAAGGTGGGCTAAGGGAGACACTACCAGAATTTGTAGGCCCTGTCAAAGAAGAAGGAGAAAGGATCCAGAACATTTTCTGAATTTCTGACCCATATAACAGATGTATGGTAGTGCCATTCACAAAGACAATGCAAAATCCAACATTGCTGTTTTCTTTTCCAAGAATAGAAGAAGAACAAGTTTGGAAAATTTTGTACATTTGATTTTGGGCATGTTGAGCTTGTGATGCACTTTTTCAGCAACTATATGTGCCCAGTAGACAGCTGGGATTGTCTTTGAAGCTGTGGATACATAGCAGATGATTCAGGGAGTAGGTATCACAACAGAGAAAACAGAGGGCCTGAGGAGAATCTAGGGAATAGTGAAAATGAACCTGCAAATAATCCAATAAAAACATGCAAAAACAAGAAGAAAGAAGAATATGCTTTCTGATCAATAAGGAAAAGATCCAAAAATAAAGGAGTCCCAAATGTGTAGAAAAGTCAACTAAGATGAGGATTAAAATGTATTCTTGTCTTGGGGGCTGGAGAGGTGGCTCAGGGGTTAAGCCTCTGCTTTGCAGGCGGAAGGTCTTGAGTTCGGATCCTAGACCCCATGTATAGATGCCAGGCGGAAGCGGGGGTGGCTTGCATTTCTGGTCCTGGTAGGGCGGAGCCTGTGAATCCCCGGGCAGAGTAAACAAGGAGGAGGTGGAGGCATCCATGGTGGTTCTCGAATTGGTTCGTGGTTGTACATACACACACACACACACACACACACACACACACACACACACACACACACACAATTGAATAAATAATTTAAAAAAAATTTAAAAAATGTATTCTTGTCTTAAGAAACATTTTTATTTTTATAAACCCCTTAAGTTAAACAATGGACCAGAATTCAGATTGAAGCCAACTCAGCAGAGTAAGAAATAAAGAAATGGAAACTTCAAGTACAAGTAAAGTCTCCCAGAAAGCATGACTGGGAAAGGGAGAAGATAGATATAAAAATATGCTCAAGATGATTGTTTATTCTTGATATTTAAATACTGATGAGATAGATGATTGCTTCCACCCAAGATGGAGTAACAAGGACCAGATTTACCCTCCTATCTGAAATGACAGAGTCAACAATTGATAAAATTGATAAAGTGTTGAGTATCCCTTATCTAAAATGTGTCAGTGCTTCAGATCTTAGGATTTGGGAATATTTGCATATGCATAATGAGATATATTGGAGATGGCATACAAGTCTAAGCACAAAAGTTATTTATATCTGCATCATTTCTACACATAGACTGAAGGTAATTTTATAGAGTGTTTTTTTGTATGCTTGCATTTTAATTGTGACCTGACATATAAGATCAGATGTGCTGTTTTCTACATGTTGGTGTCATGTGAGTGTCCCAAAACTTCTAAATTTGGGAACATAATCAGATTTGTGGATTAGGGATCCTCAATGTGTATTTCAAGAAAAAATGGTATTGCAGACACTGGACATGAGAGAACAAAGGAGAGAGAACTCTAAAAAGGCAGGAAATAAATAAGATGAGTCATGAATTGCCACAATGTATGACTTTGAGAGTTTCCAGGTTGTGATGGGGATAAGCATTGTGCACTTGGTAGACTCCTTAATTTGGAGAGACAAAGCCAAGAGTTCAGAAAGGCCAATAGCAGTAAAGTCTGCAATCAGAGTAGAAGTAAGGACAAAGATGCCTACAATGAGAGCCCCAGAAAGCTGCAGAATGGCCTCATGAATATTCAGCAGAACACTGATAGTTTCAAAAGTGTGAAATACTTATGGGTAAATCTGACAATACATGTGAACAGCCTCTATCTAAAGCTAACAAAATTCTGTTTGTTTTAAAGGGTGGAAAGGTTTATTTTGGTTCATAGTTCTAGAAAATGCAGTCCATCATGGCAGGAAAGGGATGGAGGCAGAACAGGTCACATGGCTTCCACAATTAGGAAGCAGAGAGTGATAAGTACTTACCATTATTTATTTTCTCTTTTTTATTCAATCTGAGACTCCTAGCTCATGGATGGTACCATCCACATTTAGGGTGGATCTTCAGACCTCAGCTTACTAAATCTAGATAACCTCTCTCAGGCTTATCGAAAAGCTCAGGTGGTTCTAGAATTTGTCAATCTGGCAATCAATATTAACCATCACAAATCCATCCCTTATTATCTACACTAATCTCTTTAACTACTACAGCCACTTTGCCTGCACCTGCTTTGTCTGCAATTTTAAATATCCTCATGTTCCTTTCCTTGCCAAGCTGTTCATCTCTCGTATCTTTGTGCTCATGTTTTGCTTTGAATTCTCACTATAAATATGACCAAAAGCAGCAAGCAGGAGCCTGAATACTGTGCTATCTTGAAATTTCTTGAAATTCTTCCTGCCAATAAATTAGTCCATTAGTTTTTAGTTTAGTGTCACTCAATTTTTCAGGTAATAACCAGAACACAGCAAGAAGATAGCACAAATGGACTCTAACCATTTTCCTGATGAAGTCTCTGTTCATGCCTGAAACCATACTAACCTAAATTTTGTTGTCTTCATTTCTAGTGGCCTTATGCGTCATTAAACTCAGTTTGAAATATTCTAGGGTTTCTCCCTCCCACAACAACCAGAATGTCTACATTCCTCCTGCAAACCTGTTCCAAAGGTTTAGAAACCATGTGATGTTGCCACAGGTATACTTCTCAATACCAAATTTCTGTGTCAGTTACTTTTCTTGTTACTGTAGCAAAATACCTGATACATCAACTTAAGAAAAAAGAGAGTGGAGGTTGGACCACAGTTTTAGATGAAAAAGATGATGACTGGTATTGTTCTGTTCATTATAGCAGACACTTTTGCATTATGGATTACTGCATCTCTGAAATAAGTTAGAGATGTTGGATCAGAATGAAAAGCTAGTATAGCCTTCAAAATCTACCTAATTCTGGTAGCTTGAACACAATCTAAAGGTTTTCACAACCTCCCAGAATAGGGCTCCCAGCTGAAGACCAAGGGTTCAAACATATACTCAAAGAACCTAAAATAGTCACACAAATTTTTCAAAAGTAGAACTGCTACTTTATTTCAATACTTATTATAAAGCCATCAAAGTGAAGACAGTGTGGTATTGGTATAATAATAGAAAAGCAGATCAGTGAGACAAAACAGTGAGTCTAGAATAGACAGTCTAGACATATTACAGACAACTGACTTTTGACAAAAATCTGGAAGCAGTTATTTGTAGGCCTAAGGATAACTTTCTTAGCAAATGATTGGAACAGTTGGCTCTCAATGTATAGAAAAAGAGTAGGGCTGGAGAGATGGCTCAGTGGTTAAGACTCTGCCTCTCAAGCAGAAGTTCCTGAGTTCTGATCCCACGTCCCACATAAAAGTGACAGGCAGAAAAGGTGGCAGCCTATACTTCTGGCCCTGGTGGGCAGAGCTTGGGAAATCCTAGATCCAAGCAAGAAGGAAGTAGAAGCAATCCAGGATGATTCCCAAAAGTCATCACTGGCACTCCATAGGGACACATACACGCACACACGTACACACATACACACTAAACTTTTTTTTTTAAAAAAAGAAAGTAATTACAGACTTCTCTTGATCCATAGAAAAAAATAACTCACCATATAAAATTCATAACCATAAAATTTCTAAAAGAAAGCATAAAAAAAACTTTCTTAGCTATACTACAAAAGGCACAATCTCTAAAATAATAAGGCTTAAAAAGAGACACTGGTAACAAAATAAGTACAAAGGCACAGACTAGACGAAGTATTTGAAACCCACATATCTGGTAAATGGATTTATAAATAAAATACAAAAGCAGCTTAAAATCCTCAGTGACAGGAATACGGACTGATAACAAAAGGGTAGACATTTCATAAGTAAAGGCAGTTAGTGGATGACCATTTGAAGAGATGTTCAACACAATGAGAAGCTACTATAGACTAATTAAGTGCAAGGGAGAGTAATCATCCTGTGTTGATGAGAATACACAGAGCTAGAACTCTCACATTGTTGGTAGGAATAAAAAATATTGCAACCACCTTGGAAAACAGTTTGATAACTTCTTAAGACATTAAGCACAAGATTATCCAATGACCAGCCATTTCTAGGTATTTATCCAGGCACATCATTATTCATATCAGTTTCATCTATAACAGCAAAAGTGGAAATAATTCCAGTGTACATCAACGGGTAAATGGATAAATTCATTTTGTTGTTATGAACTTTAAAATGCCACTTAGCAATTTAAATGATTTGTATGTACGACCTGAATATAAATATAGTTACAATGGCTGAAAGAGACCAGGCAAAGAGTGCCTGCTATATGATTCATTTCTTTCAGTCTTTAGAAGACAAACTAATGTGTTCTGACAGAAAGCAGATCAGTGATTATCTGAGGATGAGAGCCAGGGAGGAGTTAGAGGAAAGGATTAAAAAGGGACGTGAAGAAACTTTTGGGGATGTTGGATATGTTCACCATCTTGATGGAGTGATGGTTTTTACATGTATATACACATGTCAAGCCTGTCAAATTATATACATGAAATGTTTAAAGTCTATTGTTTGTCAATTATTCCTTACTAAAGCTACTTAAAGCTAATACTTCTGAGACAGTCTCAGAGATTAAGGAGGAGGCAATTAGAAGGTCTAACCCATAGGTAAATTTCCAAAAGTTGGGAAAGGGGGGACCTCCAGAATTCAGGGGGAAGAAGTTGTTTGGCATAAGGGAGAAGCAGGAAGGATTAAGGAAAGAATGGGTCAGAGGAAATAGCTTGTAGATAGCTAGCAGGAAATTACCCACTTAGCCATCTTGCTAGTCCTGAGTTCATTTCTTTTGCAGGATTCTTTCACAAGCAGTGCTGTGTACTTTTGTTGGGACATAGATAATGCCTGATATTTCACTATGATTCCAGAAGATACTGGTGACTGCCTCCCCAAATTCATAGATTTAATTAGATTCTGATAGAGACAGTCTGAAGTGATCAGTTCTTTGCTTATCTCCTTCATCATCTTCCTCTCATCAGCTATTTAGTCATAAAGCACATCTCATACGGGATAAATGTCTGATATTGTCCCATTGTTTATTATCTTTCAAAAATCATCAGTTGGTTCTTCATTATCCTTTCAAAGGGGATGATTCAGTTTTACTTTTTCCTGCTTTAGTTTTGATATGCTACAACTCATGGTTGCATTTTTTTCCAGCTCCCCATGATTGCAGTTCTTATGTCTTGGGCTCATCACTTGAGTCAATAGAGGCCTCTTGGAGGCAACTCTGGTGCCCCCCACCCCGTGTCCTTTGGCATAACCTGGAGTCTTTGACAATCTCACTGCTTTTAGGCATAGTGAGATGCTCCAAAATAAACTTATGTAAGTCCTGTCCTAGAACAAGCGTGAGTCACTTCTCTAAGACCCCTAGTTACTATTAGGAAGAAAAAAGTTTTTGGTGGGGGATCATCTGAATTCCACTGAGATAATCATTATTACTTTTTTATGAAAAAGAAAAGCTAGGAAACTTTTTTTAGAATTAAAATAGAAGAATTCACACTCATATTAATGATCTAATACTCAAGGAAATAATACAACTGATTTGCAAATAAATCACAAAAGGGACTGGGGAAACGAGGTGGAGAAATCTACAGATAAAAAGCATTGCGAGGAGCATAGATGCTTTTAAATTTATACAAATCCCTTGGCTCAAGTCAAAACATTTCCTTTAAATCCTCTTGCAGAATTGAGTTGGCTGCTTGTGAGAGCTGAAAATAACAGTTAAAAAAACTCCAAGTATCTTTGCCAGGCTTACCAATTTTCACTCACTAATTGTATCAACAGAAATGTGATTCAGAAAAGCAATGCAAAGAAAAGTAAAAAACAGTCTCTAACTCTCAGGCAGCCCAGGTAGCAATACACTGGTAGTCCTGACCACAGAAGAAAGCCATGGTTTTCTCAAACCTCCAACCTCATAAAAAGATTTGGTGTGAAAGCACCTTTCCTTACATTGCTTCACCCCACATATCTGTACAATCAGGTATCTTCTTGACAGAGGGCCTATCATTTGGGACTGATCAGGATACCATGACACAGTGTCTGGATGAGAGACCATCAAGAGTTAAACTTTGACCTGCTAAGGAGGTTGGGCAGCAGAAAACTGATGTTGTGGGGTTTCATGGCCTGGACCACCATGGCACTGACTGAGCCCCATTGCCTACGTATTGCACCAAATTGAGTGCTCTGAGCCTGTGGCTGACAGCTTAGTCTCCAGAGCTGCCTCCCTGCCTCTTGTGGTTTGCTCCTGGGTAAGACTAAGTGCTTTGAGCCCAGGTCTGAGGGATCATTAGCTTTCTCCAGTCTCCCACTTCCTGAAAAGTGATTTACTGTTTAGTAGGGTCTGAAAACATATAACTGGCAGGCAGAAAGAAATTCACAAAAATAGAAATTCTGGAGGGAAAAAAATGGAATTCTAGAAATAAAAAGCTCAATAAATCACTTTAAACATTTAAATGAATAGCATCAAACTCCATCCAGTAGTAAAATGAAAATCAGAGATTGAAGACAAGGTTGAGAGCTTATTATAACAACAAATAAGTAAAAAAGCCATTGTTATTGCAATATACAAGACCTCTGGGACATGAAGAAAAGAATAAACCTATGACTATGTAGTGTAGAAAAGGAAACCTGGAAAGAATAAAGGCGTAGCAAACCTATTTGATGAAATTATAGAAGAAAATTATACAAATCTGGGTGAATATATGGACATCCAAGTACGTGAGGCATTTAGAAGAACCCCAAATAGAAATGCCGAGGAAAGAACCTGTTCATGTCATACTACAGATAAAATGCATTGAAAATGGTGAAAGAGAGGAGCCAACTTAATAACAAAGGCAACCTATATGAAAAAGCATATTTCAGCAGAAACCCAACAGGCTAGGAAGACATATTTAAGTCTTAAAGCTGGAATGTTTTAAGCCCTCGTCTACCCCTCAAAATGAAAGGAGAAATTAAGACTTTCATATTAGGCAAACATAAACTAAAAGAACTCACAATCACTGAGTACTACAGATTGCCCCATCCTCTACCAACCATGTTGGATGACAAGGTCCCAACATGGGAAAGACTGCTTCAGGGAAGCATTTTCTGGAAACAGAACATGGTTTATTTTGGAATAAATAATAGAAATATGAGAAATATGGAGGTTGTCAGGCCTAAAGCCCACTCTCTGGGGGATGAAAATGGGTAGTTGTTAGAGACCCTTCCTTTTTGCAAATTGAGTTTTGCCTCTTATCTGCGTAGACAATGACAGGCAAATTCCTCCCTTTTTGTGAATTGGGTTTGCCTCCTATCTATTCATAGATCTCTTTTGTTTTTCTCAGGACTGGCTAGGTCATCATCTCCCCCTATAGGTCATTCTCTATGCATTTGAGATATGTTAATGTGTGGTATCCCCCCACCACACACTGGTGGGCATTGAGGCCTTGTCCATTTCCTCTTGACAACTAACTGCATGCCTGCTTTCAACTTTACCTGAAGATTTCATGTCTAGTCCCACACAGCAAATAGACGTTACTCCTGCTTTTCTTTGTTATCCAGAATACATATACACCGATTCTGAAGAGATTGGAGAGTAATTTCAAGAGTCCAAAAACATAGACAGGTAAAATTCCCTCAAATGTGACTCTTGCTGAACTAATTCAGAAATTCAATAAATATGAAATTTATGCCATCTATTCGCAAGCATCAGCACACAACTATTTCTCATAAAGTACATAAGTTATTAGAAAGTAGAAAGAAAATGAATCTTAATGTAGTTCCTACCATTATGACCAAATATAGGCCAGTTATATGATAGCAGCTAGAATTTGGTATCCTCCAAAAGAAAAAAATTAATGTACGGCATGCGCACCCTCCAACAGATTCAGCTCTACCATTTACAGAAATATATAATAGATATGGCACACGTATAGCTAATAGTAAATCTAAATTCTATAGACATATTAAAGGAGCTCAACTTCCTTGGTGTATTTTAACTAAAATTAAAACAATGACAGCAGTGTGGACCTAGATTCTGTGGCTATTTGGTGGAGCATTGTAAAATAGATAGATTTGGAGATACTGGGGAAATGGAATGGAGCCTGTTAATGTGTAATAGGACCTGTTTATGCCTTAACCCTCAAACAATGGGTTAGGTACTTAAAAATTGTTTATATAAAAGGTGATTCTTGCTGAGCACATAGAATAGGAGACTGGGAGGGTCCGTGTCTTTCGTGTCTTTCATTTTCCTCTGTTTGTGGGTGCAGCAATGCATTCTTTGCCCTAAAATTTTCTAATATAAATTCTGTTACAAACTTCAAAATGGGTTCAGATTCACTCAGCCTGGAGTTGTCTGTCTGTTCTCCATATCTGCCAACTCCTTGTCCACCCATCGAGGTCCTGGATCCAGGCTGTGGCTGGACCACAGCAACAGATGATACTTAAAGCAACATTATATGGGGAAGAAGAAGAAATATATATATGAGCAAGAGTACTCAAAAATAATGAGCTTTACTAGAAGAATAGATAAACAAATGACAATTAGAAAAGGATCAAACTGTTAATTCAGTGTTATAGTTAGGCACAGGTGTCAACTTGACAGTTGAGGGTTTGAGCTCTGGGCATATTTGTTAGAGATTAGTGGTTGAGTTAAGCCCAGAGCAAACTTGCAGGAGATTGTCTAGCTGATGGGAAAGATCCAGCCCATGGTGGATAGGATTAGACCCTGGGATAAAAACACAGAGAGCTGGTTGAGAAAGTTGGCATTCTTATATACACTTGACCAAGTAAGGATCTTCTGCTTTTGGCTGTTATGTAGAGATGGTATGGCCAGTTCCTTTGGTCCTAGTGTTGGTGTGAACTCGCCTGTCAAGCTGGACTGAGAACTGTAACCAGAAAATTGTAAGAGAAAATAAACCTCTTGTTCCCTTAAGCTATTTGATGGTGATTTATCAGTAACCATGAAGATGAACTGCAACATTCAGTAAACTAGCAAACCTCTAAGATGAAGAAGGGAGAAATCAGTATGTGCCTTTCCCGATGATAAGTCTGAATGCAAATGATCTTAACTGACAACTTAAAAAATGCAGGTTGGTTAAATGAATTGAAGACCCAAGTGTCTCCTGTCTCTGAGAAATTCATCTTTTTGGTAAAAAAGTATACAGAATAAAAAATTAAAAGGTAGAAAATGATATTGCAGGTACCAGCAAGATGGTTCGGTGGGTAAAGGTGCTTACAGACGAGCTTGGTGATCGGAGTTCCATCACCAGAGCCCACATGGTAAACGGAGAGAACCAACTTCCTCTGACTTCCACGTATGCTCCATAGCATGAGTATGCCTCCCTCACATCTCTCAAACAAATAAAGTACCAAAATAAAATTATATTCCAAACAAATGGGATTCAAAAACTAACAAGAGTAGCCATAGTCATATGTAGTTATATCTAATACAACCAACAACTCCAAGTTAATAAAGTTAGGGACATCACAATATATACTAATGAAATCCAGAAGATCATTAGGGAGTTCTTTGAAACCTTATATTCCAATAATTTCTGAAAATCTGAAAGACATGGATAAATTTCTGGACACATATGACCAAACTGAACCAAGAGAATGTAAACAACATAAATGGAACAATAACAAGCAATGAGATTAAAGCACTAATAAAATGTGTACCAACAAAGAAAAGCCTAGGACTAATGGATTCACTGCTAAATTCTACCAGACCTTTGAAGAAGAACCAACATCAATGCCCTCAAATTATTCCATAAAACAAAAGTGAAGCAAATATCTCCAAACTAGCTCCACGAAGCAAGAATCACTGTGATGCCAAAAACCAGATAAGAATACAACAATAAAAGTGAACTATAAACCAATTTCCTTGATGAACACAGACTCAAAAATTCTTAATAAAATATTAACAAACCAAATAAAACCACACATTAAAAAGTTGCATAGAGCTGGAAAGATCATTCAACAGTTAAAAGTGCTTATTTCACAACCATGAAGATCAGTGTTTGGTTTCCAGCATCCATATAACAAATCAGGTGTTCTTGTAAACCCAGCTCTGAGGAGGAGGAGAGCATATGATTTAAGGGGCTTGCTAGTTTCCTGTAGAGTTGATTCCAGGTTCTGGAAGAGGAACCTTGCTTCAAAGGAATAATCTTAAGAGTGATAGAAGAGGACTCAAACACTCTCTTCTAATCTTTATATCCATATACGAGCACAGTCACAAGCACCAGTGTGTACCACCCCTATACACATATATGCACACAAATACATAAATTAAAATAAAAAAATTTTTTAAAAGATCAGGACTGGAGAGATGGATCAAGGATTAAAATCTCTGCTTCACAAGCAAAAGGACTTGAGTTCAGATCCCAGAGTCCATGTAGAAATGCCAGGCAGAAATGGTAGCAGCCTATAATTCCAGTCCTGGAAGGCAGAGTCTGGAAACCCAGAGAAAACTAGTAAGAAGGTAGAGCAATCCAGGGTGATCCCAATGTTATCTTTGGGTCTCCACAATCTCACACACACACACTCAAGTGCCCTCTTCTACACTCATCACCCCCCACACAAAATTAAATTGTTTTAATTGCAGTAATGCAAGGATGGTTCAACTGTTGCAGGTCCATAGACTTAATATAGCACATAAATAAGATTCAAAAACAAAACTCACATGATCATCCCAACAGATGCAACAAAATCCCCAACAAAATCAAATATCTCTTCAAGATAAAAGCCTGAAAGAAAATAGGAAAGAATGATCAACCTCCATATAATAAAGACTACATATAACAAGCCTACAGTCAATGCTACACTAAATAGGAAAAATTGAAATTTTTCCCTATAAAATCAGTTATGAAGGAATGTCTACTCTCTGTCCTTTCATATATCATGAATGAATTTTTAACAACAGAAAGAAATAAAAGAGATAGTAATAGGAAAGGAAGATGTTAAATTACCTCTATTTGTGGGCATTAAATTGTATACTTATACTATACAGTACTAAAAGACCCTAAATTTTCTACCAGAAAACATACATCTGATAAACAAGCTCCATCAACATAACAGAAAACAAAATTAACATACTAATATTAGTAGCTTTTCTACATACCAACAACAAACCTGCTGGGAAAGAATTTTGAAAAATAATACTACTCACTCAAGGGGAAAAAAAAAAACCTAGAAATAAACTTGGCAAGGAGATGAAATACTTATATAGAAGTTATAAAGTACTAAGGAAAAAAGATAGTTGAAGACTGTAAGGCTGCCCATGTTTGGAGATCTGTAGAATATTGCAAAAATAGCTGCATCACTGAGCAGCACAGATTTAATGTACTCCCCATCAAAATTCTAATGATAGGTACTGCACTTCTGAAGTCATGAGTTCTTTTCTAGCTCCTTGCCCTCCATGGATTCCATGCCTGGAGTCCATGAGTTCTCCAGGGCGCCCTTGCCTCTCATGGTACTCCACATCTGGAGTCCATGAGTTCCAATCTTTCCCTCCTCTAATAACTTTGCCTTAATCCTCAAAAATTCTAATTATATGTTTCACAGAAATAGAAGCATAAATGATGCTAAATAACCAAAAATCCTAAACAAAGAGTAATGTTCGAAATATTGCAACACTTGACCTCTAATTGCATTACAGAACCCTAATAGCAAAGTCAGCATGGCACTTACAGAAAAACAGACTTGTAGACCAACAGAATAGAATAAAGGTCTCAGAAACAAGTCTACATAGAAACAGCTATCTGATTCTCAACAGAAGTTCCAAAAATTTATGTTGGAGAAAAGACAGTCTCTTTTGCAAGTGTTACAAGAAATATGGATTTCCATGTGTAGAAGACCAAAACTAGATCCCTATCACCCCTGTACAAAATCAATTTAAAATAATTCAAAGACATTGGCAGGACCTGAAACTTTGAAACTATTAAAAGAAAATTTAGGAAAAACTAACTATAAGCATCAACAAGGATTATCTTTTTTTTTCCTTTAACATTTTTTATTATTATTTCCCCTCATACAAATTTAATAGGTACACCGATTCCCTCCCTCCCTCCTCCTCCCCCCCAACCCCCCTGCTCCCCCTCCCCTCACCCCTCCCTTCCCATCCCTCAGTGCCTCCACCCCCAATCCCCGGAGAATCCTTTAATGTGCATGCCAGACTCTCCTCTGGGCCCTTCTCTCTGATGGCGTACA
The DNA here is from genome assembly GCA_023101885.1 of Typhlomys cinereus. Taxonomy (NCBI): domain Eukaryota; kingdom Metazoa; phylum Chordata; class Mammalia; order Rodentia; family Platacanthomyidae; genus Typhlomys; species Typhlomys cinereus. The sequence goes on along the minus strand of JALPQD010000110.1, from coordinate 3,065,382 downwards.
AGGACCCAGTGGCATTTCCCTGAACCCTTTCCTGTGCTCCCCTTAAGCATAGGAACACTACTGTGGCTGTCAATTCCTTGCCTCCAAGGATCTTGGTGCCTTTAGCAAATGCTAGACTTTGTGGGGTCAATAGTGTGCGGGACATTGCGCAGAGCATGCAAAGTCCAATTATGATTGCTTCGGCCCTAACTTGTGTGGAGTATCTTGCAAATCATTGCTCCTCCCATCCTTTTGCTCTTACACTCTTACCGCCCCCGTTTCTGCAAATTTCCCTGAGCTTCAGGATGGGGAGAGATTAGTCTGGCCTAGTTCTAGGTGGGTGATATAGAGTCTCTGAAGTTCTGGATTGTGGTTTGTTGATTTTCTTTTGCAGTTTTGCTGCTCCTGCAATGCCCTTCACTCCATCCTGATGGGTATTGTATTTCACCCCTAGGACTCCGAAAGCTCAAGAATAGCAGAATTGACAAATGGGATTGCATCAGATCAAAAAGTCAGCAGAGGAAACAATATGGAAGATGATAAACACCGAAAGAATAAATAATCTATTCAGTAACAGACAAATGAGCTGAAGAGTTTTGACAGAAAATATAAGTGACCAGAAAATAGATAAAAAATGTTCAACGACTTTAGCCACTATGAAAAAGAAAATGAAAAGTGAAATTCCATCTCATCCCAGTCAGAATGGCCATCATCAAGCAAGCAGGAGGCTGAGGATGTAGCCCAGTTGTTACAGTGCTTGCCCAGCATGCATGGAACCCTGGGCTCAATCCCCACCAGCACATAAACTGGGCGTGTCAGTGCATGCCTGTAATCCCAGCACTTGGGAGGTGGAGACAGGAAGATCAGAAGAAAGAAAGGAAATGACAGCAAATGCTGGCAGAAACGTGAAGAGGATGGAACTCTTACACACTGTTGGTGGGAATGTAAGCTGGTGCCACCACTATGGAAATTAGTTTAAAGACGCCTCAAAAAACTAAAAATAGAACTCTTATCCTGGTGTCCTGTTCCTAGGTATCCACCGAAAGGAATCAATCAGCAGAAAATGAAGACATCTGCACACCCATGTTTATTGCAGCACTATTGACAATGGACTAGTTATAGAATCATCAACAGATGAATACATAGAGAAATGTGATAGTATAGCTCTGTTACATATAATATATATATACACCTATATGCATATGCATATATATATCTATCTGTGTGTATATGTATTTTTAGATATAAAAATAAAATTTGTTGTAGGCAGAAAAATAGACAAACCTGGACATCATCAGTTTAGGCAAAATAAGATATTAAACAAATATTCTATTTCCCTTCGTATACATAATCTAATTGTTTTTAAAGAATTGAAAACATGGAAGTAAAAGGAAGACTATTTTTTAAAGTATTTATTATTATTATTTCAGCTCATACAAACTTAATAGGTACACCAGTTCCCTCCCTCCTTCCTCCTCCCCCCGAACCCCCTGCGCCCCCTCCCCTCACCCCTCCCTCCCCATCCCCCAGTGCCTCCCACCCCAATTCCCAGAGAGTCCTTTCTTGTGCATGCCTGACTTTCCTCTGGGCCCTCCTCTCCGATGACGTACAAGGATCCAGTAGCATTTCCCTGAACCCTTTCCCGTGTTCCCCTTAAGCACAGGAACACTACTGTGGCTGCCAATCCCTTGCCTCCAAGGATCTTGGTGCCTTTAGCAGATGCTAGACTTTGTGAGGTCAATAGTATGTTGGACATTGCGCAGGGCATGCAAAGTCCAATTATGATTGCTTCGGCCCTAACTTGTGTGGAGTATCTTGCAAATCATTGCTCCTCCCATCCTTTTGCTCTTACACTCTTACCGCTCCCTCTTCCGCAAATTTCCCTGAGCTTCAGGATGGGGAGAGATTAGTCTGGCCTAGTTCTAGGTGGTTGATATAGGGTCTCTGAAGTTCTGGATTGTGGTTTGTTGATTTTCTTTTGCAGTTTTGCTGCTCCTGCAATGCCCTTCACTCCATCCTTTTGGCACTGTATGTCACCCCCTGGTCAGAGACAAAGAGCTGTTAAACTGGAGCCTTATTATAAGAGCACATTCAAGGGTAGATGTAATAAAAGTAGGAAACCTCAGTGAGGGAGGGGTCAATCACCCATTTGCAAAATGGTTACTTTTTATCTGCCAGACTATATGCCCTCCCCTTCTGGTGAGATCATACCCCCTTAGTTGTAAATGATCAGGAACGAACGTCTGTGAACTTAACCAGGTGTCACATTGCTTATTTGCAGTCCTTGATGGAGGCCTATTTTCTCTACTGTAACATGGTCACTTCTCTCCTTGTTTCTGGTGTGGCCCTCCAACCCCATTCCTCCTGTTCATAATCCTTGCAATTACTGTAGGTAATACATAGATTTACCTATGAGTGTCTCAAGGTGGGCTGGATGGGTTTGGTACTAGGAGCCACCTATTAGGGAGTACATACGGCACTTAATTTTCTGGGTTTGGGATACTTCACTTAATATAATTGTTTCTAATGACATCCATTTCCCAGCAGATTCTAGTAATTCATCATTTTTTATGGCTGAATAGTACTCCATTGTATAGATGTACCACAGTTTCCTTATCCACTCGTCAACTCTTGGACATTTGGGTTGATTCCATGACTTTGCTATTGTAAACAGTGCTGCTATGAACATGGTCGTGCTTGTGCTATCGAGGTGAACCTCTGCTGTATGGGGGGTTATTCCCAAAAGTGGGATAGAAGGGTCATATGGCATTTCAATCTTTAATTTCTTTAAGAATCTCCAGACGGCTCGGCAGAGTGGCTGTATGAGCCTGCATTCCCACCAGCAATGTAGGAGAGTTCCCCTCTCTCCACATCCTCTCCAACATTTGTTGTTGTTTGTATTGTGGATTTTTGCCATCCGGACCGAGGTGAGATGATATCTCAGGGAAGTTTTGATTTGCATTTCCCCGATGGCTAAAGAAGTGGAGCATTTTTTAAGATATTTGTTAGACATTTTAATTTCATCCCTGGTAAAATTTCTTTTAAGTTCCAGGGCCCATTTGTTAATTGGGCCATTGGTTTCCTTGGTGTTTAGTTTTCTAAGTTTTTTGTGCAAAAGGAAGACTATTTTGGAAGAAAAAGGAAGCCAGTGATAGAGGAGAGGGTTCAAGACAGGTAATAGAAGCTGAATGCTACCAAAGTATATAATGTAAATGCATGAAAATGTCACAATGAAGCCCATATTTTGTGCCATTCATATGCACCAATAAAAATGACCCAAAATAAACACTCTTCTGTGGTGTTTCTGTGCATATTTTTATTCCCTGTGATACTGAAAGCCTTTGGAGCACTGTGACCCGTCGGCTGTACTTCACGCTGTCTAATGCCGGCATGATTCTGCAAAGTTTTTCACAGTTGCCTCTGTGTGCAGAGGCCTCTCTAAGACACAGCCACTCACTGAAGTCTGATTTCTGAGAGCACACAGTAGTGCTCCAGGGTCCAGACAGGCCCAGAGCCTGATAACAGAAGCAATGTCTGCCACAAACTCAAAACAAAACGTAAATGAAAAGAGTGGCTGAAACAGAAACCAGAAAGAAAGTGGGGGTGTCGCAGAAGGGAAGCAAGCAAGGAAGACTCACTCTGAGGTGACTGAGGGGCCCAAGCAAGGTGGTTCTGTGGTGGGGCAGGCATTAAGCTGCTGAGACCTTCAAGGACAGCTGGGGAAGAGGACCTGCTGCCTTCATGCTTTGCCCTGAGATGGGTTTTGCCCAACTCAGTCTCTCTCTCCCTCTCTGTCTCTCTCTCTGTCTCTATCTCTATCTATCTATCTATCTATCTATCTATCTATCTATCTATCTATCTGGGTCTAGTGTGGAGCAAAATAGACCTCCAGCTGTGCTAAGTAGCTATGCAAGCTACCTAACCTCTGAAATGAACATAACGATAATCATTGGGCTAAGAGAATTCATGAGATGATGTAAAGAAAGTCCTGGTCCCGGTACCTGCAATATGTTGAGAATGCATGGGGAAGATGCATGGAGAAGATGCATGGAGAAGATGCATGGAGAAGATGCATGGAGAAGATGCATGGAGAAGATGCATGGAGAAGAGGCATAGAGAAGACACCAGATTTGAAAATTGCAACTTTCAGCCAAACAATTTGTATCAGGGAGGATCCAGGTGCTGATGAAGAAAGGCCACCTGAAGGGGGGGAAACCCAGAAAGAACCGGAAGGGTTTAGATGGAGGAAGTTGATTTGGGATCCCCAAGGGGCAAGGACTCGGCCTGACATGACTTGAGGCTTTTGGCAAGCACTTGGAGCAGGTGCACAGTCGTCTCCACTGTGTGCTTTCCAGCAGCTGAGACAAAGGAATGAACTCTAGACCCCGGCATCCCGCGCGAGAGATGACACATGTCTCGAGGAGCAGGGTAAATTCAGGCCCCTCTGAGGGCCCTTGTTACATTCTTGGGCTGCGGGAGAGGCCTCTGCCTGGGTTTCGGTTGTTCTTGGCCTCCTCACTGACCTGGGGCACTTTCCTTCTCGCCTCGCCCGCTCTCCCGCGCCTCCCCCCCTTCTTTTAAAATAATGTTTAAAGGGTTTTGTCAGTGAATGATCTTATTCATGAAGTAGGTACGATGACAGGTCGCAGAGCTAAATGGGCACTTAACTGTGTGTCTAATAAATCTGTAACAAAAATAAACAGAAGGGAAGAGGGTTTGGGAAAGAAAGGAGGAGGGCAAGCCAACAGGCATGAAAGGAGCCTGTCACGCTGATTTACACTGCCCCCTTGGCAGACAGAATGCCTCGGCCCCTCCTGGACATGGCTGACCTGCAAGACAGTCCAGAGAGGCCAGGTGAAGGCCAACTGCAGAGCACACACATTTGTGCAGGGGCACAAATGGTGGCCAAGAGAGCAGAACAGGAAGGCTACTAATCCAGTGCCCATCAGAGACACAAAGATGCAAAACCAGACTAGTGCTGAGCTACCTTCTCTTGGGATCCACACCCTGATTACAAGCAACATTACCAGGCTCTTTCTGCCCTCCCAAACCATCCTCCACCCAGGATTTGGGAGACAGCCTGGGATTAGAGGCATATTCAGGTGAATTTAACAAACACCTGTTGTTCCAGTGTTAATCACCCTTCCAGACGCATAAGGGGCCTACCTAAGACATTAACCCTCTCGTTGCTGGCCAAGCATGGTAAAGACATGCTTAGCAGTGTCTCTTCTGTGAATTACCTTCCTTACCCAGAAGGAGCACCATCATGTAGAGGAAAGAGGTGTGTGTGTGTGTGTGTGTGTGTGTGTGTGTGTGTGTGTGTGTGTGTGATAAAAAACCTGACTGGAATCCCTAACCCCAGTCCCAAACTCACCGATTTTAAATTTCTCATAACTCAAGTCAGCAGCATCTACTGGTGCTCAGTGCTGAGGTTAAGATTGTTCATGGTTGCAAGGACCCCAGCCACTCTGGCTTCTGACCCTGGCAGGGCTTAGAGACCCTCTTGAGTCACTGCCACCCCTCCCAATTCTATCTTTGCAAAAGGAAAGGGTACCTTTGCCCACTGCTCACTCTGAACTTCTACATTTAGCTCCATCTTCAGAACCGAAGCCCTAGTACAGTTCAAACCTTCCGATCACTTCATTCCACTCTCCATCTCGTCCCCACTGCCATAGACCAAACCAGCCTCGTGACCCACCATCAGCTGCCGGATATCATTCTTGTTTTTAAACAATTATTTTTATTTTAGACAAATGCCTCTATAGGCACTGCCTTCCTGCCAGCCCACCTGCTGCCAACAGTGTCTGAAGGAAAGTATGTGAGGGCATCCTCAGAGCCCTGCCCTTTCCAAAATGAGTTAGCACAAATCCGTGGCTCCTTGCCCCTTGCCTACAAAGGCCTTCAAATGTGAATTTTTCATCACCCTTTCTTTCTGTAGCTACCCCAAGGGAAAGAGCCCCAACTATTCCTCCCTTAAGTGCTAAGAGAATTTCATCAGACAACCCCAAACTCTCCCTGTGGACAACTGTGATGGTCTGAGGGTGAGCAAGGGCCAGGAGAGTTTCCCTGTGATTAGGGGCCTCATTCTTCCTGACAAGAAATGACACAAAATCTCTATCAAGCAAAAAAAAAATGCCATCAGGAAACCAGAACACAGACCCTGTAACTGTGTGTCTTGGGGCCTTTGGAGACTGGGCAGAGAAAAAGAAGTCATAGATGGAAGCCACCTCAAGGAATCCATGTTCTAATAGGGGAACAAAAAAAGATCTGTGTCCTTCTTGGGATAAGAACAGGATGAGGCAGCAGGAGATACAAAAGGTACATTAAGAGGAAGAGGCTAAAGAGCACTGAAGGTGGAGGCCACTTCAGACTACCGTGCTGTGTTGACATGTCAGGAAGAGGCAAGGGCAGAGAGACAGGGGAAGGACACTGGCTTCCCAGGGCTAAAGAGGTGGAGGGGTATTTCTCTGCCTAGAAAGGGTGCAAGAGAAGAAAGGCAAACACCAGGAGAGCAGCAGGGGACTTGGATGGGGGCCACGCTGTGTCAGACACTCAGAGTGCATAGAAATCCAGAGGAGTTTTTGAATGAAGTACGTTTCAGTTCTCTGTCCCCAGCACTTCCTGCCTCTCTGTGGTTCTTTTCAAATGAATGGGATGAGATTTAGGAAGCACTCACAGAAAATTACCAGAAGACCAGGGTTTGACCTAAACACGGGCTTGGCAGGAGAGAGTAGGGAGAACCCATGGGGCCGTCTGCATGCCGACGCAGTGTCGCTGCTCACCTTCTGAGGGGCAACCTCAGCCTGACTGACCCAGCACTGTTCTGTTGACCTCAGAGCTCAGACCCTCCAGCCCAGCTCGAGGCCAGAGCCAGCCCAGGCTTTGGCAGTGTCAAGAGGTAGAAGACTGAAAGGTCCTGCCAGATGCAGTGAATGTTGGAGCACTCCACCGAGACCCAGAGAGGCAGGTGGCCTTCTCAGACCTCTTTTAAAGCAGTTCTAGAAAAGCTACATATGATACATCTGTGCAGATAAGATTGAAGATTTGCACATGTGCCATGGAATCAATTGATCATTGCCCAAGTCCAGCAAGGGCTGGCTGTATCTTAACAAACTTTATTTTTTTATAATAGTTTTTTATTTTCCCTAGTTTTACAAATGCATTGATTACTTATCCTTGCCTCCCTCTTTACCCTCTCCTTCCCATTCCCCTCCTTTCCTTTCATCAATCCATCTCACTACCTACCTCCCTTCTACCTGTCTGCTTCTATGGGCCCCAGGGTTCCCTCTGGCTTGTCCACTCTTGTGGGGGTTCAGGCCTCTGTGGTCCCTCCTTAGACCACCCCATTGATAGGGACATTTATCCAGCCCTAGTCCCCAAGGTTTCCACTGCATGTAATTATCTCTCCTGAGATCTTCACTAGTCTGTGGGGGCATGTTGCTGTTATGTCAGTCATCATAGAGGTCTGGTAAGGACAAGTCTCATTGCAGTGAGTTCCTGGATGCAGCATCCTTGCCTTGAATGGGATTTCTTGTCCAACAGTGGACCTTCCCACTTTTAGACTCTTACAATCTTACCACCCCTAGTTCCATAAGGTTCCCTGAGCTTTAGGATGAGGCGAGATTAGGTTGTCCTCATTCTGGGTGAGCACTGCAGGGTTGCTGATACTCTGCATTCTGGCTGGCCATTTTTGTCCACTTCACTGCTCTTCCACTGCCCTAGGCTACTTCCTGTCAGGGTGTTGAGATCCTCTACCTCCGCTGTAGAAGAAGACTTCTAGGGTATAATAACAGGTATGTACAGAGCAGTTTTGTGTGGTCTTCCTATCTATAGGTTCATAGGCTATTCCCCAGTGATCTACTTCCACCCCTTTTATAGGCTCTTGTTCTAGTTAACAGCAATAGGAATGTGTTCCATTCTAACAAGCAGGTCTTGAGTCCAATCAGAAAACTGTTGGTTGTCTCCTTGATGATACTCATGCCACTATTACACTGGTGATCATTTGTTGCCATGGTGATTTTTACTGCAACTTGCAGATCTCATGAGTTGATGAGACCTTTGATTATTTTTCTCCACCAGTAGCTTCTACAGTATTTCTTAGTACTGTATAAGCTATCCAGCAAAGAGGAAGTTCTCAGACCAGTTCTAGTTGATGTATTTTGCCTATGTTCTATGATCCGTATGTTTTGCATCTTCAGTAATAGGGTGTTATTGTCAGTTTTTTAGAGGGCAACCAAAAACAATGACAAAAGTCTATAATGTTTGGGGGGCCTTTGAGACTTCTCTGACTAATAACTTACCAGGAAGTGTCACATTCCTATTACTTCTAGTATAGTTTTAATTGTCATTGGGTTCTAAGTGGACCAAGTCAGGTCATTTTTTTTGCTCTGCCCTGTTTTCCTCTTTCTGCACTCCTCTGCATGAGGACTGCCCATTTTTGTTCCTTTTTTTAAAATAAAACTTTTTTGACAAATTACTAGCATAGGAGGTCCTTATGGGGTTACCTTCCACAATCTTAGGGTTTTTCTATAAGTCTTTCTGTCCCTCCTATATCCCATCCCCTCCCCCCTCCAAGTATCTTTCCCCATTTTGCCCTCATGGATTCCATGCCTTGAGTTTCTGAGGTGTGGCAGCTTCCTTACCTCTCATGGGACTCCATGTCTAGAGTCCATGAATTCCAGCTTCCTTGCCCCACATTTAGAGTCCATGAGTTTTCCAGGACTCTTTTGCCCTCCACAGATTCATGTCTGTGAGTTCCATTCTTTCTCTCCTCTAATAAACTCTGCCTTAATCTTCTATACATGTTCTGGTTTCAGTCTTTAACTCCTGAATACAAGAACTTGGACATATAAAGACCCAGAGGGACCCCTTATTGTTTGATGACCACAGTCAGGAGATCAAATCCCATATCGTTTAAAAAACAATACATAACCAATCTGGAGCATAGTGACCACAGACAAAACATTTAGGTGGGTGTGGATGTTTACTGACCTACTGGGACCTACTGAAGTCTGTATTCTAGTAGACAAGATGCACATGATAGGAATGGAAAGCCCCTCAAAATCTTTGCCAAAGGACTAACAACCTGTACACCACAGCCTTTGTCTGGGAAGAGAAAGGACATGTTGTTGAGGAAGATTCCGCAGGGACTCTGGGCTCCTGAACCATTTTATTTTATTTAATTTTTTTAAAATTTTATTCAATCATGTGTGTGTGCATGTGTGCGCATGTATGCATGGATGTGTGTGGATGTATGTGTGTGCATGTATGTGTGTGCATGTATGTGTGTGCATGTATGTGTGTGTGTGTATGTGTGTGTGTAGAACCAAGGGCGAATTCGGGAACCACCATGGACGCCTCCACCTCCTTCTGCCCCGGGATTCACAGGCTCTGCCCTACCAGGACCAGAAACGCAGGTTGCCCCCACTTCTGCCCGGTGTCTATATGTGGGGTCTAGGATCCAATTCAGGACCTTCCGTCTGCAAGGCAGAGGTTTAACCTCTGAGCCACCTCTCCAGCCTCCATCTGAACCATTTTAGAGACCAGAGAATGACACTCAGCTCTCTCTCTCATTAAAACTTTTGTAAAACTGGAAGAAACAGCCCATTTAAGACACTTAAGCCCACCTAAGGCAGTAGGTACGTGAAGGACTTTCCTCTCTAGTCCCTCCCAGAGCAGCGCTTTAGAAGGATCTTCCAGACGAGCTGTTCCAAGTGCTGGCTCCCAAGGATTTGCTTCATAGTCTTACTCTGGGAAACTTAAAAAATCAGTCAGAGACCAGACTGTCCAACAAAAGTCTGAAGGCTCATGCTATAGAAGGAAGAGACTATGTTCATTTAGCAAGGGGAACAGAAAAAGAAGAGGTGACAGAAATCAAGAGGTGCCAGAGATATGTGCAGAGAGGTGAATGCTGGGGTGTGGAAGTCACTTTGTTCCAGAATGAAAAGGAACAGCCTCCTGTGCACATAGCAGAGGAAAATGGTGAGAGTTTCTGGATGCTGGTTACAAGTCTTGGGAACTATGAGAAAAGGGAATGATGGAGCTGGCAGAAAAGCAGGACTTGGCTCCCAAGCAAGGATAGATTAAAGCAAAAGGCCCAGCTAGCCCTTTCCTCCAAACATTCAAAACAGGAGTTTCACATGATATACTTGAAGGAAATAAAATCAGCATGTCCAAGAGACATCCACACTCCTGTGCTCATCAGGATTAGTCACAAAAGCCAGGATACAAGTTAACCAAATAAAGAAAATGTGATATTTACACTGGATGGAATACTACTCAGCCACAAAGAAGAAAATCCTTCCTTTAATTTGGGATAAAAAAGACGAAGAACAAATGCAGAAAGCAAATGCCACTAGTCCCTACTGGTTGTAGAAACTAAAGAAGCTGACACCATAGAAGTAGAGTAGCTGTTATCAATGGTGGGGATGGGGACACAAATATTCAGTTAGGAAGCAAAAGTTCAAGAGATCTACCGTACGACTTGACAGTTACATAGCTTCAAGTATTACATGATTAAAAGTTAAGAGTAGACTTTACATGCTCACAAATAAATGGTTAAATAATGCATATGTCAATTTCTCTGATTGCATCCATATTTTAAAACACGATGCATACCTTAAGAATGTATAATTTTATTTGTCAATTAGAAAAAAAACTTAAGTGAAATCCCAACCTGACCCAGCTTTGAGTCATCAGAAAGAAGACAAGCACAACCTCAGCTGGAAGAGAAGCCAAGAGTTTGCAAGCAGAGGTAACCTTGGGCTTGGCCTTACCAAACACAAGGGAAGATAATCCCAGGTCTTAAATTTAACAGTGAAGTGTCTTCAACCCCTAGAGGCAAGAAACAAATCAAAGAGGATGAGCCAAGGAGCGAGAGTAGGAAGTTAGAAAAATAGTAGAACCCAGCACGTAAGAAAATCTGTGTGTGTGTGTGTGTGTGTGTATGTGTGTGTGTGTGTGTGTGTGTGTGCACGCCCCACATGCAGGTCCACAATGTGACAGTCACTGTGAAACACCGTAACATCCTGAGAACTCAGGAAGAGAGACTCAAAACTTTCATTGGAAACCAGTAGCCTCTCTGGGCTGAGGTGAACAGGACAGAACAGCTCCCAAGGGGCGAGACTAACCTGGCCTCCATCCACTTGCTTACTCTGGTCATTGTATATGTTATGTTCTTTGGCTCCTTGTGACACCACCTGGTAGGCAGATCGTAAAATCGTACTGTGGGGTGGGCAGGTGAGGGAGACAGCTTTCTGAACATTTGGTACAAGCTACCTCGCACAGGCAACCGGGTGTGGTCTGTACAAACTGGTTCTCAGAGCCAAGTCCTTAACTCCTTTGTCTATTCACGAAGTTAAGAGAAAGGCTGCTTTCTCTGCTGATCTCAATGGGGGGGGGGTAAGGTGCTGCCTTGGCAGTGCCAAAGCTCAGTCACTCTCTGAGTTACATGATTGTTTCACAGAGCTAGTTCTGAGAGATGATATGGGACTGGTGTTAGACAGGAGAGAGAGGAGCCTCTATGCTGACGGTTTACCTGCCCGGGCCCTGAACATACTAACGCCACTCAACTAGTTAAAAGTAGTGCAGGTGTCCTAGATGGGACTCCGTGAATCACACCTGCAGAGGAATGTCGCAGCAGAAGGGAAACTGGATGGAGGGGGGAACGGGTGGGGTGGGATGGGGTGTGGGGTAGTGGATGATAAAAACACAAATTGATTTTAATTAAAAACTAAAATGTGGAATACAAAAAAAAATAATAATCAGGAATTTTTGAAAAAAAAATAAATGAAGTGACATATGGCTATTACATACTGTGATGTCGAGGGTGGAACCGGGGTCCAGCACATACTAAGCAAGCACTGTTGGACTCGGGGTGGAACCCTGGTCCTGTACTTTCTAAACAAGCACTTTATCACTGCATCCTATCTCCAGTCTGGGACATCCCTTTTACCTTGAAATAACTGAGCCCAGCCAGGCAAGTCATTCTTAGGTCCTCTTTTGTTAAAGGCTGAATATTTAATAATGAAAAACTAGGAGGACAAACAAGATCGAAACTCTCCCTACAAAGGATGATATAGAAGCAAGGATCCTTTTCTGTCAGGTTGATCTTTTAGAACGTATGCGATTATTATCTCTTGCAAGAAGTAAAATAATTATTAGAGTTGGAAAAGTCCTAGCTGCAAAGTGTCTGCTGGTGGAGCTGTTCAGGTGGGGGCAGCCCGCCAGGTCTCTCTCTCTCTCTCTGCTCCTTCTTCATTTCCGGGGTCTCCTGGGAGTTCTCTACTTGAGCACCAGTGTCCTGGCCCAACCTTTTACTTTGCCCATGAGGAAAGTCTGGCTAGCACAACCATAGCACAACTCTCCCCTGAAAGAAACGAAACAATCTATTTGAAACATTTATTTTTAATTAAAAAATAAAGGTTATCTTAACATATCTGCATTTGCAGTTTTGGGGATGGCAACTTACGAAGCAAGGAAAAAAAGACTTATACAGTTCTTGAGTCACCTGACTGCCTGAGAATGGGGTATCAAGGCACATGCGTCTCCAAGCAAACAAGGGGACTTGGAGACTTTCTAGTAACTGAGAACTCCCTCCAACTCCTTTTTTTTTTTTTTTTTTTTGGACTCTTAACCCCCTCCCCATTCCTATCTCTACACCCCCCTCGGGGAAAAAAAAAAAAAAAAAACAACTCCAAACGTTAAATTTTCTTTTAAAAACTACAGAAATAAGTGCTGAGTCAGCAAGGAGCCTGAGATGGCCCCCCCCCCAAGCTCTCTTTGCTTTGCTGTCTGGCTGCCCAGGGGGTGGTGGAGAGGGAGAAGAGCAGCCCTTCACTGCAGGCCCCCTCGGCTTCCCCACCAGCTGGACCCCACAACTGCTGCCTGGGCTGGGGCTGGCAGCTGCAGCTCTCCTTCCTCAGGGGCGTCTGTGGCTAACGCTGCCTGGCCAGAAGGGGCAGGCCCAAGGCAAGCAAGTCTTCTTCAAATATTTGTAACGAAACCCCACGGGGAGGAGGGAGGCGGGTGGGTCTCCTCGCCCCCACGTCACCAAGCAGGTTCTCTGGGGAGTTTCCCTACCTTCTCGCTTTTTCCCTTCTGATCCGTCTCCCCCTCCCCCACAGAACTTTCTTTTAGCTTAGTGGTGGGGGTTCAGAAGAAGCTTCTGGCAACTCCTGCGGCTGGTGGGGCAGCTCTGCCACCTCCAAGGGGATTCTGCAAGCTTTGGGGTCCTGGACATCACAGGATTCCTCCGGCCCCTGCGAGGATTCCCGGTGCTCTTGGCTCTGCGTCTGGCTGTTCATCTTCTCTTCAGCCTCAATTTCTTCTGATGTGGGGATGGAGTTCTTCTTGGGACGACCCTTAGGTTTCGTGGGTGCTTCCTGTCCACCTTTAAGGACCTAAGTAAAGAAAAAATATGTTAACTGAGGCAAAAAAAAAAAAAATCCCTCCTTCCTGCATTTACCTGTTTCCTGTCAAACTCACAGAGCATCTAAATTAAGCCTTCTCTCTCAGCAGCCAAGGTACAAGGTTTGACTGAATATGTGTCAACCCACCCCTTCTGGGCAGGTTCATCTACCTTAGATGCACTTTGAGTCAACATTACATACTCTGATATTTAATAGCTTGATATAAACATACACACAAAAATCACCTTCAGTAAGGAAAGAAATGAAAGATGCTAACATGGTAACTCCCATGTTGACATATTACAAGGACAATATCTGTAGGAAGCAGGAAAATAAATACACACATGCGAGAGTGTAACTGGGACGCCTTTTTAAAAGACAATCTGAGAATTCAAATAAAAGGCCTTAAAATGTGCATTCATTTAAAAAGAATTCCTCCCTTAAAAATAAAACACATCTCAACATTGGCAACAACAGCACAAGTTGGAAGAGTACCTAAAGGTTTCGCTGTGAAACTGATCAGATAATTACAGTAAACTTCAAAGAGAGAACATCTAATAAACATCACAATTGTTATGTTAGGCACTGTTTAGATAGGAAACATGAGTGCATTTTTTTATGAGAAACTGGTTATTAGCACAGTCCAATCTGGAGGCTGGACAACCACATATAATACAGTTTGCAGTGGTGGGGTTATAGGTAACTTTTCACCTTTTATATCATGTTAATTTATTTTCTGAATTTTCATTAGAAAGCAAAAAAAAGTCCTTTTATGGCTGAATTTCAAGAATGAGTGCAGTAACTCATCAAACCTTAAGTTATTTTCAAAACAGCTTTGAAATGTAACACACTTTCATGTTTCATCCATTTGAAACACACAACCCAAAAATTTTTAGTACAGTCGCTGGGTTGGGCAACTATCACTACGATATAATTTTAGAATATTCTCCTCATACCCTTTAGCAGTCACACCCCATTTCTTCCCCTCCCCCCAAAAAAACTCCTTGTCTTCAGGCCTAGGCAACCATTAATGTAGTATGTTTTCTCTTGACAGTTGTGCTTACTCTGGACATTGCATATAATGGGATCATGGTGGCTTGCTTCTTCCACTAGGCACTGTTCTCAAGATTCATCTACGTTATAGATGTATCAGTAAATAATATTCTGTTTTATGAAAATACCACATTTCTCTTCTCATTCCTTAGTTGATAGATGCTGGGGTTATCTCTACTTCTTGACTATTGTGAATGAACATAGGTGTGCAAATATCTCTACAAGTCCTCAAGTTCACCTCTTTGAGGTATGCCACCCAGAAATAGAAATGCCACCCATATGGCAGCTCTGTGATTAGCATTCTGACAACTGTGTTTCCAAAGCAGCTGTACCCTTCCACATTCCAACCAACAGAATGTGTGGGTTCTAATTCTCCACTTCCTCATCAACACTTGTTATTATGTCTTCTTGATTATAGGCAGCCTAGCCAGAGTGAGGTGGGATCTCACGTCGGTTTGTATTTGCATTTCTCTGATGGCTAATGAAGGTAAGTGCCTTTTGCTTATTGACCATTTATATATCTTTTTCTGGAGAAAGGTCTAATCAAATTTTCTTCTATGAATATGCTGTACAAGTTCTTTATTCTAGATACATATTCCTTATCAAATATAACATTTATAGCATGTGGTCCCATTCTGATGGTTGTCTTTTTCTTTTCTGACAGTATCATCCTTCACGGCAAAAAAGTTTTTGATTTTCATGACATCTACTTTATATCTTTTGTTGCTTGTGTTTCTGAGCATAGGATGAAGGAAGGTCTTGTTCAATCCTATGTCACAAATATTCATGTTTTCTTCTAAGACTTGTAATTTTAGTTCTTATTCTTAGGTCTGTGATTCACTTTTTTATATATATGGGTGTGAAGAAAACCATACCATCTCAAGAAACACCTCTTTACTACTTTTCCACTTTTATTGATGGAATTTGTTCTTTAACAATATTTGCATATAAAATACATTCTGGTTGTGTTCCTTCCCATGCATTGCTGCCAACCCCTGCCAGGTCCCTTTCCCTGTAATTCTTCCTCCTATATTCATGCCTCTTTTTGTTTTGCTTTGTGTCCCAATGGGTTTAACCAGGGTCTATTGTGTGATCCTGGAACTGTCTCTTGGAGCCCAGTACACTAGTCCACACCCACATGTAGATTCACAACTGGGTATTTTTGTCTGTTTCCCCCAACCCCTCCAGAATCTGTTAGCCGCCCATCATTACTTTGTTAGTTTTTCCTCTGAAACACTTTCTTTTCGGGTTGTGATTCTTCTTGACTTCTTCAAACCCACCCCGACAGCTCTCCTATAACTATGGAGAGAACTTCGACAAGGTAGAGATGCTGACAGAGATCACCTCTAGGGAGAAGACGCTTTGGTTTTTTGGTTTTTTGTTTTTAGGTAATTCAGTATCTGATTTTGATGTCAATGTGAGCGCAGGCTTTTGAAAGTGTCGGAATGTGCCAAGATGGAATCAATGTGTTGAAAGCAGCTCCACCAGGTATGAAAGAGGTTATACAAAAAGTACACTGCCCCATGTAGTAATCAAGTTGGAAAAGGGCAGGTCTAAGGAAGCCACCTAATTGGCAAAAGAAAGTCCAGCCCAGTAATTAGACACCACCACCCACACAGCTCCGATCAACCCCACCTGGCTGTTTTCCTACAGCATGAAAAAAAAAGTCAAAACAATCAGATCATTTTCTAAATGGAATAAAACATTCCAGTGCAAGCAATAATTAGGAGATAACCACCCTCCTGCTGCTTTCCCCAGCGACCTCTGGCCCCCTGCCTCCCGGCACACCTGAGACATACAATTATCCCCCACTCTCTCTGCACCAGGGGCTGCACATTTACATGCACCCTGTGGCCCTCCTCTCTGGGGCTTGTCTCCCAATTATTCTGAGAATGAATTTGTTCCTTAGTCCAAACTGGCCAGATAAGTTATTGTACATGAGGTCACGGGCTTTTCTTGGCATGTCACAAAGACACCTAGCACACTATCTACTTCATTATTTATGTCTGTCTGCAGCCCTCCTCTGGATTCACAAACTAAGCATCTGAATGTCCTATGGCTGAGGAAGACAAGATGGGACCTATTTTTCTCTATCCTGAGATGCTTAGGTGGGGGCCAGCATAGGCTGTCAGCATAGAGAAGAACATTGATGGAGAAGGAGGGCTTGCGGGGATTTGAGTGAGCCAAGGATGGGGCTGGACTGGAATCCAAACCCCCGACCACTCAAAGGTAATACTCCTACCAGTGTTTCATTCTGGTAATGTTGCAAGGGGCACAGGAAACATGACGCCATTGTTTTCTATGCTGCGAAGCTGCACTTACCCTGCAGACTGGCCAGAAGGTTCATGAACTGGGGTGATTCTTGCTCCTTTCTTTCCCTTCCCTGCTCCAGCACAGTGAGGACCACAGCTGATGTGAGTTTCCATGAGGCCAAGAAACAAGTTCAGCTCTACGGCATGAATCTCTTCCCACAACATTACTGCTCAGGTTAGCTGCTTATCCCTGCCTGAAAGTGGGGTGTCCCATTAGGTCTCAAACAGGGCCCCAGTACAAAGGCTATGATAAGGTACAAAGTACCAGGTCCCCTCAACCAAAAGAGACACTCAGAGTCTGAGAAATCTACAGAATTCACTTTCAGTGGACCCACCTTGGCATCCAATTTATAGAGACACAGATTTTGTAGATTAAAAAACATCATCATCAACAACATTATCATCATCCTTTGTCTACCTTCTATGTGGCAGATACTGTCTTAAATGCAGACATTAACTTAGTTAATGCTACAACTTTGTAAGGTACTTTACCAAGGAGTAACCTGCCCACATTTACATAGATGGCAAGTGGTGATAGTTTCACAGAGTTGTAGAGTTGTCTGCAGGAAGGACAAATGCTGGTGCCACATATGCATGTGGCCCACCCAAATTCTGGGGTGATGGGAGACTAGTGGTACCAATCACATCCTCTCTTGGGAGAGAACTGTTGTTTTAAAGCTGAGGCCCATTGAACATTATAATTAATGGGAAACACACAGCCTGACATACAACACTGTGGATTGTACTGCAATTAGAGCCCACAGAAATGGAATAGAGCAAGCATCCCATCTAATGTGCAAGATTCAATTTACTCAACCCGCTATAGGTTACAGATGCTGACCAGTCAAAACTCGTCAGAGATGCTATCTTGGTTTTGGCAACCTTGTCCTTGGCAGTCGAGTAAGTCTGAGACTCTAGTGCTAATCTTTTTCCAGTTCCAATTAGGTTACTAGCCTTGAGACATCTTTATTACCCAATTATCTTTTTCTTTTCCTCACAGTACCTGAAGAGATAGCCTTGAAAGCATTTTACCAGGGAAATAAGTGAAGCAATCTGGATCTCAACACTACCTTGCTGTTCTGAGGGAGCCAGAACTTTGGCTCACACCTGACTGCTCTGCCTCATGCATAACTCGCCATTTTGAATTTACATACCCCGAGGCCTTCTGTGTCTTCTTTCAGCCCCAAGGCCACTTCCCACTGTCACTGGGCATGTTTCTTTCCTTTTTTCTTTTTTTATGCCTCTGTGTGTGTGTGTGTGTGTGTGTGTGTGGGTGTGTGTGTGTGGGTGTGTGTGTGTGTGTGTGTGTGTTTATACTAGAGGGTACTTGCCTGTATGTGCCTGTGGAGGCCCAAGGGTGACTTGGGGAAACATCCTGGCTTGCTCTACCTCTTTATTTTGTTTTGCTTTGGGGTTTCCCAGGGCTGGAGGTGCAGGCTACCACCATGTCCATATGGTGTTTTCACATGAATCTGGGAATCTGAACCCAGGTCCTTTTGTTTGTGCAGCAAAAGTTTTAACCCCTGAGCCATCTCCTCAGCCCAATCATGTTTTTCATCCACCTAGTGTCTCCTCCATGAAACCCCAAATCTTCCTTTGTTGCCCTGATGGTTGTGTGTAACTTAATTTTCAGGTCCGCCTCTCCCACTTGACTGAGAACCTTTTTACTTTTAGTGAAATATTAGGGTTCACCATAGCATTCTTAACATAACTTGTTCTTGATGAGCCCCACTTCCTCACAGTCTCCTGCCTCCTCTAGCACCTCCCCACCTTTTTTCCCCTTTCATGGCTCTTCCTCAACTCCTCTTTTCTGCTGTCCTTCTAGTTTCATGACTTCCACTGACACTCACACCCACCATATGGTAACACCAAGGAGCACAACCCTTTTTATTTCTAATGAATAGATTCATAGCTCGCTGGTGAGTCTCCATTATCTGATGAGACTAACTGATACATCATTCCACTGTGACCCAAAGACTTCGCTTTCTCTTTTCCTAAAGGGACTTCGACTCATTTGTTTAGAAACAGTTCTCTGAAGTTAAATCTGCCGGGTTACTTCCATTTTGATGTATCTAGTTGATAACCATCACCAACCACCCCACAAATGTGCTGGAAGCGCTGTGGTTGGTGAGAGGTGAGTGACGTCAGGGGCAGAGGCCCACAGACAGCATCGTCCCACGGGGAACTGGGCGGTACTGCAGAGAGGACTGGCTGTCAATTCATTATTCTTCTGACTCATGAGAAGATTGCTGATAACCAATTTAAACAAAGGCTGTGCTGCTCAGGAGACATTGATTTCGATGGTGATGATTGATGGGTAAGAGGTAGGAGGTAGAACTTGCAAGGAAAGCACCGGAGAGACTTGCCCAAAGTCAGTAGGGAGCGGTGTGCGTGGGAATGCAGCCAGTGCCTCTCGATCCTTGCTTCCAATCCTGGTTCCTTCCGAGAACACTTCCCCAGAGGGATAGCTCAGTGGTAGAGCATTCGACTGCAGAGAACGCCCCCCACTCCTGCCAAAAAACGTTTCTCCTATAAGGTTCACCTGTGTAACCTTGTAGAGTTTCTGGACTGACCCTTTAACTCAACCTTATTGGTCCTTCAATTTTCAACTTCTCTCTCCAGCCATTCTCACTACCTGCCTTCTGAAGCCTTGGGATCGTCAATCCATACCAAACAACCAGCACCAATCACAGACTGTTCCCTAGCTACTTCCCAGGCCTTCTTTCTCCAATTACATTATAATCACCAATGAAAGCAGAGGTTATATTCCGTTTTGTCATTTCTAGTGCCTAGGACAACGCCAGTTAGCAGAGGTCCAATAAGGAACTGAAATGTCATGGTTTAGATAGATAATGTGTGCAAGGCATGAGCCCTAATGCAGCAAAGTTCAGAGGTGTGACTGTGGGAAAATGATTGGTCTCATGTTGATAGATTCAGAAACTGACAACTTATTGGGAGGTGATGGAAATTCTGGAAGGTGGGAACCAGCTGAAAGGAGCATGCCTAAGGGCTGTGTGTTGTCTTTCCTCCACTGCCTTCCATACCCATTCCCTCTTTCCTTTCATCTTTGGTGGCTATAAGGTAGCCAGTCTTGTCAGCTGCATGCTCCACTATGATATTCTTGCCTTGCCCTAAGCTCAAAGAGATCTCTTTTTTCCTATAAATTATCAGCTATTTTGCCACCTGGTAGAAATCCGACTAACAAAAGAAAGAAATAAAGGAAAGTCTGGGCCAGTAGGATGATTGAGCTGGTAAAGATGAGTGCTCTTGCCTTTCCATCCCTGGAACCTACATAATGGTGGACAGATAGAACCAGCTCCACAAAACTATCTTCTGATCTACACACACACATGCACCATGGCACACATACACATTCACTCAACACACACATACACACACACACACAGAGGATTATGATGATGAATCAATTTTGTTAAATTCTAAGACAACCATAATGGACAAAATCACAAATTCAAGAAAATACCTCTCTGTTGGCTTTTCCTGACAATTGATGAGGAGGGCATCTCACTTGTTTAATTTTAGTGGAGGGATCATCATATTCTGGCCCTTGAACTTTGAGGGATACAGCTTGTAGCTAGATGAGCTAGCCACTAGAATCTGTCAGGAATGTCGGTAAGCCTGGCCCATACAGGACGAGAGACATCAGTAAGAATGAGGCTGGAAGGAAGGCCATGCTAGGAAGCAGTAAGTGTCTAAAAACCAGATGCCCATGGCTTCTTCCTTCATACCCTTACTCCTTTTTTTCTGAACCTTGACCTTGTCCCTCATGGTTTATAAAGCTGGAAAGAAAACATTCAACTACTTTTGAAAATGTGGATCTAAAAGGTTTTTTTTAAGGGAGGGAGGTAAAGAGGAAAAAAGAGAGGGAAAGGGGAGGAAAAAGAAAGAAAGAAAATGAAATGGTTCCTCAAAACACAGAGATGCTTAATTCTCAGTACAATTAAAGATGAAAGGTGCTAAGAACCAGAGCCATATGACAGAAACTGTGGTTGCTAAGCTCTGTGCTTGGCAATATGCTGGCCTATCCCAGCTCTGCCACAGGCCTCTGAAATCAGAATCCTAGTGAGGAGCTTGACCTTTCATTTCTACCTGCTACCTACGATGACCACTGAGTTTGAGAATCCCTGCATTTGAAACACGGTGACAGAAAGATGTTCCTGCTCTGTGGCTATTGCCAAAGGGGACCGAGTTCTACTGTTTGTTATTGGTGGGAGGGAAAGAAAGTTCTTGGGAAAGACAAGAAGGTGGTGTTTGAACTAGCAGCTGGGTAGTGTGTGATTTCTAAGAAACTTTTTTTTGAAATATACTGTGGTTAACAAATCCAGGTCAAGTTCGAACAAACTCCTTCTCAGCCAGCATCTTGGAAGGCCTTCCAGTCTCATAGCCCAAACCATCAAATGGTCCTCCTGCCCCCCCCAACAGGCTTATGATGGGGATTCTTTCCATTAGTGCAGGTTGCGGCTAATGCTCTTTCTCATCCTTACCATTTTCTTCCATTTCATCCTGCGATTCTGATACCAGGTCTTCACCTGCAGCTGAGTAAGTCCCAAAGACTGAGCCAAGTCCAACCTAGAGGGCACAAGACACAAATGATGGATGAGAAAGAGAAGAGAGATAGGGTCCTGTTAGCTTAGCACCGAAGCATGAACTGCCTCCCATTAAGCCAAGTCTTCAGAAAGGAAGAATTTCCTCCTCCTAAGAATCTTATGGAGGACACAGTGGCGTTAAGAAACAGACGACCACATGCAAGGGACACTGATAACAGTCTTTGTCCTGTTAACACACACACTCTCTGCAATCTCTGCAATGAACTTGGAGTAACATGCTACTTTAGCCTTTGCCACTCATCAGCAAGTCTTTTGTTTCATATATGTCCATAAAAGTTCCTACTATATTGCTAAAACCAGAGGCAGTGCTCAGAAACCCTTTTTCAAGGATTTGATAACTTTCCATAATCATACTGTTATAATGCTTAAAATGTCAAAAATGATTGGATGCTGTAAGAGTTGAATGAAACATTAAATGCATAGCCCCAATATTGATCAGTAGCCTTCTGCATTTCTCAGCAGCTTGCTGAAGCATCCCACAGTCAGAGCTGTGTCAGGGGGGGGTAATTTCAATGACACAGCAACCACTTCCACAGTTTGTCAGCCCTCCAGATCACACACTAAGCCCCTGCTGAATTGCTAGCTCACATTTTTCCCCCACACTATAAAGTCAGTACTATTCCCATTTTTACAAATAAAAGATTTAAAAGTTGGAGAGAGATTTCAAATTGTGTCTGCTGTTTGGTTTTTGTAGATAAAGTTTATTGGAACAAAGACACGTGATTTGCTTTCATGTGTCCATGGCTACCACTGTGTACAACTTGAGTAATCAAGACAGATCATATGGCCCACGATGCCTGAAATATTTACTCTTTGACTCTGTTCAGACACTTAGATCCTGGAATAAGAGGTGGAAGCAGGACTGAAACTCAATTTTGCCTGACTTGCAAGTCACCAGCTATACAAGGGCCCAAGCCCATCTACAACACAGCAGAACAAGACTTCTGTCAAAGGAAAAGAGAGATGCTGCATCTAAGAGCAGCAAACCGTCTGAGTGGAAGGAATGGAATGAGAAGGGACCACCTTCTCTGAGTCCACTTAAGCTGCCTGCATACATGCCCCCTGCAGCTTTAACCCTGTTCAGTGAAGCAGTGTAGACTGGTACAGCAGCTAGGTAGTGATCGCCACTACATGAAGACCCCCAGATTTCTGAAAATTGCCCCCTTGCATATCTAAGGCCCCACTATTTTACACAAGCCTTGCAACAGCTTGAGTTGGGGGTCAGTTGCAGCTTGTTCTACCTGAGGAGATCTAGCCTTTGGCAGGACCCCAGGACTCCAGCCCTAGTACCAGTCATCTCTCAAGGGCATAGTTATCTAGGTCTTCTACTCTTATGCTGGTTTGTGAATGAAGTCTCTATTTAAAAGAAATAAAAAACAATGCCTATTTTCCAGAGACTGCTGCTGACTGTGTCTTAAAGTTGCATTGACATACCCGGTCACTTCTGTAGAAGGGCTCCTGGCAGCTGAGAGTTTTATTGAAAGTGATTAACCAAAAGCAATGAATTCCCAAAGCCAACAGCACTTAGCTCTTCCAGTTACCAAAGTGCTTTGTGCTATATGTCAAGCAGTCATTGGTCATAAACCAGAAATCTTGGAGGGCTATTCTGTGACTCCGGTCCGTGGGTCACCTTGGTCTCCAGTGGTCCTACTGGGGCTCCTGTGGGCCTTTCTGAGTCTGGTTCACCTGAGGCCATCAGGTGCATTAGTCAGTGGAAGGTTCACAGTTCTGCACCACATTAGCAAACGCTGTTAGCTCACTTGGGAAAAATGCATTCTTGACTCATGCTGGCTGCAGAAACGCCTGACTGTCATCGGCTTTCTCTCATTACCTGCCACCGTTACAAATTCTCACTTCCCTGCACATTCACTTAAATGAAGTCACCTAGGAAACTGGAGAAACAAACACAGAGGAGGAGGAGGGCAGAAGCTGTGGGAGGAGGGCACGCTCATGGCCCTCGTCACGTAGGGAGAACGGGAGCATCAGGGAGGGCAGGTTGAGGCGGCAAAGTCCATGCCAACCAGATGGTGTCCTCCTCCCTAGGCAAGTGAATCAGTCCTGTGTGGGTCACCTGAGAGACGCCTGGGCAGATACCAGGAAGTCATGCAGAGATTATTTAAAAACTGTTTCTATTATTTTTTTAAATGACCTCCAGCTTCAGAGAAATAAGTCTCAACCTTTACCCACACTTGCTGAAGCCCTTTAGACACATCACCAATAAACTCACATATGACAGTGCTCAGTTTCACAAATTCATCCATTTTAGATAGCTGCCAGGGGCATCAAAATAGACAGTTAATATCTGGAGAGACCATGTATCCTGGACTGGGAGACACAGACCTGTCTCCACTTTTCTATCAATGTGATCCCAACTTTGAATGTCCAGAACAAAATCTGTTCTTTTCCCAGCAGATCCTTTGTCCCCTGCCTTCCCATTTCATTGGATGGCATCCTATTTACTGGTAGCTCCATCTAGGAGCCACTGAACGCTCAAGGTTCACCCTTCTGCCCAGTAGAGGGTCAGTTCTATCCTTTTTGTTTTTCTCATCTGTTCTCTCCTCTCTGTTTCCAGCATGACACCCAGCAGCCACCCTTAGATTCTTTTCTAACTGGTTGCGCTGTTCCATTGCTTGCTTCTCTAATCCTTTGATTGTAGTGCCACCAAAGCCATGATTCTAAAATGCCAAACTGGTTGTGTCACTTTGAACCTTGGGGGCTAGTGACTCTCTCGACAGCAAAGCCCACATTCCTCGGCTAAGCATATGAGCCACTTCCCACCTTCTCAGCTGCATCTTCTACACGGTCCTCACTCACACTCTACATGGATGTCCCCGTTGCTTTCAATCTCTTCAACATGCCCAGCAAGGCAGCTGTTTGTGCCTTTTGTGGGACATCCCCTCTGTGGGAAGCCCTGTCATTTCCAGAACCAAAGGTCCTCTTAAACATCACCTCCTCAAGAAGCCTTCTCTAGCCTGTCTGTTACACTCAGCAACATTTGGGTACCTTGGCACTACAGGCAATGCTGGATCACTGTTGCTATAACTGCACTCATTCCTCCCATATGATGCCCTTCGAAGCAGGGTTCTATCTACTGTTTTCTGAATTCTTGCTTCCCCACTATGCCAGTATCCAGGAGAGTTGGTGGTGTCTGGCTTGTGGAATCAGTATACAAATTCCCCTTTAAGACATCCACCTTCATAGCCTTCCACTCTCTTTCGTAGGCCTGGGGTCAGTCAGACAAATTAGTGAACAAAAGATAAGGGAAAGGACCTGGAATCTCCTCCTCGGTCCACAACAAACAGGATTACCCATGAGCTTAGCATCTCTGTGTGAGCTGAGGCAACAGCAAAGACACACATTTCCATATTTTGCAGTTGAGACAGTAACCTTAAGAAAGGGTGAGGTAATTGAGGCCTCTCAGAAAACCAAGGGTCATAGTCATTCCCACATGGATTTCAAAGGGTATAAAGAAGAGAGTCCTAAGCTGGGGAAACGGTTTAGCAATTCAAGTATTTGCCATGCACGGAAAAAGTCTGGAGTTTGATCTCCAGATGCCACATAAAAAAATGTCCTGTGGATATGGTGACCCGCCTATGATTCCAGCCTCAGAAGGCAGAGACTGGCATCCCCAGAGCAAGCTGACAGCCAGACTAGTCCTATCTGTGAATTCTAGGTTTGATTAGAGTTGCTATCTCAAAATAACAAGGTGGAAGAGTGATTGGTGATGATTCCTGATAACAACTGTAGTTCACTACCTGCACACACATACACACACACACACACACACACAGACACACACACATAGATACACACACAGACACACACACATATACACAAACACAGATACACACAGACACACACACACATACACACACATACACACATACACACACATACACACACACACATACACACACGTACACATACACACACATACACATACTCACACACATACACACACATGTATCTAAACACGTGCACACCTCTCTTTCTCTCTTACATATACACAAATTGAATAACTTGAAGGAGAGGGAGAGCAATTTCCTTACAGCTCTTTAATGACATCTACCAAGTGGATCTGCTTTGATATTCATCAACTTGACTAGCGCATCAGAAAGAATTTCTTCAGGTAGGTTAATCCAGGTCTTTGCAGGGCAACAGACTGAATCCTCTCAGTGTTGGGCAGGCAGGGGAAGACTGAAACCACAGCTCCCAATTACAGATCTAGTTCCACTGCGTCAGTGCTCAGCGTGAGCAGTTTAGAAGCCAGGCTTGCTGCCCAGTAGCCAGCCTCAGCAAGTGTTTGCCTAGCTTTCTCCTGCTTGTTGTCCTGAAGGGAGTGAGCGAGAACACGGAGGAGACAAGAGTGAAGGACACATGCGCAGCACTGCTGGTGCTGAGAGGGGATGCGATAGATCCACACGGGCTGCCTCTGTGAATTCAAGGATGACAGGACTAGGCTCCCCTCAGAGCGTCCCCAGGCACGGAGAAATGTCCTGTACTGAGCAATACTGTCCTTCTCCAGGATGGTACCTACAGAGTGTCCCCTCCTCATATCTCACCTGTCTGGAGTGGACAAGTACTTCTGCTTCTGGAATTTCTTCTCCAAGCCCATGAGCTGCAGCTCTGTGAAGATGGTGCGGCTCCGACGGGGTTTCTTCTGCCGGGGTGTGGGCTGCTCGGTCTCGGATTCACTGCTGGCTAAAGGCCTCGGCGCCAGGCGTCTCTGCAGAGGCAGCCTCGGTGACTGGGTGGCGGGACAACACAGAGGTGATTCCCGGGCCAGGGGGGACCAGGTGGGAGATGACTGTGGGCTGTCGGGTGATCACTGAGAGGAGAGGATATGCCCGAAGGGAAGCAGAGCCTGGAAGACAAAGCAGAAGACAGGTTGCCATGAGGAACGGTGGGGAAGGGGAGGCCGGAAGTCCAAAAGGGACCCCCACTCATCAGGAAGTATGAATGGAGGAAAGGGGTGAAGCTATAAAGTAACTTGAGGATGGGCAGACTACATTCAGCCTCCCTGGGCTTGGTGGGTGAAGCCGTCCATGCCCCCTCAGCCAAGGAGTTTCTGCAAGTCCTCTAGTTTAAAAAAAAAAAAAAAAAAAAACTCCCTCCTGTGAATCCCTGAATTTGGGTTTCAAGAATGCAGGTCGATGGGACCAAGCAGATGGAACTTTACATAGTGAGAGCTAGAAATACGTACAACTGAATTCCAAGAATAGGTCTGTGGCACACAGGCTTTCAGAGAACCACTAACGGACTTCATTCAATACTTGTTTGTAACTATGAGCTCATAGGCCAAATGTTCAACTCTTTTTTTTTTTCTTAAAAAGAATCTACCACTCAAAACCTCAAGTGTGAGAGTAGGCTGGAGAGTCCGTACAGGTTGTTGCACTTGGCGATTTATTGTGGTTTCCCCTGGGCCTTGCATGAGTATACTCAAGAACCATCAGGGCTATGTGCTTTAATGACTGAGCCAGTACATGGCTTGAATCCTAATCATTTTCAGAGCTGGTGATACTTAAAAATTAGCCCACCCCCTCATTTACGAGACAAACAACTAGTCCCGGGAAAGTTAAGGGACTTGACCAAGATCACATAACTAGGAAAAGTAGATTGAGGGCTCAAACCACAACTCTCGGTGTGAGTCATGCGGACAGTCTATCAGAGGAGAGAACAAGCATATTTTAATTTACATGAAAGCTTGGCTCCATTATGAGTGGACACCAGCAGGGTCCTCAGCTAGGTCAGAGCTTGCTGGGGTTAATTAACAATGCCTGCCAAAGGCTGGTGGGGTACAGGGGCACACAGTAGTTACATGTCAGATTTGCTTCAGAAACTTCAAAGCCATATTACTTTCTCCACCTAACAACCTAAATCTGTAAAGTTCAAATAAACATTGTAGAGCCTGGATTTAAGATGTCTGGACCAGCACCTATGTACTTCACGTTATCTCTCTGGTCATCTGGACAGTTAAGAGTCACCATCTTCATAGAACTCTTCAAACCAACACACTGATGTCACAGAAGCACTTCTTGTCCCACGTTTGACAGCGGATGAAGAGAGAGACTGAGCTGCCCCTTTGCATAGTGTCAATTTGATGGTTGAGGGTTTGAGCTCTGGGCACATTTGTGAAGAATTAGTGGTTGGGTTAAGGCCAGAGCAAACCTGCAGGAGATTGCCTAGCTGATGGGGAAGGCCCAGCCTATGGTGGGTGGGACTAGGCCCTGAACAGATGAATAAAATACTGAAAGTCAGTTGAAGAAGTTGGCATCCTTTTGTACACTTGGCCAGACATGCTGGTCTGGTAAGTAAAGATCGTCTCTCTCTCTCAGCCTTATGTACAGATGGTGTGGTCAGTTCCCTCGGCCTTGGTGTTGTGTGAGCTCTCCTGTCAAGCTAGACTGAGAAATGTAACCAGGAATCCTAAGAAAGAATAAACCCCTTATTCTCTTAAGCTGTTTGATGGTCATTTATCAGCAACCATGCCGGTGAACTGCAACCCCCTTGAAGTTCAGTACAGCCTCGCCAGGGGAAAAGCCAGCAAGAGGCAACCGACATTCACGCTAATTCTGAGCTGAAATGGATTCACGTCATAGAAGCTCCCAGGTGCTACTTGTGAACTGGCTGTCCTGTCTGCCTTGGCATTGCTCTGCGAATTCATTCCTGCGCCTCTGTTCTGGCTCAGTTATTAAAGCACATAGCCCTGATGGTTCTTGAGTATACTCATGCAAGGCCCAGCGGAAACCACAATAAATCGCCAAGTGCAACAACCTGTACGGACTCTCCAGCCTACTCTCACACTTGAGGTTTTGAGTGGCAGATTCTTTTTAAGAAAAAAAAATCACCTGGGAATTGCATTTTATAAACAGATGATTAGGATGCTGGACCTGGGACTTGAGATGTCTCCACACACATGGCACTAAAAGGTGTCTGGAAGTTTCTTTCATAGCAAAGTTTCTCATCTCAAATTACTTTCCACCCTCTCTTTCAATGTTTCTTTCTGTGTAAGACTAGTTTCTGACCTGGAATCTCAGAAGCTTTGCCAGTCTAGGAAACGGATAATGCACAGTTAAAGGTTGGGCTTTTATGAGAGAATTGAACTTTTGCCTAATAGACAGTAGTATTTTGAAAGTGGGGTAACATCTAGGGTTGGTGAAGACACTAAGTATCTTCATGTTGTGATTAGTGGTATAATAGAGGAAATACTATGTTACACTCCTATTAACAATATCTATCAAGTTACTAACAGAAATTCCAGTGTGAGATGAATTTCCCCATATGTACAAAGACTTGCAAGAAAACATACTGGCTGTAGCCTTGTTTATAATGGAGCAAGGGTGGAGGACAAAATCCCATATCATCAACAGAAAAATGACTAACTTGTGTTATCTCTGCATTATGGACTACAATGTAGCCATTGAAAAGAATTATCTACATAAACTGACACAAGCACATAGATTAATTAATAAACTGAGAAAGAAATCCAAACATAAAATAAGAGAGGAAAAGGTACACTATAAAACAATTTGCCCAACCTTGAAAAAATGTGTCTGCATTTAAAAATGCATTTTCTTCTAAAAAAATTTCAAAAAAATAAATGTTAAAGAAAAAAATTTAAAAGGGGGGAACTGGCAAGATGGCTCAGGAGTTAAGACTCTGCCTCACAAGCAGAAGGTCCTGAGTTCAGATACAAGGCCCTCATAAAAATGTCAGGTGGAAAGGGCTGTGCCCTGCACTTCAGGTTTTGGTGGGTAGAACCTGGGAAATTCCAGAGGAAAGCAAGAAGGATGTAGAAGCAATTCAGGATGATGGCCGAAGTCACCCATGGTCCTCCACAGGGACACACAGTGCCCTCTAATACATACACACACAGAGGTGAAAAAAATTATCTACTTATTTACTTATTTGAGACAGACAGAGAAAGAGCATGCATGTATCCTATGGTACAAGGATGGAAGTCAGAGGTTTTTCAGAAGTGAGTTCTCTTCTTCTACTATGTGGGCTTTTGGGGACAGAATTCAGGATTCTTTATCCACTGAGCCATCCTGTCAGTCTGTGTAAATTTTTTTTTTGGAGAAATCCAGAAAACAAGTTACCAAACTAGTATCAATGGCTACCTCTGGAGAAGGGGTTGAAATGAAATGGAGTAGAAAGGAGTTTGTCTTGACCTCATTCTGTATTTAATCCTCTCAGAAATATGTGTCTCAAAAATCAGAATTCTAGGCAAGGAGCCTAACTGTTCATTTCTATCTGCTACCTATGATGCCCGTTGACTTTGAGGATCCCTGCATTTGAAGACACACCAGGTGTGGTGGCATGCACCAGGCATCCCAATGCTGGGGAGGCAGAGATAGACAGATCCAAGCTGGCTAGCCAACCAGCCTAGCCTAATGGTGCATACCAGGCCAATGAGAGACTCGGTCTCAAAAAACAAGGTAGGCAGCACTCCTGAGAAATGATACAAAAGATTGCCCTTTGGCCTCCAAACACATGCACACTTGTATATGTACATGTACACACACACACACACACACACATGTAAGAACCACACAAATCACTCACGCATGCTCACAAACATACAAAAAATTAAACCTAATGAAATTCTTTTAAACACATAGGCACATGCTTGCTCACACATGTGCACACACATTAACACACAAATACACACATGCACATATACCAATCTTCTGGTGAAATATAGTGTCTTAAGGCAACATCCAAATCACTAAAAGTAATAGTTGTATGAATCTTGACTGAATATTTTAATGCAGATTTGGAGGCAAAAACATAATCTTCCCCACCCCTGAGAGCATACTGCTGAGATAGGAGTCACACACACACAAAGGCTTTATGACAGCGAGAAGTGTCCAGGGGCTTTGGGAGAACCTCCACTATAATCATGCAGTGAGGCTTGGTCTGGGGTTCATTGTATGAAACAACAGGGCTAAGGTGAGCACTGGTAGGTAAGGTGTGTGTGCCAAGGTGTCAAAACTCCTGGAGGGCAAATCCTAGGCACAGAATATGAGATGAAATATATTCGAGCCAGTTGTTTGCTATCTTTTCTTGTATTTTCATCACAATAGCTTTAACTAACAAAGCACTTGCATACCAACATTTCATATTCCCACCAAGTACTGAGATAGTTTGGTTATACATCTCTATTTTGCCTAGAAGTCAAAATCAATTTTTAAAAATAGGGGAAAGGACAAGTTCATGAATAATTCTTAGAAATTATCACAATGTGGAAATGTTGACTGAAGACAGCTACCAGGCTCTCCTGATCATTTACAAACACTTGTGAAACTCAGGGGCATTATCTGCTACTGAGCAGGAATGATGACTGTAATAAACCAGACAAGCTATTTAAACAAGCACATTTTTGGTTGACAAAAGGAATGTAAACATGACCACAGATGAATGCATTTTCTAATAGTTGTTTTTCTTCAACCTTAACCAGTGTTTTGCTATAGGAAAAATGTGACATAACTATGTGAATCGTGTATCTAGAAACACTTCCCTTTGCCAAATGTTTGGCCTTTCTGAGAGTCTGGGTTTGGACTTTAAAACCTGAGCACATAGGTGGCTAACTGATTTTTAGAAACACTGTGAGAGTTTAGGGAGATGTGAAAGATTTGTTGGACTGAGCAGAGCAGGCAATGGATCTATGGATTTCATATCCATGAATTTGACCAATCTCGGTTGGAACATCGAAAAGAAGATTGAGTCTGTACTGAACATGTACATGACTTTCATTATTCCCTAAATATTAACCATAGTGAACACTTACATGGTATTTCCATTGTATTAAGCATTATCCATGATGTAGAGATGATTTAAAATATCTAGGAGGCAGTGTATTGTTTTATACAAGATACATGAGCATCCGTGAATTTGGGTATCCACGGGAACAAGGCATCCTGGAACCAATTCCCATGGCTACTGAAAGATGATTGTATTTGCAGATTTCACACACTGTAGGTAAGCTCACAACACGTGACTGCCCTGGGGTGCTAGAGACACCATCCAGGATTGCTGACTCCTGGAACATCTTCCTGACAGAAGTCCTTTCATGGCAAAAGCAGATGTCCCTCAGCAGAACCCTAAGGGTGGAAATCTACAACGTATCTGCTCCTTCACACCTCTTTCCTCTGGGTTTCTCTTCCATTTCATCAACATGCTGGACCCGGACCCCAAACTGACTCTCCACACCCAGACCACTGGCTGACACAAACAGGGGCAAATGTCAGAGTGAATAAGAATCTCTAAGCTGCCTGCCTGGCTGATGCATGTTGCAGGAAGGTGTGACCTATATATATGTACAGAAGGCTTCAGAGAGACCAGACCAAGCAGCACATACAGAAGGAAGAACACAGATGTATTCAGGTAGTCTGAGAGACCCAATGAAAGCATTGGGGAGCAGTAGCTGGGTTCCCCAGGACGGGGAATCATAGGATCACCCATACCAAATAATTGCCAGAAGCTCCTATTCCTATAGGCTGGGTGGTAAATTTGTCATGGTAGAAAGAATAGCACCTCTACTACTGACTTCAGGGTGATCTGGAGTAGAAATCAGATCTTTTCATATCAAAGTCACCATCTACAAAATCAAATGAATAACAGTTTTTCCTCCTAAATGACTATGAGGACTAAAATATGTGAAGTGCCCAGACGACTAATTATTTTGAGTTTCCTTTCATTTAGCTATTTATGACTGAGTTGCTTTATAGGGAATGCAGATTGAGTTTCTTACCCAGAAAGCAGACTTAGAGTTGACCTAGTGGTGTCAACCTAGGCCTGCAATCCCAACTATCTAGAGGCTGAGATGGGAGGATTGCAAGTCAAGGTCTGACTGGACTACAGAGTGAGTTCAATACAGCTTGAGCAGCTTAGTCTATCTCTCAAAATTAAAACTTGAAAAGAAGGTTGGAAATATTAACCCAGTGGTAGAATGATTGCCTAGTACACAAGAAGCCTTAGGTTTGTGCTTCAGTACTGAAAAAAAAAGAAAAAAAGGAAGAAAGGGAGGGAGGTAGGGAGAGGGAAGGAGGCAGGGAGAGAGGGAGGGAGGGAGGAAAGAGAAGGGGGAGGGAGGGAAGGGAAGAGAGGGAGGGAAGGAGGAGAGAGGGAGGAAGGGAGGGAGACAAGGGAGGGAAGGAGGGAGGAGAGGAGAGAGGGAGGAGAGGGGGAAGGAGGGAGACAGGGAGGGAGGGAGGAGGGAGAGAAGGAGGGAGAGAGGGAGAGAGGGAGGGAAGGAGGAGGAAGAGAAGGAGAGAGGGAGGGAGAGAAAGAGGGAGGAAAGAGAAAGAGAGAAGAGGGAGAGAGAGAGAGAGAGGGAGAAAGGGAAGAGAGGGAGGAAGGAAAGAGAAGGAGGGGAAGGGAGGGAAGGGACGAAGGAAGGGGAAGAAGGGAGGGAGGGAAGGGAAGGAGGGGAAGGGAGAGATGGGAGAGAGGGAAGGGAGGGGGGAGGGAGAAGAGGGAAGGGAGGGAAGGAGGGGAGGGAGGGGAGGGAAAAGAGAGATGGAAGGGAGGGAAAAGAAGGAGGGGAGGGAAGGAAAGAAGGAAGGAAGGAAGGAAGGAAGGAAGGAAGGAAGGAAGGAAGGAAGGAAGGAAGGAAGGAAGGAAGGAAGGAAATAGACCCACTTATGAACCATATGCATCTTCTTGTACCCTGCACAGCAAGTATCAATAACACCCAAGTAGCCAGTTTCTCTCTGCCCTGCTGAAGCCTTCAAAAGCCCCTACAGTTATTACAACAGACAGGAGTCAGGATGAAGAGAAATCAATGCAAGACCAAGCTGGTAAGATATGCTCTTAAAACTTCAAGACTCCAGAAATAGTTGGTTTTATAGGCATCTATTTAAAAAAAAATCTGGGGTAAGGGTGTGGGATATAGCTCAGTGGTAGAGCACCAACTAGCATCCAGGAAATCCTGAGTTGCAGCCCTAATGCCCCCCCACACACACAATTACTTCACACAATAGCCTAAGAGTCCCAAAAAATGGGCAAGGAAGGATAAACTTGGCGTGGGATGTGTGTGACACCAAACAAAACCAAAGTGCCAGAAAAACAGCTATGAGAAACTTAAAATTATTTGCTTCATCTTATGGTGGTGATGAGCTAAGTGTAAGGAAGAACTAGACATGAAGTCCAGGTGTCTATGAGCATAGAAAGGGAACAACAGAAGAAAGGAAACATGGAAGCTCTGAGTGGCCCTCATCTCTGTGATACACTAAACTTCCAGCCCAGCAGAACAGATGAAATCTGTGTGCTCTCACTGGTTACAGTACTGTGTTAACTGGCAGAAGCCAATTCAAAGGTTGACAAAATGCCTCAGCCATGAACTAGCTCATTCAAAGGGAGTGTTGGCATTCGATGAGGCAAGTGTAAATGAATCAGAATCATGAAACAAATCCACATGCGATTCAAAGGTCACACGAGATTGCCATGGTGGAGACTCTAGAATAACCACCCATCAGACACAAAAGCAAATGAGCAAGAAAAATTAAGAAGATTCACAAAGGTTCAAAACAAAGAGCAGAGAAGTGGAGGGAGAGGCCACACAGGGGAGATGTGGAAAAAAGCAGGAAGGTTGGGAGGTACGTTGTGGATTCTGAGTAACCCTGGCAGGCTGATGGTATCGTCTTTCCAGATTCTTCACTGTGTACAGACAAGCTCAGTCTTATCACATTCAACCCGCGATATCATCAGATCTGTAGCGCCCACAACATAGCCTGGGCTACACTGGAAGCTGAGATCAATGAAGCCATTCCCATGTTCCCAAGGTAAATACACCACCTCATATCATCATCCATTGAGTTGCCTCCAGTCCTCAGCTCACTCAGCCAAGGACACACGAAATGACCTGGTCTTTCCCCTCCCTACAAGCCACTCTGGTGTCTATGCACCCCCACGCCTGCTTTTGCCCACTCTTCACGAGCCCTCACTGATGGAAAGCTGCCCAGAGCAGCTGTTGTTTATGACAAAGACAGAATTAATCACTCCTACCTTCATGCACCCACGCTTTTTGTTTGTGTCCTTATTCACCCTTACTTAATTCAAACCTTAAATTACAAGATAATTTATTTACCCATCTGTGTCTCACCAATTTGCAAATTTCTGTAGCACAAGACAAAAATCAGAAAGCCTATATTCATAGCATTTGGACTCACACCTTTATGGCAATGGTTTTACCAGAATCAAGAGATGAAGGCTGAGGAAAGTAGTTCTGACCCCACTGGGCTATGTGGCATCAGTCAAAACACACTTCCTAGCTTTTATCTGATACAAAAATGGCAAGAAGGTTGGAAATATTAACCCAGTGGTAGAATGATTGCCTAGTACACAAGAAGCTTTAGGTTTGTGCTTCAGTACTGAAAAAAAAAGAAAAAAAGGAAGAAGAGGGAGGGAGGAGAGGGAAGGGAGGCAGGGAGAGAGGGAGGGAGGGAGGAAAGAGAAGGGGAGGGAGGGAAGGGAAGAGAGGGAGGGAAGGAGGAGAGAGGGAGGAAGGGAGGGAGAAAGGGAGGGAAGGAGGGAGAGAGGGAGAGAGGGAGGAGAGGGGGAAGGAGGGAGACAGGGAGGGAGGGAGGAGGGAGAGAAGGAGGGAGAGAGGGAGAGAGGGAGGGAAGGAGGAAGAGAAGGAGAGAGGGAGGGAGAGAAAGAGGGAGGAAAGAGACAGAGAGAGAGGGAGAGAGAGAGAGGGAGAAAGGGAGAGAGGGAGGAAGGAAAGAGAAGGAGGGGAGGGAAGGAAAGAAGGAAGGAAGGAAGGAAGGAAGGAAGGAAGGAAGGAAGGAAGGAAGGAAGGAAGGAAGGAAGGAAGGAAGGAAATAGACCCACTTATGAACCATATGCATCTTCTTGTACCCTGCACAGCAAGTATCAATAACACCCAAGTAGCCAGTTTCTCTCTGCCCTGCTGAAGCCTTCAAAAGCCCCTACAGTTATTACAACAGACAGGAGTCAGGATGAAGAGAAATCAATGCAAGACCAAGCTGGTAAGATATGCTCTTAAAAGGGAGGGAGAGGGGTGGGGAGGGGGAGCAGGGGGTACGGGGGGAGGAGGAGGGAGGAAGGGAACTGGTGTACCTATTAAGTTTGTATGAGCTGAAATAATAATAATAATAAAAAAAGTATAAAAAAAAATGGCAACAGTACTTTCTAGTAAAACTTCTCATAGGCTGATACTAAATTATAAGTATGAGACTCTACTATTTTCAAATGCCCCACTTAGCATGCCCCGTTGAAGTTTCATATACACTAAGAATCACAACCCTGCTTTCCTGGGCCCTGACCCACCCTCATGCCTCCTGGTCACTGGTTTCTAGCCAGGGTCTGGTGCTTGTGCATGCAGCGGCCATACAGTTTCTACAAGTCAACCAAAAAGCTGCAATTCCTGATCTGCCTCAGGAAGCTGGAGAAATCAGACATTAAACTAGAAGATGGTAAAGAAACAAATGAGAGCAAAGCAAATTCAGAGAGATGCTGGGGTCACAGGAATTCAGGGGAGCTGGCTGAGTTTGACCAATGATGGGACGAGCCAGAAACTGAAGAAGACCTGGCTCGAAGGAAAAAGGAAGGAATGGATTCCAAAGGTACTGAGGAAAAAGCACACAGATTCTGCTAATCCACCTCCCAAGTTAGAGTGGCAAGAAAGGCAGGTGATTCGGAGTTGGAAGACTCAGGGGTCCCGAGCAGCCACTGCTGGCTTTGAGGTCTGCCACATGCAAATCTTCCAGGAGAAAAGATAAGGTTTATAACTCAGCGACAGTATCTAAGTTCCATGTTCCCCTAAGACTACGAGATGGATATGTAGATTTTACACAACCAGAGTTGAGGGGCTGAAAGTAGGATTTGCCTCCTGGAAAACAGGGCTTGGGGATACATCAACAGGACAAGCAAAGAAAAGAGACAGGAGTTATCGCCTGTGCATTAGGAGCACAAAAAGTACAGCGTTAACAGGAACAGCTGGAGAATGTCAAGGACATAAGCTTTCAAGAGGTTACTCACTAACAAATCTTTTGACATAAGTTTTAAATGTTTTTTTCTCAGGCTGGTGGAATGGCTTCACTGGGTAAAGGTGCCTCTGGGCAAACCTGGTGACCTGAGTTTGATCCCTGGGAAGAGAGAACAGACTTCCAAAAGTTGTGAGTTGTGCTCTAACCTACATAGTCATGCTTGTTTTCAATCTCTCTATCTCTGTCTCTCTCTGTCTCTCTCTCTCTCTCTCTCCCTCCCTCTCTCAATAAATAAATATTTAAAAATAAATAAGGTATTTGTTCTGATACTTTTAGACCTACATTTATAGTTTGGGACTCTCCACCACCTTGGAAGATGTACTAATGCCAGGGCACAGGGTAAAGCTTCCAGAAAATGAGAGATGACCTTTCTCTAAGTGGCCCCATGGGCCCACAGGCAACCTGCTGACTACCCAGAGGGAGAGTGCTCTGGGGTAAAAGTCAGAACATCTAGGGCTGAAGTTTAATTTTAAAACTCCAATCTGGTTTCATTCTGTTCCCCCATGCAATCTTATCCTGGCTTGAATATTTCTGTGTCCTGACCTTGTCAAAAAGAATTCAGAAACGAAGTAAGATAAAGGAGAATAAAATTCAACTTGACAAGGTATAGAATACCTGTTGCCAAAGAACTGACAACAGAAAGACTGGACTCAGTTCATAATCTGGCCAAGATGACAGACAATTAAAAAAAAAACTATCAGAGGCAAATAGACCTGCTTTACCAGTGATAACTTCTGTCTCCTTCCTTTCTTCATATTGTTGACCAACTATAGGGTATTAGATTTCCCTGCAAGAACAGATCTGAGTTTCAAAGGGTACAGTTGTTGAGGTGCCAACATACACAAAGAATAAATAGTAAGAAGGAACAAGTAAAATTTTAAGATAGGCTAGCATAAAATCAGACACAGTTCCCAAATGCTATCAAATACTTACAAACAAAATATAACACAGTAATATAAACAAAATATGCAGCAGTAGAGAAAATAGAAGTCACTTGTGTCTTACTGAAGAATGCCTTTCCAACTTCTGATGTTGAAATTGGTCCCTCAGAGTGAATGCAAGTGAAAAGAACTTTGGAACCAAAGCAAGTCATTAAACTAGAGCTCTCTCAAGCAACCCTTGTTGATAACACTCCAAAAAGATAGTCAGTGATCAGACCATTTCCCATGGCTGTGATGAGTGACATTAAATAGTCATTTCCATCAGGATGTTGAGGATTCATATACCCAGTCATAGGAGTGCTATGGTTAACCTTCCTCTTAAGTGTACTGTTAAAGGTTAGGCCATGCAGCTAATATGGTCAGGGGACAAAGCATCAAGTTGCAGAAAAGTTTCAAACTTTGGAGGAATCTTAGTGAGATGGGGAGGAAAGGGAAGCTCTGTTTGATAGTAATATCGCAATAGACAGAATGAGTCTCTCTCTCTCTCTCTCTCTCTCCTTCCCTGCTTTTCCCTCCCTCCCTCTCTGTCCTTCCCTCTCTCTCTTTCTTCCCCCTCCCCCGCATACATCCACTAGATGTCAATACTTACTCTTGGTTGAGTTCTGCTTTTGAAGATGCTTACCACGCAAGAGACAACTGCAATCAGACTTTTGCAACACAGTGACCAGCAATTATGCAGACTATGGTACCCAGCAAATGGACCAGGACCAAAGCAGAAAGGAGTTGTGTTTCCTCTGAACAGAGTCAAACCCTGTCTCTTAAGATCCATCTCTGCCCTCAGCCACTCCATTGAGCTTGCTCAGTCTTCTGTCCACAAGGGCTTTCTTTCTCGAAATTTTCCTCATCACGTAAATGAAGAATTTAGATGACTTTAGGGTTCTTTTTGGCATCAGAATGCAATGGTATTGTTAGTAACATCATGCTAGGAAACACCAGTCTATATTTCTCAATATGCTTTGAAGTTTTTGCCTAATGTTTCTACCTACCTTCCTTACAATTTGCATAGGATATAACTGAACAGACAGCTGGATCCAACAGGTGTGCAAAGAGTGAGACTATTATGTGAACAACTCTGGCTCTACCAAATCTTCTCAGTCTACAGTAAGTAGACAATAAATCATTTACATAGGTGATCCAGATTAACTACTGGAGGCAAATGACTCTATTACCTTACACAATTAAGCCATGGAGGTTCTATGACTTATAGCTAAGGACATACTGGAAACAAAACACAATGTTATTGCTTCTAATCTGACCTTTGGTGGATAAGGCAGAGACTGTACGATAAACACAGTCACACTGAGAATCAACGTCTGGGCCAGGACTGAAGTGCAGACAGAGGACGATGACTGCTTGGGTCACTGTGATGCCTCAGTAGACAAGGCTATCAAATGTTGAACACTGTTTATCTTAATGTGGTCTATTTTGCTGGAAGCTTGGGTTTGTTAGGGAGGATTCACAACTGATAGTCGATGCATAAACTTCTGCTTTGAATTTCTCCCTAAGAAGATGAGTGCATAGTCAGGAAGAGAAGAGGAAAGAGAGGGGGAAACTATGACTATACGACAACTGATAGCCCACAATGCTGACATTGCTCTGGTCACTAAAAAGTAATAAAGAAGTTCCAGCTCTGAAAAGTGGAACCTGGGAGGCTCCAGAGCAAGCCGGCCAGCTACATTAGCTCCATATGCAAGCTTTGGGTTTAACTGGAGACTCAATCTCAAAATACATCAGGTAGGAGAATGATTAAAAATGATTTCCAATATCAAACTTGGGCCTCCACATGCATGTGTATTTGCGCACACAAGTTCACACATACATGCAAAAAACACACATATGTATGTACCCACATTCACATATACATGAAAATAGAAAAATTGATGGCAACATGTCCAGTAATAAGGGACTCAGAAATGGTCAATATCCCAAACAGCTTGACAGTTCTTGAATAACGGCGCTAGCCTCAAGACAATGGGTTTGGTGAGGTGGGAGAGAAAGGAAAATTTATTGAGCCCCACCATGGTATCCAAACTCTTCACAAAAGCCATCCAGTGACAAAGGCATGCACCCAAGATATGAATGCAAGTAAAAGAGGGCACCCTTTTTTATTTATATCATACCACCTCAGAAAATTCTAAAACATAGCTTACAGGAGCTCAATTTCTGATACCTCAGTGCTCTGAGCAGTCAATGTACATGCAGTCATTTTTACGACCTCCTGCTTCTTCCAGGGTGTGCTAATGAACTACTCCAGATGTTAGCATAGATTGCTCAAAAGTGGTTAATGCTAATCTT
This sequence comes from Typhlomys cinereus, assembly GCA_023101885.1. NCBI lineage: Eukaryota > Metazoa > Chordata > Mammalia > Rodentia > Platacanthomyidae > Typhlomys > Typhlomys cinereus. Next base: position 3,025,751 of record JALPQD010000110.1, on the reverse strand, counting down.
GACGCCCACAGTTTTCATGACACGGTGCCCAATTCCCATAAGAAAGAGATAGTCAAGGGGTACATTTGGTTTCTCCTAAACAGTAATTTCTCCACAACAGGATTTCTAAAAGATAAAGAGACCCCTGTTTGGAGAAGTTCTGCACTGCCCAAAAGAATGATGGAACTCAGATTCTCATCCAGGTAAGAAGACGACAAACATTTGTTTTATGGGGAAAAGGCTTCCATTGACATGACGTGATATTCTGACCTCCATTTGACATAGAAATAATGATCTCATCAGAAAATCCAAAGAACTGAGCCAAGATTCACACATGAGTGATGAACATAGATTTATAGGCAGACGCTCGGGTATTTTCCCACTTTCCATGATACATTTCCTCATCGACTATGTGAGAAGAAGAAAGGCATCTTTATGGCTCTTATAACCATTGTATGTGTGTGTGTGTGTGTGTGTGTGTGTGTGCGTGTGCGTGCGTGTGCGTGTGTGTGTATGCATGCGTGTGTATGTCTCTGTGTATGTGCTTGTGTGTGTGAGAGTCTGTGTGTGTGTGTGTGTGTGTGTGTGTGTGTGTGTGTGTGTTGTGTGTCTTCAATTTTCTTTTAACTGGCCAGATTTAGTTCTTAAACTGGTAACAACCTACCAAATGGTATGGAAAAGCAACTGCAAGAACAAGAAATAAATAAAGCAAGTACGGTCTCTTGCCTAGATTGACTCTGGATTATGGAATCAAAAGTCATTCTCTTAACAGAAAAGACATAAGGTCAATAAACTGCAGGAATTTTTTTTACCATTATTGTTTCAAAGCACATGCTTCAGCCAGGTAATATAGGCAGTGCACAAGCATAAGCACAGCACCCAAAAGCATGAGGCAGGAGAATCATGAATTTGAGCCTGGCCCAGGCTACTCAGCGAGACCCTGACTTAATTTAAAAACAAAAAAGCATGTATTTTAACAAATTTAGGACCTCTTTTTTTTTCTTTTTCATAAGAGCAATGTGAGAGTAAGGTTTGGAAAACCTATTGTACAATGGAAAATTATAAGTTTGTTCAATTTGGCTAAGTTACTTCTCAGGTGTTATTATAACTATGTCACTGGCTAAGGAGGTAGATTCAATTAAAGGGAAGTCCAAAAGGAAAGAGCAGCACAAAGGTCTGTTATTGTTTTCCTCCGACAGAGACTCGGACTTGAGCACAATCCTCCTGGAGCACCCTTCTTTTCTTCCCACACCATCACCCCAGCAGACGCCCCAGTGCTGGAACAGCCCCATTTCCTCTCCAAACACCGCAGCGCACACGCACTTCTGCTGTTCACATTCCATCCAGAAAAGATTCTAAAGGAAGCAACTCATTTCATGCCTAAAGAGAAGTGTTTAAGCGTGTGGCTGGTATGGCAAATGTGTGTGCTATGATCTGGGCTTTGGCTATCTCCTCTAGGGACAATAAACAGGCTTCCACATCTACAATCTTCAACCTACACCCACTGGGCCTTCGAAGGCAGGTAATACCTTCTTCCCTCTCTCACAGCACATCTGAGAGGAGGGAACAGTCACCCCAGCAAGTCTCTTCCCTATCCTGGGGAGCAGAGATGAGGTAGCTGGGGGGCTGACCTGGGTCAACTGCTTACTAGGCTTTACTCATATTTCTGGACTCAGCAAAGGAATGGCAGAGAATGAGTGGTGTAATGTCTTTTAAGGTAAAAATAAAAGACATGGCTATACGTTCCCCTAAAATATAAAAAGTCTCCACAACTCACCCCAAGTATCAACTGAATTATACCATGCCAAAAGCCTGGTTGAATCTGCCCATCCCCGAGGAGAGGAAGAACCAGTTGGTCTTTCATATTTTTATGCCTATAATGAAGTTATTAGAGTCAGGCTTAGGCTGTCACGGCAGCAATTAAGTAGAAACTAGAGCTGTCAACTCGTCAGCCCACCCACTCAGTGGTTAGAGCTTCTAACTGGTCAGTGCCCTAACAGCCTCCACACCTTCAAGCATTTTCACAGGACCCCATAGTTTCTTACTATTCTGAGCTAGTGAGGAATTTGACAGTCCTTCTTTCAAAATGCCTTGGGCATCAGAACTACAGCAAGCCATCAGAAACATGGATCTAAGTTACTTCTGAAAAATTTCTGAGAAAGTTTCTGAAGGGACACACTTCCTTGCCAAGTATCCCCACCCAAGCTCCGGCCCTCCTACCTCTCACCATGAGTACACATGCTAGTATTTCTTAACTTCCCACCTCCGTCCCTAACCACACCTTCCTCTCTCTACAGTACCACTGAGGATCACCAAGGGCATCAGGCATGATTCTCCAACACTAGAAGCCATAAAACAGCAAATCCCAACGGTCAGTTTGAAGACTGAACAAACACATTCAGATATACAATAAATATCTGAGTTCCAGCCTTAGCTACGATCCCACCTACAGATCACATGTAAAGGCCTGGCATCTCCAGAGTCACATGGAAAGCAGCCAGCCCAGCCCATCCATCTTTCCTTTGACAAAGATGAAGCAAGGGACAAGAGATGTCAAAAGAAATCCCCACCTCTGAAACCAGATGAGCCTTACTGGGGACAGACAGAAGGCTCCTCTTCCTTCCTGGGCAGGGAAGTGAAAGCCCGGGCCATGTCAGATCCGTAAAAAGAAGACACAGAAAACAGTGGCATTTCTGAGACATAACCCACAACTTACTTTGAAAATATCTAGGGTCATATATGACTTCAGATAAGCCTTAATGTGGTGTTTTAACATTTTTTCTTCAGGGGGAGATATTTTTATGAAACCAATTCTCTCTTGAAATTAATCTAGCTGAGCTAGTCTGATACCTCAGTGGGTAAAGGAACCTGCGTGCAAACCTGGTGAACTGAGTTCACTACCCACAGGCCACATCAAATAAAGAGGGGGCTGATTTGCAACCCTGTCATTTGCAAAAACGCAGATCCAAACCAATTCTTGGCAAGTGTCCTATCAGAACGTCATTACTAAAGAATATGTTCATTCCTCAGCCTACATACAACTCTTTCAACAACTCAGGCCTAAGAAAAACCGAAAAGGTTCCACAACACAGTGCTCTGGTAAATGGTTTGCAGGTTTATAAAAGAAAGATACTGAAGGTGAGATGAAATGTGTTTAATAGACACTGCTATCCATGGACTGACAGAACAGCCATTGTTGCTTATCAGAAGTCTCTAGACAACCCTAGATGAGAGTTCGCTGTCTGATGTGGTTCAGCAGAACCTGGTCCCAGGTCACCCTTGCAGGCTTTGCTGGGAAAATCGGGAGAAAAGCTTCCTGATGCTTTTGGAATAAAAGGGGAAAAAATCGTCACGGAGAAAACACCTGGTTAGACAAAGCCCACACAAGGAAGTCACAGCCAGCATCAAAGAGGCTGTTTGTATTAGGCAACAAGAACACATTTAAAACTCATCATTATCATCAATAGTGTCATCAAACCATCTATTAAGAGCCTAATTATGGATCCTATCACAGGGAGTGACCCAAGGAAGTTCCAGGTGCTAAAGTCAAGGTTGCTTCTGAAGCATGTAATGTGGGTGGGGGGAGGCTAGGGGTCCTGTTTAAATTAAACGAGTATTAAACATTAAACAAGATGAACGAAAGTTAAGTGGATTTGCACTAAAACAGCAGAACTAAATAAAAGTATAAATGAGCAACAATACCCCACTTATAGCAAGATGCCCGAGGCCAAAGGAACAATGAGCTCACTCCTTCATTAATTGCTATCTCATTATTTGGGAGTGATGTTGACAGCACTATTGTTCACTTTAATTATTTTTGGCCTAAACTCTTTAGCCTGCATAAAAACCATTAGTAAGAAGGCATTTTGACTGTCTCACACCTAGTTTAGGTAGCATCTCCACATGCCTTTGACAGGAGTCATCAAGGACCAGGGTCTTTCTCAAGCTAACACATGACTGCATCGAAACAGAGCTATCAACAGACTGTGATTCATGGCCTGTTTCTCCCCCACGCTGTAATTTGCATGCCCCGCTAACATGGCTTAAAGACATGGGTCAGGTAATACAAATTCTGTGTCATGGAAACTTAGGAAAGGTTATGTGGAAGTTTCTCACCCAAGACTCAAAGAAGAAGGCCATCAGCAGAAAAAGTCATGGAATGCTTCATAAAAAGATCTGTCCCCAACCTAGTAGTTGTAATTAACACAAAAGAAAGGAAAGTAGGGAAAGAAACAAGCTATGTGTAGACATGGTGAGAAATACTGCCAGAGCCCCACATTATGAGATGGTCTGTAATTAGTGCAATCTCTTTATCTCTAAAGCTCGCAGATAAGTCATATGAAATAGCTTAGTCACAAGGCCTATATTAAATTACACCCAGAACTGAGCTGAATCAAAGGTCTTGTAGCCCTTCTAAGCCTACAAACTAAGCTTGACAGAACACAGGCCAATTTAGAAGTCATCTATCTTTATCTTAAAAGTCTCTGAAGAACATACTTTATCAACTCTAACACCTCTTTCTTAATGTAATATAAAATACACATTATCAACCCTAACATCCCCTCCTTACCATACTATAAGTAAATTCAAACAGATCCTGCGGCCCGGTGCCACTGTCCTCCACCCCCCAACTAGATTCTGCTCAAAAACTACAGCGGTTTCTTTCCCAAGTGCCTGATACATCTCTAGCTCTTTCTCCAGCTTGGATGCCCTGGGCCTTCATGTCTTGGCACCTGAGACATCTTTTTAACTGGTCTTCCACGCCTCCAGAATTTGCTTTATTATCTTTCAAAAAAATTTCCAGCCAGCAAGATGTTCAGTGTATGAAGGTACCTGTGCACAAGCCTGCCCACCTGTGTTGAATCCCCAGAGTCCATGAGGTAGAGAGAAATGACTTTGGAAAGATGTCCTCTGTCCAACACACACACACGCACACACTCACACGCATCCTCTTCCCCAGTTCCACTTCTCTCTTTTTGTTTTCTTTTTCAAAAAATATGGAATGCTTTGCGAATTTTTGTGTCATCATTGAGTATCGTTCCACTTTTAGTATATGTGCTGCCAAAGCAAGCACTCCACCTCTCTCTCTCTTAAACAAAACATTTCTAAAAATCCTTTGCAGAGACCTTTAGGAACTTCAGAGTATCTGAAAGATAAAGTTAAATTCCAGTAAGTGGCAGGCAATCAGTCAAAACCTCTGAGAAATCAAACTGGCCACTACTTGCCTTTCTGGTGGATTATCTGCTCCAGCTAACCTACTTGGCACACAAGACATACACGTGATCCACTCTGGCCTCTGGTCTCCCCTCATCCTAGGCCTGCAGGTGGTGATGACGAGCCCAGTATGAGTCACCGCCTTGCTTTAGAGTTCAACTCCTGAGTTAGTGACTCCTGTGACATTTGACAAATTTTCTTTAACTTCGGTAAGACTTTTTCCACCTGCAAAGTGAGATAATAGTAACACATAGCTCCTAAAGTTACCATGAGAATTAAGAGCTGCCCATGCAAATGTCTGGCAAAAAGCAATACTCACTGTTCACCTGTTAAGTTCTCTACTATTCTCTACATTTCTTTAAGGCACTAATATTTCTGTATCCCCTTCCCCTCAATTCAACAGCCTGCAATGTGCCTAGACAATCCACAGTGAAGCACACCTGTTAAGGGATGTACACACATTCATTCTCCCATGCACAGCCTTCCCACTGAGTGGCTCAGAGTTCCATTTCATGCACAGGAAGACACAGCTCATGTGAGGAAAACCTGAGACATGAGGAAGACAAATAAAATAAGGAGGAGACCATAAAAAAGCAAGATTTGCAATATCCAAGGAAGAGAAATTTAAAAAAAGAAGAAATAAGATAGAACAGAGCACAGAAAATAAGAACAAAAGAATATAATAAAATTGCTCCAAATTGAAGATGAACTGGACAAATTTCCCAGAGGCCTTTAACAATGACTGGAAAGAGGTGCGCTGAAGCGCTGAAGCACGCTGTGCTAAAAGTTCAAGACAATGGGATAGAAATAAAAGTTTCCAAAGGTTCGGAATGAAATTAACTAGCCTACATGTATTTTTGATATAATAGAAAAATAAGGAAAACAGTTACTGTTATTCTTGAAAACTTGCCAAAAGTTATCTCTTCTGAAAATTGTGAATTGACAGAAAATTACACCATTAGCCACAAGTTACTACAATTTTAAAACGTTTCTGGGGTTTGTTATTGTGGTTAGTTGGTGTGTGTGTGTGCACATGTGTGTGTGTGCATGTGTGTGTGCGCGTGTGCATGTGCATATGTGTGTGCGTGTGCGTGTGCGTGCGCGTGTGTGCATGTGTGTATGTGCGTGTGTGTGCATGTGCATGTGTGTGTGTGTGCGTGTGCGTGCATGTGTGTGCGTGTGTGTGCGCAAGTGTTGCGTGTGTGTGCGTGTGTGCGTGTGTGCGTGTGTGTGCGCAAGTGTTGCGTGTGTGTGCGTGTGTGCGTGTGTGTGCGTGTGTGTGTGTGTGTGTGCGCGCATGTATCTAGGGACTGAGCCCAGAGTATTGTAGAAGCTATACAAGAACTGCCACTAACTATGTCCACAGCTCTTTAATTTTTATTTTCTTTTTTTTTTTAATTTTTTTTATTATTATTATTCAACTGTGCGCATGTGCGTGTGTATGTGCGCGCGCGTGTGTCTGTGTAGAACCACGGACGAATTCGTGAACCACCATGGATGCCTCCACCTCTTTCTGCCCCGGGATTCACAGGCTCCGCCCTACCAGGACCAGAAGCGCAGGCCGCCCCCACTTCCACCTGGCGTCTATACGTGGGATCTGGGATCCGAACTCAGGACCTTCCACCTGCAAGGCGGAGGCTTAACCCCTGAGCCACCTCTCCAGCCCTAATTTTTATTTTCATTTTAAGACAAGATATTGCTAAATTACCTAGATTGGCCGTGAACTTACTCTGTAGCCCAGGTCGACCTTCAACCTGGCATTCCACCTGCCTCAACCTCCTGAAAAAAATGGTATTTTACAGGCCCATGCCATCAGGCCCAATAATGTTCCTATTTTCAAAAAGAAAAACCCAAGACTAAACATGATGGTAGGAATCTTAGAACAGGTTATCAGAAAAAAAAATGTATTGAGGCCTTCAAAACAAAGATGGTCAGTCATAAATTAAATAATTCACAAAAAGCAAGTGCCAGGTTCCTATGCTTCTTGGAAGCATGTCTAGACCACCTGATAGAATATACAAAGCTTCATAAAGGGAGCAGTGTGGACAGATCGGTCATTCCCTAGCAAGAGCAATGAATTCCATGATGTCATTTTGAAGTAAGGAAGTTCCTTTACTACACATCTATTTAAGCACATGATTAAAGGGAGACAGGTTGCTCAGAACTCCCTGACTTCTCTAAGAACTCTCCTGTCACCACCTTGACGCCTCCTAGGCCCCCTTGCAGAATATTCTCAGTTGCACCAACAGAGGCTTGCATGGAAAGTATCTCACATAATAAACATGATTTCTCTTCTCAGGGTTTTACAGTCCAGAGAGATAGAGAGGAGAACCCAACATAGCAGTATATAAATGCATGATTCCTTACCTGAAAGAGGCTGGGTGAATGTTCTGCAATGGGGTTTAAGGCTGGCCCCCGTTGTGGTGCTTTGGGAAGCAGTGGGGCTGTCTAAGAGGCGCTCCTGTCTCTGGGGCTTGCCCTCCCAGTGGATCATGGGGCCTCCACCCACTCCTCTTTCCATCTTTCATTTCCTGGCCATGGAGTGAACACGTCTGCTTCACAGTGGGGTGGGTACGCTTCTGCTGAGACCAGCTGTCCCCACCACAGCTGGAAGCCTATGGGGCCCACCAATCATGGGCTGAACCAAAGCAAACCCTTTCTCTCTGTATGTTAACTATCTCAGGAATTTTGTCGCGGTGAGAGAAATCTGCCTAACAGATAAGCCAGGTTAAATGATAAAGAACATGTGGATGGGGAGATCAAGATAGACAGTGTCTCTAAAGAAGCTTTTTTTTTTTTTCCCAAAAAAAAAAAAATCTTCATTTTCTAGAAGAAAAAGAAAAAACCTTGATGGTTAGAAGACCCAGACAGAGAAAGACTGTTCAGATACAAGAATACCAGGTATAACGGATCTAGAATAAGTAGTAGCTTAGTAGATACTGTGAGCATTGGTGAGGGATGAAATCAACAGTAGTTGAGAGTCGGGCAGAGTCGGGTGGCACAGGGTCAGTCATATATTACAAGACCTACAGTGAGGCCCTGCTCACTGGGAGCCTTCAGTCAGATTGGTTAATTTGTAAGGCATGTTTGTAGATCTTGATCCTTGTTTGTAATTCCTTTAAGGTATGTTGTACCTCAGGGAGGCGTGAGGCCTCTTGAGTTCTTTGCTGTTTCCTGGTGAAATGTTAATAGGATAAATCCAGTGCAGGATTTACAGAAATATATGTAGCTGTAGTGAATTCAGGGATGAGATAGACCTGTCATGACCAGGAGATAATGTCTGGCTGCACCCCTTCTACCAAGTGCTAAGGCAAATGCCACCAAAGGTGACCCAGATGAAAGTTGGCAGGCCACTCATGCAAAAAGACAAGAAAACAGAGGGAGACTGGCAGGAAAGAAGAAGGACTGTAATGGGAAGAGGAAGGGGAATGGAATTGGGAATGAAGGCATCAAAATATCATAAACTTGCTTTCTTGGTACATAAAACTCTAAGAGAATAAAAATAATTTAAAAAATATGTTGCACCTAAATGTTTCCTACCATCAGGAAAAGCATTCTTAGTAGTTTTTCCATGTCACAAACAAAAGTAATATGCTGCCAGACATCATCAGTATTTTTTCATGCCTAGAATGAGCTAAATCGAGAGACATAAAGATACCCTCCAAGGGCTTTGGGAGTGGAATGCATTCTCTTTAACTTGGTCTTCAAGAAGCAGCCACCTCTCCGGATTCGGCACAGTGCTGAGGGGCTCCGGCCAGCCATTTGTTTCCCCCAACACCCAGATCTTTCACACCCTGTGCTCTTACAGATGCTGCGTGGCCCTGCTCTCCGCTCTCCTTCTGCACCCAGTCACTTTTCTTTGTGCTCCAAACTCTACCAGGGATACAAACGTAGGAATGTTTCTCTTACCCTCTTCCATGGCAAGTGAGAAGTGAGACCCTCCTTTGTGGTCAGAGCACATCCTGCATTCATCACATTGCTCGGCATGGCATATTGGTCAGTTCCACTGCTAATCTTTTACTACATTCAAGTTTGAACTTGAATGCAAAAACTGTATCTCAATAGGGCTTTGCCTTGGAAACAGTGTCTCATAGTCTCATTTTTCAGAGATACTCAAGGGTAACTACAGAAGTAAGTCTATTCAATAAATAAAACAGAAAACACCAGCATTAGCAGTTGTTTATGGAATGGGGAATGAGTAAAAGGTAGAATTTGGGCTAAAATAGTCCTAGGACAGTCATCTCAAGCCATCTTTGTTAACAGAAGAGCAAAACACAGCATGGAAAAGAAATGAGACTTGGCCCTGTAGAAGAGGGTGTCAAGAACAGGGGGAGGCCAGCACAATGTTGTCTCACACATTTCTGAACGAAGTAGTCTATGAGCTCCTAAACTAGAAAGACTGGGTCTAACTCACCCTAGTATTCCTAGGAAGTAGCATCACCCAAAAATAGATGTACAGCTTCATGGAATACATTCGTGAAGATGCTGCATTTGACTAGCATGACTGTGCAGCGAGGTAAGCTGTAGTCCTCCCACCAGCCACGTGGAAGTCCCACCAGCATAGTGACCCGTGGACCAAGGCCCCAGCGTATGTGCGAGGGCTGAACCAAGTGACTTCTCAGGACTCACAGAATCTGCAACTGGAACATATGAAAGAACCTAGGTGTGTGCACAACAAACCCAGGAACATCCCTTGTACAGACAAACCACACTGTTGGATTTTCTCGTTAGATGTCCACTTGTGGCTTCCTTGGTTTTTCCTCCATGGATTGGATACTTAAAAACAGAGGAAAAAACTCATAGCTTTGGGTTTTTTTTTAGCTTAGTTTTCAAAGATTCAAAGACATTACATTGTTTAACCTCTCGTGGGGTCTTTCAGGTTGTCATCCTCACTGCTACCATCAACCACCACTCTTTATTATATGTGGATCAAAACAAAAAAAGCAAAAATGAAGGTCAATGTCATAGTTCACTGTGTGGAAAGCAGTTTCCCTGAACTACCACAGTGAAATGACGGTAACAGATGGATCAGTGTTGCGGCTGGACTGCCCAGCAGAGAGAACAGCATGTCTGCTCTTCACGATCTCTTCTCATCACTTCACTGATTCTTGCAAAGTGTCCTATAGTGTCCTTGTTCCCTATTTTCCCAAGAACATCTAAAGCCGTCACTCTCCTGCAGAAGCTGCTATCAGGTGCAGCTGTAACTTATGGCCACATCTCCCCCCATCAGGCAGAATGGAAGGAAGGAAGGAAAGAAGGAAAAGGGAAAGGAAGGGAGGGAGGGAGGGAGAAAGAGAGGGAGGGAAGAAAGAAAGAGGGAGGGAAGGAGGGAAGGGAAAGAGAAAAGGAGGGAAGGAGAGAGGAAGGGAGAAGGATAGGAGGGAGGGAAGGAGAGAGGAAGGGGAAGAAGGAGGGAAGGAGGCAGGAAGGGAAGTTAGGAAGAGAGGGAAAGAGAGAGGAAGAGAAGAAGGGATGAAGGAAGGAAGGGAAGAAAGGCTAGAAGGAAGGAGGGAGGGAGAGAGGAAGGGAGAAGGGTAGAAGGGAGGGAAGGAGGGAGAGAGGAAGGGAAAGAAGGAGGGAAGGAGGCAGGGAGGGAAGTTAGGAAGAGAGAGAAAAAGAGAGGAAGAGACGAAGGGATGAAGGAAGGAAGGAAGGAAGGAAGGAAGGAAGGAAGGAAGGAAGGAAGGAAGGAAGGAAGGAAGGCAGGAAGGAAGGAAGGGAAAGAGGTAGGGAAGGAGGGAGGGAAGGAGGGAGGAAAGAAGGGAGGGAAGGAGGGAGGGAAGAAGGGAGAGAGGAAAGGAGAGAAGGAGGGAAGGAGGCAGCGAGGGAAGTTAGGAAGAGAGAGAAAGAGAGAGGAAGGGAAGGAGGGAGGAAGGAAGGAAGGGAAGAAAGGCAGGAAGGAAAGAGGGAGGGAGAGAGAAAAGGAAAGAAGGGAGAAGGGAGACAAAAAGGGAGGGAGGGAGGGAGGGAGAGAAGGAGAGAGGGAAGGGAAGAAAGGCAGGAAGGAAAGAGGGAGGGAGGAAAGGAGCTCAAAATCTGCCTGTCCTACGGAGACTAAGAGGAGTGAGGCCAGCACTCTGTGTCTGTGAGAATGCAAACAGCAATCCCATTAAATAAAATGACGTCAGAAGGAACAGTCCTGGGAGCGGGTGCAGAGGAAAGGTAAGTGTGAGTTTGGGTCCAGTCTTGCAAACTCCACCATCCAAATGTGAACTCATCACCTCCACCAGAAAAACAACTCAGGCTGCCTGCCTGTTGAGCGCGAGGGCCTGCCTCTGGCACACTAAGGAGGCGCTACACAACACGCTCCTCGGCCAACAATGGGCTTTTGTCTCAGGAAAACCATTGTGAGCTGAGATATTACAAGCCCAAAATGTGTTTCATATATAACCCGGCTCACCAGCCTCTAACATGCTCAGAGCACACTCATTAGCATACAGGTGAGCAAAACCATCTAAAGCCTGTTGAGTAATAAGGTGTTGGACAGCTTTTGTTATTCACAGAATACTGCAAAAGCGAAGAGCGGAACGATTGTATGGGTGCGTTTTCCCTCCACTGTACGGTGAAAAGAAAAATCCTAAGTGGAACCTGTGGAAGCTACAGGCTGTCTATAGCTGTAACGGCTCAGAAAGAAACACTGCTGCCCAGACACTCCGAGGCCTTAACCTCTCTCAGAACAAGAAGAGAGACGGGATTTCACTGCATTAGACGGAAATCTCCCTCGGATCAAGCCACGGTCCCAAGGATACAAAAGACGGATCAAGAAGATCTGTGTGCAAATGTATATATAACCCACATATTTCTTGCATGCTTCCAAATTGCACTGTTTATGCAGCTGTTCACAAACTCGGCTTGTCTGTTTATTTTTGTCCTTAGAGGAAACAGAAGAGAGTTCTGCCTGTTAGGCACTGTAAGATCAAAGAGTCCCCGAACTAGTCTGAGTGCTGCACTCCAGCCTTGCATCTGAGCAAAGATCAAAACGAGGCTTTGGCCCTGGGTCTGACTCCCCAACAGAAGGCGTGTGGGGGGCACCTGCTCACACCTTCCATCACTCGCACCAAATGCACAAGCTTTGTGCCTTCCTGGGAGCAAGGCATGGCATAGCATGGACACTGTCAAAAGAAGAAAAGTATTTCCCACCAGGTTTATTACGGTGATCTTATACCTCAGGGCACACAGCATGAAATAGCTTTGTGAACTTAAGGGGGGAAAAATGGTCTAGAAAGGTCAGCAAGCGAACTAAAGGTTATCCAGCCATTTTTAGATTAACCCAGGAACCAGGCAGATCATAAACACTTGCTTTTCTTTCTCTCTTGGGCCAAGAGGAAAAAAATCGACACCTTCTTTGTTTTCCTTCTCCCTCTCTGCTATGTCACCCTCTTAATTGGCTCTAATCACCTGGAGCAAGATTCTAGAGTGACATTTATTCCTAGCACCATTTTGGTTGGCTCAGAAGACAGGCCTGCCCTTGTGAGCTATGAAAGGAGCGTTGTTCATCACGTCGGCCTGCGGCATCCATCCCTGCCCTCTCCAAGCTGCCTGGCGTTTGTTTCGGGGTTGTGGCAATAGCCACAAAAAGTCAACTCTATAAGAGGAAAAGGCGGTGTGGCTGCATGTGCGCCTCCATGTCTCTTCTCCCTTTGGAAAATTTCAAGGTGAAATAGACACCGAGCTCTGTCTCATGGAGACCTGGATGGGTCTCCAGGCCAAGTCTCTGACCCTTGCTCTGGTGATCTCCTTACACCTGCTGACCTCTGTGCCATGGAAGTCACCACAGGCCACCCCAGCAAGAAGCAGGGTGACAGCAAGGTCACCACTTTCTCATGCAGGCCTGGCAATTCCACCTGCAATCTGCAGCAGGAAATGCCAAGAGCCATAATAAAATGGCTCTGCAGTGGGAAGCGAAGCAAGTCTGGCACCATCGTCCGCTGGCAGGGAAACCCTCTCAGAGTGCTGAGTGAGGACTCTGGTCAAAGGCAGGCAGGAAGACATCTGTGATGTGGCCCAAGAGCAAAGGCTGAGAAACCAGGGCAGCCCTGAAGACAAACCCACAGACACTGACTGACCCACTCAAGTCTCCTTGTGATCCCACTCAGGACCCTCCAATTTCCATGTGTAAAGCAAGTTTCCCATCCTGCTTCCTCTGCACTCGCATTTTTCCCACCATCTCTTTTTCAGGCAAGAGGTAGGGGAAAGGAAGACAGCACTTCTAAGCAAAATGACCATGACTACAATTCCAAAAAGACTACTCCTGACTAGGAAAACTAGAGGCCGAGCAAGCCATAGGCACTGGCAGCTCGCAAAGCAACAGAGTTATGGGTAGGTCCACTTCAGCCCCAAGACTGCAATGAGCGCCTCCTTCCAAGGTCACCATTAACATCATACCACAGTTTGACCCATTGGATCAGAAGTGCTTTGCAGACCTGCCTTCCCCTTCAAGCTCCTCCTGTATTCCTCCTGCTTTGTTCCCAAGGCCTGGCCCTTCCTCCTGCACGTCTTCAGTTTCGAGAGATTTCGCAGGCGGTCCATGTGGCTGCTGTTTGTTTTGATTCTCCCTGAGGGTGGTGAGCTGCAGTGACTTATACACCGGGAATTTAATTAGCAGCTGTGGACTGACAGGCCGATTTCTCCTACAGAGCACCCACTACGAACCTGGGGAAAGGGAGTTAACCAGTCAGGTGACCCTCACACCTCCTCAGGACACAGTGACTTACTTCATCAACTTCAAAAACATTTCATTCCATAAAAGGAGTCTTCAGAAATCGCTTGCTTTTCTCTTTCTAAAATTGCATATATAAAAAGAGCACTCTTATTAGCAATGCATTTTCTTTCAAGCCGGGGAAAGGATGACATTCCAATATTAAATGGCCATCTGGTCACACACTACTTTTTGCCTCTGCTCATTCTTCATTTGAGCCGAAGTTTACCTGTGCTACAGAGTACATGCCTGACAGCTTGTGAACGCTATGTGGAGTGGACGTGAGCGTGCTTCTTCTTAGGGACGCAGTGACGAATGTTCAGTGATTTATCTACACTAATGCTAATGCTGAGAGGTCTGTGCGACTACAGCTACGGGCTGTTACGAATACAGAGTGATGTCTCTCCAAGCAGCCTGGGACAGAGCCAGACCTCAAAGGCAAGCTTCATCAGTACAGAGCAACGGGCATTGCTCATCATCTTCGCACTGCAGTGACTCACCCTTGTCCATACACTTCTGTGGGCAGATATTTATGTCTTCTGTGTATTTTTAATGAAAAAAGTCAACACCATGTGCTAGTTCCTAAATGCTCATTATACCCATTATAGACTTTAATATACACGGTGCCCTGGATAATTTCAGTCAAATGGATCAAACTGGTATTACTTACTGTGTAGAAACTTCTGGCTAGAGTTAGTTCCTCTTTCTTACTTTGTCTCTGCACATGATACATCAGTGTATAATCAATGCAACTTCATCCTAACTATAGAAATGCCAGATTAGATTATTAAAACCTGAATTTTTTTTTATTTTGAAATGAATAGGGCCAGTGAGATGATGTCAGAGATGCCATCAGAGGCAGGAGCACTAGTTGCAAACCTGGCAACCTCACTTCCATCCCAGGAGCTCATGTGATAGAAGGAAAGAACCAGTTTCTGAAAGCTACCCTCTGGTCACAGCATGCATGCACCTGCTCTCTCTCTCTCTCTCTCTCTCTCTCTCTCTCTCTTTCTCTCTTTCTCTCTCTCTCTTTTTCCTTCTCTCTGTCTCTCTTCCTCTCTTTCAAATACATAATAAACGAAATTTTTAACTTAAAAATACTTGCTTTTACCTTTGCTTTAAACCAAAAGCAGGTGCTCTACTCTTTGCCACATTAAAAATATGCTTTCTTTATTTATGTCTATCTCTATCTCTTTTATCACCTTAGCCACCTTTCTTAAGACCATATTATCTATAGTTTCTCTATTCCCACCAACTCCTAAATTTACAGTAATGTTGATTCTGTCTTCAACCCTTCCAATGTCATCGGCAACCATTTCAGATCCAAGTGAAATCTTCACGTAGGCAGCATTGGTCTTCATTCCTCACAAGCTCCAGAGCCTGCTGGACCCAGGGCCACGGCTTGACTAGCACGCCTTAGTCCTGTTGGTCCGCCCACCACATCCCTCAGCAGCATGTAACACTGCTGATCACTTGTTGCTTTTGAATTCTCTTCAACATTTGTCTGATTTTCCTTTTGTCTCTCTAGCTAGTTTTGCGCAGGCTCCTCTCTCATGCCTGTCAAATGCTGGGGCTCTCCAGAGCTCTGCTCCCAGCACACTCCCACCACTTCCCTGGATCAACATCTCTTGCCTGCAGACAGCAAAGCTTTCTAACAGGCTCTCTGTCATCAAACATGGACTTGTCAAGGCCATGCTTCATGAAGTCTCTCCCCAAATACAAATGCAATCCATTTCCCCTTCCTTAGGGCCACTTCATGATTCCCCAGAGCCTATAGAACCTGGGCCCTCCTTTCCAATTCCACCCGGTGGTATGTTCTCTTTACACTTTACATTCTACGACATTAACCTGCCTGCAGTTCCCAGTTATATAGGCCATTTCAAACCACTTCATCTCTGGTCCCAGAATGTCCCCAGCCTTGCCCCATAATGTCAGTCCTCTGGTTAATCTGTATTCATCCTTTATGATTTCAGGTTTTCTCGTTAAAAAGAAAAATTGCCTAGCCTCTTCCTGTTCCCTCCTGAAGAAGGGATTTAGCTCCTGAACAAGGGTCCCAAGCTTACTGCTTTTTTGACAGCACTCTCCAGAGCATTTGCACTGACTTTTTAACATACCTGCATCCCCTTTCCACTCAGGAAACTCTGAGGGGGATGACTCATCTTTAGAGCTGCTCCCCAAGCTTTGCAAAGAATAGGCTATTGAAAAAAATTTTTAGAAGGGACCCATGTTTCTATTTTTCCTTTACCAAATGATGAGCCCTCAGTATCCTTCTGCTCTCAAAGTCTGCAGTTCTAACCAAAGAACCAGCTCTCTCTCTGTGTTCAAGAGGAGAAGCAGCTGGCTCGGCTGGACTTGTCCTGTGGTTTTCCAAGATGCTGGCCATCCCACTTTGCCCTCTGGCCAACATGGAGGACAGAGATCCAAGTAATGAGCTCTGTAATGAACCACAGCCCTAAGGAGGCTGCAGAGATGCAATACTGGGGTGCGAAGGCTAACGGGGGCAGGCAGGAGCTGACCCACAAGACTCTCATATGACATTGCTTGAAACTACTGAGAAGCATGGTTCTGCTTCTCTTTTCTATGAAAATAGCTCTGGAGTTGAATTGTGATCCTACAAGGATAGCTTAGGGAGGTAAAGTAGCCCAGCAAGGTTTTCTCTGAGTCTGCTACAGAAAAACAGGTTAGCCCAAACTCTCAAGGACAAGCAAGTTGACAACCACTCACTACCCTCACAGCCAGTTGATTTTCTGATTAAATAACAGAGTATACCTACCCAGACTAAGGTGGCTACAATGTTGCTGGGCTATATTATCTTATGCATATTGCATATACAGTCTGCATTATATAATTATACAATTGTATAATACAGTCTGTCAGTGAATAGTCCATGGTTGCATAGAAACTGAACTCAAACGCCTTTTACCATGGTCCTGAATTGTGCTCTGTACAAACCATCCAAGCAGAACTTTGATGAACTTAGCTAATCAAACAATGTGTACATCAAAATAAAAAACACTCGGACACAAAGCTCTAAAATTCCAGTAGGAACAACAGTTTATCCACCTGCCGCAATCTGGATTCTAATGCTTTGCTATAAGCTATGAATTGTTTAAACTCTCAATTAAATTTAAGTCAGCAAACATTTGTTGAGCATCTCCTTGGAATACATTAACTATTTTCATGGAATTGTATTTTACATTTTCCTTGGTTTCCTATTTGATGTTGAAGAATCTCAAATATTTCACTAAAGGACCTGACATCTCTGTTCAGAAGAGAAAAAGAACTTAAAGAGAAACAGTATACCCATGCCACTCCAGGGGCTCATTACAAAATTAAAATTAAACTCAATACAGCAGATGTGGCTCTCTGTTCCTGGTAAAACACAAAGCTCTAATTTCACCAACATATATCAATACTATCCTGACTCTCCAGGACATCTGTGTCAAAAAGAAAAAAGTATGAATTTATGAAGCAGCAATATTCAAAAACTATGATCACACAGTTCACTGAAAATATTTACACTGGGCCTGCACTCTGCAAATATTAAGCTGAATACACACAGATTTAAAAATGTAACTTGAAAACATACATCTCAATTATATTGTGAGTAATAGTCAACTATTACTGTTATTACTCTCAGTAATAGTCTGTTATATAAACTCTATCTAGATCTTGAAGATGAGAAATGCTCTCTAATATTTAGTACAGCATTCAGGAAAAAAAGAGCTCATTTCAGAAATGTGCTCTACTGGAAGATTCTGTCTTTCTATCCATCCTGCAGACTCGGCTCTGAAGCAGCCTTCCCTGACTGCTTCAGAGGGGGCCTCAGCCTCCTCTCCCCAACTTGGGATCTGTCAGATGGCATTGCCCTGGTCTCTGCAGACTACTTGCTTGCATCTCCATAGGACCTGGGCTAGGGACTCTGATGCTCATGTCACAGGCATGTCTCTAGCTCTTGCACAAGACTTGGGAAGGAGTGTTGGATAATGCTTGTGCTTACTACTCTTTTAAACAAAATAAACTGTAGTTGAAATAATAAGGGTTACCATCGCCTTCTTGGTGGAATTTATCTTGGTCAGGGCCATAAGCTGCTTGCATCAGGAAGTTCTGTATGGATCACTTCATAATTTAACAGCTACGTAAAACTCCCTACAGTTTCAGGGAGGTACAGTTTGAGTGTCCCTCATCCAGGATGCTTGGTGTCCAAAGTGTTTCTGAACATAGTTTCTCATATTCTCTGAAATATTTTCATAAATTTTACTGCTCAAGCACCCCAACTCAGACACCTAAAATATTCCAAATGTTAAACATCATATCAGTGCTTAAAAAACTCTCAGATTTTGGATTTCGGGTTTTCTGACTAGGGATGTTCAAGTTTTTATAAACTCATTTGAAATCTGATTTTGAATAAAATCAAAACAAAAACCCTGCCACATTTAGACAGTTTCCTAAGTATTAAAAGGGTCAAGTGAGCCCACTACCAACTTTATCACCAAGTAGGTCAAAACCCTTAAATAGTGCCACGTATGTCTTCAGGGAACTTTCTATATATATTAGCAAAGACAAGATTCTCTCATAATTCAATAGCATTTATGCACAGTAAGTACCTAACTGATTTTCTGTTTCGTAGGCATCTTTATTTTTGTCTCTGAAAGTTTTAAAACGCTTTATGATTCTTCTTATCACCAACTTTACAGGACACAGAGGTGGCAAGAACTATTCTCTTCCCACTCCTAAAAGTTTCACTTAAGAAGAAAGGAATGGGTGGTATTCAAAACAGAACATAAAGTTCCATAAGCTCCTGAGAGGTGCCTGCTGGTAATTCTGTCAACCTTTCTTCTGAAGCACTGTGGGGGTAAAAGTTCAAGAGTTCCGGTCTTGGGAGACACCGTCATTGTCTACAACTGTAAGTTCAAATCCCATAGCCCCAGGCTCTCAGTGTCCTCATCAAATTCCAGCATATTCTGTTACTCCAGTCCCTTTTTCATGTTTAAGCTGTTGTGAAGAGTTGCTATGCACTGTTTAACAGCTGTCATTTCACCCTCAATCCCCCCACCCGAACAGGTCACACTTCAGTCTTTTAGATTAACTTGAAATGAGCTATTAGCCTGCATGATGAAATACAACCAAAATGAACTCAGAGAATTAAATACACACACACACACAGCAGACACTTCACGTTTCATAAATAAGGCCTTACATGTTAAGAATTCTCAAGCTGGAACAGATCACTCCAGATAATATGTAACTATGACCAGCTGTGTATTACAATAGTGAGACCAAAAAAAAAAAAAAAGATAGAGGGCAGCAATACATGAAAGCCACAGGCATAGAGTGAGTAGGAGACCCCTCAAGGTAGGAGAAAGTTCACTTGAATAAGAAGGGGCAAGGAGCAGGGAAAGCTGAGCAAGAGAAAAACAAATTGCCTATAATAAGAAAAGGAAAAGTCAGGGTCTGGCAAGCAGAGATAATTCACACCTGCTTAGCAAGGCCTAAAAATCACACAGTTAGGCCTGGAGCTGGGGCCTGGGGAAAGTACTTGCCTGGGATGGGGAAGCATTTCCTTTGCTCCTAGAACCACAAAATGACAAGAAAAACAGAGGTTTTAGCATCTGTGTGCCAGTGTACCCTTGGTGCTGTGGATGTGAAGGAAGTACAGGCCATGCCCGAGGGGTCTCAGAGTCTCCTAGAACAGATGATCAGATAAAAGCCATCATCGTATAGTAAGCAGGAAGCTGGTGCCCCCATAGGCAGAGGAGAGCCGGCATTGGGGTATGAAGCCAGCCATCCGTAGTACCTCTAGCTGCTGGCACACTATGTTCTCTGGCTTTTTCATGTGGAAATCTAAATACACTGCAACTTTAGAAAGTTAGTTCAGAGAACATACTGTGTTCTTTGGTCTTTCTCAAGTGGAAATCGAAAG
The DNA here is from genome assembly GCA_023101885.1 of Typhlomys cinereus. Taxonomy (NCBI): domain Eukaryota; kingdom Metazoa; phylum Chordata; class Mammalia; order Rodentia; family Platacanthomyidae; genus Typhlomys; species Typhlomys cinereus. The sequence goes on along the minus strand of JALPQD010000110.1, from coordinate 3,005,937 downwards.
AAATACACAGAAAATTTTTTTAAAAATTTTATGTCAGAATTGAAATGTTTTGTCCTTAGCAAACTCAAGAGATTTCGCCTCCCCAACGCCTATAAGCCAGCCCAGGAATGAAGGTGGTTTGACACCTACATTGAAGCTAAGAAAGGAAAAGTGGCCAAGAGGTTCGAGCCGCTGGCCCGGGATCACCAAGTGAATGATGGAGCTAGAAAGTAACATCATGGCAGCCAGAGCCAAGTCCTGCTGCATCCCTACAACACCTGTCCCAGGCCTTAGAGAGATGTCTCCCTAAGAAGGTCAGCCCGCTCCCTGACAAACGCAGGCCACATCAGTTCCTGCGGAATTCAGAATGAACTTCTGAGCAGAGCCATGGCTATTTCAGGATGGGGCCTCGTGAGGCCCTGAGGGGTATAACAGGAAGGTCCAGGGGACTCCAGCACATGCCCTAAACCAGGCCCTCACTTCCCACTAACCCTGTCTAATACAAACAGCCTCATGAAGATGCTCCTTGCAAAGCCGCTGCTTCCCTTGGAGGAAGAAGCCCCAGGACAGCCTGCAGAGCCAGCCATCACATGCAGCTACCTGGGTATCTGTGGACACAAGGCAGGTTCCTTCAAGCTCAGTGCCAGCCTTGAGCACCACTGGCAGCAGGCAGGCTGTAAGAGAGTGGGAATACCGTTGTTGCCAGGAAACAGGCTCTGGAGACTAATGACCTCTGCAGCTCAGATCCCACAGCAGTGTGGACTGACGCCATCTTAACACTTAGATATCAGAGCCTGCCCTAGCCCATCTGAGTTTAAAATGGTATCGAACAGTTGAAGTTGGAATGAGGTAAAAAAAAAAATGTGCATAATGAAATATGCATGTGATAAAATATAAAATAGATGATAGAATAAAATGAAGCTTGTGTCTCTCTAGGTTAGCAACGAAATGACAGATTCCTATCACTCCTTTAGGCTTTCTATGTGATCTTGATGGAAGTGATTTCATGCCTTTGGGTTTTCCTTCGCTTCTCAGTCAAAACAGAACAGGCCAGAGGCTTTCGGCCTCAAATCTCAATGGCTTTTCATAACTCTATTCACTAGAACAAGATGCTTTTAGGTTCTACTATTTTAAGGTGAAAAATATGAAAAAAATAAGATTTCTTTTCCAGCCTATAAATGCACGAGTGGATTAGAGCTCACTTTCCCAATCTAATGCAATGCGTTGTTCATTGGCCTGAATGAGAAAGTTTAATTTTCAGAAGAAAGCACTTACATCTTACCAAAATTACTTAATATTTTAAAAATTAGTTTGTGAAGCATAAATATCTTCATTGCTAAATGTTTACTTTTCATTTTTTTATCATGAATGTCCCTAATTACTTTAGCAAATGAAATTAACCACTGTTCAATTCTGGAAAAAATAACTCATAAAGTAACTTAAAAATTAAATTCACTGGATAGGCTATCTGTGTTTAAAAATTAAAGTTATATCTTTTCATGCACAAAACACACGTGACTGTCATTAAACTATAGGCAAACTATTTAAATGACTCCTCAAGATCATCAGCTGGAAAGAAAATAACATAAAGGTTCAAAGGAACAATATCTACAATAATAAGAACTGGACACAATGCAAAATTTCACCAGAAGAATAAGGAACACCACCGGGTGGTGTATTTCTGCTGCACACTGAAATGACACTAGTGAATGAAGCCACACACACCAGCAAACAGTGGTCCACGAGCTGCAATGTGCTGTAAAAAAGTGAATCACAGAATACACATGTGATTGTGCCTTTAGAACATTCACCAATGCACATAGCATGTAAACGACAGAGAAACTGGTGTGGCTCTGTGGCAGATCCTTACCCAGTACTACTGAAATAGTAGGCTCAGTCCCCACCACCAAAGAAAGAAAGATGAAAAGATACGGAGGAAAATAGTAAGAATAGACAGGTGAGATGGTGGTGTCCTCTAAAAGGGCTGGGCATCAGCAGTACAGGAGAAATGCTCTTTCCTAAGTGTTTACTGGATTGTTATTCTTGATAGTCTGCCTTTATGCTATCAATAATTTTACTTGCTCAACATTTTTTTGTGTTTATGTACTTTGGATTGGACCCAGTCTTGTCTAAGCACAGGGTCTACCAGTGAACCTCAAAACCCAGACTCAATATTTAATTTTAAGGCACATTAATTAACCATGAGATACAATGTGTTTAAGTATCTTCATTCTAGAACAGTGCCCAGGGCGGTAACATATGACGGGTAAGATGCGGAACGATGTCCCCCGCCATTAACTCAGTTTAAAGACTTGGGCAAAAATACATTTCCTGGGATTTTTTTAATGTGGCTCTAAAGAAAGGGGGGAAAAGATGTCTTTATCATTTCAGGAATAGCTTGATACATCCTAGAAATTTAGAAATTAAATAATAAAAGTCAAATCAGTAATAGCTAAGAACAGAAATTTTCAAGGAAAAAAATATATTACTGAGGATCTACGACTCTAGATCCAGCACTATACTTTTAAAATACTTTCTTCAGGTAACCAAGACCAAAATGGGGAAACAGGGTGGTCCCACACTTGTTGAGGTTTGGATTTGTCTTCTTCAATAGTGCTAGCTTGGAGGTTTCGTGTTTCCAAAAAGCATGGTAGAAGCAGCCATGACACCCCATCCCATCATCCCCAGAAAGAGGCATCTCTGAACCCCCAGTACCTGTTTCCCTGTCTATCAAATAAGATTAGACTATCACGTATCTTTCACCTTTGTGGTGGCAACTACACACGTGAGCTCTGTAAGGGCTGTCACTGAGCATCACACAAGTGTTTGCTGTGATGCCTGCTAATTCTCCTTATTCTTACTTTACGCACTTCCCCTTTAGATTTAGGATAAGAAAATCTACACTTCTTTCTACTGAGGAATTCCATACACCATCATCCATAATTTCTTCCTCTGAAAGCAAACTGAACTTCCACTTGCATGTAACTCCCTCCAAGTCTCTTTAAATATTTTTATTTTTGGTAAAGGTTAAATCTAAAAGCTGGATTGGCCCATCCAGGCAGAGGTAATTTTAAGAAATCAGCTTAATTTCTTATCACTCTGCTTCACCTTGAACCAATGTTCTAAATGGAAGCCAGAGAGTCAGAGAGGAACTAGGGATACATGCTTTATCCTTCCTGAATGACTTGGGAGCTTCTGACCCGGATGCTTAAAACCCACAGGCCCCTGGATGGCCTGCACATTCTCGGTAGGATGGACACGATCAGCCAGCTGCTTTTTCCTGATCTGCACACTTTGTCACCGGACTGTGTAACATGACTGCATGACCTTTGTTTGTATTCATATTCTTTCTACAGATGGTAACAAGTTAAAGTCAGTTAAGAAGCATATGGCTGTCACCACATCTCAACCTAAGCTGCCACTTCTGGTCTATTTTCACTGTCAGATTCCCCCCAAGAATTCCAGTGTGGGTTGAAAGAACAAAGAGAAAAGTTCCTAACCCACTTTATCTGAATTCTGTTGAAGCCCGAGCACTTTGTTGTGTGACCCCGTCTCTCAGTAAAGAAAAGCCTTGAGTTATGTTTATGGAAAGCTTGGGAAGTCGTCGTTAGAGCCAAAGCTTGATCTCCATTTAAAGGATCCCTGTCCAGTGTCTCCTGAGCACCCACCTTCAGACCTCTCTCACATCTGAGAATGACACATCAAAGAAGGTATTTTTGTGACCTGGAATGATGTGATATGCTGTGGGAGTAGTAACAAGCTCACTTCACAACTGGGGAACACTGCTCCTAAAAGCCAATTTCAAAGGTCGATGGGATTTCCCTAGAAAGGACCGGGTGTAAACACTTCAGTCTCTGTGGGCCACACTGTCTCCTCACATTTGCCTCTGCAAATAGGGCACAAAAAGACTTGCCAGCACGCAAGACCTGGGTCCATGGCTGTGTTTCAGTAAATGTTCCTGTGTGGGCACCAGGTGAATTCCATGTAATTTTCACAGGTCATAAAATAGTATTCTATTGATACCTCTACAACTATTTGCAAGTATAAAAACTATTCTTAGCTCACAGTAGCAAAAAGAAAAACAAATGGAGGATTAGATCTGGCATGCATTTGCCCCTTCATGCATTTGCCTATAAACCACAGTAAAATACGTAATTCCAGAAACCATCCAGCTTCCCAAAAACACCGTATTCATCAAAGTTTTATATTTTCAAAGCAGTGAATTGCTACTCCTTAATCAGTGGCTCTTCCCCAACGCAAAGGAAAGGTAGGTCTTGTGTCATCAAACACAGAAACTAAAGCATTTAAACATTATATTCAAGGAAGGACCCCAAAAAAGAAGGTATTAGGGCTAGTTTGTTCTGGTTCGGTTTGGCTTGGTTTGTTTGGGGTGCTGCAGAAGGAACCCAGGGCTCACACATGCCGGGCAAGCTACGTGACATCCAGAGCCCAGGAAGAAAGGGGTTTTTGGCAGGATTTCTACCTTGATCTCTGCTTACACGCTGCCTCTTTACATCCAGCACACAATTTCCTGTGTGGCACCGCATGAATGCCGTGGCTGTGTTAAATGCAATCATAATGATCTTCTGTGAGCCAGCACGCTGACATTCCTTAACGCATCATTACCCCGTGTCTAATAATTAGGCTGCATGTGTGGCTGGGCAGGCTATTGCCCCATCAGAAATCAGTGGCTTCTGCGAGCTAGCAGGCACGCCTGTGAAGGAAGCACGTATGCACAGGGCCATTTCCAAAGGCACTGTCCCATTCTCGCTTTTACGTTTGTCTCTAGGAGATGGCGGGTGCTGATCAAGTGTAAGGATCTGCTCCAATCAACAAACCCATTACCCCATGCCTGACTTTCGGTTCCCCACTGACCAACATTCCTTTGGTGTCCCCCCACCCCATTCCTGCCCACTTGCCTCTGACGGAACACAAGCACGTGCACTTGATTTGTCTGGATCCATAAGTTCACGGAACATTCTCAGCAAGCTGCCAACGAGCCTTATATTCAACTGGGTTCTATCTCAGCAGATCAGGAGATTCAGGCTATGCTATGGTCTAAAGACCTTCAGAGAGAAGGTCATTTTCTTCTCTATTACAGACACTGCTTTGTCCTGCCATAGTGGAGATCCATGCGAGCATTCTGCTTTCCATGGCTCGGCCCCCACCACCATGAGCCTGGATGAAGTGGGCAGGCATTGTACGAATCACCATTCTGGTAGCTGGACGGAGGTGCCATCCTGCTCACCAGAGATGTCTCTATGCCACAGAAGAAGAACTGCTTGTCAGAGAATTCTTCCACACTGCCGGAAATCACTAAAATACTTCAGCAGCAGACACTAGACCTCATTAAATACCAGCAGGCAGCGAGAAACAGTTCCAGAAAGATCCAGAAAAGGTTCTTAGTTGTGCAGTCCTTCCACGTGGTGGTCGTCTATTGTTACCACTCAGAATGCCACCAAGCACTCTGCCAGCAACTCAAGAGTATAAAACAGGGGTGTAGAACGTATTCTGAATCTCAGACCCAATAACGCACCAGGAATGTGATTCCCTACACTATGACTTTTTTTTACACCCCACCCAGCTAGAAAAGAATGTGGTCATTTGATTCTTTCTCGGTGACCCCAAGTAAGAGATTATGAATGATCTTACTCTCCCCTGAAAGAAAACACCAACCCTAACTCTGTCTTCAGAGAAGAAAAGAAATCAAGCTTTTTGAGCAATCCACTACTTTCCTAAAATGGTCTTGAGGTCCTCACGCTGTTGAAGAAATGCTGCTTGAGGGCAATTAATCCCCGGCAGCCCTTGTAAAAGAAAGAAGGCAACAGAGCACAACCTGCTTGTGCCGCCCGTTTCTGAATTTACAAAACCCTGAGTTCATGTTGTAAAACAGAAAGGTGGGAGGCATGAAGCGCACCTATTCAGAAAAACCTGAACCCCAACACCTCAAAGACCACCCAGGTTGCCGTAAAAGCTGGCGAACCCACTGGCATCCAAAAGGATGCCTAGTGTAAACTGGTTTTTAAAAAGATGTTTAATAAAGCTGCCTGAGCTATAATTCACCAATAGAAGTAATCTTTTCCTAAAGGGCTGCACTTCAGTCAACAAGGTAGAAGATGTTATGATTGGAAGATAATTATTTTTAATGGAAGCTATCAATTACTGAGCTCTTGGTTGCCAGAATCTACCCTAACACCTTCATATACATTATTACACTTAACTACCACGACTAACCTGTGATGTAGTCACTATTATATTTATTTTATTGATGAGCAAATTGGGTGTCAGTGAGATGAAGTGACTTGCCTTAGGTTACACAGACCATAAAGCACAACAAACCCAGTTTGGTCTGACTCAAAACCCATACACAGGATCCCTCCACTCGATATGCATGCATTTGGGTCATGAGATATAGATTACACCAATATCATCATTAAGCAGCTATTATCCATATTACAGTGACTCCTGAAATTGGGTTTTCATTGTAATAACAAAGGAAACCTATTAAAATTGATATTTCAACCATTAGGGAAAAAAAAGAAGAAATGAAATGAAATGACATCCTGTCATTTGGGGCACAGTGGATGGAACTAGAGCAGCAACTTTGGTGAAACAAGTCAGACCCAAGAGGACAACTTCTGCTTGGTGACTGAGAGCAAAAAAAAAAAAAAAAAAATTCATTTTTAGGAGGCTAAGAAGGGAAAGAGAACAGAGGGAGGCTGGATAAGGGCATAAAAATGCGATTAGGGTTAAGAAGCAAGTGTGTATATTCCACAGCACTGCAGGAGACAATAACAGTTTGCAACAACCTCTCATGTATTTTATGAACAACTAGAAGGCGCTCAAACACCGAAAACACAGAAAGGCGAGGAAAATACAGAACATGGAACTCACATGCTTTGATATTGTACACTATATGATATATTGATTTATTACATTATACATGTATATTATACATGTGGGATTTTGTCCATAAAAATGAACAAAAAGTAGTGTTTGGTTCTTAGTTGCTAGGCATTGAATGAATGGAAATTCCATTCTTTTTTATTATTATTTCTGCTCATACAAACTTAACAGGTACACTTGTCCCCTCCCTCCCTCCACCTCCCCCCCCTGATCCCCTGTTCTCCCCCCTCCCCATCTTGATTAAAGAAAAAAAAGTTTTTTTCAGTGAATCACAGGTCATGGGAGAAGTACCCAAAAGAGACTCAAGGATAGTCACACAACAACTACTCAGGCACACAACAGCAATCTCCCAACTGCCACCTGATTCATTTCTACCCCAAACCCCATTGCCTCTTGGAAGTTTTCTGGAATCACTTGGAAACACAAATTGTCATAGGAAATATGAAGCTGACACAGTACCTAAATTTTGCTGTGTATCTAAATAAATACATACATTAATATATATATGCTTACATATAAAGGAATAAATTTGAGATCTAATTTACATATTGGATAATCAGAAGCAGTATATAACTTCATATGTTCTAATCTCAGCCCTACCACTTACCTGTCATTTTCTGTACTTGGAACGCAATGGTGATTGGAACCATTTCATAGGTTCTCTATTTACTTAAATTCACCTATGTATACAAACACTTATCGCAGTGCCTGGCTCAGTTACTGATTTTTCTATGATGACTTCTGCTTTCCAACATTCTCTATAATAGCAAGACCCACTCTGATCTGGCCACTGGTTGTTCTAAGCATCAAAGGACAGATGTCCCAGCAGAAAAGCACAGAGCTGCCACTCAGCAGTGCGATTCTTCATGTTGTCCTCAGAAACAAGTTTCCAGAAGGTTCAGCTGCCTAACATATTAAGAGCACTTACAAACTACCATGATATCCTGGAAAAACAAGATTAATATTCTCAAAAAAAAAACTCCTATGAGGTGACGTATCAATTATTTCTGTAAAAGTTTTTTTTAGTCATAGAAAAGAAAGGGTTAAATTACAACCATATTAAAATATTTTCCATTTCCCCTTTAGTGAAACCTGCTTGATGTTTACTGTTGAGACCCTACATCTTCACTCGATTTTTCCCAAGTCATTTCAAAGAGACGATTCAAGCACAATGTGCCAGCAAACAGACTTTCATAGCTTACAAAATGATTCCCTCCTTGCTTGTGTCTCACAGGCATAAAATGGCCACACAGCAGTATGGAATACAGTAGTCCTCCTTATCCAAGGGAGGGGGGTGTGTTCCTGGCCCCTAAACTGATACTTAAAATTGAAGATTGTACCAGTCCCCCTGTATTACTGCTTTTTCCCATACGTGCATGCATACTCATCCGAAACTTAATTTATTAATTAGCTACTGTAGGTGATGAATAAGAGCTAATACTGTCCTCACCCTTCTTACAATGATGAACAGATAGGTGTCTCTTTGCTTGTGCATTTACATGGACACACAGGAGTAATCCAGGGAGGAGAAAAGCTTTGGCAAACTCAACCATGCCAGCTGCTTTACATGAAGAAGGGCTTGCCCTTTGGATGCACATAGAAGGTTAGAGCTCCCAAAGGGAAAGATTGTTGTCAAAATGCCTAAAAGTGGCATTTCTAAATTGGAACTATTTTTATAAAGATAATAAAAATGTCTGGGCTGTTAAGATAGCTGAATAAAGCATCTGCCACTCCCTTGTCATTATGGAATAGTGTGGTCCAGATTAGCTCCTCCATGCAACACGATGACTACTTATTACTGCAAACAGACATCTCTCTGGGGATCACCATGACAACGCTGTTCATCCCTTCCAACAATCCCTGACATCACACACTGAACCAAGATTTTAAATCAAATCATGGTTATAGGATATAAAGAGAACTTGGGCAGATAATATATCAATAATGTTATTCTTCCCCTGCAAAGCAACTACAATTCAACATTACATTCTTTGTATTTAACCACAGCCATCTCGAGATAATGTTTGCACATTACATCATTAATACCAGTGTCCACTGGCCAAAAGTCAAGCCATATCAGCAAATATTTTAAAAAGCAATGTATAATCAAAGGCAGTTGATTATGATTTTAAACATTATTAAGGGGAAAATTCCCAACAACTCTTTCTTACATGACTATTGATGTAAATTGGTGAAGAACAATACTCCATTAAGATTTCTGAGTTTTAATAATTCCATTGAGAGCTCAGGGTTTGGTCCCTTTTATGTCTATGAACTAGCAGGGACACAGCACTATATATATGACTATCTGCCAGCCCAAGGGGTTAATAAGACTCCAAAACTAGCTTCAGAAGCCACAATGATTGTTTGGTGAGAGCAGTACATGTGTCTAATTATAAAGTGATCTTGTATCCCCACGATGAAGCTATAGACAACTAGCTCTGTATTTAAAAGCTTTTGTTTCAGGATGGAAAAGCTATTAAGAAAGTTGTCAAAAGTTCCACAAGATTAAGAGTTTCATGCATATGTGTGGTCTCTTGCCCTATCACTTTTCAATGTTTACATTATAAAAAACTGACTTCAAAGATTCCAAAAAGTGCAAAGAGGAAGGTCACGAACATGTGTATGCCCGTGACCAAGGGCTGCACCTCTGTGATGCCCAGCCACGTTCCTATAGGCTTGGTTTCATTTTATTTTTCCTCAATATACAATTACACTGAAAAATTAAAGGCTGTGAGTAGCACTCCTCACTCCCAAATCCTGGTCTTGCTAGTCGATGTTCTGTATCACTTTGCATGTTTTCAATCATGATACAACTGTCATCTGATCGTGCACATCAATTTATAACTTCTTTTCTCCACAGCATTTATATTTCTAAAACTACCCAGATTGTAGCACATACTATTTTATCACCTGAAAAGGGCATATTGCTTTTATTCTCTCTAATCTAAAAGACAAAAATAGAGAAATGAACACTCTTATATGTGTTTCTACATAACTTCCAAGACTATTCAAGGCACAGATACAAAAGTAAAATTACTTAGTTCTAGGGCTGATACCTGCAGCAGTACCAGACGTTATCCAAAGTAATCACCTCAGGTCTGAGGATGGAACTCAGTGGTAGAGTGCTGGCCTAGCATGCATGAAGCACTCAGTTCAACACACACACACACACACACACACACACACACACACCACACACCATACACACTCCTTTCAAAGTAAACAGAACAAGTAACACTCCTGTATGAGTCTCTGAGGTTTGAAGGGGTCTGTTTTTCTACATCTTTATCTTCCATTGAGATGCCAGATTCTTTCATTTTTGCCCTCAGATGGAATGTGAAATGGTTTCTCACTTATTTTATTTTATTTCTCATTTATTATTTAACTTTTCCAGACTACAATGAAGCTGAGCTTCCTTTCTCAAAGAATTCAACTGTGGCTTTAGACCATTTTTTTTCTCCTTGTCTTTTTTTTTTTTTTTTCTCATGTCCTTAGTAAAGCTATCACTATACATTTTGTGTTCTGGTAAAGTTACTTAACTTCTCAGGCTTCCCATGAGCAAAGAGGAGTTAATCACATCTCCCTCTTAAGGATGTTTGAAACTGATTAAAAAGCACTTACCCAGTGCCTATTATGAGTTAGGCAATCAAAAACTACTATAACTTATTGTCATGCGTATGAGCAAGAAGGTTTGGAACATAAAATATTCCATTTCTCCCAAGCATGCAGCCTTCTTTGGATAAATACCGCTGGCCTCAGAAAGTGGAGCCTCAGCAACTCCCTTGCTCAAGATAGTTCCCCGAGATAAGAAGACACACTGTCAGTGCTCGGCTGTTGGTAAGTTTCCATTCAGGAAAAGTGCAGTCAGCAACCTTAGGTTATTATGTAAACTAAATATCAGTTCACATGTGACTGTGCCCCTGTTTGTGACTGGATCATTATCCTGAAGCTTGGCAATGGTTAAGTCACAGAATGAAGAGAAGTCTGAAAAGGAAGGTGGTTGGAGGCTGGCAGGGACATGCCCAGGTATTTCCTGGGATGGAATACAACAGGCCTCCATAAACCCCACCAGGTTCAAGACCACTCCATTTCTCCACATGGCCTCAGTCAGTAATCCCTGAAGAGGAAAAGTGAAAGGACAATCACAGCATTTATCACAAACCTAAGTTGTGCGCCTTAAGCACAATAATCAGAAGTCCATGGTACAGGCTGGGTGGGCACACGCCTGATAGTAAAACTGCAAGTTGGAAGTCAGCTTAGGCTATACGACACAGTGAATTCCAATTCCAGACCAGTATGGCATAAGTAATAGACCCTGGCTCAACACACACACACACACACACACACACACACACACACACACACACACACAAAAAACAGTGCTTGCTTCTGCCTGGACTGGACTTGTGACATACTTAATGTCCAGCCCAGCCTCTCCTCCCTACATCTGACCTTTTCTTTGAAGAAGACTACACTTGCTTTTGCAACCTCAGCCAAGGGAATCAGTAAACTGCAGATGCACTGAAGACCTATTCAGGAGTCCTGACATCAGCTCCCACAGTGACTGGCAGGGACCTTTCAGATGTGCTTGTACATCGTCTAAAGTTCACTATTCTTACTCACCATGATCAATTCCCAGCCTCCTCAGTGGCTATGGATAAAGACCCTCTCTCCACTCCAGAGCCGACTCTGCTCCGGGACTCAAGACTTAAGTGCAATCCAAATATAATTAGACTGTCTTCTGAAACTATCTAGGTGCATGGCTTTCTTCCTTACACATGTGCCAAGTTTCCACTTTCAAGAAGTTAAACTGCCATATAAAAGTGCCTAAGCAATGATGAGTAATTAGACACTGTAATGGAAAATTAACTGTGTTTTTATTTAGAGCATTTAACAAGACTTTTTTTCTGTTATTAAACTGCAATAAAAATAAATTAAATCCTGAGGGTTACAAAGATATTCTGTTTTTTAAAAAAGGAGCGAACGAGCGAGCACCCTTCCTGCACAGTATTTTGTTAATGCCACAGAGTCTGAGTAAGATCCTGATCAGAGTCCCATTTTTAATAAAGGCTAACATCAATCCTTTATCTGCCACACATGTTATAGAGGGAGGAATCACTACATCAAGTTCTCTGACAGCCGAATTAGCAGGCACCACCCTGTGCTTCCCCTTCCTCCACACATTCCCTGGGTCCTCGTTCTCTCCTGTCCTGCTGCTTACAGAAGTGTGCGCCATAGTTTCATGAATGTTCTATGAGCGCCTATGGTTTTAGCAAATTGGTGGAGAGTGAGAGACTTGATGGATAATCCATCCGTGGGCCCATTTCTAGAGAACCACTAGAAACAGCAGCTCCACCAGATTGGAGGGGCAAGCAGTATTCCCCATCAAAATCATTTCTTGCCATCTATGTCCCAGTTAAGAGCTGGTCAACAGGTTTATCGCTGGGACCACAAACTTCACTCAAGGAGACAAGGAGAGGACAAGTGACAAGAATAGGAGACTTGGCTCTGCCACATGCACAGTCACGAGCCTCCCTTGCCCAGGTGAGGGAAGATCTGCCCATGTGACTGACTTGCTTTGCATCTTTTCCTCCTCTGCAGTCTCCAAGCAGAGGGGAAAAAAATCCCCTTAAGATGTTTGGAAATAGCATTTCATCAGTCCTTGCCCAGTAAATACTGCAGTGCCCAGGCTCTGAGGGTCTCTCCTTTAGAGACCCAGCATGCATCTAAGTAGAATCAATGTTAGCTGCTTACTGTCTGTGAGCGAATCAGCCTGTACAGCCGAACACTGAGAGGTATCCTGCGCTATAAGCCTGAATCTGAGACGTCTCCAGACCTCAAAGCACACTGTCTCTCTCTTTTTCCCTAATTTCTCCTCTTTTCCTCTTTCAGTCTCTCTTTAAATTTAAACAACCTTTCCCACCATCTCCGCTTTTCGTGTAGATGAGACTACAGATGGCTGGAATGTGTTAAATTTCTGCCTTTTCACTTCAATTAGTGAAGTATATGCAAAGACCAACGACTTCATGCTGTCCATATTTGCACTGCAAATTCAATCTTCCATCTGAAAGAGTAACCTGATACCAATAAGAAAGTGGTCATATGAAAGGGTTGAGATCATGTACACACAGAAGGAGGTGGGAGGAGAGGGGTTGCTTCATATACAAGGAGGCTCATCTGAGAACTTTGCCGCTGATAGTACCCTATAGGGTCAAGTTCAAAGCATGCATTACCCTTAGAAAGCAAAGCTTCTGAAGTATCTGTCACAATGCTTCCCTCTTCCAGTTCCACATTGTTCATCCCGGCAAAGATCAACAAAAGGAGAGCTTTGCACTGGCCCTCCAGCAGTTTAGCCGGATTTCTTTAAGCACCCTAACTGCCAGACAGCACATAGAATAAGCTTAAAGTTAAAAGACTCAGTATCAGCACATCCAAGCAAATGTAACTATTTATTTAATTAAATCATTAAATTAAGTGATTGTGGGTTTTGAAAAGGGCATTTCAACCCTGATTAAAATGTCCGCTCTTAAAAAAATCAAAATAAAATGTCTGCTCATGAACTATTCACAAACTTTTAGAATCAATTCCTACTGGTTATTATTGGTCTGTAACACTGAAGAACGTCTTGGCATTTCAATATTTTAAAAGATGATAACAGCTCCTCCCAAAATATACTGTGATCCTGGACAAGTCCTGGATCCGGTCCTCCCTTTTCCTCCCTTTCCTGACAACACCCCCCCCCAACCCCGTGTATTTGAGCCAGGGAGAAGAAAAGGCATTTATGAGTAAAAGTCTTGCCTCTGGCGACACTGATAAAGATAATTTTCCAGACCCTGGTTGAAGGCTCTCCATTACTATTCCAGGGCCCATATCTTAGGTTCCCAATATACTATGGGGTTTGATCTCTAACTAAAAGGACTGAGATTTGGAGAATCGCTGGAAGCCACATCTGGAAGCCCTCTTGGCCTGCTTTCTAAAACTTCCAAGGAAGTCATTATGGACAACCACACCTCATTTACCTTTTTCACTGGGGTGACACACAATCTTTGTGATAAATGCACCAGAGGACACCACCTCAGAGAACTTGAGGATAAAATGTTCTCAGTGTCACCTCCTGAGAATAACCACCCTGTCCCAAATGCTCCTTCTAATTGGTTGAGTGTCCCCTGGGTGTGACTGCAAGACTTTATCCAGGGTGTGTAACCAAGATGCACAGTTTTCCTGATTGCTGAGAATCCTGCCAAGGACGAACAGGGTAAAAAGTGGACTGAAACACCAATGTGACCATGAGACTTTGGAAAAAAAAAAAAAAAAAAAAGATCTTCTACTGAGAAGACTGACCTCTACGACCTCTTCCGGCCCCTGAAGGACTGACTATGAAGGTCACGGACAGATTCAACAGAATCACTGTGACAGAGAAGAGGAAAGGAGCTAGAATGTAGATTTTGGTAGAATAACTGAAAATCACAGATTGTACTTGATCATCTGCACTTGCCTCCCCAAATGAGCATATGCAAAGATAAGGTAATTCTAGGTTCTAAGTATGAATAGCAACAATAAATTATAAGTAATTAGCACCACATGTTAGTTTCTGGGTAACCTCAGATGGAAACCCTTAAGGTAAGCTGGGACATCCTCATTCTTGTGGAACAAGTTTCTGTAACACTCCACAAAGTTAGAAATGTTGCTTATTTCTAAAGATTAAAAGCAGAACCTTCAAAAAATGACAGAACCTGGCTCATCCTGAGAAACCAGCTTTATTCAAGTGACTTGTCAGAAAAAAAAAAAAAACATTAATCACAACCCAGAAAAAAACAACATGCTCCCAAAAGCTACAAGTTCATTGATATCATAAAGTGCACCTTGCCGGGGAACCTTTCAACCACTGTCACTATTCAAACATTTGAGAGATGATTGCTAACTGACAGCACATTTCCTTTGTGAATGGGGATTCTTCTCATCAGATTTAAAAATAAGACCATGTCACATATGAAAGTAATTCTAAATATAGTCACCCCCTCCCTCACCAATGGGCTGGATATCAGACTTTAAGTCAATGCTATCCTTGGGCTTCTTGTTTTGGGGTTTGTTTTTTTGTTTTTTTTGTTGTTTTTTTTGTTGTTGTTGTTTAAATGATAAACATGCCTTCAGTTTGGCTTACAGAGAAGGATTCCCTTTCTTGGTCTAGTAAAATGACTTAGAACTATTGGGTAAGGAAGACATTGAAAGACAACTTCCTTTGAGTAAAATCACTGTGTTTATAATAAAGGTCTGTTAAAATAAACAACATTTTTTTTGAAGTTAAGGACTCCATCAAGGTGAGAATGTTTAGTAATAAATCACTGTAAGGTAATTATCTGCCTAACAGAAAATCCATTTCTCTGTTTACTTGGGTCTTTCCCCTTGCTCCTGCAAAGGACCAGCATTGTAAACTAGTACTTGAATTATTGATTCTAACAATGGGTGGAAGTTTCCAAAATGTTGTTCCATCCCAATTTTATGTCCTTATTGTAGATGCTGATGACTCAATTTTGTTAAACTAATCTTAATGTTCATAACCTTGCTTAACAAAGGTCACTCTAAAGAATAGGTCAATAAATTAAAGGATGGAAAATTAATTAAAGATGACTTCAATTCCAGTATAAACCTTTTGTTTGATGTGAACTTCTTATGCGTTGCTTCCACCAAAAGTGCTGCACACTTGTCTATCCAGAAAAATAAGTTTTTGTTTCCTTATAGATATCAGCAACTTACTATTATGATTTTTAAATTAATTTTAAAAAGATTAGACTCACCCAAAGATTTTTTTTAATCCTGCATTTAACTGTTTAAAAGCGCAGAAATGCTCAGAAAGAACAAAACCCCTGAGAAGTTACTAACAGGATTCCCATGATCTAAAACGCATAAGACTTTCACTGTAACCATAAACCCACCAAAGCCTTATGATCTGAAAATATGAACCATTGTAGCCAGTTTTTATGAGTTTAATTCCGCCAGCAAATCCTACTTTCTATATTTTAAGTCTCAACTAGAGCAATATCAAGACATGTTCGGAAAGGAACAGTCTAAAAGAAGAAAAGCCCTAGAAAAACCAGGACAAGAAAACCATTGCCAACAACCACTTCTTTCACGCACCATCATCGAACTTCTAGAAACAGACTAGCCTGTGATACACTGCACAACACTCTCTTGAGTTATTGTCTTTTTCTTTGCTTTATTTCCCACACAAGCTAAATAAATCACTGGACTCTCTTAGCCCAGACTGAGCACCCCCCCCTTTTTTTAAAGCCGTTTTTCTGGCATGTTCTCTTCTCAGACCCAATTTTGTGACTCCACTAGGCTAGGAAAAGCTGCCTCAAAATGACATTAATGTCACTGAAAGCCTGAAAGCAGGAGGCTTCACCTTAGTTCCCTAGGAACTACACCTGATCTTTGGAACCTTTCCTCCAGGCAGGGTGCATTCAGATGCGCCATGAAAACGCACCCTCTATGGGCTTTGTTATTGCAGCAAATAGATGCTCTCAAAAGCGCAGGTAGCCTACTTCCAGCCCAACATATTTCCAGACTAATCCTCATAGGCCCCACATTGAGCACAGCACATGCATGAATGTAAAAAATGCCAATTTCAAAGAGTTCTATCTTGCTTCTTATATAACTTATTTTCTTAGTTATTAGAAATCCGCCATTACGAGGTTTATGATGGACATTTCTCTAAGGACAAATTGCATGGTATCCATTTTATAACCAGATACATGTGTGAACGACTTGACTGTGTGAGAACTCTGGATGTATTTCATATATTTACTGGCTGACTTAAGAGGACTACCAGAAAAAAAAAAAAACAAGAGAAAATACAGGATTCTAAGCCCTATGTTCCAGCAGCAGTTATCCAGTATCTTTCCCAAAAAGTCCTTCAAAGACTATCACTTTGTTTTTTCAATGTAAGTATAATTTAATTAGCTCATTTCATGCCAACCATACAACAAACATAACCTCAAATGTTCCCTTGCTTTGGAAGCACTGAATGTTTATCTTTAATGAAAAGCACAGTCAATAACTTCTTTGATAAAAATGCTCCAACTTATTTTTTAATTACACCCAAGTTCTCCTATCCTAAATCCCAACCATGCCAAGGTACTTTGTCACATAAAGCTTCTCTTACCGCACCCAAAGTGTTTTTAAGGTCCTGAGATTTTTTTTTTTTTTACACAAATCTATTTTTTTTCAATAGTTAACTAAATTCTTTTTCTTTCCAATTGGTTTTAACTTTCTTAGGAGAACGGAAATAGTTCAGGGGATATTACTATTATTGTTGTTACTATTGTTGTTTTAATTAAGATAAATGGGGTTTGATCTCCTTGACTTGTATCAAAAATACAAGACAATTCTAAATTCTTTCTCTTTCCAATTGGTCTTAACTTCCCTGGAGAACGGAAATAGTGTTCAGGAGATATTATTATTGTTGTTGTTACTGTTGCTGTTTTAATTAAGATAAACGGGATTCGATCTTCTTGACTTGTATCAAAAATACAAGACAATTCAAACTACTTCCCCAAAGGGAGATCATTTCAGTAAAGTTCGCTGAATTCAGGATTTTGTTGGGAACCTCAGGACACCGATTTCTGTGTAAAATTATGAAGGATACATGAAAAGGTAAGCAAGCTAATGCGCAAGTCTCCTTGGAGGGGATTTATAAGAGGAGGCTAACCAAGGCCTTGGCAAGCTCAAGTTGAAACCCACAAGCCCACTTCCTGGGTCAACTTGGGCGCCTGAATCAGATCAAGTGTGAACTTTGTGACTGGAACCCGGGATGCCAGGAAGGACCTAGAAGACCAGCATTGCAGGAGCCGCCGGGGCCGCACGTCCATGATCTCCAATCCTGCAAGCGACGCCCCAGCACCGCCGGGTTGCAAGAGCCTTAGAATGCCCAACGCTGGCAAGTCTGTTTCTCGCGAGGGCGCTGAGCAAGAATCCCTTGGTCCCTGTCCTCCCTTTGGAAGGCGACCCCGCGGGCGTGAAAGGACCCACTGATCTGGTAGCGGGGAGTCTTACCCGTACAGGAGTGCAGAGGCTTGGGTCTCACGACCAGCGACGGGCACACGGAGTAGAGGGAAAGTTTCTCAAAGTAGTCGCAGGTCTCCTTGGAGAGGATCTCATCGATCATGAAAGTCTTGTAGCGCCGCCTGGCTGCTTTCAGCTGGCCGGGTGAGCTCAGCCTGAGTTCCGCGTGGCAGTGCATGGTGAGCGGGACCGGCGCCGGCGGACCTGAGCGCGGCTACAAACGCCGGGCGGGCGGGGAGCTCCGGGGCTGGCACGCGGGCTGGGGCCTGAGCCCCGCTCTTCCGCAGCCGGAGGGGCGGCGGCGGGGCCCGGGAGGCGCGTGGACCGGAGCGGGCACGGGCGCGCCGGCTGCGTCTACACCCACCCGCGGATCAGCATCTTTGCCTAATGCCTTTTTGGGACAACGCAGCTGTCAATCAGCGCGCACTTCCTGCAGGGCCAGGTGCGGAGCGCAAGCCGAGGGGCGTCGGCCCCCCACTCCGCCCCTGCGCGCCCGTGCGGCCCGGGCGCTGACCTGCGTGCTCTCCCGGGCTTGGCCACTCTCCTCCGCCCGCCGACCGGCGTCTCGCGCTCAGTCTGACCCTCTATTTTAAGACACTCGCTTCGGCTCGCCTCCCCCACCCCTCCGCCCCAGCTCCAGGTGCTTGTGCCGAAGTGCGCGCACGCTCGTGTGCGCCTGCGCCGCCTCTCCTGCGGCCAAGGCCTGGGCCGGCTGCTTTGGGGTGCATGACCCCCCCACCCCACCCCAGGACACCTTAGACCCAGTTCTGCCAGCGAGTGAACACCGCTTCTTGAACCCCGCGGACTGACCCGTCCACGTGTCCTGCTACAAAGCAGTGAGATCCTCGTCCAGACCCCGGAGGCGACGGACCCCAGCGTTTGCGCCTTACAAGAACCACGCGGGCTGTTTCCGAGGACCACTGTTTCTCCCTCCTAAGACTTGAGCCCCAAAGTCTGCGCATAGCTCCAGGTGTGGGACGTTTGCACCTGGATTGTAAGCTTGACTAGTCCACCAGGATCCCAAACCACAAACGACCCTAGCCTAGTCCGTTACCCCCAATAATAAACTGTAAAAGGGAGGGAAAGTGCGCGTATTTTCCTAAAAGTTTAAATCTATTTTTTTTTTATAAATCTCCAAGCTGGAAAGAATCAGGACGGCGCGATAGCGAGGTGCTCACGAACCTCAGACCGTCGGCCCAATTCTAACTTTTGAGCTCCGGTCTTTGACTTTCATTCCAGGGTTACTCGCGACAACTTCGGGGAGAGGCCGGGATCCGTGTTTACGGGGTGTTTGCCTAATCCCTTCTCGGCCTCTGATTTCCTGGTTTGGCCCAGTCAGTATCTGCCCAAACTTTTATTTTCAATCACAATCCTTGAACGAGGAGAGTCCCCCACCCCGCACGCACACCCGAACTGCGCTGGGGGGCAGCTCCCGCGGTCCGCGGGCAGCGGAACCTCCCGGAGCACCGGGGTTCCACGGTCTGGGAAAAGATGCGCGCGGGCTGGAAAACAGCAGAATTCCGGTGGCCGGCGGCCGCGAGGTTTCCTGGAAGTGACCTAGAGTCTTGGGGGCGTTTTCTCCGAGGTGCTCGCTCTGAGCTTGGCTAACCGCTGAAACAAGTCGAGGCGCGCCCCTGGGCCGGTGGTTAAACTCAGAATAAGGGACATAATTGTTGAATTAATAATTAGGCACTTAGAGAAAACAGGCATTAATAGATCGAGTCCTAACCTAATGTTTATACGGGCCCTTAGCCCGTTTTTGAGGACCTTTCTTTCTCAAGTGTCCTGTGTGTGCCCCGGTTCCCCTTTCTTCCCCCGCCCCCCGTTAATTATTTGTATTTATTCTGCACGCAGGGGTGCTTCGAGGGTCTGTGAAAAAAAAAAAAAAAACGTCCGGGTGTCCCAGCGGCGGCGCTCCCCTTTCTTTCGCCCCTAGGACCCGGAGGGCCGTCAGAGCTAAAGACCAGAGACCAGGAACGTGTCTCCACGCATCCACCCCGCTTCGGCACGGAAGGACCCAGCCACCGCCGGGGCGCAAGGAGCCGGGGCGCGATCTCAGGGGCTCAGCGTTTGCACTGAGGACAATCGGGGCGGCGAGATCTATTTGGCCCTAGGAAAATGCGGTCCAGTGGACAGCCGGAAAAGCTGAGGATCTGAGCGACGCAAAGCCGACCACCCGGCGGGCATGGATCGCTCGGCACCCGCGCCTGAGAGGCCGTGGGTCAAAGGCTAACCCCCCCCCCCCCGGGCGCTCAACGAAGGCTCAGAGTCCCTGAAGACCCTGCCTCTGGATTGCCCTCTTTTTCTTCAATCCATTTTCCTCCTCTAAGCTTGTCCCATTCCTTCTACAGCTAATTCTCCTTCCTTCCAAAAACTCCCTTTAAGCCTGGTGCTTTGGGCCTCTCCGTCCGATTTTCCGCTTCGGTCTTGTTTCTGCGCTTCCTTCTGCCCTCCTCATAGCCCACCCTTGCTTTTTGTTTGTTTGTCTTTGTTTTTGTTTCTGTCCTTCTCATCTTCCTCTCCACTTTCGCTCTCTCGGGTCACTGTTCCTTGGCTGCGCTCCTGTACTGATGACCGCTGAAGCTCCCTGGAGGAAACTGAACTGAGAACAGTTCACCGACCTTCTGCCTCTGAGGCTCCTCTAGGCGGGCGGCGTCCCCGGCCCTCCTGGTTCTCTGATTCCTGGCCCCTTACACTCTTCCACAGGCACAGAATTCGCCCAGACCCACCTGCAGATTTGATTTAAAATCTGTGGAGTGTTGATAGGCAAAGAAGTACAGCAGTTCCTTGGATCTTCCCATTTTTTGCTATTTTACTACAGAGGCAAGAAATCTCCGAAGGGGTCTGTGGGCGCGAATCCCCGCGGTCAGAAGTGAGCGGTTTCTAGATTTAGGGTCTGAAACGTTTGACAAACGTTAGCCTCGCCTTTTTCTTTTGTAAGCAATCAGAATTGACCTTTCACAACCCACACCTTTATTCAAGTTTGTTCCTTTTGTTGGAATACCCTCCCTCCTGTACCCCTCAAAACCTAGAGCCCCATCTGAAATGCCACCTCCTCAGTGAAGCTTTTCCTGCTACCCAGGGCTGTGCGTCACAGTTCCTACCTCTATCCTAGCATTTTCTGCACGTCTAATTTTGCCCACTGGACAATGAAGTCCTGGGGGTGGAGGGACAACGCTTGTGTGTGGCATTACTCATCTCCTGTCACCAATACCCACATAGCACCTGGCACACGGTCCATTCTCAGTAAATGTGTCATGAATAAATGAATGCATGAAAGCTGGAAAAATGGAATTATATAATGTGTTTGATGGGACATCAAAGCTTAATTAGTTGTACTAAATTTGTCGTTCTCTTTAAATGAGCCTCTTTCCTTGGTAATTTTGGGCTTTTTAGCAATGGCATCCAGCCCAATTCCCTTTTTTATTTTTTTCTCCAACCTCACTCTTTTCACTCCCTTTCTGTTTCTCTTAGGTTGTACAGAGCTTCTGTGAAAGAGGAAGCACACCCCAGCTGTCAATCACAAAGCAGAACTTTGGGCCAGAATATTGGGGAAGGGGTTGTTTCCAACTGAATGAAGTGGCTGAAACAGCAAACATCTGCCACAGAGGCTCAAACCTTTTCCAGCTGCTGAAGTCGGGCAGTTATTCCCTGTGACTGTCCCCAATCAAGGTCTTGTAGCCACACAGGAACACACACACACACACACACACACACACACACACACACACAGGAATGGACTCTACACTGAGCATGTAAGACTGCAAGGAGAGAAAAATTCACACCCCAGAAAGCAGCTTCAAAAGATCATCTCTTCCCTAATTTAGCACCTGATTCCTAAATCAGAGAGCCCAGTTTGAGAGGAGGGCACAAGAACATGGTTTGCAAAGTTAGGGAGGAAACGCTAGCTGAAAACCAAAGCATCTCTTTTCTTTTTCATCCAACTCAGTACCTCAACTCAGCAACCCTTGAAGTCTGAAAAAAGAAAACTTTAGTTCCGAGAGTGGCACTTAAATTGCATCTACAGTAGGTGTCCTCACCTAGACCCTTTTATCATGCTGAACTGTGTCAGTGTGAGCGCTCAGAAACAGCCGGTAGATAAAAGTATGATTTCAAAAAATACCAACTTGTTTCCCAGTCATCTTTCCTGCAAAGTGGAGGAGGGGACTGACGAAAAACATTCTGGTCAAGTGTATTTAATAACTTGTATTTCAGCCGCTAAGTTTTGAAATACTTTCAGACATGTAAAAGCAAAATAGGGAAAGCCTTGTAAGTTAATATTCCCCTGGGCCTCCGGGACCATGCCAAAATGGCTTGGTCTGTCTGTGCAGTGCAGCCCAGCCCAGCAGCCGCAGCCTCAAATAACAAGTTAAAGGAGGTGTACAAGGAGGCAAGATTATTTTTAATGATGATATTAATTTACAAAACTGCTCTCATACACTGTAAAGCATCTTTTTAAGAGAGGCCACAGATGCAATCCACTTGACAAATGAGCTTGGAAAGGATGGAGGAGAGTCTTCTAGCCTTTCCCAAAAGCGAATTCACGTTGGGAAATCTAAGATGACGGCTGGATCTACAGACTACTAAACATTCATATTTTTGCAAAGATGAAAAATTAAGTAGACCTTCCAGATGTTTCCAGATTTTGAGATACTGGTATACAGATTCAGATTTGAAGATTCTTGTTCTCTCTCTCCTTCTTCTTCTTCTTCTTCTTCTTCTTCTTCTTCTTCCATTTCCTCTTTTCCTTCCTTCTTCCTTTCTCTCCAAGGTCTCATTTAGCTAGTTTATCTTCAAATTCACTAAGTAGCCAACCAAGACTGGCTTTGAACTCCAAATTCTCCAGCCTCTAACTCCCAAGTTGTAAAATCATAGGTGTCCCACTATTTGAGGCTACATGTCTTCTTTTAAATTATTGATAACTTTTGTGTCTCAATCGATAGGCCCAGGAAATTGAAGTCAACTCCGTGAATTTTATCATAATATATAATATTGTTTCATATATATATATATGTATATGAGAAGCTGCAACAAGCAAGTAGCAGCAGTTTGAGATGTGTGATAAAAAGTGTGGGATAAGAAAAAAGCACTTTTGGGTTGAGCCAATCTGGTTGCCATTTCCAACCAAGTCACTGTGTAATTTCTGTGACTTCTGGTTGTCTACCCATATGGGGAAGGAGAGCCACTGCAGGTTTGCAGGAAGATCAAGTCCCCAACACCAACTCAAGGAGTGCCAGCGCTCCTGCTGCCTTCGCTGTCTCAATCCAATAAATATGACTTCCACAAAACAAAATTTCACCTTTCAAAGGCACCAGAGCTTGCCTGCCCTAGTTCACGTGCTTAGAGTTAGATTTCTCAATGTTCAAGTCCTAGAAACAACCTAGAAATTAAAAGCGGGAGAGCAGGAGTAGAGGGTAGGGCTAAAAGGAAAAGGTCTTGGCCACCTAGGGTTCCTAAGTACTACTTTGCATCTGGCCCCACAGCCACAGACTCAGCACATCTGCAGGTGTCAATCAGTCTCCCCAGCACTTTACAGGAGACTGGGTCATTTGTGGTTCTTATGCTTTCCGTGCCTGCCAAAAAATGCCTTGATCATGCACCCACACACACACTGAGAGACATCTCATCTAAATCATCTCATTTTTTTAAATTCTCCTTGCTTCTATGTCGTTTTCCATATGTTTTCATGTGGACTCTGTCAGTTCCTCCAACCCAGGACAAGTAGGCAACCCAGTGGGACAGGGTTTCAAACAGAAGCAGTCCGTGGGTCATTAGCATCCCCTGTTATCAAGGACAGAAGGCTCCTGTGTCAGTCAGCTTGGACAGGGGAAGACCTGTGGAGCCAGTCTGCCTTCTGAGCACATGAAGGAAAACAACACTCGCAGAGAGCAATGGGTGATTAAGGAAATCTGCTGGCAGGATTATTACCGTGCTAATACAGAACAATATTTACCAAGAACACTGGGTGCAACATGTCAATCAAAGTATAATGGTCTCTGCACTCCAAGTCCTTAAGAAAGAGGAAGTTTGTACAGAGTCTTGGACATAAATGCTAATCATTTTCTTTAGGGCCAAGTGCAGAGTGTATGTGCTGTGGGATGTGTGTGTGTGTGTGTGTGTGTGTGTGTGTGTGTGTGTGTGCATGCTCATACATAGTTGTACATGTGTTCTTCTGTGTTCCCCACAGACATCCACATTCCCCAAAATACTCACTGTCTCTCTGTCTCTCTCCTCCTTTCTCTTTCTTTTTCTTTTGAATGAAGCTAGAAGAAAAACAGAAAGGAAATAGATTTTACATTTTTATTTATTAAGCAATAATTCAAGAGAACTATTCCATCCTTCAAAAAGAACCAAAGAAAACAGCATGTCAGAGTTTGATGTTGTTAGTGTCTTTCTGAGTCTGTTGTGCATACAAAGAAGCATTTCTTTGTCTAAAACTATTTATAGGCAATTTTTGTCATCAATGGAGATTACGACACAGCAAATTTACTCAGGGAAAATAGTGAAACAAAAACATGGGAAATTCTGACATCAAACATTCTCATATGAAATAATTAAATTTTAAATGCTAAACTATCTATTTTATGGATAATCTGAATCAAATGAACTTTTGCTTTCCTTTTTTTTTTTTTTAAATCTGGGGATGCTTGCACAGAGAAATATTTTTCCTCACTTTGACCAGACCACCTCAGGACGATTTTTTCATCTCTATGCTACTGTATGTTTGTGTGTGCGTGTGCGTGTGTGTGTGTTTGTATGAGAAAGAGAGAGAGAAAAGTATGTATGTGTTTTGCTTCTTTCAAAAGTTACAAAAATGCTCAGACACCGTCTGTAAATTGCAAGTACATGAAGGAGATGGTGCCAATGTCGACATGTCTCATTAAGCAAGCAGCCTGCCTTTGTCAGTGGAGCTCACAGTCGCTACCAAACAGAGAATTCCCAGTTCCATTGCCATCCGAATCCTGACATGTTTACTTAAGTCAATTATTGACTCGCTTAGATTATGTCTATGGGAGCTGCCAAAACATCTGGTCGTTTCAATCAGTTCAATAAAATATTCTGCCAAGTCAGGGGGAAAAAATTAGTCAAATTACTCATTGGTATAAGCAGAACAATGGATTGTTTTCTTCGGTAGATGGTAAGTGGATATTGTTCCACAGGTTTTGGTTTTCTCTTCGGAAACCAGAATACAGTCTGTAATTCCTGAAGGAGGTTGTGATTTTTATCAGTTAATGCTTGGGAGGTATTCTGACAGATCTTCAGTCCAAAATGTAATGGGTATGAAACTGACTTATCCATGTCTCTGAGACAATTCTGTGCTCATTTGAATTCTGTGTTCTGAGATTGGACCCATGCCAGACTTAAGTGGGGTTGGTGTTGGTTAAATGCTGAAAAAAAATCAAAGTAATAGGGCTCAAACCCACACAATAGTGCTTATTTTTCCCTCTCTCTACCGGCTGGCATTTTTGTGCACATGTGTCCTCCATTCAACAAAATCTGTCCCCTTATTTTTATTACCCCAAACAGATAGATTCATGTTTGCACTGCAACCTCTTTATGCAGAATGTGGCTCCAGAAAATTCAAGCACAATCTGAAACTGACACAATCTAGTTCTTCAGTCTCCATGTATGGTTTCCAGGGATGTCTGAAATTTAAAATTATTATCTTTATGGGTCGTACTGTCATAATCCCCCAAAAAGCTCATATTCAGAGAAGTGGCTCAACATTTTGATGGCAATATCCTGAGCTTTCTCCTACCCCAAGTACTAAGCAGGCTCCGCCCTGCTTAGTTTCTGAGATCAAGCGAGATCAGATATGTTCAGGGTGGTATGGCTATAAATAATAGTCCTTAATCTTCTTTCTCCTTAGCATACTTACTTAAGGATGTAAAATTCTCTGATCCAAAATATTCTATTAATAATGATCTGCTCCCAACATCTGCATTAAAATGTAAGTTGTCCCTTGAGTAAACACGCTGGAAGAAGGAAACATTTTTCTAATGATTTGGGACAACCTTAAGAACAGATTACTTGTGTCTCATTTTTTATAGCTTTGTTTTCTACATAATATTTTTTAAAGTAAGGTAATTAGAAACAATTATTGTCAGAACTGAATACTATAAACTTTATTTGAACCCTGGAAATGACTCATCTTCCTACAGAGTATTCCAGAGTACACGATTTCTTATGTTATCTTCTTGTTAGATATCTATAGCTTAACTGTTAAGAGTTAATTGTTAGTGAACTTTGTAATAAAAAAGTCTTTCTATCTCCTGAAGAAGCTTCAAAGACAAAGACATATAAAAGAGATCATTTTTCTCAGTAGGAGAAAGAAAAAAAATTAAAGAAAATAATTTTATTTAGAATCTCGGTATAAGTAAGACTCTTGCTCTTATAAAAAATAATTAGAAGCAAATTTCACTAATAATTCAACTAGACTAAAGGCTAAAATCTGAAATCCAAAAAGAATGATGTTTGTATGAATAAATAAGGAATTTTAGTTTTGATAGAGGCAGATGGGAATTTATGATCAAGACTTCTTAGAGAATTAGGCAGAACTCTGGGTGAAAATCAGAATTACAGGATAACCAAAGAGGGTGTTGGAGGGCAGACCATCATTACCTTCTTATGGATAGAATGAGAAATTTTCTTCCTTTTGTAAGAACTATTTATAAGTGGGATTTTGTTTGTTAGTTTTGTTTTGATGGGTTCTGAAGTTGAACCCAGAGCCCCAAGTGTATTGAGCATATTGAGCTATATTCCCATCTGCAATGCTGTTAGTACCTCATGGTATTCAGTCTAATTGGAGAAAAGCAGGGTTTGTTGTCCTGACATGATGGCTAGGGAACAGAAAGGATGCAGAACATGAGAGAAGGTGTTGAAGAGGTGGTAGAGGGTGTCACTGAATGGCATGTGGGAATCAGTTGCTATAAACCTCAAAACTCCTGACAAAATACAAAGAAAGTGCCAGACCTCCTGTCCAAACTTCAGAACACACCCGCCGGCTGTTAGGCTGCAAGTCAGTTCTGGTGGATGACAAACCAAGAAGTCATTTACAAGGCAGTATTCCGGAGCACAGTGAGTCCCACATGAAAGAGGCTGAGTGAATCATGCTGTTTGTGGGATTGTAGCCGGCATGGCATTTCTTCGGGGCAGACTGGCATTATGTCAAACTCCAAATTGATCCAGTAGTTAGTCCCCAGTCCTGCAACCGAAACCAACACGGGGGTTCTCAACGATGATAATATGCACAACCTCCTAGGAGGCTTAAACCTGCCAACATCTGGTTTCTTTCCCTCAGAATTTTGTGGGTGTGAGAATTTTTAAACAAGCCATCCTCTTGATTTGGCTGCCGATTAACAAACAGATTGCCAAAGAGATAATAATAAAGGTTGGAAAGGCTGTGAGCAGAAACAGTAGGCTAGTTTTAAGATTCACTAAAATTCTGGGAAATTGGAGACTTCTATTTCAGGTTTCTGAACTTCTTTGTCTTTACAATAAAGCCACATACTCCAGAGGCTTTTGTGAAATTGGTAGAGCACGCATAAATGCTTAAACAATGCCTGGCATTAAAAAAAATCAGAGAAAGAGGCTGAGAAGATGGCTCAGGGGTTAAAGCCTTTGCCTCGAAAGCAGAACTTGAGTTCAGATCTCAGATACCATGAAATGACTATTATGGCCTGCACTTCCAGCCCTGAAAGGCAGAGCCTGGGAAACCTCAGAGCAAAGCAATGAGGTAGAATAATCCAAGATAACGCCCAACGTCATCCTTGGACTTCCACAGGCATACACACTTAAATGCTTTTGGTAAACACACACACACACACACACACACACACACACACACAAATCATTAAAAGTTCATATTATTAGTAAGCAAAAAAGCCATTTAAATAATAGAATTATGATACAATTTTGCTTTGTTTTTATTATTTCTAGACACATGTATGATCAGGCAGAAATGTCATAAAAATCATATCCAAATAAAGACAGTGATAAATTTCCCCATGGTTGGATTTTAAGGAATTTATTTATCCTCTTTGAATTGTCAAATATTGTTTTAACTGTTTTACAACTCAAAATTTTAACTTCCTCTAAACTGTGATATTTAAATTAAAAAATACATTCTTAAGTCTAAAAATGTGAAGTGTCCTTTAAAAAATCTTCATTTACAGAAACATTGTACCTGCATTACTTTCTGAGACCCTCAAGCAGACATATATATGAAAAAAAAACATGGGTTATTATTACCGTTTTTAAACTAAAAGGCAAAGCACTTTCTCTGAGGTCACCCACACACAGAACTGAGTCCCAAAGCCAAATATTTCCAGTCTGAGTTCAGGATAACTTCTATACAGACAGTGTTTCTACACTGAACTTAGTCTATTTTTTAAAAAGAATATTGATTCCAACTTTCTGAGTTTCTTCTACTCCTCACTTGCTCCTTATATATATTTTAAATGCTAAGCATTTAATTCAATGATAGCATTGAAATAAACTGAACATGAGGAAAACTGGTATGAAGACATGAAATACCAGATTTCTTTTAGAACCTTAACCATCTCATGGTCCGTAAAGCTCTGGTTACAAGGTAATATGAATATAGACAGAACTGATCACATTTTAAAACTAAAACAACTTTCATGAGGAAGGAAAATGCGTTTATCAGATATGTGGGATGCTGCCAACTGGGTTGCTGTGAGTCCTCGGTAAACAGTCCCTCTTCACCAATCAATCCTAGAACCCTGGCGATTTATCATCAAGCAATTTTAGCTGTTGACTCTTGCACAGGATCCTAAAGCAGCAGCAATGTCTCAAGTCGCAGCGTGGTCCTTACTGCCCTCTACTGACGAAAAGGGTCGTCTGTGCAGTAGAATCGCGGCGCCCTCTATTGGCAGAAAAGGAGGTATGTCACCGAAGGAACTGAGCTGCTGAGTCGGCGCTGTTCCGTTCTCTAGGAATGTGATCAGAGAGGCTCCCTGACTTCAGCCCTGTCTCAGAAAAGTCACTGGTTGCTATGGGCATACTGGTTCCGTGGCACAGTGAAGCAGAGCAGGGGACATGTTTTACATGTGACATTTACAGAAAGACTCTGCTGATTTTGAATGTGGTTTAGTGCTGATAATGCCCATAATCAAAGACTTGAAAACCCATCTAAAATAATTTCATGTAGCTTAACTGTCTACATCTATATAATGAGGATATTGGACAAGCAAAGGCCTGGAGGTGTACCAAGCTACAAGTAGAGTGTCTTCAGCACCTACCTCAGGATCCACACCTGTGTCCTGATATCACTGTATGAGAATGAGTGAACCCAACCCCAGTCCAAGCTGAGTTTGCACATTTCAGCCATGGGAAGGTTCATGTGCCTGGGCTGTTTTATCTCAGAGATCTCATTGTTGTGTGGCAAAAGTCCCTAATACAATCAACAGTACATACGGTTCCCTTTAGCATACATTCACTCGCTCCAGCCTTATTTTAACATATGCTACTTTTACAGCCTGAATATATTTAAAATTACATTGAATTTATAGATACACATGGTCTCCTTTAACTTAGACTGTAAAAACACTTGAGAAAGTAGAAAGCTGGCGAGATGATTCAGCAGAGAAAGGCACTTACCTGGCAAGTCTAATGACCTGAATTTGAACCATATAAAGGTAGAAGGAGAGAACTGACTCCACAAAGTTATCCTCTGATTTCCATATACCTCTGTGTTGTGACTTGGGCACCCAAATAAACACAAACAATAATGATAATAAAGAATAATTCAGGGCCCATGAGATGACTCAGCAGGAAACAGTACTTGCCCCACATGCCTGATGGCCTGACTTCCAGGCCCCAGAACCACATAGAGATGGAAAGACAGAACTGACTCCTCAAAGTTGTCTGCTGATCTCCACACGAGTACAGTGACAAACAAACCGATGCACACACACATCATGGGTACACACACAAATAATAAATTATTAATAATAATTAATTTTTAATCAAAAGAAAGAAAAAAGGAAAAGTAGAATGTGACTGAAAAGGAATGGGATGAACATAAAAGAAGGGAAAAGTAAAAGCTCAAATCTTTCTTCCCATTAGAGAGAAGTCTAGCAATTTCAGAGTCACTAGTGACTTGGCAGCTGTAATCTTGGGATTTTCCCATATAATGCTTATTTCCTTATCCCCTCTTCCCTACAATAGAAAATACACAGCCACCCAATCTTGCCAGGCATGAAAAACAAGTTTACATATCATTACAATAACCATCCATCCTTGCTAAAAAAAAAATTCAAAAACAGAGCACCAATTCATGTGGGTGGCTGAAATCACCACAAAGCTGTGGATAATTATTAAGAAGCTGGCTTGGGTGCCGCATTCCAAAAGACTGTCCATCCAATCAGATAACAGAGTTTGGGAACAGGACATTGTTATGTCTTGGGATATTTAATACCACATGCTTCAATAGCAGCATTTTTTTTCTTTTTTTATATGGCATACTCAGGGTTGTATTTTGTGCCTCTGTGTTGTAGAGAAATGTATATAGCTGAAATCTATTGAATTATTATTGAGTAGTTTTGTCCCAGCAGCTCTGCTGGTCCAAAGACTATGGTGATGAAAAATATATAATTTTTGCTCGGAGTAACAGCAGAACAGACCTAGAGCTGAGTTAAATGAAAACAATAGGCTGCTGTGTATGCCCCAGAAGATATGCTGGAACTTAGCTCAGTACTAGCCCAGTCTTTAAGAGGATCATGAAAGGTATCCAAGGGGATACTTTGGCCACAGGATTCCAAGTGTGCAGAGCAGAGGGCAGTAGGAAGCTGTTTAAAAAGTTACTACTAGAAGGACAAGTGGGAGGTGGTGGTTTCTGCAGTAAGAGGCATCAGGAAAAGGATAGATAGAAGTCGTTTTAGAAAAACTTAATCCATGAGACCTGAAGATTTATTTTGATGTGCGAAAAAGTCAAAGTTAGGAATGACTGCATTCATTCAGTCATGCACTGGAATTTGCCTGTAATTCAATACTTGAGAGGATGAGGAAGGAGATATGCAACACAATAGCCAAAATGTAGAACCAACCCAAACCCATCAATCTGAATCCACCAGCGAAAAATCAGATAAACAAAAAGTGATTATATACAAAGAATGAGGGGTATTACTTAAGCTATAGAATGTAGTGAAGCGCTGACACATTCTATAGCATAGGTGAATCTTTTAATTATATAAACTAAGTGAAATAAGCCAGACACAGATGTACAAATAGTGTATAACTAATTTTCTACCAGAGTTTGGTATGTTGGCATATGCCTATAATCCCAGCATTTGGGAAGCTAAAGTGGGAAGACTGCAAGTTTAAGGTCAGCTTGAGCTACACCGTAAGATCCTATATGGAAAAAAAAAAAAGGAAACTAGGCTGGAGAGATGGCTCAGGGGCTAACAAGAATGATTCCTCAAGTCACCCTTGGTCCTACACAGGGACATACAGTACCCTCTGACACACAGACAAACAGACACACAGACAGACACACACACACACACACACACACACACACAATAGTTCTTTTTAAAAAAGGAAACTTACACCAAATGCCTGGAATATATAAATGTATACAGATGAAAGGTAGAATCATTGCTAACTGTGTCTCACGATACTTTTTCCCAGATAGGGCAGTGACAGCAGACCCAAGACATGATTCTATGTAAGTCTGGCTTGTACAACCAATGAGTTTATCTGACTTATTTCAACACATGAGTAACTCAAGACAGTTGCATTGCTAGTTGCCCACCCCGTGCAAGTGACGGCATGGAAATGACATCCTTGGAGCTGCCTGTCCAGCTTATAGAGGAGCCTTGTCTGCAAACACTGTATTTCCTGAGCTTCCAGGCTCTTGAGGGTCTTCTTTTTTTTTAATACATTTTTTATTATTTCCGCTCATACAAACTTAATAGGTAGACCAGTTCCCTCCCTCCCTCCTCCTCCCCCCGAACCCCCTGCTTTCCCTCCCCTCCCTCCCCATCTCCCAGTGCCTCCCCCCCCAATTCCCAGAGAGTCCTTTATTGTGTATGCCTAACTCTTCTCTGGGTTCTCCTCTCCGATGACGTACAAGGACCCAGTGGCATTTCCCTGAGCCCTTTCTCGTGTTCCCCTTAAGCATAGGAACACTAGTGTGGCTGTCAATCCCTTGTCTCCAAGGATCTTGGTGCCTTTAGCTGATGCTAGATTTTGTGAGGTCAATAGTGTGTTGGACATTGCACAGGGCATGCAAAGTCCTATTATGATTGCTTCGACCCTAACTAGTGTGGAGAATCTTGCAAATCATTGCTCCTCCCATCCTTTTGCTCTTACAATCTTACCGCCCTCTCTTTCGCAAATGTCCCTGAGCTTCAGGATGGGGAGAGATTAGGCTGGCCTAGTTCTAGGTGGTTGATATAGAGTCTCTGAAGATCTGGATTGTGGTTTGTTGATTTTCTTTTGCAGTTTTGCTGCTCCTGCAATGCCCTTCACTCATCCTGCTGGGCACTGTATGTCATCCCCTTTGAGTGTCTAAATGTGGGCTGGGTGAGTTTGGTACTAGGAGCCACCTATTAGGGAGTACATACGGTGTTTAATTCTCTGGGTTTGGGATACTTCACTTAA
Organism: Typhlomys cinereus; assembly: GCA_023101885.1. Lineage (NCBI taxonomy): Eukaryota > Metazoa > Chordata > Mammalia > Rodentia > Platacanthomyidae > Typhlomys > Typhlomys cinereus. The sequence goes on along the minus strand of JALPQD010000110.1, from coordinate 2,973,360 downwards.
TATAATTGTTTCTAATAACATCCATTTCCCAGCAGATTCCAGTAATTCATCATTTTTGATGGATGAGTAGTACTCCATTGTATAGATGTACCACAGTTTCCTTATCCACTCGTCAACTCTTGGACATTTGGGTTGATTCCATGACTTTGCTATTGTAAACAGTGCTGCTATGAACATGGTCGTGCTTGTGCTATCGAGGTGAACCTCTGCTGCATGGGGGGTTATTCCCAAAAGTGGAATAGCAGGGTTATATGGCATTTCAACCTTTAATTTCTTTAAGAATCTCCAGACAGCTCACCAGAGTGACTGTATGAGCCTGCATTCCCACCAGCAATGTAGGAGAGTTCCCCTCTCTCCACATCCTCTCCAGCATTTGTTGTTGTTTGTATTGTGGATTTTTGCCATCCTGACCGGGGTGAGATGATATCTCAGGGAAGTTTTGATTTGCATTTCCCTGATGGCTAAGGAAGTGGAGCATTTTTTAAGATATTTGCTAGACATTTTAATGTCATCCCTGGTAAAATTTCTTTTAAGTTCCAGAGCCCATTTTTTAATTGGGCCATTGTTTTCCTTGGAGTTTAGTTTTCTAAGTTCTTTGTGCACTCTGGACAGTAGAGCTCTATCAGATATGTGGTTAATGAAGATTTTCTCCCATTCTGTGGGTTGCCTTTGATCTCCTGTTACAATCTCTTTATCTGAACAGAAGCTTTTTAATTTCACAAGGTCCCAACTGTTGAGAGTTGGTAGCAGTGACTGTGCCATTGGGTGTCTGTTTAGGAAATGTTGGCCTAGCCCAATCAGCTCGAGGGAGTTCCCTATCCTTTCAACTATGGTTTTTATAGTCTCTGGCCTTATATCAAGGTCCTTGATCCATTTAGAATGAAGTCTTATACATGGTGACAAGTACGGGTCCAGCTTTAATCTTCTGCATGTGGAGATCCAGTTTTGCCAGCACCATTTGTTGAAGATGCAGTTCTTTTTCCATTGGATTCTTTGGGCCCCTTTGTCAAAGATCAAATGGCTGTATTTTTGTGGGCTTATATCTGGGTTTTCAACCCTAATCCATTGATCTGTGTGTCTATTTTGGAGCCAGTATGAGGCTGTTTTTATAACTATGGATTTGTAGTATAGTCTAAGGTTAGGTATGATAATACCTCCAGCAGTGTTTTTGTTACTCAGGATTGTTTTTGCTATCCTGGGTCTTTTGTGCCTCCATATGAATTTTGAGATTGTTTGGTCAACTTCTTTGAAGAATTGCTTTGGGATTTTGATTGGTATAGCATTGAATCTGTATATTGCCTTTGGTAGGATGGTCATTTTTACAATGTTGATTCTGCCAATCCAGGAACAAGAGAGGTCTTTCCACCTTCTGGTGTCTTCTGCAATTTCTTTCTTTAGGGTTTTAAAGTTTTCATTGTAAAGGTCTTTTACCTCCTTGGTTAGATTTATACCAAGGTATTTCATTTTTTTAGGGGCTATAGTGAATGGGATGGTTTCTCTCAAGGCTTTTTCATTTCTTTCATTCTGGGCATATAGGAAGGCCTCTGATTTTTGCGCATTTATTTTGTATCCTGCCACCCTGCTGAACTTCTCAATTAGTTCCAGGAGCTTCCTGGTGGAGTTTTTGGGATCCCTCAGGTATAAAATCATGTCATCTGCAAATAGGGATAGCTTGACTTCTTCCTTGCCGATTTGAATCCCTTTTATGTCCTTTTCTTGTCTTATGGCTTTAGCTAAGACTTCAAGTACAATACTGAATAGAAGTGGTGAGAGTGGACAGCCTTGTCTAGTTCCTGATCAAAGTGGGAATGCTTCCAGTTTTTTCCCATTGAGCATAATCCTTGCTGTGGGCTTGTTATATTCAGCTTTTATTATATTGATAAAGGTTCCTACTGTCTCTAGCGTTTTGATCATAAAAGGCTATTGGATCTTGTCAAAAGCTTTTTCTGCATCTATCGAGAGTATCATGTGGTCTTGGACTTTGGACTGGTTTACATGATGAATTACATTTATTGATTTGCGTATGTTGAACCAACCTTGTGTGCCGGGGATGAAGCCTACGTGGTCCCCGTGAATGATCTTTTTAATATGTTTTTGAATCCGATTTGCTAAGACTTTGTTGAGAATCTTTGTGTCTGTGTTCATCAGAGAGATTGGCCTATAGTTTTCTTTTTTAAGTGAATCTTTATTAGGTTTTGGGATTAAAACGATATTAGCTTCATAGAAGGAATTTGGTAGTGTTCCTTCCTTTGCTATTTGATGGAACAGTTTAAGGAGTATTGGTGTTATTAACTCCTTAAATGTCTGGTAGAACTTTGTGCTGAATCCATCTGGTCCAGGACATTTTTTGGTGGGAAGATTCGAGAATACTTCCTCAATTTCCTTATATGTTATAGGACTATTTAAATAATTCACAACTTCCTGATTCAATTTAGGTAAGTTGTGTTTACTTAGAAATTCATCCATCTCTTTTGTGTTGTCAAACTTCACAGAGTATAAGTGTTTGAAATATGATGTTATAATTCTCTGGATTTCTTGGGTATCAGTAGTGATTACTCCTTGTTCATTTCTAATTTTGTTAATTTGGGTTTTCTCTCTCTTGCTTTTGGTTAATTTAGCTAGGGGTGTATCAATCTTATTGATTTTTTCAAAGAACCAGCTTTTTGACTGGTTGATTTTTTCTATCGTTTTCTTAATCTCGATTTCAGATATTTCTCCCCTTATTTTGCTAATCTCCTCCCTTCTACTACTTTTGGGATCAGATTGCTCTAGTTTCTCTAAAGCTTTAAGCTGCATTGTTAAGTTATTTATTTCTGATGCTTCCATTTTTTTGATGTAGGCATTAAGAGCTATGAACTTACCTCTTAGGACAGCTTTCATTGTGTCCCAGAGATTTTGGTAAGTTGTATTTTCATTATCATTTGCTTTCAGGAAATCTTGAATTTCCTTTTTAATTTCTTCTTGAATCCAATTCTCATTCAGCATCATATTGTTAAGTTTCCAGGAGTTAGTGTATTTTCTCTTGTTTGTTGTGTTGTGGATGTCCAGCTTTAGGCCGTGGTGGTCTGATAAGGCACAGGTTAGAATTTCAACTTTTTTGTATATGTGTAGATTCGTTTTGTGGCCCAATATGTGATCTATTTTGGAGAAAGTTCCATGTGCTGCTGAAAAAAATGTGTATTCTTTGGTGCGTGGGTGAAAAGTTCGATAGAGATCTGTAAGGTGTATTTCTTTAAGGGTTTGATTAAGTTTCAAAGTGTCTCTGTTAAGCTTTTGACCTGTTGATCTATCCCATGTTGAGAGGGCGGTGTTGAAGTCCCCAAGAATTATCGTTTGGGGGTTGATTTCTTGCTTTAGACGCTGTAGGGTTTTCTTAATGAATGTGGAGGGGCCCATATTGGGTGATATATGTTCAGTATTGTGAAGTCTTCCTGGTGAATTGTACCTGTGACTAAAATGTAGTAGTATCCATCCGTGTCTCTTATAATTTTCTTTGGTTTGAAGTCCACTTTGTCTGATAGCATAATGGCTACCCCTGCCTGTTTTCTGCTTCCATTAGCTTGTAAAATTGTTGACCAGCCTTTTATTTTTAGGGCATGCCTATCTTTTGTGGTGAGATGGGTTTCCTGCAGACAGCAGATTGATGGATTTTGATTTTTAATCCAAATTTGTAATCTGTGTCTCTTGATCGGCGAGTTAATTCCATTAACATTTAGTGTTATAATGGAGAAACTATTTTGAATTCCAGACATTTATTATGTTTAGTGGTTTTTATGGGTATATTGCTTCGCTGGTAATGGTGTTATACTTGCCTTCTGTTCTCCTGGTTATGCCTGTTTTTTTCTTCACGCTTGAGTATCATTTCTAGTATTTTTTGAAGGCCTGGTTTGGTGGACATGTATCCCTTCAAGTTATCTTTGTGCTGGAAGATTTTTCTTTCTCCCTTGACCATGATGGATAGTTTTGCAGGGTAAATCAGCCTGAATTGACATTTTTGCTCATTCAATACTTGAAGTATGTCTTTCCAAGCTCTTCTTGCTTTTACTGTTTCGACTGAGAAGTCATTTGTTATTTTAATAGGTTTACCTTTAAAAGTGACTTGTTTTTTCTCCCTTGAAGCTCTCAGCACCAGTTCTTTATCTTGAATGTGGAGTGTTTTAACTATTATTTGCCGTGGCGTGCATCTGTTTTGGTCATATCCGTTTGGGGTGCAGAATGCCTCTTGTATATGTATGGGCCTCTCTTTTTTTAGATGAGGAAAGTTTTCCTTGATGATTGTTTGAAAAATTTCCTCAGGGGTGGTATTTTGAGATTCTTGCTCTGGTATTCCATGAATACGCATGTTAGGCTTCTTCAGGGTGTCCCATATCTCTTGGATATTTCTCTCAAGTATCTTTTTGGCTTTAACAACCTCTTCCATTGAGCTGGTTAGTACTCCCACTTTATCTTCAAGGTCTGAAATTCTGTTAGTTCTGTTGATAAGACTCTCTGTGGAGTTCTGGGTTGAAGATAACTTGTCTTTTAGCTCAGTTTTAAACTCTGCTTGAGTCTGTTTTAACAGCTCTATGCCAGTTTTTGTTTCTTGCACTGTTTTTCTCAACTCCTCCAAGTGTCTGTTGTGCTCCTCTTCAAAGCGATTGATTCGATTATGTAATTCCTCCCGGATTTCCTCTTTCATAGTATTGAACATGATAATGATCATATTTTGAAAGTCGTTATCCTGGGTCAGGCTTTCATGGCCATTTTCCATGGGTTTGTTCTGGTTGGAGTCTAACATTATGGGATTAATTCCTTCAGTGGGAAATTTGTTTACTTGAGTGTTGTTTCTCATGGATTTGCACTTTGACTTTGGCATTGTTGTTTTGACTCTTAAGATCTTCTTTCAATTTCTGTGCGTTTTTCATTAAACTGAATTATTTGGCCTGGGGTTCTGGGGGTGGGCAGGGACGGAGCTTACCTAGGTTCACGGTGAGGCCCTGCTGGACCGCACGTGTGTCCCTGGTGGCGGAGTGGAGTAAGGGAGTCTTGAGGGTCTTCTATCCTCCGCTAGAAGGGAATGGTCAAGTTTGAAGAAATAACTACACTACAAGAGGCAAGGGAGAGGAGGAGAGTTATCGTTTACTGCTCATAGGGTTTCCATCTCGGTAATTAAAAGTACTGGAACAGAGATGATCGCCCAGCATGATGCATGTAGCTAATGACATTGAACCGAACACGAAATGCTTTAAGTAGCAAATTTTATATCACACATATGACAACACAATTTTCAAAATTTGATGTGACAGAGAGTGGAGACTTCATATTGAACTGTACAGCTTTAATGGGTGAATGGCATGGCATATAAACTATGCCTCTGTAAATTCGTTAAACAAGCAAACAGACAATAGTGGTAAGAATAAGTGCAGTGGCAGAGCACTTGCCCAGCACGCCTTGAGTTCAAAACTTCATGCTCCAAAATTACCTAAAACAAATAAACAAAAGAAAAGGCATCCATATTTCTGATCTGGCAAGTAAGTTGACAGAGCTACTATTTGCCAAATTGGGAGGGACAGTGGGCATACGAAGTGTCATGATTTAAATGAGAAGTGTCCCTTATGGGATCATGTGTCCCCATCTATTGGTGCTGTTTGGAGGAAGTTGTGGAATCTCTGGCATGTAGGCTTATCTGGTAGAGGGGCATTCCTGGAGTCAGGCCTTGAAGTTAGTATTTGCTGTTGGTTCTGGCCTAAGCACACTGCTTCCTGATCCACCAAGATGTAAACAAGCTATACCACAGGCTCCCACTACAGCAGACTGAGCCCTGCTATCCCCACTACTGACTGACTATATTCCCTGAAAACATGGGTCAAAATAAATCCTGCCCCCATTAAGTTGTCCCTATTAGGGATTCTGTTGCAAACTAGTGCAAACAGTGTGAAGGAGAATAATAAGATTCAACATTTGAATATTTTGAATTTGCATTGTTCAAACATACAAATGGGGATGTGCAGTACACAATTAAGTATATATATCTGAAGCCTGGAAGAGAAATCTAAATTAGAGCTAAAAGTCAAAGGCCACTAGCATACACATGACTATGAAAGTCCTTGGAGTAAGTGGAATTATTCAGGGAATAAAGAAATAGAGAGCTAAAACAGATTCCTAATCAAAGGATTACTGGTATCTAAGGGATAGGCAAGCAGAGATATTCATGGCAAAGGCCAAGAAGTAATGCAGTGTCTTGCTTTTCTTGTCGCCATGACAAAATATCCTAACTTAGGTAATTAAAGAAGGAATGGATTTATTTTGGTTCACAGTTTGAGAATAACATCCATCACGGCAGGGCAGTCCTGGGCCAGAAGCTTGAGGCAGCTGGTTACGATGCATCCGCAGTCAGGAAGCAGAGAGCAGTGGATGCTTGTGCCCAGCTCACTTTCTTACTTTTCAGTTCAGGACCAGGGTCTGGAGAGATGGCAAGGTGGTTAAGAATGTTTGCTCTGCAATCAAGAGGACCGGAGTTCTGATCCCAGCACCCATGGAACAAGCCAAGCATCCCTACTCCAATGACTCCCCCACCCCACCCCTGAGCCAAATGAAATGCTACTGTCCACTTTAGGATAGGTATCCCTCATCAATTAGTCTAATTTATAAAATCCTCCACAATATGCCCAGAATTGTCTCTTCAGTAATTCCGGATTGTGTCAAACTGACAGTATTCATCTAATTTGTGAGCCTGATTGGGGAATTCAGGCCATTAACATCCAGAGTTATTGAAAGGTATATATTAATTTTTGCCATGGTTTTGACTTTGTAATACTTGATGTCTTCCTACTCCTTATTTGCTTAACCATTTTCTTCCCACATCCTCATTTCTCCTCAGTCCCTAGGAGTTCTCCAGACATCTTCTGCAGAGTTTCTAGTCATGAATTCCTCCAGTTTATGTTTATTCCGGAAAATTCCTGTCCTGTCAGTTATGATGTGCAGCTTTTTAGGATAGAGTAATTTTGATTGGCAGTTACTGTCTTTAAGAGTTTAGAATAGATTGTTCTAGCTTTTAAGATTTCTCTTGAGTAATCTGCTGCAATTGTGACGGTTTACTTTTATATGAAACTTCTTGCTTCTTTGTTGTTGCTTCAAGTATTTTTTCTTTTGTCCTCCATACTTAGCATGTTGGCTCTATGGTATAAGGAGTTTCTTTGCTAGTTCTGTCTGCTTAATGCTTTACATGCTGTCTGACTCTGCATCGTCATATCCTTCCCTAAATTTGGCAATTTTTCTATGATTCTAGATATGTTAGTCTAAAGCTCTTTTTTTTCTTACCCCATAATTCAGAAATTTGTTCTTTTAAAGTTGTCTCACAGATCTCACACTCTCCTTTGATGCTGTCGTTATTTTATTGTACTCTCCTTTGACGCTTTCAATATTTTATTCTTGCCAACCCCTGAATTTTCTAATTTATCTATGCTGTCTTCCATCCCTAATGTTTAAAATTTTATTTGTTATTGGGAGGGCACACATTCTGGGATGTGCATGTGGATATCAGAGAAAAACTTTTGGGAATCAGCTCTGTCTTTCCTCCTTCACATGGGACTCGGGGATCCAATTCTGGTCACCAGGGTTGTGCAGCAAGCATCTTCAGTCTCTGAGCCATCTCAGTGGCCCAATGCTGTCTGCCACTGGATCCATTCTAGTGGTGAGGCTTTCTATTGAGCTTCTTTATTTGACTTAATGAGCTTCTCATTTCTAATATTTCAAATTTTTCTTGGTATTTCCTTTTATGGAATTTCTCTTTCAAATCTTGTGCTGACTCCATTGTTTCATTTAACTGTTTATCTTCTCTTTCAATTTGCTTAGTTTTATGGATTATTTCATTATATTAAAAGTTTTTATAATTATTCTTTTGAGTTACTTTTATAGTTATATTTTCGAGTTGATTTCATCTAAATCACTCTCATTAGAACCCATTACTGTGGGATTAATGCCGTCATATTGCCTTAATTTTTTATCTCCACATTGGGACTTGTGCACCTCGGTGATTTCATTGGTTGGATTTTTTTTCATATCACTTAATTGAAGGATTTTCAGTGTTTAGGCAGAACTCGACTAAGGTGTTGATCTTCTCCCAGTGGACTCAGGACATTGTAGCTAAACCCTCAGTTCATATGGTCAGGGTGCCAGGTAAGATTTCCAACATCTGTTAGAGAGTATGAACTTTGGAAGCAAGGACAACTGCTGGATAAGACAGTATGTAAATACTGTAATTCTCAATTAAAAAACTGTCATCTCTTTAACTTCACTAACTGTTGGAAATAAAGAAATAGGAATACTACTTAATATTGAAGACATTAGTTACTAAGGTTTGTAAAGAAACAAGCAATGATAAAGATTGGTATTGTCTCTCTCTCTTTCTCTCTCTCTCTCTCTCTCTCTCTCTCTCTCTCTTTCCCTCTCTCTCTCTCTCTCTCTCTTTCCCTCTCTCTCTCTCTCTCTCTCTGTCCCACTCTTCTTCTTAGTCCAGATTGACCTCAAACTTGCTCTGTAATTGAGGGTGACCTTGAACTCCTCATCCTTCTTCCTCTATCTCCCAGGTTCTGGGATCACAGGTGTGTACCTCCATGCTGGACTTTGGAGTCACCCTTAGATCAACTGACCAAAAAAAATGCAGGAGAGAAAAGTACACGGAAGGAGCAAGTGAAATAATTTAGGATCAGAATTTACTTCATTGAAGTTATGAAAAGTTAAGACGTAAAAAATAATTTTAAAAAGAGATGAGGGAAAGGGGAATGAGATAGAAATGAGAAGGAAAGTATGTGGGGTGTGAACAAGATTAGTAGTACAGGACCAGAGTGGTGCAGAAACGCAGAATAATCATCCAACCCAACTGAACGAGATAAAAACTAATGCAACACCATCAAGAGAGACTTGTGCAAGGGTGAAATCTAAAACATTAAAAGACAAAGTGAAATAAGAGTGAAACATATTTTAGAAGCATGCATTTTTTTTATTCAATTGTGCGTGTGCGCGCGCGTGTGCATGCCTCTGTGTGTGCGTGTGTGTGTGTGTGTGTGTGTGTGTGTGTGTGTGTGTGTGTAGAACCAGACTGCCTCCACCTCCTCTTGTTTACTCTGCCCGGGGGTTCTCAGGCTCCACCCTACCAGAACCAGAAACGCAGGCCACCCCTGCTTCCGCCCAGTGTTTATATGTGGGGTCCAGGATCCGAACTCAGTACCTTCCGCCTGCAAGGCAGAGGCTTAACCCCTGAAGCACCTCTCCAGCCCAGCATGCATTATTAATAGCATCATTTTAGCATTTCATCCTCCTGAGATGGGTTTTGAATTATTCCCTCCCTGTGATGTTTCATGTAGCAAACTACACTGCTGGCAGAGGTGCAGTCTGTGGATCCCGTTCAAACCTGCAAAAACAGGTTCGTAGGTGGTGTTGGGAAGTGCACATGACCTTCAAATTGAAATTCTGTTCACTGCCAGTAGGTGTCAGCCCTCCCTTTCTGTTTTGTCCTTTCTTTCCTTCTTTCTTTCCTTCTTTCTTTCTTTCTTTCCTTCTTTTTTTCTTTCTTTCTCTCTTTCTTTCTGTCTTTCTTTCTTTTTCCTTCTTTTCTTTCTTTTCTTTCTCTTTCTCTCTCTTTCCTTTCTTTTTTCTTTCTTTCCTTTCTTTCCTTCTTTTCTTTCTTTCCTTTCTTTCTTTTCCTTTCTTTTTCTTTCTTTCTTTCTTTCTTTTTTTCTTTCTTTCCTTTCTTTTTCTTTTCTTCTTTCCTTTTTTTCTTTCTCCTTCTTCCTTCCTTCCTTCTTTTCTTTCTCTCTCTCTCTCTCTCTTTCTTTCTTTCTTCTTGCTTGCTTGCTTTCTTGCTTGCTTGCTTTCTTTCTTTCTGTCCTTAGCATGAATTATGAACTATTGCTTTTTGGAAGCTTCCACCCATTATTGTTCCACAGTGGTTGGGTGGTCACTCTTGCCTTGTATGGATCTCCAATCTGGAGTACTGGTGTGTGGCCACGCCCCCTCCTCGGGTCAGATCAGGGTCTTGCTGCCTCTTGGGTGTTCACTGGTATCTGTGCAGCTTCAGATCTCGCTGATTCACATGTGAAGAGCACATGGTTCTGGCACATCTCAGCTCCGGGGTCGCTCACCCAGGTGGGAGAGGGCCTGTAGAGAGTCTCAGGTGTGAAAGGCACGCCTGTCACACTTCAGCCTGCATCCCCCATCTAACCCTGAGTCACTCACTCATCCATGATGAATCCAGTCACAGTTTCTCACCAGGCATAGTTTCTCACATTTTTTTTCCCTTTCTGTAGGTTCTTTATCACTTTTTTGATGATACCCTTAAAACATAAATACTTTAATCTTGATAAAGTCCTACTTATTCCCCTTTGATAGATTTTACTTTTAGTGCTATGTTTAAAAAGTTTTTGCTTAACACAAAGTCAAAAAGACTTAACCTCTAAAATTACCTCCAATAGTTTTTTTAAAATTATTTCAGCTCTTAAATTTTCCCATGTGTTAGAAATTCACTTTATCCTCTTACATGTAGATGACACCCAGTAGTCCCATAAGTGTTTAATGAACAAGAAAATATATTCCCAATACTACTGTCTTGGCATAGCTCTCATTCCAAAAGGAGTAAGAGATAGTTTATTAGATAAATTTGAGTGACCACAGCCTGAGGGTAGGAGATTCAAGTTGCAGCAAATGACACATTCTGCCATGAAGTTGGTTAGATGAAGTTTTACAGTCACAGAACAAGAGACATTCATAAATCAGTGCCTTTGTGAAACAAAATTGGTGAGGACATCAGGTTGGTGGGTTACAGCAAGACAAAGAAAACTTGGTTACAAATGTCAGATGTCATCTGATGAACTTCTTAGCTTTGGGGTTTGTTGGTGAAAGCTAGGGGAAGTTAATATATTCCAAAATTTTCACCTACTAGACGAAAGGATGATAGGTCAGATGCTGAGTAATGAATGTTATTAAGAGAGTTTTAGGTAACTCAAGATAATGTTAATTCCGCATTAGCAACATGCCAGCTCCATACAATCACGAACTTCTGATCGATGTGGAGAATCGTCAGCATAGGTGTAACTTTCCCAGGGAACTTTAATTTGCAAGACCCTTTTTTTAAAAAAAGCAACTGATCAAAAAGGTGAGGGCTTAAATCATAACTCCCAAATCCTGTTCTGTTCTAATTCTACTCTGTGTATCTATGTGCTTCTACCCCACCGTTTTTTTTTTTTTTTTATTTCTGTGGCTTTGTAGGACTCTTTTAAATCAGTAGGTATGGATCCTTTAACTTGGTCCTTTTTTATGATTATTTTGGGTTTGGGGTTCATAGGATTGCTTTCATATAGATGTGGGGAGCAGATTTTTAATGCAAACAAAAATATCAGCTGGGCTCTGGTAGGCACTGCCTTTGCTCTGCATATTTATTCATGATTATAATCAGTTATTTTGTTAAGTATTAAGTCTTTTGATCTGTGAACATGCAATGTTTTTCCATTAATTAAATTTTTAAGTAAATTTTTCTCAGTGATGATATTCAGTCTTTGGAGTATACATCTTGTACTTTTATTACCCAGTGAGTTTGTGTGTGTGTGTGTGTGTGTGTGTGTGTGTGTGTGTGTGTGTGTGTCTGTCTGTCTGTCTGTCTGTCTGTCTGTAAAGGAGGACAGTGTGTGTCTGTAAACGCCCAAGGGTGACTGACATTGGGAATCATCCTGGGTTACTCTACTTTCTTATCACTTTGCTTTGGGATTGCCCAGACTCCACCTTCCAGGGCTGAAATTACAGGTTGCGGTCATTTCCAACCAGCATTTTTACATCTGGAGATCTAAAGTCAGATCCTTTTGCCTGTGAGGCAAAAGCTTTGACCCCTGAGCCATCTCTCCAGCTTATCAATGAGTTTTGAAATACTTTTGTGAAGTAGGTGTCCTTTTGTACTGCATGTGACTAAGATATGAACCACAGATTATGCAAAACATTTCCATTCCAATATCTTATCTCCCCCAACTTCCAAGCACTTCCGTTTATCATGCAATTGCTAAAGAGTGTTTCTCAAAGTCACAATAGCTTTACTTGGAAACTGCTAGAAATAATGGATCTCAAGCCTAGACTAGAGTTACTGAGTCAGAATCCCAAAAGTATTCTCATGTAACCAATCATGATGTCGTTTACGGAACACGAAAGGACAGTTTCAACCTTGCAATCCAGGCATCCAGTGTCTGGTATTTCTCTCAAATATTTAAATCAACATAAAACTTACAGCTCAAATGAGCTGTATATTTCCTAATTATTTGGTTTTAATCTCTTAGAATCTACTCCTATATATAGTATACATGTTTGGATGTATAATAGGTCTTTCTTCATTCAAGAGATTCCAAGTGGCTCAAATCTATGAATTTACTGAAGGAGCTTGAGTTTTGTGTGTGTGTGTGTGTGTGTGTGTGTGTGTGTGTGTGAAGTTAGACTTTTGATTCACTCAATCTAGCCTCTTCAGTTTATGCAAATTAAGTAAAGAATTTCATATACTTGGGGCAAGAGCAATAGCTCACTAGGTAAGAGTGCTTGATGTGCAAGCACGAGGGCCTGAGTTTGTATCCCTGTAGGCAAAGAAGAAGCCTGGTGTGTCCCATATGTACCACTGCCCATAACCCCAGTGACGTTGGGGATGAAGGCAAGGGGATTGCTGGGGCTTGCTTTCTGGCTGCCAGTCTAATCGAAAAAGGTGAGCTCTGGGTTCAGGGAGAGATCCTGCTAAAAGTGATAATGAAGAGATGGAAAGCAAAGAATACTCAATGGCTTTCTCTGGTGTCTGCTCATGTACATGTGAACAGACACAGAGAGAGACAAAGAGACAAAGAGAATTCAGTAGACTATCCACCTTCTGTTTTTAATTTTGAATGCCAACTTGATGGAATTTAGAGTCATCACCATAGAAACAAATCTTCGGGAATTTCTAGATTAGACTGAAGTCGAAAGACCCACTACAAGTGTAGGTGGCGCTATTCAGTCTGCAAGGAGGCTGAGCACCAGTATTCATCACTGTCTGCTCTCTGACCGTAGATGCTGCAGCCTAGGGCTCTTGCCACCATGCCTTCCTCACTGTGATGGACTACACCTCAAACCATGATCCAAAATCAGTCCAATCGCTCCTGTAAGTTGCTTTGGCCAGGTGTTTCATCATAGCGACAAGAAGAGAAACAAACGCAGTACACATCTTCTCTTCTAAGGACTCAAATAGCAGAGGTCTATAAGAGATAGACCATTCTGCTCACCACCCTACTTGGCTTTCCGTGTTGGGCCCCTATGCTCATCTGACCTAGCACAATTGTCAGCCCTACGTCTCTGCCTCTTTCAGATCTGACGACCTTTATTGTATTTAAGGATCTCAGTTCAATGGTAGCGATTTCCACTGGAAATTCATCCTTTCCCTTTCCTTCCAATCTTTCTCTTTCCTAACTTCTCTTTCCTTTCTCCTTTCTTACTTCTCTCCTCCTTTCTTTTTCACAGATCTCAATGTAGAGCCCAGAAAATCACTTAGACAGCTCTTAAGACTGACATGCCATGTTCGACAAGTCAATGAAAAAAAAAAAACATGCACCGAAGCAATTCAGGAAAGTCTATCAGTATCCCAAACCCTTCAGGAATAAAAACTTCTGTTCCCCCACCAGCCAGAAACCACCACCAGCCCAGGTGCCAACTGAAGGCAATAGGAATATAGAATGAGTTGTGGCAGAAAGTAATAATTATGAGTAACAATTATTGCTACATGTTGCAGGAATGAGAGCTATAATTTGTGTAGCTATTTCTTCCTTATGTTACTATCAACAAGTATCTGTATATGTGCATAGTTTATGGATTTTTCCCTGATCACATCCCCTTATCATGCAACAGATGATGAACACACAGTACTTAACTTTGTATAACAGCATTTGTATTGCATGACATCAAGAACAGCAAGTATCTCCCAACCATTTTGAAGCTTGGCAAAATATCTCCTGGCAAAATATTGAGTGTGTTTTTGGCTGGACACTTAGAGTTGTATCATGTTTAGCAGACATATGTCTTTGTAAATGTTTGGTAATTTACTTATTGAAATAGGTGACCAATCGCTTCTCGGCCTTTTGGCTAAGATCAAGTGTTGAAATAGGTGACCTGGGCCCATTTTGACATGAGTGATTGTTGATGGTTAATTTGTAAATCAACTTGGCTAGGCCATGACTCTTTGTAAGTGTCATGGAAGGTTGTTAGACTAAGGGGTCTCTGGTTCCCTAAGTCCTTATATTAGTGAACTGAAAAACAAGTCTCATTATCTATAAGCAGCAATTAAAAAAATCTCAACCAGGGGCTGGAGAGGTGGCTCAGGGGTTAAGCCTCTGCTTTGCAGGTGGAAGGTCCCGAGTTCAGATCCTAGACCTCACGTATAGACGCCGGGCAGAAGCGGGGGCGGCCTGCATTTCTGGTCCTGGCAGGGTGGAGCCTGTGAATCCCTGGGTAGAGTAAACAAGAAGGAGATGGAGGCCGTCTATGGTGGTTCCCGAATTCACCCGTGGTTCTACACACACACACACACACACACACACACACACACACACACACATACATACGCACAATTGAATAAAAATTTTAAAAAACTCAACCAGTCACAGCAAAATTTGCACATTGTTATGTGTCCTTGAATTTCCTCACCATCAAGTAATATTTTTGTTCTACTTCCACATTTTCCTCTTTTAAAACTTCCCCATCAACCTCCTCTAGGTGAAGCCTCAAACCATTCTAGGTGTTGCTGCTGCTGACTGAGGAACCAAAGCCTCTCAGATTAATACCTTGTGATTTTAATATCTGCAATCGGCTTGCTTAAAGCGTAGTACAATAATATCCTTCATGGTGTGGATACAGCACATCCAAAGAACTAGAGACTAGAGCATCAAAACCTAAGATTTCTAGAAATAATAATAAAAAAAGTCAGGGTCAGCAAGATGACTCAGCAGAGAAAGACAGACGTAAGCTGGAGACTTTGAAAAGTTGATCCCTGGAGCCCACATGGTAGAAGGGAGAGAATTGTTCTGAGTTGCCACCTCTACAATATCCCCCCAGCCAAGTCCTTCAGGTCTCTCACTACTGTGCATGCTTTTCTATTTATGTATTTATTATCCATCTTTGATATATATGGATACATGTGGATATATATATTATTTCTGGAATATCTTGATGGATAGATTATTTTAGTATAACTATTATTTTACAGTTGAAACAAAATCCTCAGAAAGTACCTCAGACAAAGATAAAGTTACTTAGGGTGGGGGAATTAGTTAGCACTAGGCTTCATGGCAGCAACACACAAAGAAAGCAAATAGCTAATGACACGGTGAAGAAATCCCAAAGAAGCCACAGACAAATTTCCTCGCTGATGAGGAGCAGCCTTGATTGGCTCTCCAGGAAAACCCATGTGAACTATTATTAAAGAGCAACTGTTTGACGTTTCCTAGAAATAGCCCTAAGGCAAACAAGAGACTGCTAAACAAGAAAAGCTATAAGTAAGGGGAGAGTCTGTAGTGTTTAGACCAAGCCTGTAACTGTCTTGACAGGAATGAAGATAATAAATAATAAAGAAACACTCAAGTCCCTCCCTTTGGCTATCGGACTATTGAAAACATGGACCCCTTGTGGGAAAAAGACTGAAGCCTGGTGCCAGCAAGACGGAGCCTTATTTCCCTGAAGGAGATTGGTCACCATTCTCACTACCTATCAAACTTGCAGGTAAAAACAGAGGAGACAATGATGGCTTGGTGACAGAAAGAACCACACTTCAACCACGATTGCTTAGCTAGGAGTAACTCTTGCCCTCTATGTCAGGACCCCAAAGATGGATTTGGGAATTATGGGGACCCCGTTATTTACTTCCTCTTTCCCATGGGGCACATTGTATAAATCTCCTTTCTTTGATTCTTACCATTAATTATTTCTTTACTGGCCTGTTTTATACTGATAGTCAAGACTAACCTGTTAGGGCAGCGAAGACCCAGGCTCTGAGCCCAACAACTCCAGTAAAACTTTCTGTCCCTTGCCCTGGCCGGCCCAGCTCCAGCTGCCACCACTAGAAAGAGGATTCCTTCCTCCCAGGTTTCCAGGACCATTTCCTTTCCCAGGAGGATCCAAAACATCTGCCTCTTAGCAACTTGTTCTCAGGGCCAAATGCGGGGAAAGCGCTGCAATACTATAGGCTTCCTTCTGTTGTTCAGCCCATTCATGGCAGCAAGGTCCTACTCTGGGCACAGGATGCTGAAAAGACTGGCATCTTAGTTGTCATGGCAATGGCCAGCACAGTGGTGGGTCGGTGCCAGAAGAAGCAACATGGAGAGGACCACCGTCTCCCATTGAGAGGCCCTCATCCTTCTACTGACCAAGGTCAGCAGTGTCATTTGGAGTGTGACATGTCACAGTTCTTAAGTGAAAGCTCCAGCCGGTTAGCTCACTGGGTTTTTTCAGGAAAGAGAGGCAGGTCGTCACAGAGATCATTCCTGATCTCTTCCCAAAGGAATTCACTTGTTTGTAACAGAGCCTGGGAAAGCGAAACCTCCATAGAGGTTGTGGTAAGTGACAACCGGGAGGAGCTCAAGGTAAATCCAGGCTGAAACTAGCTGCTTCGCTGGGACAGACACCTGGAATCAGACGGCTCTGAGGAGTCCTCTTGGGAAAACATCAAACACTGACCTCAGAAACCTAGAAAGGAGCCAAGATTTTATTACATTAGTTGGTAGAGCAATTTATGTACCAGGAAATTGTTGAAAACAGAAAAAACAATCAGCTGGTCTTTGTGGTCAGAAAGAACTCACATCTCAGAGTGACAGTCTGTTAGGCAATAGAAGTTGTGACTTTCTGAGAAGCAACATCAGATAAGCTGTCTCAGTAAACACAGTAGACACAGCTACTAAAAACAAAAGTTTTGTGACATTAGATTTGACAATGATTTGATTAGATTTTTGATAATGATAATGTATTGCAAAAAAAATAAAGGAAAAACAAACAAAGAACTTGACACACAGCATGAGGACCTGAGTTCATATATTCAGAACTCATTACAGGCAGGGTAGAGACCCCTTGCAATCCCAGCACTTGGGAGGCAGAGAAAGAGGATCCCCGTAGCAGGCTGGCTAGCAAAACTAGCTAAAGATGAGGCCTGCATTCAACTGAGAGAACCTGACTCCATACATGAAGTGGAGAATGATCAGAGAAAAATGCTCAGCATCAACTTCAGGCTGCCAAACACACATGCACAGAAGTACATGTGCACAAGTAGACACACTTGTATCCACATATGTGCATACATACATGGATGCATCCCATACATACATACACATGCTAAAAGAGAAAAAAATAAACAAAACTTTTTAAATTGCATACACTAATTAAAATGGCAGCTCTAACCCAGGAATGTTGCTTAGTCCAGAGTACATGGTTAGTATTTGTAGGATGTTGGCTTCCATCTTTAGAAACATCAGGAAGAAAGGAAGGAAGGAAGGAAGGAAGGAAGGAAGGAAGGAAGGAAGGAAGGAAGGAAGGAAGGAAGGAAGGAAGGAAGGAAGGAAGGAAGGAAGGAAGGAAGGAAGGAAATGATTTCCTATATCTAAAACAAAACCAAAAAATAACTCAGTAACAAATCTGAGCCTTAAAAGGGATTAATATGCAGGGTATATAGGGAAGTTGTGTCTCATAAAAGAAAAAGAAAGAGGACTGGAGAGATGTCTCAGAGGTTAAGACCCTGTCTAGCAAGCAGAAGATCCTGAGTTCAAATCCCAGGTCCCATGTAAATAAAAATACCAGACAGAAATGAAGGTGGCCTGCACTTCTGGCCCTGGTAGGCAGAGCCTGTGAAATCCCAGAGCCAAGCAAAAAGAAGGTAGAAGCAATCCAAAATCACCCTTGGTCCTCTACAGGAACATACAGTACCCTCTGATACATACATACACACACACACACACACACACACACACACACACACACACACACACCACACACAATGAATGAATAAAATATTTTTTAAAAAGGAAAGAGACACAGGAGCAGCAAAACTGCAAAAGAAAATCAACAAACCACAATCCAGAACTTCAGAGACTCTATATCAATCACATAGAACTAGGACAGCCTAATCTCTCCCCATCCTGGAGCTCAGGGACATTTGCGGAAGAGGAGGCGGTAAGATTGTAAGAGCAAAAGGATGGGAGGAGCAACGATTTGCAAGATTCTCAACAATAGTTGGGGCCAAAGCAATCATAATGGGACTTTGCATGCCCTGCGCAATGTCCAGCGCACTGTTGCCCTCATAAAGTCTAGCATCTGTTAAGGGCACCGAGACCCCTGGAGGCAAGGGATTGACAGCCATAGTAGTGATCTTATGCCTAAGGGGAACAAGAGAAAGGGCTTATGGAAATGCCACTGGGCCTTATATGTCATCGGAGAGGAGGACCCAGAGGAGAGTTAGGCGTACACAATAAAGGACTCTCTGGGAATTGGGGGGGAGGCACTGGGGGAAGGGGAGGGGGAGGAGGGGGGAGGGAGGGAACTGGTAAAAAATTTTAAAATGTATAATTAAATTTTTAATAAAAAATAAATAAATAAAAGGTAAAAGTCAGAAGGACAAAATGCAGATTTCAGAGTGAAAGCTGACAGTGCATGACAATAAGTTGGGAAGAATTAAAAAATGGACAGAACAGCACAAAAAAAAAAAAAAAGGAAAGAGACAGAGAGAAGGAAAAAGGAAAGAAGGAAATGGAACTCCTATAATTTATCAACAAGCAAAAATCCAAACAATCCATTCAAAAATGGACAAGGGATTTGAACAGATACTTGAGAAAACACAAATGACTGATAAATACAAAGTTGCTCAACATCACTGATCATTAGGAAAATGCAAATCTGAAGGAAAATGAGTTAATAGTTGATACTGTTAAAAGAACAAAGAAAAAATGCTGTATAGAAAGAAAAATCACAGGCACATGGGATGGAAAAGGAGCTGCTTGTTCTAGAGTCCAGTGGAAACTTCACACCAACTGGAAGCAAGAATTCTGTTAAAGTGAAAAATCAGTCAGTATTTGGGTAGAAGGAATGTTACAGATAAAATGGTGAGGTCGGAAAGGCTAAAAATAGAAAATAAAAGGGCTACTGGATGTGAAAGTGTCTGGTCAGATAAGAGGAAGGAAGAGCTCTGGCAGGCTCCAACCAGCTCCCGTGAAGCCCACCTCTCCCGGAAGCATGCACAAGGCCTGGGGCCTTTTTGTGTAATCTCCTGTCTCATCTGTCAGTTGCAACAGACTAAACTGTAAGAACACCTTCTAAGAAAGCCTCCTTCTGGTCCAGGAAGGAGACTACTCTGGACCTCCCCATAGTCAGAGTTAGATAGGAAGCAGTCAGGGAGACCCGCAGCAACATCTCGGTAGCTGTGTCTCCCAATGGTCAGAATGCCTCTTTGTGGCAAGGCATCCTTGAAGCTGCAGTGAGGCTGTTGATACTCCTGCAAGAAACTAGGGCACCAGGTCACTCTCCTAAGATGCATACTAATCAATGGTCTGCATCCTCCAAAGGCCTCAGGTCATGATGATATCATTTGCATTGTAGTTTTGACACCCCTCCCCTTTAAGTAAGGATTATAGGATAAAATACCCTAAAAGGGAGATCCAGTCCATGAATAAATATTCAGAAAAATGTCTTTATAGTCCCCAACACAGACTCACTGGGCTGTTTGCGTCTCAGGCAGCCCATTTCAACCTCTCCGTGGAGTAATTACCTTGCTTAGCTTTGTGTCCATGTCTCTTGACTGAATTTATTCCTTCAAGAAGACAAGAACTTGGGCTGGGGAGAAGGTTGTGTTTAAAGTACTAAATAAGTAAGCAAAAGGACTCGAGTTCAGAGCACCAGATCCCAGGAAAAATATCAGGCAGGAAAGGTAGCCCAGCCCAAAAGGTGGAGCCCAAGGAGTCCCAGAGCAGGGGAGGTAACCAGCCCTGTCAATGACCTCTGGGTTAATTGACTCAGCTTCAAAACAGTAAGGGAAGAGCAATCAAGAATAATTCCTACTATGCACCTTGGGTCTCACCTACATATCCACTCACGTGCATGCGCACCTGCTCACCTAAATGCACTCATCCACACGTAAGTCAGGGTTCTCTAGAGTCACAGAATCAACAGAATGAATATAATATATATATATATATATAAAGGGAATTTATTGAGTTGGCTTACAAGATATGGCCGAGATAGTCCAACAACGGCTGCCAGTACTGCTCAGTCCAGGAAGCCAGTGAGTGATGGCTGAAGGCTGAAGGATTCCTAGAGAGTCTTTAGTCACGTTGAAGACTTGGAGTTGGAGAGCTGGAGTGTTGAAGAAACAAAGAAACAGGGTGGCAGAAGGAAAGAGCACAGCTTCAGAGAGTCTCTCCTCCTCTCAGTCTCCTGTTCTATGGCTCCTTTTTTTTTAATTTTTTTTATTATTATTATTATTTATTCAACTGTGTGCATATGCGTGTGTATGTGCGCATGTGCGGCTGTTTGTGTGTGTGTCTGTGTATGTGTAGAACCACGGACGAATTCGCGAACCACCATGGACGCCTCCACCTCCTTCTGCCCTGGGATTCACAGGCTACGCCCTACCAGGACCAGAAGCGCAGGCCGCCCCCGCTTCCGCCTGGCGTCTATACGTGGGATCTGGGATCCGAACTCAGGACCTTCCGCCTGTAAGGCGGAGGCTTAACCCCTATGGCTCCTTTTATCTGGTCCACTACTGGGAGGTTTCAATGGAATCTATGGAGATTCTGATGGGATCCAGGGCTGATCTTTGTGTTAGCCAAATAATTTCTTCAGGTGGTCTCAGCTGCTCTTAGTTAATGTCAGGTGTGTCGAGTTGACACCAGGATTAACTATCACAGTAAGCATACATACATATACATATATACATACACACACACACATGAAAATGGAAAAAATGAAAGAAGACATGAACTGAAAGACCCCTCCACAACATCTACAAAAATTTCGGCATAATTAATACTCACTGTGAAAGTTGCCAACATAGAGACAATATTTTTTATACAGAAATTTTTTCAAATAAAAATGTGAATGTAGCTTATTTGATAAAGTGCCTGCCCAGCATATATGAAGTCCTGAGTTTGATCCTAGAACCACATAAATTGGATGTGGCACCTACTGTAATCCTTGTACTTGGGAGGTGGGGACAGAAAGACCAGAAGTTTGAGGTCATCCTTGACTACCTAGTTTGTGGCTATAGGCTATATGAGATCTTGGCAAGCAAAGTTAAAATAAAAATAAAGCATGCTTAAGGTTTGCTTGTTAGGATTTCAAGTGGGGCCTCATGCCTCTACTGGACGTATTATGGCAATCTAACAAACATGACTATCTTTGTTCATAGTGAAGATATCCCAACTTCCTGATCCCTGGGATCTACAATTACCTTCTCAGCTGTAGTTTTGTCAGGTGATCTCAAGAACCATCCCATGACATCATTTGAATTTCCTAGCCATTCTTTAAATATAACTTCAAATCCCACCAAAATTGCATGTATAGCTGTTGCAGAGACAGTGAGGTAATAATACTATCCCTTGAGAAGCCCATGTCCATACTAGTACTTCGTATCCTTTCCCAAAGTACTCTCTCTTTCTTAATTCCTGTGTTAGAATCTACATTTGATAAAACACCTTTTAACAAACTCCAGCTTTGCTTCATGTGTCTAGTCTTGAAATGCTTCTCTTTTGTAAAGCCAAGATCCAGTGGTCTCTGAAAAGAACTCTCCTAATTGCTGTTGGTGGCAGTATGTGACCCCACCTGGATGGCTGCTCACGAAGACAAAACAGAAAAACTATGTCCTGGAGAAGGTGGAGAAATTGAAAACATTGTGTACTTTTGGTAAGGAAGAAAAATGTCTTAATCACTGTGAAAAGTAATGATGGTTCCTTAAAAAGTGAAAAACAAGGCTGGAGAGATGGCTCAAGAGTTAAAGCCTTTGCCTCACTAGCAAAACAACCTGACTTTGGACCCCAGGATCCATGTAAAAATGCTGGGTTAGTTCTAGAAGACAGAGCCTGGGAAACCCCAGAGCAAAGCAATAAGCAGGTAGAACAATCCTAAATGATTCCCAAAGTCACCCTTGGACCTCCAAAAGCATACTATTCAAGTAAAGCACATACGCATATACCTGCAAAAAAATAAAAATAAAAACAGAGCCTGGAAGATGGCTCGGTGGGCAAAGGTATTTGCTGCCAAGCCTCACGACCTGAATCCTTCCTTGAACCACATGGCAGAAGGAAGGAAAGAACTAATTTCCATAAGTTGTCCTCTGACCTCTGCATGCTTAGTATAGAACACACATACAAACATATGAAAATAAATAGATAAATAAATAAATAAAAATAATAAGGAGTTATAGACAGAATGATCATCATTTCATAATTCCTCTAGAATATATACCCAAAAGCAGAGTCTTGAGCAGCTATTTATAAACTCCTATTCATTACAACTTTCTGAAAGTAGTAACACCAGTGAGCACTGTCAAATAAATACATTAGCAAAATATGGGATATGCATAAAATACTACTACTCAGCCTTGGAAAGGAGGGAAATCCTGGCACAGTTGTAGCATGGATGAAACTTGGAAACATTATGCTAAGCCAAGAAACTGGCAACAAAAAGAAAAAATTCTGCATTCAGTCAAAACTCTTCAGACAGAAAATTCTGATATAAAAGTTACAGATGCCAGCCAGAAGCACCACTGGTCCTGGGGCAACTTGCTGCAACTTGAGCATACAAACATGATCATTGCCTTGGGCTGAGAATATTTTTATAACAAAAATTGGGGGAAGAGAGGCATCAAGTGTTTACATTGACCTCTATAGATAAAAGAAACAAGTTGAGGTAAGAGACGCTAGGGGTGTGATCCATGGGTCCAGGGCTTGCCTGGCATGCATGAAGCCCTGGTGCCATCCTATATAGTCTCAGTTTTACAAGATCAAATGAGTTCAAGAAATGGATGGGATGACAGTTGCACAATATTACACGTATGATTGATTTTATTAAACTATGTACTTTTAAAAGGTGAGGTTTATCTCTCTTTTTAAAATTTTTTTATTATTATTATTTATTCAACTGTGTGCATGTGCGTGTGTATGTGCGCGCGTCTGTGTGTGTGTAGAACCACGGATGAATTCGTGAACCACCATGGACGCCTCCACCTCCTTCTGCCCCGGGATTCACAGGCTCCGCCCTACCAGGACCAGAAGCGCAGGCCGCCCCACTTCCGTCTGGTGTCTATACGTGGGATCTGGGATCCGAACTCAGGACCCTCCGCCTGCAAGGCGGAGGCTTAACCCCTGAGCCACCTCTCCAGCCCTAAAAGGTGAGGTTTAAACTGAGGGATATAACTCAGAGGTAAAGTGCTTTCCTCATATGCACAAGGCCCTGTATTAACTTTGTACCTTGTTAGGTAGCAAGTTAGATATTAGCAAGTGTTAGGTAGCTAGATGTTAAATATTGGTCATTTAGGATAGATCCTTCTCTAGGGGAACTGAGACTACAGTTACTGATCAAAAGAAGTGATCTCAATCCTTGGACAACATTCTGAACTGATTAAAAGGTCAGTTTACTATTTACCTGGAGGGAGTTTGTAAAAATTCAGCAGTACCACTGTCTCCTCCTTTGAGAGTTAATTCCAATGGACCTTCAATTATCTGAATGGAAAAATAGCTCTCAGAAATGCCTTCTGTTCTGAGACCTTAAAAGCGGTATAAAGTACGTGAGGGAGATGATTTGATTGATACTGCCAGACAAGCATGAGCACCTGAATTCGGACCCCCAGTGCTCACATGAAAAGTCAGTTATAGTAGAATACATGTATGAGTCCAGGGTTGAGCAAGGGAGTTGTTGGGGGTTAGGGACAAGAATGTCTCTGGAGCTCTCTGGTCAGTCAGCCTCTATAATCAGTTTGTTCTGGGCTCAAAAGATAAGGGCACAATTTAAATAGTCCTATAACATATAAGGAAATTGAGGAAGTAATCTCGAATCTTCCCACTAAAAAATGTCCTGGACCAGATGGATTCAGCAGAGAGTTCTACCAGACATTTAAGGAGTTAATAACACCAATACTCCTTAAACTGTTCCATCAAATAGCAAAGGAAGGAACACTACCAAATTCCTTCTATGAAGCTAATATCGTTTTAATCCCAAAACCTAATAAAGATTCACTTAAAAAAGAAAATAGGCCGATCTCCCTGATGAACACAGATGCAAAGATTCTCAACAAAGTCTTAGCAAATCGGATTCAAAAACATATCAAAAAGATCATTCACGGGGACCAAGTAGGCTTAATCCCTGGCACACAAGGTTGGTTCAACATACGCAAATCAATAAATGTAATTCATCATGTAAACCAGTCCAAAGTCCAAGACCACATGATACTCTCGATAGATGCAGAAAAAGCTTTTGACAAGATCCAACAGCCTTTTATGATCAAAACGCTAGAGACAGTAGGAATGGAAGGAACCTTTATCAATATAATAAAAGCTGTATACAACAAGCCCACAGCAAGGATTATGCTCAATGGGGAACAATTGGAAGCATTCCCACTTCGATCAGGAAGTAGACCAGGCTGTCCACTCTCACCACTTCTATTCAATATTGTACTTGAAGTCTTAGCTGAAGCCATAAGACAAGAAAGGGACATAAGAGGGATTCAAATCGGCAAGGAAGAAATCAAGCTATCCCTATTTGCAGATGACATGATCTTATACCTGAGGGATCCCAAAAACTCCACCAGGAAGCTCCTGGAACTAATTGAGAAGTTCAGCAGGGTGGCAGGATACAAAATAAATGTGCAAAAATCAGAGGCCTTCCTATATGCCCAGAATGAAAGAAGTGAAAAAGCCTGAGAGAAACCATACCATTTACTATAACCCCTAAAAAAATGAAATACCTTGGTATAAACCTAACTAAGGAGGTAAAAGACCTTTACAATGAAAACTTTAAAACCCTAAAGAAAGAAATTGCAGAAGACACCAGAAGGTGGAAAGACCTCCCTTGTTCCTGGATTGGCAGAATCAACATTGTAAAAATGACCATCCTACCAAAGGCAATATACAGATTCAATGCTATACCAATCAAAATACCAAAGCAATTCTTCAAAGAAGTTGACCAAATAATCTCAAAGTTCATATGGAGGCACAAAACCCAGGATAGCAAAAATAATCCTGAGTAACAAAAACACAGCTGGAGGTATTACCATACCAAACCTAAGTCTATACTACAAATCCATAGTTATAAAGACAGCCTGGTACTGGCTCCAAAATAGACACACAGATCAATGGATAAGGATTGAAGACCCAGATATAAGCCCACAAAGTTACAGCCATTTGGTCTTTGACAAAGGGGCCCAAAGAATCCAATGGAAAAAGAACAGCATCTTCAACAAATGGTGCTGGCAAAACTGGATCTCCACATGCAGAAGATTAAAGCTGGACCCGTACTTGTCACCATGTACAAGACTTAATTCCAAATGGATCAAGGACCTTGATATCAGGCCAGAGACTTTAAAAACCATAGTTGAAAGGATAGGGAACTCCCTCGAGCTGATTGGGCTAGGCCAACACTTCCTAAACAGACATCCAATGGCACAATCACTGCTACCAACTCTCAACAGTTGGGATCTTGTGAAATTAAAGAGCTTCTGTTCAGATAAAGAGATTGTCACACGAGCTCAAAGGCAACCCACAGAATGGGAGAAAATCTTCACTAACCACATATCTGACAGAGCTCTACTGTCCAGAGTGCACAAAGAACTTAGAAAATTAAACTCCAAGGAAAACACTGGCCCAATTAAAAAATGGGCCCTGGAACTTCAAAGAAACTTTACCAGAGATGAAATTAAAATGTCTAACAATTATCTTAAAAAATGCTCCACTTCCTTCGCCATCAGGGAAATGCAAATCAAAACTTCCCTGAGATATCATCTCACCCCGGTCAGGATGGCAAAAATCCACAATACAAACAACGACAAATGCTGGAGAGGATGTGGAGAGAGGGGAACTCTCCTACATTGTTGGTGGGAATGCAGGCTCATACAGCCACTCTGGCGAGCTGTCTGGAGATTCTTAAAGAAATTAAAGATTGAAATGCCGTATGACCCTGCTATCCCACTTTTGGGAATAACCCCCCATGCAGCAGAGGTTCGCCTCGATAGCACAAGCTCGACCATGTTCATAGCACCACTGTTTACAATAGCAAAGTCATGGAATCAACCTAAATGTCCAACAGTTGACGAGTGGATAAGGAAACTGTGGTACATCTATACAATGGAGTACTACTCAGCCATCAAAAATGATGAATTACTGGAATTTGCTGGGAAATGGATGTCATTAGAAAGAATTATATTAAGTGAAGTATCCCAAACCCAGAAAATTAAGCGCCGTATGTACTCCCTAATAGGTGGCTCCTAGTACCAAACTCACCCAGCCCACATTGAGACACTCAAAAGTAAACCTATGTAACACAGTAATTGCAAGGATTATGAACAAGAGAGATGGGTTAGGAGGGCCACACCAGAAACAAGGAGAGAGGAGACCATGTTACAGCAGAGAAAATAGGCCTCCATCAAGGTCTGCAAGTAAGTATGAGAAACCTGGTTAAGTTCACAGACGTTCTTTCCTGATCTCACCAGAAGGGGAGGGCATATAGTCTAGCAGATAAAAAGTAATCATTTTGCAAATGGGTGATGGACCCCTCCCTCAGTGAGGTTTCCTACTCTTATTACATCTACCCTTGAATGTGCTATTACAACAAGACTCCAGTTTAACAGCTTTTTGTCTCTGGCCAGGGGGTGACATACAGTGCCCAGCAGAATGGAGTGAAGGGAATTGCAGGAGCAGCAAAACTGCAAAAGAAAATCAACAAACCACAATCCAGAACTTCAGAGACTCTATATCAATCACATAGAACTAGGCCAGCCTAATCTCTCCCCATCCTGGAGCTCAGGGACATTTGCGGAAGAGGGGGCGGTAAGATTGTAAGAGCAAAAGGATGGGAGGAGCAACGATTTGCAAGATTCTCAACAATAGTTGGGGCCAAAGCAATCATAATGGGACTTTGCATGCCCTGCGCAATGTCCAGTGCACTGTTGCCCTCATAAAGTCTAGCATCTGTTAAGGGCACCGAGACCCCTGGAGGCAAGGTATTGACAGCCATAGTAGTGATCTTATGCTTAAGGGGAACAAGAGAAAGGGCTTATGGAAATGCCACTGGGTCCTTATATGTCATCAGAGAGGAGGACCCAGTGGAGAGTTAGGCGTACACAATAAAGGACTCTCTGGGAATTGGGGGGGAGGCACTGGGGGAAGGGGAGGGGGAGGAGGGGGGAGGGAGGGAACTGGTAAAAAATTTTAAAATGTATAATTAAATTTTTAATAAAAAAAAAAGATAAGGGCACAAGAGGAAAAGACATTCTTCGACCTTTGGCTTCCACATGCACAGGCACACAAACATACATACATTTTCACACAGGCACACACATGCACATATATGTCACAAACACAAGAAAGAAAAGAAAGAAAGAAAGAAAGAAAGAAAGAAAGAAAGAAAGAAAGAAAGAAAGAAAGAAAGAAAGAAAGAAAGAAAGAAAGAAAAGAAGGAAGGAAGGAAGGAAGGAAGGAAGGAAGGAAGGAAGGAAGGAAGGAAGGAAGGAAGGAAGGAAGAGAAAATCATAAAACCCATATAAATATAAGTTACTACAATAGTCTGGCAATTGTCCACTCTCACCCATTGACAGAATTTCATTATATCTTGAAATAAACTCTACCAATCTTCTGCCCTACACACTATGTCTGAATTCTTCTAAAGGCAATCACAAGGACGTGGGAGGTAGGGGTGGGGGACAGAATGAGATCCTGGTGACACCTAGTACCACATGAAAAGAAACCAAAAAGGTTAGAATGGTAAATTTTTTGTGTGTACACACACACACACACACACACACACACACACACACACACACACACAAGCATTGGCGTGATCTTTCTTTCTGCTTTCCATAATAGAGGGAGGCAGTCATTTATACACAAGGAAATTAGTCCTTGACCAGATCCCACATCTGCAGCATCAGGACCTTGAACTCCCCAGCCTCCAGAGTTGTGAGACATTCATGTTTGTTGTTTAAGCAATAAAAGAAAGAAAGAAAGTGGGAGAGGGTGGGATAGGAAGGGTAGAGAAAAAAAGGGATAACAAAGAAGTTGTTCTGCGTAGAAACAGTTCAATTAATTGGATACAACAATTTGAAAATACATGAAGAAGATAAAAATGAAAGCCCACCAACAGAAACGGTAATATAAAAGCACATGGAAACCACTGAAAAACAAAAGAGTCTGAAGGTAGATACCACACAGGATCAGATACTGGTGGTCCTAGAAACAATTGGATCACTAAACAAAAGAGATACCCCCATAGGTTGACTGGGAAGGCCCCAAAGCCCACATACAGGCTCTTAGCACTCCACTTGATTGTCCACAAGAACTTACCTAATCAATAAGGCCTTATTGCTGTAGACAATACACATCTTAGATGCAGAAAAAAAAAAAAAGAAAGAAAGAAAACAGAGAAATCAAGATGGAAGGAACTAGAAACTTCATTCCTGATGGCTAGCCTTCAAAGCAGGTAAAGGCATCAACAGTCTTACCCAGCTGTGAACTCTAGGAACTACAATACCAACCTGCCAAGGAAGATGAGTCCACTGGTGCAGTAGTGGCAGGACTGCTATAGTGGTAACCAACCACTTTCCAATTGGAATTGAGACCCACTCCACAAGAGGGAATTCATTCCTGTTACTATTAATCCAGTTAAAAACCCATGATGAGAGAGGTCTTAGGCCCTAGGGGTAACCTTCTATGGCTTCTTAAATAAAGTGATATAGTGTCAAACCACCTTCTAAGTATCTCTATTTAGAACAACAGATGTGAGCTACTTTCAGCTTTAAGAGAAGCCTCTTTGTAGTGACAAAAGGTGAGTTCAGAGACCCATGGCTGGACAAGATGTTAAGAGTGAGTATTGAGGGCTCTGTCCTCGGCATGGATTCCCCCTTAAGGGCTCCGTGGCCATTGTAGAAGAGGAGGAAGAAACAATGTAAGAGCAGAAAACCAGGAACGAGTCCATGAAATGCCATCCTTCATGAATGACATGCCCATAGCCTTCATGAACCCACAACAGATGTGACCATTGATATTGTGCCCTCACAGAACTAACCCAGCAGCCCCTGGTCAGCTGTAGATGGGGGAGAAACCTATGGGAACCAATTACCAGTGCCAATGTCATGGCTGGAAGAAAGATGCCATACATCACATACACATAAAAATGGGGAAAAAATAACTCAAAACAATCAAAACCCTAAATATTAGAGCGGAACTGTAAAATGCTTATGACAAAATACAAAGATAAATCTCCATGACTTTCATGTGTGTCCTACTGAAAAACCCTTTGCCGAACCAAAGTCACGAAGATTTATTATTACACTTTCCTGTAAACAGTTTATGTTTCTTAGCTCAAATATTTAGGATTTTGATCTATTTTTAGAATAAAGAATCTGAATAGATATTTCTCAAAGTAAGATATAGCACCTGAAAAGGTGCTCAACATCATTTATTCTCATAGACTGACAAATTAAAACCCCACTGAAAACTTCACATGATGATCAGCAATCTAAGTACTTAGGAGGCTGAGTTCAATGCTAGTTGCAGGCTACATGACATGACTCCATTTCACAAAACAAAAATGACAAAAGCCCATAATAAGCTATTATTTCATAAGACCAGGCTGGTAGCCCTGCCTTCAAAGTCTTCTCTTACAAAATAAATGTGAGGCAAGCATTCTGTAAGCCATTTATCCCATCAAGGGGCTGGAGAGGTGGCTCAGGAGTTAAGCCTCTGCCTTGCAGGCAGAAGGTCCTGAGTTCGGATCCTAGACCCCACGTATAGACACCAGGCAGAAGCAGGGGCGGCCTGCGTTTCTGATCCTGGTAGGGCGGAGCCTGTGAATCCCGGGGCAGAGTAAGCAAGGAGGAGGTGGAGGCGTCCATGATGGTTCCCGAATTCGTCCGCGGTTCTACACACACACACATACATACACACGTGCACACATGCACAATTGAATAAATAATAAATAAAAAAATTTTAAAAAAAGAGGGTGAATGGGATTTTAGTCTTTGCTCAAGCACATTAAAGCTGTTTTCTTCTTTCTTAGGATACATTCTCTCAGGAACTTCTTATACTTCCTTACATGCAGCCCCTGGAGGAATGAGCCTCCGGAGAATCTTAATACAGCCAGCTCATCAGACATTTCCCGCAACATTTGTTTCCCATACTGCTTAGTCCCCGTATTGCATCTATGTGTGTAATTGACTGATTAATTGTATCCTTGTCTTTTCCAGGGAGGCTTGGAGTTTTGTGGGTCATGGACAATTTGGACTTGTAAAAATCTTCCTCCATAAAAATACTAAGAGTTATATTTTATTTATTTACTTTTTTGGTTTCTTAAGACAGTCTCAGAGCTAAGGCTGATCTGGAACTTTCTATGTAGTCTATGTTGGCCTCCAAATTCAAATCCTCTTACTTCTATTTCCCAAGTGATGGAACTATAGTCATGTGCCATCATGCTCAGGTAAAAGTATTAAAATTGCATTAAAAATTTACCTTAGTATAAAGACTTTGATTTCCTTAAAAACCTGAGTTTAGAGATGGGGAGACGATTCAGGGATTAAGCATGTTGATGGGATTAAAGCCTTTATCTCATGGGCTGGACAGATATGGCAGTGGCCTGCAATTCTGGAAAGCAGAACGTGGGAAAATCCAGAGCAAGGAAATAAGGAGGGAGAGCAATCCAGGATGATTCCCAATGTGTTTTGGAATTTTCACAGGCACATACACACAAATGCCCTCTTATGTACACACACACACACACACACACACACACACACACACACACGCACACGCACACATGCACACATGCACACACATATACCATACACACAAAAAAATCTAAGTTTGTTTCTACTAAAAATGTACTAAGGCCTGACCTTTCTCTCTTGGATATTCTTTGTTTCCAGCCTCCCTACAATGGATACTCAAAAAAAAGTAATGAGTAATGAGCCTACCCCAAAAAAACGTGCTTGAGAAGCAAATGGGAATGGAGTTTCAGAAGCAGTGTATAAACTGAGAACTATGCAAATCAAAGGAATCTGGGAAGGAAAAGAAGTATTGATTTGGAGCTTGGAATTAGTGTCTCTGAAGGAGGTAGAGTAGCACACACTGTTAGTATCACTGGCACAGGAAGCTTAGAAAACCCGAGAGAAACTTCAGTATTTCACCGAGACCACAGCCTGTGCGATGCTCACTCCTGGATTTGGACAGCTGTCAGGAAAATCAGCAGGGAAGGGAAGAAACATATGTCAAGACACAAGCAACATCATACCGTGAAAGCTGCTCTGCAGGCCCCACTCCACCAGATGGCAGTGTGTCAATGGGGAGCCTGTCTGAGCCGCTCTGGGAGACCCACTTAAATGACCTTGTTCTGGTGCCAATGCAAAATTGTTTGTTTACATTGCTGTGGATGATGTTTCTTCTCATTATCTAATGAGGATTTTTTTTTACTTAACAGCAAAGAATGCAAAAATGAATTCATGACTGTTGTCCTTGCCTGTAGTGAAATTACAATCAAAATAGTGCATCGAGACAGAAACAAACCGGTGATATTTACTGACAATCAACATATACCAATTAAGTCATCATCATCACTATTATCAACTACAAATATCATTGGGTTAACCTTGGCCAGTTGATTCTGAATTTTCCAGGTGGAAATTAATCATTGGAGAGAGATTGTGATAAGCCGGACAAAAGTCATTCCAAGAATCTTCACCACTAGAGTCAGAAACATGCTGGGTCAGAGGTCATACCCAGTGACCAAGCACAGGCTCTGCCCTTCCCCCAGCAACCAAGGGCATGCACAGAACTGCTGACGGGATCACTGCCCCATTGTGCTCACTCATGAAGACTGCCAAGCAGCAGCAGGCACACGGGCCTTACCATTAGAATACTGGTCCATTCTGCTAGGGTTGCCACAGCAACCAGTGACAGACTGAGTGGCTTCAGCAACTCAAATTTATTTCTCACAACTCAGGAATGTGGCAGTCCAAGACAACATGTTGGCAGGATTGGTTTCTTGTGAGATTTCTCTCTCAGGCATATGGAGACCATCTTCTCTCTAGGTCTTCATGTGACCTTCTTTCTGTGCTTATCAGAGTCCAGTCTTTTTTTCTTATTTGATCATCAGTCAGGTCGAATTAGAACCTACCCTACTGATCTCATTTTCACTTAACTATTTTTAAAAGACTCTGTCCTTAAATATGGCCATGTTTTGAAATACCAGGGCTTAGTGTTTCAGCATGTAAACCCTGGCAAGACACAGTTCAGCTCACAGCAGTTCCCAAAGTCTCTTCCTGATTTGTCCACTGAATAAGTAGGTAACGTACTGATGGGCAAGTCACTCTCTGGGCCTCAAGTTTATTGGCTATAAAGCCGAAGTGCCTAGATTACATCATTTCTGTGGTTTAAAAGCCTGTGATCACTACAATCAACACAAGTCTGAATTTTGCAAAACCAGGAGCAGGGTGATTTCCAAACCAGCCACAAAGGACAATTGTTTCCATGTATGGCACAAGCCAGCATGTGATATACATCTTTTCATGAACTCACCTCTGTTTCTTCCAACAGTTTGGGAAGACCACATTCGGTGCTTTAAAAGTAACATCAAAACAAAACACAGTAAGAGTATATTTTCTCCACTTAGTTTGGTAATTTATTCCTGTTTTGATAAAACAATTATGCTGAGGAATCCCCAAAGTATTCCATCTTCTGTTAGTTTCAAACTGTCCCATCCTTTCTCATGAGTCCTTGCCTAGGCATGTGACACTCTTTGTGAAGGACCCGCTCCTATATCTGCCCTTGCTCTATTTCTACAGGGCAATCATCTACATCAGCACTCAACTCAAATGTCGCCTCGCCTTGAAACCTTTCTAATCTTTCCAGTGATCTGTCTGCTCCTCATTCTATTTATAGACATGGTATACATTCTCTAAAAATAAACACAGATCAAACATCTATTATCTGAAATGTTTATGACAAAAAGTATCTCAGATTTAGATTTTTTTTAATTTCAGAAAAAGTGGAACATCTTGGGCATGAAGCCCACAGCTAAACCTGAAATCCATCCATCACATACACTGGTAGAGTTTGGATCCAGACCATCCTGAAGATCCACGTGGTGAAAGCTTAGTATCTAATGGAATGATGTACAAAGCTAGTGTTTTTCAGAAGTGCTTAGATCATGAGGGTTCTCTGACTTCGTACATGAAGTAACTCATGGATGGGTTCATAATTTGATGGATTATTGGGAGCTGAGGTAAGACAAAGTTGAAGAGAATAGGCTCTTGGGAATTGTGTTCATCATATACAACTGTCAACTAAACAATCCAGAATTGAGCCTTTATGAAAGTTATTTAGTTAAGGCAAGTTCTGAGCAGTCTGAAGGAGATTATCTTTTTGACATGAGAAGAATCAACCATAATAGGTGGTGCAGTGCTGAGGAGATAGCCTAGGGATTAAGACCGTGCCTTGCAAGCAGGTCCCACGTAAAAACACCAGGCAGAAATGGTGTGGTGGCTTGCACTTCCAGTCCTGGTGGAAAATCCAAAGCCAAGCAAAAAGGAGGTAGAAGCAATCCAGGATGATTTACCAAGTTACCCTTGGTCCTCCAACACAGTGCCCTCTGATACACACACACACAAAAAAAAAAAATAAATAAATAAATAAAAATTTAAAAAATAGTTAGAAATGCTTAACATGGAAAAGAGACCAGAAACAAAATATCCCATGGAAGTACATGACTAACTTACTTCACCTAAGAAGGTGAAGTAAGATGAATTGCCTCAAGTGATAGTTAAGGCAGATTTCAACTCATCTGCATGATTTGGATGTTAAGTGTTCCCCTAAAAGGCTCAGATAGTAAAGGCTTGGCTTGCAGCTGAAAATATTTCTGAGAGCTAACTAAATTATGAAGACTCTCAAGAACATTACCTAATTAATGGATCAACCCACTGACAGAGTCATAACGTGATGACAAAGGAAGGGAAGGGATGAAACTTAAGGAGGGGAGGATGGAGAGAGCAGGTCACAGGTGTGTGACTATAAAGGCACACCTGGACCCCATTCCTTCTGTGTCTTTCTGCTTCCTGACTTTAATCAATGTCATGCCCTCTACACAATGATGTTCTCATAAACAGCTTTAAAAGCTGGAAAGATTTATTTTGGCTCACAGTTCCACAGATTTTGGTTGGCTGGCTAGTTCCATTGTTTTAGGCTATAGTGAGATCAGAAAGTTGTTTCTGGCAGATATTAGTCAGAGCAATGAAAAGTTAGTTAGTTAGTTTCTGTCACTTAGCACCCTGGAGATGATCATCTGAGTACACAAATAAGGAATTATTTAGTTAAGTGCGGCTTCTGAGCCTGTCTGTAGGAGACTGTCTTAATTATATAATTGAAATGGGAAAATCCAGACCTGAGTGGATGAGACCATTCCCCTGGGCAAGTAGATCAGATGGAGAGAACTCCTTGGCATTTGTAAGCAAGCTGATGAGCTAGAAAATCTTATGCGACATTAGTCCTTGCTCCCTCTGCTCTTGACTTTGGATATGATATATGTGGTTACCCCCATTCCTACTGCTAGCTCTTCTCCCGTGATGGTCTCCAACTTAGAATTGTGTACATGAATGAGTCCCTTGTTCTCCTAAATTGTTTGGGTCAAGTATTTATTGCAACAGTGAAGTTATGAAACTAAGATACACTATCTAAGAAAGATCTAAAATATGTGCTGTGTTGATTCATGGAATGGGCTAGTCCATGAGTCAAGAACATTACCTAAGCCCAGAGAGAAATGGCTCAAAGGTTAAAGTCTTTGTCTTTCAAGCAAAAGGACCTGATTTCACATCCCCAAATCCCACGTAAAAACGCTAGGCAGAAATGGCGACAGTCTGCACTTTTGACCCTGAAAGGCAGAGCCTGGGAAGAAAACAGAGAGCAAAGCAATAAGGAGGCAGAGTAATGCAGGGTGATTTCTGATTGTTATGGTTAGATTTGAGTGTCAACTTGATAGTTGCAGGCTGTTTGAGACACAACTGGGAAGAATCAATGGTTGGAGCAGGCCCCTGAACAAGTTTGAAGGTACTTGCTTATTTGATGTGGAAAATACAGCCCATAGTGAGTGGTGGGCTAGATAATAGGAAGTGCAAGGAAGAGGGACTTGCTCTTCCCTTATCCTGTGTCGACTTGCTGGTGAGTTCGCTCCTGGAGCATCATTGACTTCTTTGTTGCTGCTGCCACTACTGCCTCTGTCCTTGACTAACTCAGAGCTTGGCCTTTCCCACCTTGCTACTGTTCCCACTGCCTTTGGAACCTGGCGTCCTAGGTCTTGCTGCTGTTGATGACATCAGAACCCAGCATCTTCAACCCTCCATCAAGACAGAGGCTTGAGACCTTCTGGGGATCCTTCAGCTTTATGAGATATTCTAATCAACAATGAAACAACTATGGATGGCTACTTTGAAGGACACTACTTTTATTATGAGTTGATTTTGTAAAGATATATATATATATATATATATATATATATATATATATATACAGTCTATCAATTCTGTTCTCTGGACAGCCCTGACTAATACACTGATGTTATCTTGAGCCTCCACAACTCTAAAGGCACACACAGTGCCTTCTTCTACACATATACACATAACACACCCACACCCACCCATATACAGAAAAGAATATTACCTGGCGAAAGACCAAATACAACCTAACTGTTCATCTGGAGAAATGATTTTTGAATAGGGAGATTTGTGCAATAATCACCAGTGGAACATTCTCTGTGATGAAAATCTGGGCTAGGTTCCAGGGAAACGAAGCTGCACATGGATGGTCTCAGTCAAACAGGAAAATGATACTAACTGGTAACAACGTGCAGGTCACTCATGACACAACAACTAAATAAACTAAACTTGCTTTTCATGTGCTTAAAAATTTTAGCACTAGCTCCACCTGTCTAGATTATAAAAATTAAGTCTTCTGCCAAAAAGGGGCAGGAGGGTTGTTTTATTTGTTTGTTTATGTGTTGCTTTATTTGTTTTGGGACCATGTCTTGCTCTATAACCCAGATGACCACA
Organism: Typhlomys cinereus; assembly: GCA_023101885.1. Lineage (NCBI taxonomy): Eukaryota > Metazoa > Chordata > Mammalia > Rodentia > Platacanthomyidae > Typhlomys > Typhlomys cinereus. The sequence continues at coordinate 2,937,068 of JALPQD010000110.1, read as the reverse complement.
AATAGGAGCCTCCTGCCTCAGTGTGCTCTCTCCACCCTCAAAATTCTGCCAGTGCTGGAATTATAGACCACCAAGCCTGACTTGAAGTCTATAAGCACAAGAAATTATGACAGCCACTACACAACTAGTGTCAGATTTTAGTGGTTGATTAGGCTGTTTTGACCTGAACTAAACCCAGTCTCTAAATCCCAAACTCAAAGCACCTATTTTCCTCAGAGAACAAAGGCCAAAAGTGCTGCTGTTACTGAGAAAGAAGACTAGTCCATAGAAGGACTATCCATGCTAAGCTAATACTGAACTGTTTCCACAGAAAGTATGGTCACTGCTATCACTGTGCGACCCCTAAATTTCTCTCCTCTGAACAAGGCATCAACTAACTAAACCCAGAGGTACTGATGGCAGCTTTCTTCTAGAGATGAAGACTGAAGGCCATGTTTGAAGGTCCAAGACTAATGAGGATGGAGCTCTGGACCATAGTGGACCCCAACAGAGACCCAGTTGGAGCTGTAGTATGCTCATGATAGGGATAGAAGGGAAGCTTAGCTGACATTGAAGTAACCATCAGGAATGAAATGAAAAATAATAATAATGAAATAAAACCTGCTAGGTAGAAACCGATGAGGAGAAAAAAAGCGAGAAAGTTGTAGAAAGCCCTAAATACAATCAACAGTGGGGAAAGCAGAATTTGACAACAGTAAGAACCCGAGTGCAACAGGTTGCCAGACTGCTGAAAGGGCATGCATGAGTCTTGTCTACCTTTTTCCTTCCTGCTTCCTTTGCAGCATAAAGGGTGGGTGGAGTGCACCAGACCTGTTTGAGCACTAACTCTGGTTTTGGTAACTGTTACTTCACTCGTGTTTGACTGCTCTCTGCCAGTTGGATCTCTATGTCACACCTCATTTGCATATGCTCAGTCAGTCATGGTCAAGCCCAGACCATATAAAGGAGGCCCTCCACAGTGTGGAGTCAGTTCAGCTCCCAGCTCAGACCAGGACCCTAGCTCCCCGGGGCAGACTTGTGAGAGCTCTTGTTGAAAGAGGAAGAGAAGGAAAACTGCCTTCAAGACTTGCCAGAGGCGGACTGTCTGGAGACTCATCCTTGTTCTGCCTAAAGGAGTCTGAGTCCTGCAGCTCCAGAAAGGAATCCATTCCTGCTTACGGAATGACCACTGCACTTGGCTCCCCAAGACGGTTGCTTCAGATGCTGTCAGTCAGCCTCCTGAGAACCTGGCTGAAGAGCAGAGAGTTGTGACCCTTCTCTGGCCTGTGACTTTCTCCGGGCTGTGACCCTTCCTTCTCTGGGTTGTGACCTCTCCCTGAACTGTCACCCTTCCCTGGGCTATGATCCCCACTGGTCTCTGAGACTTCCCTGGGCTGTGACCTTTCCCTAAGCTATGACCCTTCCCCGGATTGTGACATCTCTCTGGGCTGTAACACTTCCCAGAGTCGTAATACTAGCTTCAAGCTCGTGGCTTGCATCCTATAGCTGCCAAGAGTTCAAATGTAATTACATTCAAGTTGTCCCTCCATGTGGCACCCTGCTCACCACATGGTGGCTTGTTTTTCTGTCTCCACTGCTTCTCCTGTTGGTAAAGTTTCTTTACCCTTCTCTCCATATTCACTTCATTCATGGAGGGGGCAAGCGAGAACGTAACTGGAGTAAAGGGAATTGACTTTCACTCCATCTTACCACAGCATAAGAGAACCACCGTTTCAGCGGGATCCTTGGGGCCTTTGTTGATGCAGAATGAGGTTCAGAAAACTGGGTCACCCTGTGCTATCCACTCTGGAAAGTGTCATTCAATGGTTAGCTCCATTTCACTGCCTCAGGTTTGTGTGTATGCTCTTACTGCCATTTACTGCTGACCACTGGAACACGTGTCCGGAAGGTCAGCAAGGTCAGCTTCCCTTCCCAGCCCATCCCTGTCTCCTGGGGCCAGGATGGTGACCAAGACAGATGGGAGCCCTTCAGAAGAAGCAACCCTGAGTCTCCAAGAGTATCCTAAGGGCGGCGGGGAGGGGGGTGGATTTCATTTTACTGTTTGCAGTACAAACAGGATGCCACATCCGTCAAGCACAACAGAATAATAAATTTCACGGAAATGCCAAGAAGTCCTTGAGGGAGAGAACAGCCTTGATTCTGGAGAAAAGGAAAAATTGTAATAATATTACCCCAAAGAAACCTCTTGGAGGAGTCAACTGATTTTCTAGTACACAGATGAAAGTAAAACAGTGTGAAGGAGACAGAAGGTGAAGGGAGGTCCCTTGAAACAGTGGATATTGCAACATCAATTCCAGATGGTTCTCTCTAGGACAGGCAAATGCTACTCTGGAAGGAAGTGGTAGGAGGGAACGTTCACACCAGGCAAGCAAAAGGAAATGTGTATTTAATTTTAAACTGTCCTCTCGGGTTCCCTACTGTTGGAGCCTACCAGAAAACACAAAGAAGTAGAATAGTAAAAATGCTTGTTCTGTGTGTGTGTGTGTGTGTGTGTGTGTGTGTGTGTGTGTGTGACACATGTTCTCTTCTCTCAGAAGTGATTATAAACAGTCCCCATGTGTTACCTCAAGACAATGGATTCCAAAGGAGGTCCAAGTCAGCACAGGGTCTTGGAGATGTCATCTATATTACAAGTGAGATTGTGGGGACTCAGTGAGTGGAGCAGAGATGTCCTTAAATCAAAATATTGAAAGAATATCATGCTTAGCAGAATTCTCTTTCAGATCTCCAGGTTTTGCATGCAGATGCCTTTGTCCACGGAGTCATCGTCCCAGTTCTCGGTTTATCAGAATTTTCAATGCTTCTGTATTGCAGGGCGTCTTGGCATATGGCGGCTTTCCAAAGCGGGACAATGTGGGCAATGTAAGGCTAAAGAGATGGTTCGGGACTTATGCCTCTGTCTAGCAAGTAGAAGTACCAGAATTCGAATCCCAGATCACATGTAAAAAACGCTGAGTGGGAATGATGCCTCCCTGCAACTCTACTCTTTGAAGACAGAACTTGGGAAACCCCCGAGCAAAGCAAAAAGGAGGCAAAACAGTCCAGGATGAGTCCCAAAATTGCCCTTGGGTTTCCACTAGCATACATAACCAAGTATCCTCTGCTGTACACAGGAGTGTGCACACGGGCGCGCGTGCGCGCGCACACACACACACACACACACACACACACACACACACAAATATGGGCGATGTATGGCAATTTTCAAATATAGGTGAAAAGGTATCGCAGTAAAACTGTCCTGGGGCTCTCTATTAGCCATGTCTAATCAGTAATGACTGGTCTTATAATTTTTACTTTGAGGTGACGTTTCCTTCTTTGGCTAGTCCCCTATCCTAGTCACATAGACTGGACCTGTTCTGAACACTTTCTTTAATGCCATCATCTCTCAGCATCTATGGAAAATTGGTTCCAGAGACCTAGAGATACCAAAATCCCCCAGGTGTTCAAATCTTGCATAGAAGATACCTTATTTGCATATAACCCATGCATCTCCTCCTATAAATTTAAGTGATTATCCACAATGCAAATGCAATACTGTAAATTATACTGAATAGTTTAGGGGAAAATGACAAGAAAAAAATGTATCTGATGCAAATGTGGTATTTTATTATTTCTTTCTTTAGATGGAGTCTCTGATCCAGGCTGATCTTGAACTCGTTACAGACCCTAGCTGGGTCTGTGCCTCCAGTTCACGCACCCACCCGCTCATTAAATTAAGAAGAATTCAAATTGAAGGTGAAAAGCAAAACAGGAAATTTATTCAGTATGACTATGTTGGGAAGAGGTTGTCTTAGCCCAGTTCCTCCAAGTCTGAGCAGAAAGGTAAAGTTTGAGTAGAAAGCAGGAGCTATGTGTAACTAAGCAGTTCTGTCTGGGGTCTGATCGGTTATCAGAGCTGTTTGAAATGTCTTTTAGAAGCAAACTCCTCTGCCAGCACTAGTTCTGCTCTTCTCCTGGTATGAAACTTCATCGGGGGAGGAATGTTTCAAATCTGAGGGTCAGTTCTTTTGATGATCCTTACAACAGGAGTCAAGGGGAGGTGTTGTCGGGTTACAGCTCAGTGTAGCCAAAAAGGATATTTAACTTCTGATCCTCCTGCCACTACCTCCTAAGTACCAGATTAAAGGCTGTGTCATCATTACCCAGTTTACATGGTGCTGGGATAAAACCCAGGGCTCGATGCATGAGAGGCAAACGTCCTAACAACTGAACGGTACTGAGAATATGTTTTGTGCAGCCCAGGCTGACCTCAAATTCTTTACGTAGCTGAGGATGACCTTGATCTCTTAATCTTCCTGCTTTCACCTTCCTCCTGCTGGGATGACAGGTGTGTGCCATCAGACCTGACAAGTGCAATTAGAAAAAAAAAAATCAATCTCTGTTTGCTTGACTCCAAGGAGCAGAGCTGTGGCTATGAAGATCCAGCCATAATGTCTCACACAATCTTCTCCACTAAATTTTTACAAATGGTATAAAACAGGAGAGGTTTGGTCACTTGCCCCAGATCCCATAGCACATGAGCAACAGAGTCACAGTGAGTTCAGGGGGTCTGCTACACAGCTTAGGCCACTGCAGACTGGCCCCTGTGCTTTCCCTGCCTCATCGCACATCCCAGAACGGGCTCAGGAATCCTCCACAGCCCAGCTTTCTCTGCCGTCTCATCCCCCTGCAGATAGCAGTTTAGCCTAGGTCCACTCACAGGCTCAGTGAGTCCCCGAAAGGAGCTTGGACTTCATCCTGAGGGCCATGAGGAGCCACGATGGAGTGAGGAAAGGGACAGGTTGTGTGGTTGAAAGTTCTCGCCAGACAGAGCACACAGAATACACTGGCTTAAGTTTGATCATATCAGCAAACGGTAGAAAATAGGTACAAAAACTAACAGAAAATCCTGTGATTTCAACCAACTAAAAACCCAAGACTCTGAGAAGTTAAGGAACTTGGCCAAAGTTACCCAGCTAGAAAGTAGATCGGGTCAGGATGTGAGTCGAAACACTTTCTTTCTAAAGTGACAGTGTACGATTTACACATTCCCCAAGATGAACCTTGCCGCCTCTCTTGAGTGTTTTTATGCTGCTCTTTAAACTTTTCTGTGGACTTGAAGCCAGTCCTTAATGGTTTTTAAATGGACCGGGAGCAGGAACAGATGGGTTACCATAAACCCGTGAGGAGGTTGCCACTAGAAAGCTATCTGTGCCCCTGAGCCCTCTGGGGAGTCCGAGTGGTGTCCTGAACTTGGGCAGAGCAGGAAGAGTCACGCAAGGAGACAGAACGAGGACAATCAAACAGGGAGACTCCACAAGCTGGTACAGAATGAGATGTGAGAAGGAAGGAGCAAAAAGGAAGGAAAATCAATCCCACTCCCCAGCTTCTATTGTCTGCCGTGGGGTCAGGACAGTGGCCTGTCACCTGGACTCCCTGGCCCGGAGTTCTTCAGCCTAAAATCTGTCCTGCCTATTCCTTTCTGCTTTGTCTTTCACAAAGGGGCAAACACTAACAGGGATGCAGGATGAGGAGAAACTGTTGACACAGTGTAAGTGAAGAATCCACTAGAAATAATGACAGACATCCCATTATTCCTTCTCCTTAGACAGAAACCTAAATTGCCAGCAGGCATCCATTATGTGAGGAGGCAGAGCTAGGCCTTGATGGGTGGATGGAAACAGATAACACTGCATCAATAAAACACACCTCTCAAGGGGTGGGGAGATGGCTCAGCAGATAAAGTAAGGTTTACCAGAGTTCAGAACGCCAGATCCCAAGTAAATGCCAGCATAATGCCACAAATGTCTGTATCCCTGTGCCTCTACTGGAAAGGAAAGCCAGAGACCAAAAATCTCCAGAAGCTTGCCACTAGCCAGACTGGCTTACCCAGGGGCAGTGAGGAGAGCCAGTTTCAAGCAAAGTGGAAAGATGAGACACAACTCTCCCTTTCATGCTCATGGTGGTACACATACACCTACACTCAAACATATGCATTACACAAATACCACAAACACACATACTATACATGCTACTCATAGAGCAAACATAAACATGCATACATCCAGACATACGTACCATACATAGTATATACGTGTATATATACACACATGCATGCCAGACACACACAACATACATACAACACTATACCTCTAAAAAAGTCTATTTCACCAACAGCTGAAAAGCCAAAGGAAAAAGACACGGTTGTATGTCTTCCAAATGGAAAGGGAGAGGATTTTTCTCTGCACCCAAATATCCCCCTGTAGATACTTGAACTATTCAAAAATCCATAAAATCTCTGAACAGGAATCTTGGAGCTTACTTAGTCATATCCAAAAACTGGGTGTAAGGAGGTGGAATGTTTCATCCCATATCACATAATTTGCTACTGGTTATAAATACAGAATTTCCCAGGCTGAATCTCAGGAATCTTTGATAATGGGAAAACCAGAAGAAAAAAGAAGGGATGATTTAACATTCTTAGGACCTCAGTCAAACTTAAGTTTTCCAAAGAACTGCACAGGACGTCTGGCTCCATAGGATTCCTGTTTTCACAGAAGCAGGCTAGCAAGTCACTCCTAGGCACTTCTCTAGGTCCCAAAGGGACGTCAGAAGCACCATCAGTGGGTCTCTCATCCACTTGAGAAACAGCCTCCAGGTTTCTTTAATCCATTTCTCTGGTATGCACTGGGGATAGAACCCAGGGCTTCTAGCAAGCCTGGACAAGCTCTTTACCATTGAGCATCCTAAGCGCTATTAGAAAAAAAATTAGAGGTCTCATGGGGCTGGAGAGGTGGCTCAGGGGTTAAGCCTCCGCCTTGCAGGCGGAAGGTCCCGAGTTCGGATCCCAGATCCCACGTATAGACGCCAGGCGGAAGCGGGGGTGGCCTGCGCTTCTGGTCCTGGTAGGGCGGAGCCTGTGAATCCCGGGGCAGAAGGAGGTGGAGGCATCCATGGTGGTTCGCGAATTCGTCCGTGGTTCTACACATACACAGACACACACACAGACACACACGTGCGCGAGAGCACATACACACACACATGTACACAGTTGAATAAATAATAATAATAATAAAAAATTTAAAAAAAAAAGAAAAAAAATTAGAGGTCTCTTGTATACAGCTGTTGCTTTTGCTGGAATAGATGGGCCCCAAGTCCCTGAATCATGAATCTTTGATTTATGTCTAGACCAGCTCCCTGCCATGAGTTATGTTTATTCCTCACTTTACAGATAAGGGCCTGCATCCCAGAGAAGCCAACCATCTTACCCAAGGTCATGTGCAGAATAAATAGAATGGTCACTTGAGGCTATTAACTATTTGGATCCTGTTGGAATACAATGCTAGTGTTTGAAGGAATCTTACAAATACAGTGATCAAATTTTCAGAACCCAAAGCTAAGGCATTTTGCCTGGCAACCCCTGGAGTGTTCCTGCAGAGGGCAGGCAGGTGATCTGACTGGGCACTGCCCCAGCAAGAGGTACTGAAGGTGATGACTGCAAGAGATCATCCACCCAATGGGCTCCTTCACAGTCGAAGCAGTTGAAGCCCAGAGGGGCCAAGATGCTGGCTGGAGGAGGAGGTAGTGGGCAGAAATGTTTTCTGTTTTCTCAACTCTCAAAGTTGAGTCAACAGGCGTGGGTGGGGAAGGACAAAAAGGGGCCATTGTTCTAGGCTGTGCTCCCTGGAATGGACTGGCCTGACCCAGTAGGTCAGTATAGTGTCCTGTAATCCAGAATGGGTGTGTTTGTCCCCCCCCACCAAGACATCACACTAGGGTCTCTAGTTCTTGCAGACCCAGACAGTTAGGCAAAGGGGCGTTTGGAGAACTAAGAGAAGTTTTTCTTCAGAGCACAGCATTCCATGCAAAGTAGCTGATATTTTCTAAGACTTTTTTCCCCACCCCCAGTAACCAGATGATTTTTTAAAAACAACAAGATGTAAGCTAATAACCTCTCTGGCATAATAAATTTTAGTGTAAGTCAAATAAAAAATGAGACGTACAGGTATTTAACAAAGATCTACATCCACCAATGAGATAGGCAGCATGAATATTCATTATTAAGTATTCAATTTGCTCCTAACCCCTATTGTATGCCCCATTCACCCTCATTCTATATGTAGCAGAGGAAAGAAGATACACCTTGGGAAGGATCAGCTCCAAGGCTCTTGTGTATTCACTTCTGGTAGCCCTTGGGACTGGAGGCTCTACCCCCGTCCATATTAAAAAGTTCATATCAGAGCGCCATTTTAACACAGCCGCTATCCAAATCACAGCTTCTGGTAGCAGATGGAACCTTTCCAATGGTCAGCCCAACCTCTCCGCTATGCAAATGCAGAGCCACTTTGCTTATAGAGAATTTGCTTCCTGGGAAACCAATTTCCTAAACCAATTTCCTCTGTATTGTCCAACTGGCTGCTGGGAGACAACCTGCTGTGGCCGGGTGGGCTCCTGGCCTGCTTACCCCTTTGGGGGACCAAATTGCTAATAGTCTGAGGTTTAGACAAGCATCTCTGAATGGGAGTTGTGTTCCACTTCCCTGGTTTAGACATTTTTTTTTTCCTCCTGATGCTTATTTTCCATTGGCAGAGCTGTTTTGCAGCCTCAAAGGGCCTGCAGCTAGTGTTCTCAAGGCCTTGCTGCCCACGATCCACCCACTATTATCAGGCCTCAACAATTATTTCATTCATTACTTCGTTCATTCATTTCCTTTAAATTTGTTTCTAAAGAAGTGTAACCCGCCAGTCAAGCTCATTCTGTATTTCCCTGGCAAAGAGTCTGGGTAGGAGGTGAATGGTCAGACTCTGCAATGTGTTCCCCACACACTGTCAGAGCACCCCAACCTTCAGTCCTGCCTTGAATGAGAGCAAGTGACAGGGAACTTGAGAAGAGCTAATAACAACCTGATCTCTCTGATAGCATCTTCTTTAATTATTTAGAGAAAGGGACAGCCTGTTTAAAAACCCTTCCTGTTCCAGTTCTTTTGTTGAAAGTTTCTTCGAGTCAGTGACAGGTCGTGGAGCTGAGCACAGAATGGGGCTGGCACCACGGAGAAGAGACGGCAGCAAAAGATGCTTCAGAAAAAAAAAAAAAGGTGAGGGCAAATACATCCTGTTTAGAAGAAAGTTATGCAGACATTCTATTTGCCACCCAACACTGTCAAAAAAGACATATTAGGTATTAAAGAACAGAAAAGGGGTGAACCAGCGAACAGTCAAATGAAATTTCCACCAGAACGTGGTGGTATTTGGAGGAGGGTGTGTCCTTGTGCCATGGTGCACTTGTGCTAAAGATCTGCGTGTCATTTTCTATAAGCACGCAGGGATTACAGACCCTTATGCTGTTGGGTCCAACTTTTATGTGGGATCTAGGAGCTCAGATTGTTAGGTTTGCACACCAAACACTTGACCTGCTGAACCATCTCCCTAGCCCAGACAGTATGGTTTTTGCTGCACCTTCTAAAGGGAACAAAACACCGTGCTTTTGAGACTAGGGAAATAGTTCAATGGCTAAAGGCTTTACTAAAAGCAAAAGGATCTCAGTTCAAGTCCCCAGATTTCACATAAAAATGCTGAGTGGTATGGCAGTTTGCCTGTAATTCCAGCCAGAGAAGGCAGAGACTGGGAATCCCCAGAGCAAGCTTGCTAGCCAGACTAGACCTAGTGGCAGTACTCTAGATTTAGAGAATCTGGGATCACAATGATAAGGTAGAAGAGTGATCAAAGGATGGAAGAGAGTTGGAGAGATGGCTCAGGGTTAAAGCCTTTGCCTTGTAAGCAAAAGGACCTGAGCTCGGACCCCAAGATTCCACGTAAAATGTTGGGTAGAAATGGTGGCAGCTTGTAATTCTGGCTCTGAAAGGTGAGCCTAGTAAAACCCAGAGCCCTCAGAGCAAAACACAAGGAAGTAGAGCAATCCAGGATGATTCTTCATGTCACTCTTGGGCCACAGGCACACCACAGACATACACAATCATGTTTCCTCTGACACACACACACACACACACACACACACACACACACACACACACACATACATGCAAAAAAAAAACCTAAAAATATAAAGAGAATGGAAGACAGACTTAAGTCAGTGGCCTTTTATAAGATGCCAATCCCAAACATGAGATCATATAGCATGCACTACCTCATCACCATGGAACAGAGTTTCAACATGCATTTTGGAAGGGATACCGGGATCCATTCTGAGAATCTGATAGCTAAGGAGGAGAGGAGACAAAACAAGGAAACCAACACTGACCTCTTGCAATAAGCCACCCTTATTTCTTTCCTGGTTTGCGCACACATGCATGTGCATGTGTGCATATGTGTTTGTGTGTGTGTGTGTGTGTGTGTGTGTGTGTGTGTATTTGTGAAAACTACTTTCAGCAGCATTTGTAAAGACTTTTGCCCAAGTATTTTGGAAAATGCAAGGATGATTCATTTTACTGAATAACGTTTCTGCAAAGCTCACTGTAAGCTAGCCACCTTTCTCAGAACCAGATAAACATTAACTTGTTTAAGTTTCGAACTAACTCAACAAGGTAAGCATTTTATTATCCCCATTTTATAGTTGAAGAAAGTGGGGCATGGTCGCAGGATCTACATTTTATTGTTTGTGATGTGGGCTGGGTTTCGATGTTTCTTAAATGCAGTTCTTGGAACCCTATAAAATAGGATTATCATTATTATTTGTACTTTACAGAGGAAGAAGCTGAGTTCAGAGCACTGAAGTGGTTTGCTTACAGTCACTGCTTGAATTCTGCCTTTTGGATCTCCAAGGCAAGTTGTCTACTCCGACCTCAGGAAACTTGGATAACACAGGTGATAACATCAGGACATACAAGACTGCTATAAGCCCACAGCACAGGAAAACATTCCTTAGTCCCGCTCCTCCCCTCTCTCAGCTTCATCTCAGTTGTGAGATGAAGTTCCCATCTTGTTGGGGGCTGTGTCCTGCCTCCAAAATTGCTCTCTGTCCTGGGGTTAAAGATAGACTGTGATGCTTCATTCCACTCTGCCACTGTTCTAACCCCTGCCTGTGACTCCCCGGTGCTCTACCTTCTTTGCCCTACTCCTTACCTCCAAGTCAATGTGACTGAAAGCCAATGGCCATTGGAAGGAAGGGAAGGAAAAGTTCAGCAAGAGAGGCAGGACAACCCCAAGTAGAACTCAAGAGATTGTTTCTTAGGAAGAGTGACCCAAGGCAGAGAGATGCCAGGGTGTGGAGGTACAAACTGCAGCATAACTTCCACGCTTGGGCTATAAAAGTCTCCCAAGTTCAGCCTAATATCACTACCTTGGTCTTTTGTTCCCTTCTCTGCAGAAACCAGAAATCCTGGGTTTGGGACTCCTGAACCTTTGAAGTCTTTCCCTTTGTTCTCTGCTTCCTGAATGCATCTGTCTTTCTAGGTCAGGGTTTATATTCTTTACACCACTTTTTCTGAAGGGGCCTAGGTGAGCCAAGTCCAGCTGCTTGGTGCTGGGGTCTGAACCCTGCAGTCTGTCCTGATGCAGGAAAGTGGTTACCCAGAAAAGCTGAGTACCAATGAGAAAAACAACTATAGACTAAGTTGAACCTGCTGCTCACCTCCTCTCACCCCCTCTCTCCACTGCAAGGTTGGCTGGAGATGGCCCAGATCCATCAAGGCTGGAGCACCAACCTCTGAACCGGTGCTTGTGGAGGATGAATTCAGATTCTGTGAGAAAGAGATGGCATGAACAGGCAGGTGGGGAGGAAGCAGGGAGTAACCAACCAGTCTGGGACAATTGCCTGGAATAAACACAAGTGTCTGCCACAGGCTTCTCTGTGCCAGTCCAGGCCTGCTGAGCTGACCGTGTTTAAAGGGCCAGTTGTACACTTAGGGGAGACCATATGTCAGAATTGGTAGGAGCAGATCAGAGCAATGAATCTAAGATTCATTGAGGGATAGAAAAATGAGATGCGGGAGCCGGTAGGACAAGAAAGATCCAGAACGAAGCTGGACCAATGCTGATTGATGGTTTGTTATCAACCGGGATAGAAGGAGCCATGGCTGTTACAGAAGGATCAGTTCCTCAGAAGAGTTAGAAAAGAAAAAGAAAACTTCCGAAACCATATCGTGCTTGGTGACGGAATGTGGAACATCTGAGGGTTGCCACTCCTGGCACGAGCAGCGCAGGGAGCAGACCATGCTCAGCATCCTCAGCAACAACTCCTGAAGATCAGACGCCTTCAGCAATGACTTCACTTGGGACTGGTTGGCAATAGCAACACAGCTTTGGGAGGACTAAAAGCAGCGGCCCTGGGTGCAAACATTACTGCACTGTAGTCACAGCAACCAGCAACAGGCAGGAGGAAACTCGTGGATGCAGGGGACTGGCTAACCCGCCCCTCTATGGGAACTATCTAGCTCCTTACTAGGCCTCCCACCTGAGAACTCTTCTGACAGGAAGATGCTTTCCTCTGTCTTCTAAGCGTGGCAGCTCGATTTCTCGCGTTAGGTCTCCATTTTCACCTTATTTGCATACACTCAATCAGGGCCTACCTGTTTCTGCAGAAGGAACAGCACCAAAATCCTTGGATCTCTTTTAGGAGAAGGAAGAGAAAGAAGAATGTTCTTGTCTTCAACACTCACCAGACTGCGGTTCCTGCCCTTGAGGAACAGCCGCTTCTGACAGTCTCAGTCAGCATCCTGAGACCTGGTTAGGAGCACAAAGCTGTGACCCTTCTCTGGGGATGGAACATCTCCCAGTGCTGTACCTCTAGTACTTGGCTACACATCCTGCAGCTGCCAAACGTGGGACTCTCTCGGTTCCATTAAAGTTGGCCCTCCACGTGGCAACCTATTTCCTGTGTGGTGACTTGTTTTCCTATCTGCACTGTTTCTCTTGCGTTAATAAAGTTTCTTTCCTTTTCTTTGCCTACCCACTTCATTCTAAGAAGGGATAAGACAAGAACCCAGTGTGCTTTCTTGATGCCTAGTAGACCTTGCAGATAGCAGACACCCCTGCTCCTCTCGTCCTGTCCCGTGATCCCAGCAATTTTTAACTATCTTCCAAGTGTTTTGTAGGAAGCTCCTGCTACTGTTATCTTTACTGCTCTGGAACCAAAACTGTGAAGATAGAAAGATTCGATCATGTTAGCAGCCAAGCTTCACCCTCCCTTAACCCACAGTGATTTAATTCCCTCCTGCTTTCTGGAGGGAAAATTTACACAACCTCCTTCTCTCCTCTTTCCTTCCACACTGTTAAGGAACTCTCACCTAGATTAAAGACCTATTGATGTGGGTACTATTGTGCTGACCCAGAAAGAGCTTGCAGAAAAGGTAGCACCCAGAATATAATGGGACAAACTCACAGTCTCCTGGGAAACTGGCCCAACCTCACTCCTGCCCTAGGACCTCCGTGAGCAATGTGTCTGGGTTTCAAGAATGACCACATAGTCCAAAGCATATGGGCAAAGCAAAGTTTCACTTCTACAGAAAGTACATAACTACAGTTCATTCAGGAAAGTATGCACAAGTATTCCATGTTCCTAATGTATGGACCTTAGACTTTACTGTGATTTACCAAAGGTTGGACTCACATTCTGACTATATGAACTGATTCATACACCGAATGACGCAGAAGTGAGGAAAAGAGCAGGGTTTGTAGTCTTTCAGGACATTATTCCAAGAAGCATGAGTTAATGTGTACAAGACATATTTTTCTAAAATGACACTATATATACATTTCAGAATCTGTTGACCAGGGAGGAAGTTCTTATTCAAATGGTGTTTTTAAAACGATGTCTCCCTATTTTTGCATTAATCCTTTGATAGACAAGAGGTTACTTTTCTCACACATCTACTGGATTTCATTTTTGCTTGCTGGTTTTGACATAAGTTCTTACATTTTTCAGGTAGCTTCAAACTGTCTGCGTAGCTAACATATTAGGCAAGTACTAAGCTACACTCACAGGCCTTCTAAATATTTTAAGGAACAATTAAGGGTGTCTTTCTCCTTACTCTGGTGTTGAGGGGGGTGTCAAATTCGTAGCATCTCACATTAGATAAGCATTCTACCACTGATCTATAGCCCCAGTTGAAGGTGATCTACTTTTTTTGATAGAAAAAAGAAGGATGGAAAGAGGGAGGGACAGAGGACAGGAAGGAAGGTGAGAGGGCAAGAAGAACAGGGAAGAAGGGGGAGGTGAAAAAGTAGCTGTAACAGCAACATCACCCCACTAATTATAAATTGACTATCTTTTCTGTTGAGACACAGTCTCATGTGGCCAGACTGGTCTCAAACTCACTACTTAGCCAAGGGTCACTTTGAACAGGTTCTTCTGCCTTCTACTTTCTGAGTACTGAGATTGCAGGCATGTGGCAACACAGCTGGCAAATTAATTTTTTTTTTACTGGGAATTGAACCCAAAGTCTTGAGCATGCTGAGGCAAGTATTCTGCCCCTCAGTTACATCCCTAGCCACTGTCTGCCTTTTCAAAAGCTGCAGCTTTCCCCCTAAGTCTGCTAACACATGAACCAACAATGGGAAAGAATAGGGCCAAGAAAAAGGTGTTGTGTGGAGGGAAAGGATGGTGCCTACCACAGTGGGATTGCACATCTTTTACTTATTTCCCGGCAAAGACTCCTTGGTGAACAGGTTTCCTTTCACTAGCGCATCAGGCGGTGTGTGGATCTGTCTCTGCTATGAGTAATGTTTCAGGCGTCTCTGCATAATATTCACGGAACCTAGTGAAGATAACACAGGCAGAGTCCACCTTCCCCCCTTAACACACTACACACAAGCAGTTAGTAAACATATCACATTCAAGGACTTTCTGCTTCTACTACTCCTCTATTTGGTTTCACTGTAGTCTCGTTATGATATTCCTTGGCTATGGCTCAGAATCACCACCACTATGTCTAACCTAAAAGCCTGCGGCAGAAGGAGTAACAAGTTTTCTCATTGAATTTTTTCTTGTCTCCTGGCTTCCCAAGGTAGGGGTGCCAGGCCAAAAGGGTGTGCAGCGAGAGGCTCAGGGAAAAGCAGCCTTGGGGCTTTTGAGTGAGTTCTAGCAGAAGTAAAGAAGAAATCTACACGCCCATTATTATTATAGTAAAAGAACTAGAAAAGTCCAAGCCAACTATAATGTCTGATTGCCTCCCCCCAAAAAAATTATTGGAAAAGTTTTAGTTGCCAGCAAAGTCTTTCCTGGAGGATATACTCAGCCAATCAGAGTTTGTCTGATGACATCATACTCTGCAAACAAGTTTTATCGGTAGGAAAGTTCTTAGGAGTTGTGAGAGTGGAGAGTTTCCACTGGAGCTGGGGGAAACTGTCTGTGGCTTCGTTTAAGGTTTTCCTGAATTCCAGTGTGCTCAGATTTCCATCCAAGCTGAGTTTGTGTTTGGCACTTGTTAACAGCTACGGAATCAAGAAACTTTCTTTTCCATGACTCTCCAAAGTCTCTGACTCCTCCAAATCTACTTTTCTGTGGCCTTCTACCCAAGCATCATGAGTCTACCGTTCAGGGACGGGAAGGGAGGCCACCACAGGTCAGGCTGTAGAAAGGAATCTTTAGGGAGGAAAGGAAGTGAGAGGCCAGGATCCACACTGAGTTTCCACCGGTGAATTCAATTCCCAGGCAGCCACATGTCATAAATCCGCTGCGCACCCAGATGAGGTACTAAAAATAGCTCGGAGCTTACTTCCCTCCTTTCCAGCGAGTCATCTCCAGCTCTGAAGCTTTTCCTCCCTCAGAAAGAGGCCCTGCTGTCTGCCAGTTTGCGCTGGAATTAGCACACGGAGTCTGCTCTGCACATCCCTGCTGGCGAGGGCCGTGGCCTTCTCCACCCTTGGTTACCACCCTTGGTTACCTGCATCCAGGAGCCCGGCCGCACCCAGCCTTAACTACAGGTGAAAAGGATATTGTGGACTGACTCACTCACATGCTCCCTGTTATTTCAGACAGCAGGCTGTTCCTGACCCTGCCACTCTCCATACCCCAGATTTTCCCTCTCCACAACCCGCCCCACCCTCGGCTTAACAGGAAAACTCAAAGGAGCTCCGCCCTTGCTTCAGACCCTCACATCCTTGCAAGCCAATTCCTTTCTCCCACCTTTGGTCTTTGGTGCCCCCTACCCAACCGTGTGACTCTTAATTAGGGCTGACTCAAACTGTGTGAATGACATTTTTGTTCTTTGGGTTTCTAGGTATCACCTGTATGGGCTTATCTCACCCATACCCTGGAACATGGTAGAAGCATCACTGGGCCTGAAGTCAAGTCCCCTGGGAATCAAAGTGGGGCTAACATGCTTTTTGTTGAGTTTTTTTGTTAAATGAACTAGACAGTGTACATTTAGCACAAGGAGTGTGGTAAAGATCGGCTGAATGAAATATTAATACATAATAATATTCACTTATAAACTTACATATATCATGTTCTTCCCTGTATTTTCCTTACATTCTTGTCCTTGTCCCTAGGAAGATAGGTAGGAAGATAAGGAACCATACTCAATACTAACCAATGTGCTTTGATAATTACTATGCGATTTTGGAATAAAGCATTTTTAGAAAATAGGTGGTTTTAAAAATTGCTTATTTATTTTTTTATAATACATTTTTATTATTATTTCAGCTCATACAAACTTAATAGGTGCCCCAGTTCCCTCCCTCCCTCCTCCTCCCCCCCGAACCCCCTGCTCTCCCTCCCCTCACCCCTTCCACCCCATCCCCCCGTGCCTATACAATACAATGAAAATAACTATACTATACAATGAAATAACACTATATAATAACCCAGCTTGGCTTCCTATGGCCTTCAAAGCAGGAGAGGAGTTAGGGAAGGGTATGAGCTGCCTTGAATGTCACATTTCAAGGGACACATTGAGACACGGTTACTTGTCGTGGCAAAGAATCTTTCTTCACTTCTTATTCTTACAGCCTGTTCTTACTCCAACTGGCACTCCACTGCTTAATTCCGATGGTGGTGTTATAAGGCATGTTATAAGGCACGAGCTGAAAGCTACTCAAAGGCCTAGACTCAACCCTTTGCCCATCTAGGAAGCATCTGATGTAGAAAGTAATGGAAGCGCTGGGGTATATGGCTTAGTGGAAGAGACTTAGCACTAAAAACTGAAAATAAAGGGGAGGGAGGGAGGAAAGAAGGAATTTAAAAAAGGAGAGAAAGAAGCAATAGAGAAAGACAATGGTATAGGGACAGTTCAGGCACTGAGTGAGATTTCTTCAGCAGAAGTGGTGGACAAGATCTTGCATTTTATCCCTGATCCTTTGGGCCCTTGCTTGCATCCCTAATCCATTGCCAGGGTCTAAAGCACAGCCTAAAAGACAGTTTCTTATACTGTGGATCACAGTCCCATACAGAGTCACATATTTGGCAATGGTAAAAGATTGCTGAGCACAGAGCCATCAAAAGTTCATCAAGAATCAAGCATTAATGACTGAGTTGTTTCTGGCAGCATTCATCCGCGTTGCGTCACCTAACCTAGCTGCAGCCCTGTGTCAGAACACATGGCAGGCACACTTGGCACTGTGCATGCCACCACACTGTGGAAAGCCAGTCAGTGGCTGTTCCCTGAAACTTGTCCGCTCAAGTTAGAGACTGGCAAGTTGAGAATTGCAATGTTTTCACTGCGTATACCAATATTTCTATTCTTATGGAAACACAATAGAAGACTAACATTTTCCTTTAACATTCCTCAGGAAATAAGTATCAAACCAGTCTATCTTTGGATTGTATATTAGAAAGCTTCATTTCAAAATTGCTGTTTGAAGTCTGGTGAGATGGTTCAATGGGTGAGGCACTTGCTCACAAACCTGGCAAAAGCCCGCATAGTGGAAGAAGAGAACTGACTTTTGAAGCTTTTGGAAGTTGTCCTCTGACTTCTACCTATGTGGAACACACCTGTTCTTGCTCTTTCTCTCTCTCTGTCTCAAATAAATAAAAATACTGACTTGAACACAAACGATTGTTAAATAAATTTTGCTCTGGGATGAGGATGGAATTTCTAACAATTTCTGATCTGCCTCTAGCCAGGGATCAAACCCAGGATATTGTGCACGCTAGACGCATACTCTATCAACTAAGGAGTGATGTCTCCAGAGTCTTGCTCTTGCATGTAGTCAGTGGCAACATTAGACATAGAAAAAAGAATTGTTTTAGACCAAAGTGTTATTTTCTCAGTAAATGTTTAGCTTGTGTACCTGTAAATCTGGGATTGTGTAAAATTTTTCTTTGGTAAAAGGGGATGTGGAATGGGAAAAGTTTAAGAAGGTCTGCTATAGGGGGCCTTATAGACCCTACTCCTTAATTTCTAAGTAATCTCAAGATGGAAAACTTTTAGCATTCTAAACTTCCAGGTGATCTCTCCAGTCCTCACCTTTATTCCTCAAGCGCCTAACATGTGCGCCTCCTGTGAAAGACTGTTCTGGTCATTCACAGGTCTTGTGTTTGCTGGCAGAGTCCTTGCTCGGCCCTGGGAGTGAGCACTCCTTTAAGCTTTATGCCCTAGGCAGCTCACCTGCCATACTCTAACTTCGGCTCTGTAAAGTTGCTAGATGGGTGGATATGAAATGATGTCTCACTTTCAGTTACTTAGGGAGGTTTTGTGTATGTGTGTGTGTGTGTGTGTGTGTGTGTGTGAGAGAGAGAGAGAGAGAGAGAGAGAACACTATATATGTCTGTGGAGGCCCAAGTGTGACTTCAAGGATCATCCTGGATTGTCTAACCTCCTTTTGCTTTTGCTCTGGAGTTTGCCAGACTTCATTTTCCAGGGATGGAAACACAGGCCACCGCCATCTCTGTCCTGCATTTTACATGGGATCCTTTTGCTCATGAGGCAAAGAAAGGCCTTAACTCCTGAGTCATCTCTCTTGTCCTTGGGGAGGTTCTGAATACATTACTGCTTTGAATCTCACTGGGGTCATATTAGATTTCAGAACCTGTGACTCTAGTGTGCTTCCTCCATGCTATGCTACCCCAGAACATCAAACCTGGCATTTGGGCACTTCACTAAAGAAGTAACTATTTTTTAACTTTCTTGAAAATGTTATTTAAAAAACAAATCATAGTTTTGTTTTTTTTTTTTACATTTTCACTTAAGGTACTCAGCAGGCCAATTGCAGAAACTTGGTAATTAATCATGATAAATAGAAATGACCTGCATGTTTCCTCCCATCTGACTTGTCTGTGTGAGTAGAAGGTAACCTTTCCCAGAACCATGGGGCTATTTACAAAGTTGCCTAGGAGAAATCATGCTCAACTGATTACAAGCTCCATTAGCAGATCTAGCCCCACCGAAAGTCCTTAGATTCAACTCCATTGTAATCCTAACGTAGGCAAAGAAAATCATAGAAATCTTGGTTCTAGTCTTGGTAATCACTTCCCTGAAGGTAAAGTCCTAAGCAAACAGACATGCCCACAGTTTCTTTGTCCTCACCCAAAGGACCAAGCCTGGGCCTTGTTTTCTTCATTGGCATGCCAAGTTTCTTTAGTGAGGCAGCTATTATTAAACCTGCTCCTTGGTGGGACTCGATTAGCGCTTCAGACTAGATTCTTCTCTCATGATGCTAGGCTTCACTCTTACTATCCTGTTACTTGATGGGTTCTGACTTTAACCACTGTCAGAATTGTATCTTCCTGATATCTACTACTCCGATTGTGTCCCCACGTTCTACCTAGTCTATGTCTGGACTGATGCTTATTTCAGCTTGGGGGTTTCATGCCACCTTAAGGTCCTTAATTTGGACAGTGTGACCTTTCCCATGGGCCATGCTACTGCTAGGTTGGTGTGTTGTGTCTGTGTTACTTATGACCATTTAAACCAAACCAAGTACAAATTACAAGTTCCTCCCTCCCTCTCTCCTTCCCTCCCTCCCTCCCTCCTTCCCTCCCTCCCTCCCTCCCTCCTTCCTTCCTTCCTTCCTTCCTTCCTTCCTTCCTTCCTTCCTTCCTTCCTTCCTTCTTTCTTCCCTCCCTCCTTCCTTCCTTCCTCCCTCCTTCCCTCCCTCCCTCCTTCCCTTTTTTTCCTCTTCTATTTTTTTGCATATGTAGATGTGTGTGTGTGTGTGTATGTGTGTGTGTGTGTGTGTGTGTGTGTGTGTGTGTGTGTGTGTGTGTGTATGGAGGGCACTTTGTGTAACTGTGGAGGACTAAGGGTGATTTTGGAAATCATGCCAGATTGTTCTTATTGCTGTGATCTGGATTTCCCAAATTCTGTCTTCCAGGGCCAGAAGTGCACACCCCTGTCATTTCCACCTGGTATAAACATGGAATCTGGGACCTGAACTTAGGTCCTTTTACTTGCAAGGCAAAGTCTTAAGTCCTGAGCCATCTCTTCAATTCCTTCTTTCCTCTCCTCCCTCTCTCCCTCTCTCCCTCCCTCTCTCTCTTTTTCTTTCTTTCTCTTTCTTTCTTTCTTTCTTTTCTTTCTTTCTTTCTTTCTTTCTTTCTTTCTTTCTTTCTTTCTTTCTTTCTTTCTTTCTTTCTTTCTTTCTT
Source organism: Typhlomys cinereus (assembly GCA_023101885.1). Classification (NCBI taxonomy): domain Eukaryota; kingdom Metazoa; phylum Chordata; class Mammalia; order Rodentia; family Platacanthomyidae; genus Typhlomys; species Typhlomys cinereus. Next base: position 2,916,608 of record JALPQD010000110.1, on the reverse strand, counting down.
TCTTTCTCTTTCTCCTCTCTCTCCCTCTATCTCTTCTCTCTTCTTTCTTTCTCATCTCTTTTTTCTTTTCTTTCTTTGGGGTTCAAGGCTGGGCTCAAACTTGCTGTTTAGCCAAGGATACCTCCTGTTTTGACTTCCCAGGACCTCATTCGTACCTGCTGGGCAAGCACTCTGAAACTGAATACTTTCCCAATCCAACAACCAAAGCAATTGCTCACGTCCCTCTCCTACTTTCTCAGTTGTCTAGTCTTTCATTTCTTTCTTTGGCACTGCCTCCGTTTAACAGTCATCCTATCATTTTTCCATTCCTTTTGTGCTTCTGATCTCTTCTTGGATGGTTGACCAACTTACTCCTTTGCTTATTCTATTGTCTCAGAAGGAGGGGTCAGAGAGCGCTTCATGTACATTTAGAAATCCTCATTCCTTCCTTGTTGGCTTTTGTCACACCCCAGTCCTCCACTCCACCTGAGGTTTCAGACTGTGGCACGATGCATGCAGATCCCCTTAAAGAGTTAGAGTGGAAAATGAGACGCCTTCAATCCTGTTTTATCTCCATCGAGTTTTATCATGCTTCAATGCAGCCAAGTCCATTGCTGACTATTGTTACTTATTTGATTTGGGGCCTGGGAACTAAACACAAGGTCTTACATCTAAACTGCTGTACTCTGGGAGCCCTCCTTATTCACTATTCTTAAAACTGTAGCAAGCATCCAATTATATATTCTATTATGTGTGCATTTTTTAAATGAGTCCTAAACCTAATTATTTACTTGTCATGCTATTAAAATTGATTTTGGGTAGAAAACACATTATCATTGCAAGTATATATGGCAGGAACAGTACACACCAACTATCCCCAGGGCTCCTCTCCCTATTTCCTCCTTTGTAATTAAGTAAGGACTATGAGTTTGTTCTGATCAATAAACTTTGATGAGAAATGTCCTCTCCATCCCTCTCTTCTGTAACAGAGGTCTTGACAGCTCTCTGATGGGATGGAGTCTTGAGCCATCAGACGAAAGAACCAACACTGACCTACACTGGCTTTTGCATGAATGAGAAACCACCTTTGATATGCAAATTCCCTGAGGTTTTAAAACTTCTCAGAACAACATAATTTGACAAAAACAGAAACTTTAGGTGGGGCTTATTCCTGCTTTTACTACCAACTACCACTTGCTGTATGACATTTTTTCTGGGGAGATACCACATAAGCATCTATTCACCTCAAATTGGGATTCAATGACAGATCAAAGTAATGATTACATCTAAGTCCAGCCTGGAAAACCAGTAAGTTTATTGGGACTACTTACAGGAAATACATTAATCAGGGTTTTTTAGGGTAACAGAACCAATGGATATATATATGAATATATATATGAATTTATTAGAGTAACTTATGAGATAAAGCAGAGTAGTTTGACAGTAACTGCTCAGTTCTTGAACTGAATATCTCAGCAATCCAAGTCTGGGCTGAAAACCAAAGGATCCCTGAAAAGTCTCGCAGTATTCCCTTGGTTGCTGAAGACTCTGAAGGCCCAAGGATTCCTGAATTTCATTTGCTCTGGAGGGTCGAAGAAGCTGGACTCCTACATCAGCCAGGAACAGAAGTAGCAGCAGTAGTGAAGAGAGGGGAAAGGTGGCAACAGACCACCAGTAGGAACGCAACACAGCAAGTCTACACCCCTGAAAAGCACCACCCACTATGGGTTGGGTCTTCCATAACAATTAAGCAATTACCCACAGACCTTAACTTTCACAGCCTTGCCCCAAGTTCAGTTTGCCAGTGTCAAGTTGACATCCAAATCTAACTGTCACAAGGAGTATGAGTGAGAGTTAGTTATGGGAACAGAGACGACTTGAAGGCTACCCCAACATAGGTGATATTCCGGGAAGCTGTGTGCTAGAGATCTCTGTGCCACCTGCTGCCAGCTTCGTTTCCACTCTGGGGAGTCTCTCTAGAATGGTTGGGCTGATCTGGGAAGTTTGCTTTCACAGCAGTTATTCACTGATTTTCTTTCCCTTGGAGAGAAAGCACCACCTCTTGAATCTTGTTACTTTCAAACTTCCTGAGATGTAGGAGGGGATGATTGTTTGAATCTCAAGAGCCTCCCTCTAGGATACAATGTTTCAAATTGCCATACAATGTCCTCCTTTGTTTAGACTCAGAGAAGTGCAAGATGGTATCATGTTATGCCCAGAGGAAAGACTCCGCACTCCACGAAGAGCTATTTTTTACAAAAAAATAAAATAAAATTGGTCTAGACTATAGCATGATCAGTAAAGTGTCTGCAGCAGGAGATGAAGACTTGAGTGTGATTCTCATGTAAAGAACCTGTGAGAAAAAAGTAGGGCACAAGAGCCTTTACTTGTAACCCCAGGGCTTGGGAGGGGGGGCAAGTGATTCCCTGGGGCTCACTGGCTTGGCCAACTTGGTGAGCTCCTGACTAGTTAGAGACCGTGTGTCATAAAACAAGATATATGACTTTCTAAAGCCAAACACCTGAAGTTGTCTTCTGTCCTACACACACACACACACACACACACACACACACACACACCTATACACATGTAAACATACACATATACAAACACGCATAAAACACAGAAATCTTTAAAAATATATACATATATAATTCATATGTACTCAATATGGAAAATTACAAAGTACAGAGCTAGGGTATGGCTCAGTGGTGCAGCACTTCTCTAGTGTGCATGGAGCCCTGTGTTAACCCTGGGCACTGTAAGAATGGGAAGCAGAGGTTGAAGAAAGCAAAAATCACCTACCATCCTCTGGGCCACCTGGAGCTACTATTAATGCTTTGTACTCGACATTTTTTTGTAAGTAGAATAGTATATGCATGCATATTATATAATGCACATGAACATATATTTATGTTTACATATTGTTTCAGAACCCACTTTTTTATTTGACAAAGATACCCTGTTTGTTTTCCCAAAGCAGTGAAAATTATTCTAAACACAATCCTTAATCATTTTCCAACACTGGATTATGATCATCCCATAATGTACTGCTGGATAGTCTACTGTCTTCCTCCACCTAAACTGCTTCAATAACATTTCAGCTTTTTTCTACATATTTTATCACTTCCTCCCTCTCCCACTCACAGAAGGACTCTTAATCATGTACATTCACAGAATGCAAATGAGGCAATCCAAAAATAATACAAGCAGTCATGAAATTCACAATGCGATATTCTGGGGTGAGGAAGGAAAAAAGCAAAATTTTCACAATGTGCTCGTTGTCATAATTATTGCTGTCATCATTATTCTTCTGTGCTGGTGTGCTTCAGTTTTCATTCTCTGAGTAGTAATAACTAACTAGGGGGGAGGGCAAAAGAGATGGCAACATTGAAAGCAACAGGATGCTAGTCTGGTTAGGATTTGGTGTGCCTACAAGCAACCGAAAGCATCACACTCAAAAGGACAAGACAGAAGTTTCTTTTACTCTCACATAAAGCTCTAGACGTAGGCACTTTCACATAGCAGCTGTGACATCATGGTTTGAATCTGAAGTGTCCTCTAGAGTCTCATAGTCTGAACACTCATCCCCCATCTGGGGAACCTAGTGAAGCAGATCACTAGGAGTGGACATCCAAGAATATAGCCCACTCCAGGTCTGATCTTGTTTTCTTCCTGGTTTGCCATGATGTAAGGAGTCTTTATTATAAGCACCCACTACTGGGCACTCCATAATACCTTCCTTACCATAATGGACTAAATCCCTCTGAAACTGTGAGCTCAAATAAATCTCTTCTTCCTTAGGTTACTTCTGTCTGTTATTGTAATGGTTGCTATTAATTGTCAACCTGACATATCCAGCCACACCTGAGAGGGATTGTCTTAATTAAGTTAATTGATATGGAAAGACTTAGCCCAAAAGTGGATGGAACTATTCCCTAGGCAGGTGGCATATGACTATATAAAGACAGAGAGACTGAACTAGCCAGCATGTATGCATTCATCTGTTGTTTTCCGCTCTTGCTGTGGATATGATATGACCAATTTCCTCAGCTCATACTCCTGTGATTTCCCTATCATGATGGACTTTAACCTGAAATTGTGAGCTAAAACAAACTTCTTCTTCTAAGTTGCTTGGGTCAGGTATTTTGTGTGAAATGTCCAATGTGAAATGAATCAAAACAGTATGGTCACAACAATGCAACAGTAGCTAACAAATGAAGAGTATTCGGCATCCAGACTTCTTTTAGTTAATGCCCCGCCCAGGTTTTCATTCCTGAAGTGACACAATGAGGTTGGAAATTGCTGCCATAATTACAGCGGTCACATTGTTAGGTAATTAGGCAGAAATTAGCAGACTTGGAGGCTCTACTAGTTACTCTCTTCTATTGTGGGAGAATGCCCAAAGAGAAGCAACTTAAAGGGAGCAAAAGAAATTTATTTACTCAGCTTATGGTTCCAGAGGAGAGAGATAGTTTTTCATGGCAGAAGCAGCATGGTTGGCAACAGAAGCTGGAAGTAGGCTAAATCACATTCTTCATGGAGGCTGAGAGCTGCAAGACTGCCAACTACAAGAGCAGACCTCTCCCAGAAGTAGGGTGGAGCTAACCCATCTCATGACCCACCCCCTGTGACTGTCTTCCTCCCACAAGGCTCCACCTCCTAAAGGTGCCATGATCTTCCCAAACACATGAGACTGTGGGGGACACATTTCAAACCACGACAGAGGCAGTCATGGATGGATCCTTCCCTCACCATCAACTTTGGATTCCACCTGTTATTTCCCAGATAACAGTAGAAAGGAAAGCCACATAATAGCCTCTCTTTGACATGTAAAAGGTGGAGGTATCAGGGCTTTGTTTAGGCCTACTAATGAAAGTTATTTCTTCCTAGTCAAAAGAATAGAATCTGAGTTCTACCTTTGACCATGCATAGAGCTATAACAAAAGACATATTGTTGTTCCTGTTAGGTCGTGAGGGAAAAATGAATCAGGAACTAACTCTATACCTATGTGTAAGATTGTTGTGGAGGTCTATTGAGAAAGAGAAGCTAAGACAAGAGAGAGACTTGAGAAATACTAGTTTCATGAGGGCTGGGGGCCAGGTGGCCAGGAGAGCCAATAGTTTAGACTTAAAGTGGAAGAGCATTAGAACTTGAAGAGATAGCTCACAGTGAGAAAGAACAGAAAGATAACTTTTCAGAGTTCTAACTCCAACAATGCAGCTTTTCCTTTTTTCTTTATCTTTGGTTTGGCTACTACTGGCCAAAATCCTCAGCATGCTTGCCTGGACATTGTGGGCGTTCTCCCTCTTTCTCTGAAGGGTGAACTCTCCACATACACCATGCAGATGCTTGCAACCTGCCTCACTGGACTTGCTGGCTTGCTTGGGTCCTTTATCAAAAGGCTCAGCTCTCTCCCTTCCTCTCATCCATTTTCTCCTTCTGGCAGCAGGCAACGTGTACAGCTTTCTTGCTCTGCAGCTTTGCTCCTAGACTAATAAAATGCTCCTGGAGCTTCCTTGTGAGTCTGTTCTTAAATTCTTTTATCAATGACACTAAGACTCCACAAAAGGAAGCTCCTCTTCTCTGGTTACGCTTCTGGCAACTGCGAGTGGATATTAAAGAAGCTCCTTTGGAAACAGAACAGGTAACCTGGCAGCTTAAACTGCCGGGTGGTTTCTTTCTGGTTAAAATTCCTTTTAAGAGGATTCAATTCCCAGTATTTATCTTTCTGTCTTGCCCAGACCTGTAAGTCCATTATTTTGGTACTCAGCCTTCCTGGGAGAAAGAAAAGTCTGTTTTTACTCCCCTCTCCCAGGATCTATCCCTCAGGGATAATTCAGGACATGGAGTGACATGTAAAGGTTTTCTTGTGTTCTTTTTCCATGTGCTTCTACAGCTGTTGGCTACATAGTGAGATACAATTCCTTTAATCAAAATGGAAGGCCTGGCATTACCTTGGCTCCCTTCCACGTGCCAGCAGGCACAGCTGGGTGCACCACCTCAAGGTATATAGGCACCTGGTGTGGAGTAGTAACATAAAATTAGTATTCCTTTCTTTCTCCTCCTCCTCCTCTTCCTCCTCCTCATCCTCCTTCTCCTCCTCCTTCTCCTCCTTCTCTTCCCCTCTTCCTTCTCCTCCTCCTCCTCCTCCACTCCTTCCCTCCCCATCTTCCTCCTCTTTCTTCTTCTTCCTTTCTCTCTCTCTCTCTCTCTCCATTTATTCTGTTCCCAGAGGAGTTTCTTTCTTTAATATCCCATTTTATCCTCAGTTGGTAGTGCTGTTTGGGAAGCCTTCGTGGAAGTAGAGCTACATTGGAGGAAGTGGGTCCCTGGGGGTCAGGCCTTGAGACTCTACAGCCCAGTCCCATCCTGTTGCTCCCTTTCTGCTTCCAAAATGTGGATGCCATGTGGCTGGCCAGCCTCTTGCTCCTGCCACCATTCCTTGCCTGTCTGCTGCCATGCCTTCCCCTCCTTGATGAACTGTATCCTTCTGGAGCCTTAAGCCAAAAATAGACCCTCTTTCCCTTAAGTTGCTGTTCTCAGGGTATTTTATAATAACAATAAGAAAGTAACTAATACTCATTTGCTATAAAAGGCAGAAAGACTGATGGACATGCAGATATCTCTGCCATAAGAACCATTAGGAGACTTACCATTTTCCAGAGTAAATAATCCAATGGAACTCCTGAAGGGGAAATATCCAGCAACAGAAAGCCATCTAGTGTATCAACAGCGAAGCATAATCAATCTCTGGCAATGAACAGATGGGCTAAGTAAATACATGTTCAGTACCTTAATCCCTGTTGAATTTCTGAACTCAGCCAACTCCTGTGGAATGAACATGTGCTAGAGAAGAGAAGAACCGATAACCCCTGGAGCATCTTAATGAGCACCTGGCTTCCTAGAATGCTGCGACCTGATACATTGGAAGCTAAGCTTGGCAGATTCTTGGTACAATCTTAAGTTGGAAGAGTGGGCTGTATATACAGGGGAAAGAAACCAGCCTCTCTCATACCCCTGAAGCTTTGCTTTGGTTTCTTTGTCTGCCTAGCTTCTCCATCACTGCCTTATGTCTCTGTGAATAAATGTTACCTTTTATCATTACTTAAGGTTCTGTTTAAACCTTTGCTTCTCAGAATACCTCTTTATATCCCATTAATTTTGTCATTCTTTCCTCCTTCTCTCTTTCCTTCCTTCCTTCTTTTCTACCTTCTTGCCTTCCTGCCTCTTTCCTTCCTTCCTTCATCAAATACTTCATCAAGCATATCATGTCCCGGGCATCATACTGAGTATTGTGGAGGAGAGAGGAGGGTAGTCAGTACTAAGTTACTCTCCTGATGCAGTGCTAAAATACTCTGACCCAAGCAACTGAATGAAAAAAATCACCAGAGCAGACACAGTGTATCACAACAGGGAACACATGGTGGCAGGCAGAGGAGATATGGCAGCAGAAACAGGAAGCAGACTGTAACCTTGCCACCATACTCAGGAAGGAGAGTGAAGGAGAAGAAGAAGAGGGAGAGGGACAGAAAATAGAAAAACTAAGGACAGGTTATCAAACCTCCAGACATATTTCATTCTTCAAAGCTCGACCTACTTAAGAATCCATAGTCTTCTCAAATAGTACCAACAGCTAGGGACCAAATGTTCAAGAATTCACATACATGACCCTGTGGAAGACAATTCACATTCAAATTATGGAAGGTGAACTTAGGCAAAGTAGACAAGTCTTTGCCCTCACACAGCACTGGTTAGATTGATTGATGGAGCATTATTTCTGGGTGCTGGGTTACTGACTAGACAAAGGACAGACAGCTTCCAGAAGATGCATAGTGCTTGTAGAGTTCTTGCTACGTGCATTGAGCATATTGACTCTTCTGAGCTCCATGGCAATCCCTTGAGTACATGTGTGTCATACATCTACATTATAGATGATGATACTTGACCCAAAGTCATACAACTAGTAAACAATGAAGTTCAAATGGAATCTGGGGAGACTTGTTCTAATATATATTACTACATGCTATTCTATATTCCTAATGTTTAATGGGGTGCCTGGAATGTAGTGGCTATTCAAAGGATTGTGTTCAGTGGCGTGAGCTGGTTACTACACAATAGGTCAGTTATTCTCTCCAAGCCACAATGTACAAAGACAGACAAGAACTGTCAGGCTGCTAAGATCCTTTAAAAGTCTGACTATTTGTAAAGTAAACACCCTTTTCTCTTAGGTCTAGAAGAGAACTTTAGGGATGATGTTGTAGAATCCCAGACCTTAGACTGGCTTCATTTGCTGTGGGCAGATGAATATTGCTTTAGTTTACCAAGTTCTTTATGATACTTCACCTTTATGAAACTCAGGACACAGAGAACTCAGGTTCCCAACTTTGTGAATGATGTACCAAAGATTGATAGAATATCAGAAGGCTTTTCTCTTGCATGGAAGTAGTTTTGTAGCAAGAAATGTTTCAGTCACTTTCCCTTTCATTCTTAGAGGCCTTGGATGGTGTTCTTACCTGACGATGCCTTTGCAATAGAGAAGACACTGTAATGGTTCTTATGTTCTTTATAAACTTTTGCAAACAATACATAATGCCTAATAGCTTATTGCAAAATATACTTTCAGGTCATATTATGATGTGATATTGTTTCCCAAGACCTAAGTGTCCACAGCAACAGACCTTTGATCAGAGGCCAGCAAATTCCCCATGATCTGACTGAATGCCAGTTCAGGTCATTATACTTTGGCCAGTCTGCTCTTCCCTGCCGAGTCAGTTGGCTGTGCTGGCCTTCCTCTCCCAGCTCAGGCTGCCTGGTAATCTGTGAATTGGCAGGACTGGCCTCTCTGGCGAGAAATGGTCAGAAAAGGGCGTTGAGTTTGGCTAACACTAGCCACAGGGGTAATGAGTTTCCTAAACTGCAATCAACAGATGGATATTTTCTCTGTAGGACTGAAGTTAACAGGGAACAGAACCAGGAACCATTGCTTTTGAGGACTAAGCACACTGTGGATGGTTAAAAAAAATTTCTTGACTCTGAAAATCTGTGATGGAATTTTTTTTCATTTTGCCAAGACAGCAACTGAATTCAAAGGCTGAGAGAGAGGTGTGAGGTTCACAGTGGTCTGCTGAACCAGCTGTGACCTAGTGACTCTGGGTGTTGTTCCATATTTAATATGAGACCTTGACTTTCTTGACAGCCCAGGATGACTTTTACTACAGTCATTTCACACTTGGCAGAATTGTATGATCTAGTGCTATTCACACTCTTAAAAACATTAAGAGAGCCAAGAATTAAGAGAGCCCCCTCCCCCATGAAGCTCATTTGAGGGGAGAAGGGTCAGGGAGCAAACTTCAGGTGCAAAGATGGAGTTCATAACACACGCTAGGGTAAGACGGCTTCTGTCTTGATTGATGGCCCAAGTTTTTCCTTCATCCCATTCTCCACTTTTATTCCCTTCTTGCTTCCTCACTTCTTCTTCTTCCTTTTTTTTTTTAATTTGAGGCAAGACTTCCTGTATCCCAGGCTGGCTTAAAGCTCATGTAGTAGAGGTAGACCTTGAACTTCTGGTGTTCCTACTTCTATGTCCCCTGTGCACTGCCAAACCCAGTTTATAAGTGTTGGGGGTTGAACCAAGGCTTGACAAATATTCTGCCAAGTTACATCCACAGCACTTTCCACTGAATTTTTAAAATACATTTTGTATTTATGTGCATTTAATTCTCTCTCTCTCTCTAGCTCTCTCTCTCTTTTTCCTCTCTCCCTCTCATTCTTGCTAAGGAAAAACCCAGGGCCTCATAAATGATAGGCAAAACACTTTACCATTAAGTCACACATCACTTGTCTTTAGCCCTCTCCTCCCTCCCTCTCTTCCTCTCTCCTTCCCCCTCTCTCCCTCTCTTCCTCTCTCTCCCTCTCTCCTTCTCTCTTTCTTTCTCTCTCTCTTTCTTTCTTTCTTTCTTTCTCTTCCTTCCTTCCTTCCTTCCTTTCTCTCTTTCTCTTTCTTTCTTTCTTTCTTTCTTTCTTTCTTTTCTTTCTTCTTTCTTTCTTTCTTTCTTTCTTTCTTTCTTTCTTTCTTTCTTTCTTTCTTTCTTTCTTCTTTCTTTCTTTCTTCTTTCCTTCTTTCTTTCTTTTTCTTTCTCCTATCAGCAACATTCTTGACATTACTCACCAAAGTTTTAGTTGACTTGATTTACTGAGTTCCTTAATATTTTTGTACAGTTGGACAATTAACTATTAATTAATATTAGCAGAAAGAAATGTAAGGAGGAGTTAGATTAGCTGGACTCTTCAAATCCTCCTTAATAAATTAACTCTCCCACTCCCCTCTTCTTCCCTAACTTCCTGTTCTCTTCAGATTATTCCACAACCTGCCAGAGACAATATTTCCCTGAAATTCTCCCCAAACTGTGCCCTTATTTTTCATTTAAATTTGATTCATACTCAACAGAATATTTTTTCTCTTGTCTATTCTCAGGATCCAAATTCTTCTCATTTTGTAAAGTCCAATTTAGATCTAGCCCTTCCATGAATCTCTCTAGTTATTCTGGTCTATGCTGGTCTCCCTTTATTTTTACTTTCCATCTCACATTGCGGGGGACTTGCTTATCGTCAGTTAGCTCTCTCTTACATTCCATGGTGTTATCAAAAAGGGAAATCTGGCAGATGGAATGTGTTAGGTTGGGTCAGTTCTAATGGGAGTCAGTGCCTTTGAAGTACAGATTTCATTTGACTTGTATTCTCTCAGTTTCTGCAAAGAAGTAAGACTTGTGGACTAGAGGCAAACTCACCTATGTGCAATGTAAGCATTGGGCAGTCTTGTAAATTCCCTCTCTCATTGGTGTACATGTCTTTATTAACTCAGTTTGTGGAGCTCACCGGTATGAGCTACGTTCTAGGAGAATCCGTGGAACTCCTTGCTGACCTTCGCCTGTTCCCAGTGGTCATTGTCTGCAACTACCTGTTCAGTTGCTGAACAATCAGAGAACCTAGCACACCCCCATCTCTTTCCCATCTGCTAAAATTAAATTAATTCAGAGAAATATCCTGTCCAGTTCCACTGCCTTGTAATGTTTCTATATCCTGTGTTTTCACAAAAAACCCCTATGCTGTGTGAGAAATTACTAGTTGCTTAATGGAAACTCAGTTCTGTAAGGCAGAATCTCATGAAGCCTGTGCTAGCCTCAGACTTGCTTGGTAGCCAAGGATGACCTTGAACTTCCAATCCTCTTGCTTTTAACTTCACAGAGGTCGGGACCACAGGTGTGGGCCGCCATACCTGGCCTCTTCTTTGTTATAACCTGAATGTTACTGTGATTCAGGACCACATGACTCTCACTATAAAACTATATTTCCCAATCTATTTGGTAGTTAGAGGTTGTTATGACAGTGTCATTAAAATGAAAAGTCTTCCTGTGTAAGACTTTAAATACAAATGGACAAAATCTTTGTCCTTGCTATTTCACGAGGCTCCAGAATTGGGGATGAAGCATGTACCTTTTGGGGATCATGATGTCTGCATATTCTAAGGATGGATGAACAAAAACATAAAGCAGAATCCGGGTCCCAGTGACTGCATGAAATGATTATTTCTACCCCGATTTGTAATGAATGGAAAAAAAAAGCCCACAAATTAATCTAACTCCTCTTTTGGCATATTATCTATTACACTTATATAGACTTGAATTTTGCTTGTTGATTGTTGACTTTGCCACACCTCTTCTCCCCAAGAATTTCGTCTTGGTTCAGAGGTGTGACTAGTCTTAGTGAGAGCCACACAGGTCTCAAGATTGCAGCTCTCAGGGCACTGCTGCAGCCTGGTTCTTCCTCTGTCTGTGTCTGTGGGTCATACAAGAAAAATGGTTTAGAGGTTTGTGGCTTAGAGGTTTTGTGGCACGCAGACTCTTCCTTGCTTGCTCAGACTTCCTCTCCTGATAAAGGCAAAATTGGCCACATGTGAACATGTGACCTAGAACCTTCCAAAGAGATTCCTGAAGGGAGGAAAGTAGAAAACCTAGAAAAATAGGACACGTGGAAACAGATGTCATTTCTGGTTGGGAAATGAAGCCTAGAAATGCTTAGTCATCTTGTGGTCAATGATCTGGATAGAACAACAGTGCTGTGTGGGAACTCCTGGGTCATGGTTTTATGGATGAGTCACAGTGCCAACTCAGACTGTAATATAGCCTTCAAACATGAAGCTATCGTTTATACTACTTTTTTTTTTTTTAAAGAAAAGGTTAATTCTTAAATATTTACATTCTTTTACAAGAAGGCATTCAAAAATCTTTTCTTCTAGTTTGTTTATTCAACTTTGAAGGATATTCTGTTCTTGGTATTTTTCTTTTCAAATTCTTAACTAATACTGAGGTGTCAGAAGAGGGCTGGTTACCTACGTTAGCATTCCTAAATCTCTCTTTCAAGCTCTTAGTTCCTTAGCCAAGAAGAATTCTGAGCAACTTGCTTGACTGGTCATTCAAACAAGCCCAGACAGGCATGAGGTAGATAGTTCAAGCTTTGTAAAAGATTCCTGATTTACATACTTTATGTTCCTCTCAGGGAGTGTTGCAAATTTCTGTATAATATTCATTGTGTGGCATGATGATATTTTCAATACATAAAATAGTTTTTATGCTTGATTAAAAAGTACTTCTAATGAATAATTCTTTGTTTAAAAATATCAATATTGGGGTGGGGGCATACTCATATACACCTAGCATGTTCAAGGACCTGCAATCACTTCCCAAGACTGGGGGAGCATTGAGAGGGAGAGGGAGTGAGTACTGTGTAATAAATAAAAAGAATTAAAAACTCCAAAAATATGAATTGTAATATATGGAATAAAACATGGACCTAAACTTTATCAACAATTAAAGTATTTGAAAATAATTTGCAAGTTTATTTAGGGACACTTAAAGAAGGTATAAAAATAAATATTTTACTTGCTACAAATATGTGTTACACTTCCATTAACATAGCTTAAAGTCTCCCCAGATGAGATATAGTCAGTTCTATGTAACTGAAGTTTCTATATCTGTTATTTCAACCAGTTGTGTGTGTTAAAAATCATCTGTACTGCACATACACTGACACATACAGACCATTTTTCTTGCCGTTACTCCTTACCAACAAAGAATAACAACTATTTGCATGGCATTGACATTGTGTTAAGTATTATAAGTAATTTAGAGATAGCTTAGAATATAGGAGAGGATGTGCATTGGTTATATGCAAATATCGTGACATTTCATATAAAGTACTTGAATGTCCGTGGATTTCAGTACAGAGGAGTATCCTAGAATCAACACCCCACAGATACTAAACAATAGCTGCTTTTACTCCTAGTCTGGTGACAGCAATTTGTGTTGTAGATCAGGTGGGGACTTAAGAACAAATAGATAGAATATTTCAATTTTGTTTTGATTTCTTCCACTCCATGGCAGGCATAGCTTAAGCGCTATATGCCTTGTAAAGACACCTTTATGAAAAGTAACAATTTTCAGTCATTGCAATGGTCTCAGATTCATAAGCAAAGCTTTAGAATGATTCAATATTTTACTTTCAACAGAGATTTGGGAAAGGTAAAGATACACTGAGGTTTTTGTTTGGTTTTGTTTTGTTCTTTTGTTTGCTTGCTTTGGTTTTGGTTTTCCTGAAGAGGATACCAAATGAGCAAGAGCAAATCACTGGTTAAGGAAAATATATCTATATATTTGCATATTGCAGCCACACTTTGTTAACAAGGAAGACAAACTTCCCAAAAGATCAAGTCACATTCTTTTTTTCTTTCTTTCATGTGTGTGCATATGCATGCATGTGTGTTTACATGCAGGAGGGTGTGTGTGTGTGTGTGTGTGTGTGTGTGTGTGTGTGTGTGTGTGTAATTATATGAGTGCACTTGAGTATGTGCATGTGGAGGCCCAAGGGTGTTATCAGAATGGTTTCTTGATTGCCCTTGCACTTTATTATCATGAGCCTGGACTTCTAATTAAACCCAGAACACATCATAGAGGGGTCACTGACTTCCTCAGGAGGCAAGTATGCCTCCTTGTTTTACAGGCCTTATTTAAGTAGGTAAGGCAACTTGATCTTCCCTTTTTTAATTTTTCCCCCCAAATCACTTAGTTATGCTAAACTTTACTTTTTGTTTTTGACCTTTAGAATGAGGGTCTTATGTAACCCAGACTGGCCTCAAACTTACTATGCAGCTGAGGATGACTTCTACCTTCACCTTCCAAGTACTGGGAATGTAGGTATATGCTGCCATGCCTGGTTTATGCAATGCAGGGGATTGAGATCAGAATTTCATATTTGCTAGGCAAATACTCTACCAACTGAGTCATAGCCTCATCCTCAAACTCATTTTTTCAATGAACTTTGGAATTATTAGAAACTATGGGTAAGAGTTCCTATTCATGTCATATGGGGACAATGGCCACTTCAGGACTATAGTGAAATGTATTTCAGGGGCTGGGGAGATGGCTTAGTGATTAAAGTGCTTCCCCTACAAGTGTGAGGACCAGAGGTAGGATATCCCAAACTCACATAAAAGCCAGACAGGTATGCAGTCATCTGTAATCCCACTGCCAATGAAATGGAAATTCCTGGAGCAAGCTGGTTGCTAAGCTTGCCTGATTGGCAGGATCTGGATTCAGTTAAGAGACCTGCCTTAATATATAGATGGATCAAAGACAAGATAATCTCAGGCTACCACATTCAGGAACACCTGCACGCATATGTGCCCCTACATACATATATATGCTCACCCACACGTGAGAATGAATCACACATTCATACTACACATGCAAACACACACCAAGTAAAAAATAAAATAAAAAATGCATTTACTGCTTACCATTAAAATTTTACACAATGGCATTACATGCTGTTTTAGTTACTTTTCTCATTGCTGTGATAAGATAGCTGACATCAAAACTTAAGTAAAGGTGGGTTTGTTTTAGCTCACAGTTTGGATCCATCATGCTGGGGCAAGCATGGTGGCAGAAGTGTGAGGAGGTGGGTTATACCATACCCAGTACGCATTGTGTGATGAAAGCTGGAGCTCATCTTGCCTTCTGTACTTTATTTAGCCCAGGGACCCAGCCCTTGGAATGGTATCACTCACAATTAGGATGAGTTTTCCTACCTCAGTTAGCCCAGTCTAGAAACTTCCTCACCGACATGCCCAGGGATTTGTCTGCTAGTCGATGTTAAAGTGTGTCAGTTGACAATCAAGATTAACTCTTTGCAGTTGCTAAGTTGTAGGTGTTTGTCTGATAAATAATTAGGGTAGGAGAGTGATTCAGTGGAAAAAGACTCTTTCCCTACAAGCCTGAACTTTATCCTAATACTTATGTAAAGATAGAAAGAGAACTGATTATATAAACTTGTTCTGTGACCACTACATCTACGCACTCACATGTCACACACACAACACACATACATGACACACATGTACATATACTCAACACACACTCAATACACACCCAATACACAATGTGCATACACACACCCAATATATACACACACGTTTATTATTACTATTATTTTTGTCCTGTGATAAAGATCATATCACAAGTTTATGAGCTGTTGGGCATTAACCAGTATCCTAGTTTCATAATTCATTGCTGTGATAGATATATTACCCAAATCATTTGACAGAACAAGGGGTTTATCCATGTTAGAATTCTAGGTTCTGGCTGATCATCATGGCAGGAAAGTGAGGGACCCAGCCCTATCATGCCCACAGGAATGACCAAAAACACACCTTCTAGCTTGCCAGTCTACCAAATTCCAACCAGTTTACTCTTTGTGTCTAATCCATCTGCCCAGAAAATGGTCCTGCCTTTTATGGGTTGGGTCTCCCCACATCAATTAGATAATCTGCAGGCTCCCTCAAATGTTTGCCTTAACCAAATAATTCTTCATAGGTCTCCCTAAAGGTTCAGTTCTCTATTGGCAAGTTGACACCTATAACTAACAGCCACAGACAGTTTTACTAAAATAAAACTCATCAATATCATTTTAACATTTCTTCATTAGATTATTGAATTTTTTAAAGGCTGTCTACATCAATCATGACATCCTACTAGCTTGTTCGTTAGTTAATGACTTAAAGTCTATAACATGTGCTCACTGAGTATTTGCTGGATATATGTCACCTTGTTGAAAATTATTCTTTCACACATCCGTTTTTCTATTATCACCCAAAAACATATTGTTGGGTTTCAGAAGGCATATGTTCTAACTGTAGATTTTTGAGGAGCATAGTGCAACCTTCTGAAGTTAGCAGAGGTTAGGTTCCCTTTCCCTGCATTTTCTAACCCTTTTCATTTAAAACTCTGCATTTTTTGTCCTATTTACCCTTGGATAGTTTATGAGTTTTTGTTGTTGTCGTTGGTTGAACTTGCTTCAGTTTTTATTTTCTAAGTGCTTATTTTCTTTTACTATAAGAAAGATTTTTTTTTAGTGTGTGTTTTCATCTTAAAACATCCCATTTTAAGTGAATTTCCATAGGATTTCATATGGCTACTTTTAACCAAATAAATAATATTTTAACCACAGTGATACTTTTTCAGCCCCTTTATCAATATGCATAATTCATATCCTCATAAAATGTTTTCACAACAGTGTTGAATAATAGATTGGTAAGCACCTCTGTTTCGAATACTATCACCATACCTCATGTGAGGTATGAGCCAGGGAGCATAGCTCAGAGGTACAGTACTTGTCTAGCAGTTCAACCCTCAACACTGGAAAATAATGGAAATTTTAAAAGGCCATGAAAAAGTACATTTCTGGTAAATTAAACACAGGGGGACAGTGTCCTTGGAGAGCTATTTATTTTCACCAGTTCCCTTTTCCTGACTAAGTACCCAAAGCCAATGCTTTCTTGTCTCGAAGACAGAAGGGGACTTCCAACATTCCATTCAGCTACCATTATGCTAATCATTTCCATATATAGCTACTGCAATGTTCTCTGACTTTACCTGCCATTTCAAAAAATAAAAATTGCTGCTTTGACAGATAAAAGATGTTTTTAAAGCTGAGGGGTGAACTTGGGAGAGGCAATTGGAACAGGATGCCCTGCTCCTGGGACTCTTTTGACCAGGACGCCCTGTCCAGGTGGTGGGAGGGGCCAGACAAGTCACAGTCCTACTTCTGCCAAATGGGCCTGGTCACTGTGTTGGTCTGGCCAAGGGCAGGCCCTGTGATAGGCTCTGTGGGCTGAATGCTGAATACAGAATACTTCTCTGTGCCTCTTGCCTGTGCAGCAGGCTTGTCTGCCCCAGATCACACTTGAATAGATGAAAAGAATCTTTTTTTTTTTTTTTTTTTTTTTTTTTTGCCTTGGCCTGAGGCCTGCAGTGGAGCCCACAAAGGAGCTTACAGACAAACTGAAATGGAAGGGCAGCAGAGAAAACAGAGAGAAAACTTAGGAAAGCCGATGAGGAAATGAACATGAACATTTCCAGCTGATGGAGATTATCAGTTGTTCCAGTGGTCCGTTTGCTCCCGTTGGGAG
Organism: Typhlomys cinereus; assembly: GCA_023101885.1. NCBI lineage: Eukaryota > Metazoa > Chordata > Mammalia > Rodentia > Platacanthomyidae > Typhlomys > Typhlomys cinereus. Next base: position 2,899,104 of record JALPQD010000110.1, on the reverse strand, counting down.
AAACGAAAATTATGTAACAACCAATTCTAGCCTCCCGTGGCTTCACTGGAATCCTGTCTCTCAACCTCTTTAAGAGCATCTAGGTGAAAAGAAAGCTGTCAGCCCTAAACAGGAGCATCTTCCAAGAGGAAAACGCACCGTCAGCAAGACAGAGTTCTCCCCTGAAGCTGGATCCAGGGATTCAAGAGTTTGATCAGAGTAAGAGAAATGCTCTTTCCTGCATGGTGTTGGGCATCTAGTGGTGATATTCATCTGTGTGCTTTGTTTGGTGGGTTAAGAACTGGACCCGTTGTTTAAAAGTTGCCATTGGGGATACTGGAAAGGCAAGTTGTACTTCAGTTTAAGTGAGCCAATACAATGGGAATCTCATCCCAAGAGAATGGATGCCTTTAAAGCAGTTGCTAAGATCTTTGCAGATACAGTCTTGTGCCGATAAAGAAGGGACTGTCTGCCTTCAGCCCCGAGTCCGGACCGAACTAGGGGTGGGATCTGAGGGACTTATGCTGATGTGGAACTTGACCCTGCTAGGTACAGGACGGGTTAACTTTTGGCTGTTCCCAAATGACAGGAAACACATGCTTTGAGAGGAAAATAAGTAGACTGTCAGGACAATAAAAATGTTATCAGGTTTTTGATTTTGATGGTAAGCCTTCTTTGCAATTCTTACAATTTTATTTCTGTCCTTTCCTTATCTGCTTCTTTCTATTTTTTTTTGTTTGTTTTTGTTTTATTTTGTTCTGTTTTGTTTTCCATTAGGTAGAGTGGTGTTTCATTGTGTCTGGGATGGGTATCTGAGCAACTATGTCAACACCAACAGCCACACATGTTCATGTGAAAAGTTCAGCCCCCACTCTAGAAAAGCTCAACAGTCCAATCCAGGGAGAGTAGAGAAAGGAATGTTCATATTTAATTATCAAATTCCAGCTGTTCTGGGGCTCTGAAGGCTCAGAGACCAGAGTTCAAACCATCATGTGTGATGTTCAGGAGATTATCCAACCTTGGTCTCTGTTCTCTGGGTTGCAGAGATAATTACACCTAATTGGATCTGTTGTTGGGAATGTGAAGTGACATATTTACAGTTAATGTGGAAGCATAGCATGGAACACAGTAAATGTGCTACATACATGGACGATTATCTGAGCGATCGTTCATGGGGCATTTCCTATGCTCCATGCTGAGCTGTTAATATTATTATTGCCATGTTATGCTCTGTGCCAAGCTTCAGGATTCCAAGGGGCTTGCAGATCAGCCTGGTTGACACCTCACTACTTTGTCCCTCCTTAGTCCTCCAATACTCATCAAAGGCAGATGCTTTAAGTCCTTGTCCTGAGTAATTGCCTAGTATAGTCCTTCCTTGTTTTTATTGACCACCTCACACCTTGGTTTTCTTTCTCTGCTGACTGGCTCTTCTCAGGCTCCTGTTTCTGCATCCTAGCTCAACTTCAGGCTACCTAGGCTGATTCTAGCCTGTCTCCCTGTAATCCCTCAGGGTCTCATGTTTTCCAAACTAACCTCAAACTCATTTTGTGGACAAGGGTGATCTTAAACTTCTGATCCTCCTGCCTTTTCCTCCCAAGTTCTAGAATTATAGGATTGGGCCATCACGTCTCATTTTATGTGGTACTGGGGATTGAACCCAGGACCTTGTGCAATGTCAGGCAAACACTGCCACTGAACTACATCCCCAGGCCACAGCCTCTCTTCAATCTGCATGTTATCTTTATTTTGGCACTAACATTTTCTGTTAAACACTGCCCTGATCCCTCCCTTTTCCTGTGGAACTCCCAAGGGTGCAATAAAGTCCTCTATCCTTTGCAGGAAGGAGTTCCAAACTCTCTCTCTTTCTCTTTCTTTCTCTCTCTCTCTCTCTTTCACACACACACACACACACACACACACACACACATACACACAGAGCAAGCGAGCAAGCGAGAGAGAAAAAACAGTTGGACTATTTGCTCAAAAATACTCAGCTTCTGGTTAAAGCCTTTGACCCATATTCTATTTTTTTGAATATTTATTATTATTATTATTTATTCAACTGTGTGTATGTGCGCGTGCGTGTGTGTGTGTGTGTGTCTGTGTATGTGTAGAGCCACGAACGAATCGGGAACCACCATGGCCGCCTCCACCTCCTTCAGCCCCGGGATTCACAGGCTCCGCCCTACCAGGACCAGAAGCACAGGCCGACCCCGCTTCCACCTGGCGTCTAGACGTGGGATCTGGGATCCGAACTCAGGACCTTCCGCCTGCAAGGCGGAGGCTTAACCCCTGAGCCACCTTTCCAGCCCCATATTCTATTTTATAAACACCTTTATGTTTGCTTTTAAAACCATTTCCACTCTTTTGCCTTTCAAGATTGGAAAGGTGTGCTCAATGAGATATGCAAGCACAATTAAAGCAACATTTCGAGCATGGCAGCTTCCAATCCAACAAGTTGGTTATTAATTGCTCAAAGCTTGAAAGCTTGAAATGCCAAATATATGTGAATAGGTTCTCTGTTTCTTCTTCTCTGTCTCTGTTCTCTCTCTCTGTCTCTCTCTCTGTCTCTCTCTCTGTCTCTCTCTCTGTCTCTGTCTCTGTCTCTCTCTCTCTGTCTCTCCACACTAACTTGCAGCAACTGTGTGCTCTTCCCCCAGAGAGCAGCATAGAAAAGAAGCATCCTTGGCAAGGTTGCTGCTTCTGAACGGTCAAGTAGATATATGGGGTATATAAAAGGTGGCCCAGAGTAATAATGCAAACCAACTCATGCTTATGTCTTTGTAGTGAAATATTATTATTTTTGGCATTCAGGTGTGAGATTTGAGGAGCAGAAGCCTTCAATGTTCATTTCCCCAAGGTTGCTTGCTACCTGGTCTTCAGTGGAAACCAAACCAATAACAGAGCAATTAGCACTTGTTAAGTGTCTGGTAGCCTTTGAGAAAGCAGATTCTCCTTCCCTTGAGGTATAACAATTTTTAAACCTTCTTAAGTCTCTCTCTCTCTCTCTCTCTCTCTCTCTCTCTCTCACACACACACACACACACACACACACATACAGAGACAGAAGCAGAAACTTCACTATTTCTGGATAGCCAGTATATTGTGATAACACATCTCAGAGACACATTTCTTGAGTTGAAGGATGTCTGAGCTGTGCTGCTTCCAAGAACAAAGTGAGGTTAACAGTGCAGCAGCTCTGGATACTAGGAATCATTCCCACACATCACACATACATTGCTTTAAAGCAAAATTTTTTTTAAAAAAGGATATCTATGAGGTTGTTTTGATGACCATGCAGTAATGAAAATGGAGTAAATAGATTTATGCTTATATAAATCCAAATAGATGAATGCATAAAATATATGAAACGAGAATAAAATTAATATCTGGACCAAGTCCTGAGGGAATAGGCGAAGAACTGAACTTGTTTCTTATAATAAACTAAATCTAGGGAATAATTAGCCTCTGACAGCATGAACTGTGCTCCCAGCTGCTCAAGGATTTTATTCAATTATGAAAGTGTAACAGTTCTACTAGAGCATGAGTGAACTTTGCCGCTTTTCTTATCTGAACAGCCAGGGCCTGAGCAGAAAACCAGACAGGTTTTGAAACCCATGTCAAGATTTCATCTGGGAAAATGGGAAGCACCAGCAAGGGTTTTAAGAAGCATGCTTCTGGGACCAGGGAAATGGCTCAGTGGTTAAAGCTTTGCCTTGCAAGCAGAAGGACCTGAGTTCACATCCCGAGTACAACACACCTGGGGGATGTGATCACTGCCCTGGAAGGTAGAGCCTGGGAAACCCCAGAGCAAAGCAAGAAGGTAGAAGACTAATCCAAGATGATCTCTCCAGTGTCACCCTTGGGACTCCACAGGCACACACACTCAAATGTCCTCTTGTGCAAATGCTCACATATACATGCACACACACACAAAGACACATTTCCTAATATAAGCATGGTGGTGCTTGCCTGGGATTCCAACACTCAGGAGGCTGAGGCAGGAGGATGTTGAGTTTAGGACCAAACTAGGAAACAGAGCAAGACCTTGTCTCAAAAAGAAAAAGGAATTCATCCCTGTGCTCTTACTTTTTAACAGAACAGAGTCCGTAAGTTTGAAGATTGAGAGAGTAAGATTGAATCTAGATGAAGGAAGATGTGTGTGTGTGTGCGTGTGTGTGTGTGTGTGTGTGTGTGTGTGTGTGCGTGTGCTGGGGATTGAACTCAGAAGACCTTATGCTAAGTAAATACTTCTGACTTACATCTCCAACAGACTGAAAAACTTCTTTTTATTATATAACTATTTTTTTATTTTTCCTAGTTATACATGCTCCTTGCCTTCTTTTTTCCCCCTCCCTTCTTCCCTTCCCTCGCTCTCTCACCTCTTCCCACCCTCCTTCCCTCCCTTCTTGAGTCCAGTCTGTTCCCTCCTACTCTTGATGAGTCCTTTGGCTCTATGCGTCCCAGGGTTCCCTCTGGATCATCTGCTCTATTTGGGGTTCAGGTCTCTGTGGCCGACCAAGAGGCCTTTCCTTTTGTGGACCACTGATATGGGTACTCCCCTACCTTTGTGTGACCCTCACCCCTAAGAATCCTATTGCTTGAAATTATGAAAACTTTCTGATTCTTGGAGGTCTGCGATGTGCACTGTGCAACAAAGGTAATAAAAAATGATCATATAATCACTGCTTGCAAGACTATCTAAAAATGATGTGAACGATGTGTTTGGACCTTGCCTGGCCTGCACATTGGCTGACATGTCAACAACCTCCCAAAGTCTAGCAGGGACCACAGGGGAGAAAGCTTTAGGCAGTAGGATCCTTAAAGGCAAGAGGTTAAACAGACATAATAGAGCTCCCACACTAGGAGTTCCCAGTCCGAGAAGGGGTCCCAAGCTATGCTACTGAGTCCTGAACCCTCACTAGTGTAGACGACTCTGAGGGAAATTCAACACCCACATAAACATATGCTCTGGAGGACGGGAGGGAGAAAGCCGGAAGCACCAAGAGAGGAGGAGGGAAGGAAAAGGGGTGAGAGGAAAGGGGGAAGAGAGTGGAGAGGGGGAAAGAGTGGAATGGGGGACAGCAGAGGGGAATGAGGGGGGAGGAAGAAGAAAGGGGTACAAAAAATGACGTGAACATTTCTTGGCATAAAAACTAAAAGATATTAAGGGAAAAGAGCAGTTTACACATATAATTTCTACTATGATCCTGTGATTGCAATTTTTTACATATTTATGTGTACAATTTACATACCAAAATATCACTAATGATTATGTCTGAATTGGGATTATGGATCTTCACCCTAATTTTATATTAACGGACGTACATCATCTTAGCCCTTTCATTTTTTTTTTCTTCTGGTTTACAAACTATAGAGTGCGACACACAATGTTTCTGGATGAACATAATTCTTATTTAAAATAAACACCAAAGGACTTCCTCCTTTCACCACCTTAAGTAGAGAGAGGCACCTGAAAAGCTTGGTAAGTCATTAACCATTTATGGGCCCTGCGCTCCAGGCACTGAGTACAGGAATCTAGGCTAAGCAGAACTTCACCATATCTTCAGTGACTCCACAAGGAAAGCTGAGGTAGATGTCCAGGGCGCCAAGCTAAAGGCAGTTTCCAATGGCAGTGTGCCACTGTAGTTTACTTTCTTCCACGCTGCATACATGCAGAACTACAAGCTCTTCTGTGAGGTGGGACAGTTCTAGTGGTAGCTCTCAGGTCACTTCACTGGATTCCCGCTGCTGCTGGCCACCGGGGCCAACTCATACACTTCAAAATTAGTTACTGACACAGATTCCTAAAGCACAGTCTGACATATAAAAGTTGTTGGTGAGAAACAAAGTCAGTTCGTTCCAAAGACCAAGGTTTAGAGGTTGTGCACCAGCAGGCAAGGGTTTATGTAACAGTTTGTCTTTGTTCCTCTAGCCGCCTGTGACCTTTTTGCTTCTTCCTGCTCACACTATCCGGGACTGAAAAAAATACAAGCTCTTTAACCTAATGTCTCTCTGTGCCCTCCTGAGCCCTAGTGCAGAATAATAGCAGCAGCTGCATGACTTTTGCGCAACGTAAACACTTTATTTACTTTTGTATTTAATTTATGCATCTGTCCAATGTTTGCACAGCTGCTTGATGTCTGTATGCCCCCAGCTTAGCTCTGGCTGATTTCATCTCTCTTAAAAGCTAAGCATTGAGATTCAGATGGTCCTCCCTGTTTGCTGTTCTCTGCCCAGCCTCCTGGGTGGTACTGTACGAACGAGGACTTCATTAAAAAGGATGCTGTTGAGTAGATGTGCTCATGGTCCTGAACACATTGTTTTCCCTTGGCAAAAAGGAAAGCCAGCATCTTCTGATCCGCTCACGGAAAACACAGTGGTCGACTCCGTTTCCCTGTTAAAGGATGCCATTGAGGCACCAAGGTGAGGTCGATGAAGTACCTCTCTGTTCTGAGAAAATGCACAATTGCAGAGTGGTGGGAGTGGGCAGAGATCGTGGGAACCTGCCTATAACCAAAGCTAGGAATTATAGAGTGGGTTGGATAGAAAAAAGACCCTCCTACTAGAAAAAAGCCTTTCTCTTGCAAGCCCAGATCCCATATAAAAACACCAGGTGGAAATGGCAATGGCTGTGCTTCCGGCTCCAGAAGGTGGAGCCTGGGAGACCCCAGAGCAAAACAAGGAGGTAAAGCAACTCAAGATGATTCCCAAAGTCACCCTTAGGCCTTCATAAATACATATACTCCAGTGCCTTTTTTGTATACCCACACATGCCAATAATGATAAATAATAATAATATAAAAATAAAGAAAAGAACAAAAGAAAAATGACTCTAGCTCACTTGCTCATCAAAAAATAGCAAGGAGTGTTGGGTACAGTGACAAGGAGGAGGAAAGTGAGGGGAAAGTGGATGTTCTTTTTTGAAGGGTTTTCTTCTTTGATGTACAGGAATTCTGTTATCATAATGGAATACTCAAGGAAATTAGTTTATGCAGAGAAAAGATTCATGTTGGCTTACAGATTTGAAAGCTCTAGTCTATAACCAATAGATCCCATTAGTTTGAACCTGTGGTGGCTTCTCACCACCTTAAAGCATGAAGAGGCAAAACCGCTTACTTCATGGACAAGGAACAAAAGAAAGGAGGAGAAAGGGGCAAAGCTCTCCCTGTTCCCTTCAATGGCTTTGCCACAACCACCTAAATACCTCCCATCTGGTCCCACCTCTTTTTTACTGGCATACATGCATTGTGCAAAAGATAGATTTCATAATGACATCATCATTCAAGAACATTATTTATGCCCTATTTTCCTCCTTTATCTTTCCTCTCACTGGACTTCTTACTTTTTCCAAATAGCCCCCCTTCTGTTCCATGCTTTATTCACACACACACACACACACACACACACACACACACACACACACACACCTATATTCTACATATAACAGAAAACATATAGGGTTTGTCTTAATCCTGATGTAATTTGCTTAAATGCTGTTGCATCCATTTCTCTGCAAATGACATCATTTCAATTTTTGACATGGCTCTATTGGGTAAACATATGCCACATTTTCTTCACACAGACTTTTCCAGGCTGTCTCTATATCTTCACTATTGTGAATAGTGTTGCAATAAGCATAGACATGCAGGTATTTCTATAATCTGTTGATCTAAATATATTTGGATATATTCTCAGGAGTAGTACAGTTGGACTATAGGGTAGCTCTATTTTTACTATTATCTTACTTATTTTTTCTCTACCTTAGAACTCAGTATGCAATCCAGGATGGCCTCAAATTTGTGAATCTTCTGCTTCTACCTCCCAAACATGGACTATTTTTAGGATTTTTTTTTTCTGGAACCTCCATTCTGATTTCCATTGTGGTTTCACTAATTTATATAACCAAAAATTTATAGAAAGCCTCCCCTCTTACCCTCACTAGTATAGTTGTTTGCTTCCTTGGTCTTCATTTTGATGATGGTGAGGTGGAATCTCAATGTTGTTTTAATTTTCATTTCCTTAATGGCTAATGGCACTAAACATTTTTATATATTTATTGACCATTTATGCTTCATATTTTGAGAACTATCTTTTCATTTTCATTTTAGGCCCTATGTGTTAAAGTTTCTATTATATACCAGTAGAGCTAAGCTAGGGACCAAGTTTCTTTTTCATTTTTCTTTTTTTTTTTATGAGTGTGTGTTCATATGTGTGTGTGTGTGTGTGTGTGTGTGTGTGTGTGTGTGTGTCTGTATGCGTGTATGGAGATTCAAAGTTGATATCTGTGTTTTCTTTGATTGTCTTCAATTTCACTCCAGTTGACTAGGCTAGCTAGCTAGCTAGCCCTGGGGATTCTGTGTATCTGCCTCACAAGTGCTGGAATTAAGGGTTGCATTAATGTGAATTCTTGGGATCAGATCTCTCGTGAGCAAGCAACTTATTCACTGAACCATCTTCCTGGATCAAGCTTTTATCACATGGACCTTTATGAGAAAAGTCACTGATTGAAACCATAGCCCTGTGTAATACCTTTTTCTCCCCCCCCCCCCGCTCCATACTAGGTTTCACTGCATATCCCAGGTTGACTTCAAATTTGTAGCTCTCATGCTTTAGCCTCCCAGAGCCTGGGGTTATTATTCTTTAAAAAATATTTATATTTTATTTATTTAAGAAAGAAGGGGGGAGCGAGAAAGAGAGAATGTGTATATAAGCATGGTGTGGCTCACAATAGAGGTCAAGGATAATTTTTGGAAGTCAGTTCTTGCCTTCCACCATGTAGGTTTTCAGGGACTGAATTCATGTCGCCAGATTTGTGAACAGTCATCTTTACCTTTTGAGCTATCTCACTAGCCTGAGATTATGAGGATTTGTGGTCTAGTCAACAACATGTACTTACAAAAAAAAAGATTGTATTACTCTTTCATTAGCAGAAGATATAGAATTTTTTTATTTATTCAATTGTCCATATGTGTGCGTGTGTGTGTATGTGTATGTGTGTGTGTGTGTGTGTGTGTGTGTGTGTGTGTGTGTAGAACCACAGACAATTCAGGAACCACCATGGACACCTCCACCTCCTCCTTGTTTACTCTGCCCCGGGATTCACAGGCTCCGCCCTATCAGGACCAGAAATGCAGGCCACCCCTGCTTCTGCCCGACGTCTATACGTGGGGTCTAGGATCTGAACTTAGGACCTTCCGCCTGCAAGGCAGAGGCTTAACCCCTGAGCCACCTCTCCTGCCCCAGATGATATAGAATTTATGACTCTCTCTGTGCTTTGATTTTTCACAAGGTCAACAGTATTTCATAGTTCAATGAGTACAGGTCAGGGCTGGAGAGAGTTCAGGAGTTAAGCCTCTGCTTCACCAGCAGAAGGTGAATACCAGATCTCCCCTTAAAACGTCGCCTAGGATTGGAAATGGCAGTGGCTGCACTTGCCCTGGAATGTGGAGCCTGAGAAACCCCAGAACAAAAAGCCAAAAGGACGTAGAACAATCCAGGATGATTACCTAAGTCACCTTTGAGCCTCCTTAGGCATGCACAGTGCTTTCTCACACACGTACGCGCGTGTACACACACAAGATTAAGCACAAGTCTTCTATTGAAAATTACTCAGAGGGACACTCTGAATTACCTAGATTATAATTTTCTTGCTGTTTATCACTTTGGAATTTCAGTTTACAAATGGTCCTGTTGGGTTGTTGCTTTATATTTTTAAAATCCATCAAGGACTATGGAGAAATACTTTTAAAATTAGAGCATGACCTGAGAATAAAAGAGTGAGCTTGCAAGTTTAGGTCTGTTATCAGCTCTGGTGGAGACTGACTTTTATGTCCCTCTGAGGAGTAATGCTGTTTGTTTTCATCATGAAATATGTAAGAGGACAAATTGAGTGGGGAACAGGGGAATGATATTTTGATAGGATAGTTTTATTGTTTTGTTTGATATATTGTGACCCCCTATCCTCCAATATATGTAAGGATCATCTGTACTTAAAAGTAAATACAAAATAACTTCCCAAGTCAAGTACAAGTGATTTAAACACACACAGACACACACACACACACACACACACACACACACACACACACACACACACACAAATGCCATATAGGATTATCTACTACAGTTCTTGAGTTGCCAGAAGCGTAGGTAACTTCTCAGCCAGCGTGTATTTTGAATAAAGCAGCAAAACACAGATGTTTCAGACTGTCTGAGATGCATTGAGTTCTGGAAGCTGGAAGCCATAAAAGACAAAATCCTGGGAGGGGAATTAGAGGAAGCACCCTGGGAAAGCAGCAGCACTAGCGATCAGTGACCTCTCTTTCATCTTTCACTTTCCCAAGTCACTTTCCCATGCATTTCCTTCACATTGGCTTCAGTTCTTCAGATCTAATAAAAAGCTTTGGGCTTGGGAGCAGCATCACCGCATGTCCGGGTAGAGTGCTGATTCAGATGAGCTGAGCTTGGAGTGGGACACACTATGTATTTACAAAAAGGGATGTTTGTGTGTGTGTGGGGAGGGGTTCTCAGGAGGAAAAGCAATATCTCAGGACTGTCACAAACACGAAAGGGAGCTGTTGTTTCCTCCAAGATACTTCAATGAAGTACGTCCTCTAAAGCAGCATATTTGCTAGGGTTCACGGCTTCAAAAAAGCCCCTGAAACTCCATTTCCCTCCAAGATATTTTGCTGCCTCTTAAGAATCTCTGATAGAGAGACATCACAGTTGCTTCTTTGTCAGTGAACTCTTGCATGAAAGTCACATGACTGTACTTAAGAAGCAGCAGAATCAATACTTGACACAAATGCTTGTGATTCAGTGTCCAAGTTTTGGTTCGAGGTCACACCTGACCGTAAAATGCATTATGTATTGTTCTTCAGGACCTAGGGCCTCACAGAGGTGACATACTTGTGCGATTGAGAAGGTGGCTTTGTCTGTTCAGCTGTTTTTCATTGCTACATTGACATATCTGAGGTTGGCTACTTCATAAAGAAAAAAGATTTGTTTAACTTATAGTATGTGTTGGTTCTGGCAATCGCCCTCTGTGACATCGTATTATGGCAGATGGTCTAGGGCAGGAGCAGATGGGATAGGGAAAGATGACATGGTGGAAAAGAAGCCAGAGACCACACTCTTATAATAGCTTGCTCTTGAGAGAACTAACTCAGGATCTCATGAGATTACTTTAATCTATTCCAGAGGCAGTGCCTCCAAGGATCTCCATAAGCCTCATCTTATCTACCAGCCAGACATGGCATGGTGGTTCATGGCTGGAATCTAAATCACCAGGAAGTTCTGAGGCCAGAGGGTGATTAAGCTCAGAAGTTCAAGACTAGTCGAGGAAACACATGGACCGTCCTCCCACTTGTTAGCAGTGCCATTCTGGGAGCTAAGTTCCCAATACATGAATCTTGGAAAACACATCTAATATATCTAAGCCACAGTATTTTGCTATCTCAGAAAACTGTTTCCTGATCATTTTAGAAGAGCCAAGTTTGGGGCTGGGGATAGTAGGATGACTCAGTGGGTTAGAGCACTTGTCAAGCAAGTCTGAAAACCTGAGTTCGATCCTTGGAAGCCCGTCATGGTGGTGTGCATCTATGATCCCGGTACTTCTACAGGAAGATGGGAGTCAGAGATGGGAGAATTGCCAGGAGGCTGGCTGGAGTATGCAGTGGGGCAGAAACAAGAGGCCCTGCCGTAAGTAGACAATGTGGAAGCTGAGAACTGACTCCTGAAAGTTGTTCTTTGACCTCAAAACACGTACATATCCACCCCCCACAGTAAGATTAATGAATAAAAAAATAAGAGCAGCCAAAGGATTTAGAAAATGCCGATTTTCTTTTCCTTTGCTTTCATTCTTTGAAGCTTCCATATGAATTTGCCTGTTTTTATCCTTACTGCTTACCTCCTACCCCCACTCATCCCACACTGCAGATTTTCCTTTCCAGTTTCCCTCTCCTTCCTATGTTCCTCTGCATGGGTGGTCCATTGGTCCTCATCCAGGATGTCTATATTGTTGAGGCACTTTCTGGGGGCATGAATGGGTCACCCGTAGGTCAAATGTGACATAAAGAAGTTTCTCCTGTCTACTACCAGTCCTATACCATCTCTCAGGGTAGGACCATATCTCTTGGAATCCTCCCTGTTCCATGGTGAAGAACTGACAGGCCAGCTGTTGTTGAGCTCCAGCCATTGTTGAGGACTAGGAAACAGATATCACTGCACTGTGCTCTTGGGTGTGGCCACCGTGATATGGACAGAGGCTACTACTATCTGTCAGTACTTCTTCCCATTCTCTTACATTCTTACTGTCTCCTCTTCCACAAAGTCCCTTAGGCCTTTGGGAGATGGGTTAGATGTTCTGTTTGGGGTCTACCTGTCCATAGTATCTTTTGCTTTGCACTTTGGTCAGTTGTGGTTCTCAGTATTATTCATCCTCCATTGCAAGAGGATGCTTCTCAGTTGAGTGCTGAGTGCTTCTTTGATCTAGGGGTATGATGGCAAGTGATTACAAGATGACTTTGCCATCAAGGTGTTTATAGCTAACTCTAATAGGTTTCTGGTTTTCCTTTTTTATAGGTATTTGACTTGATTTACAGTGCCAGGTATATATTCCCTGACGTAAAATGGGACTATATGCTAATTGGAAAGCAACTAGTTACCACATACCTTACTAATGCACCCCTGAATGCTTCTTTACAGCTTTTATTTATTTTTTATTTTTTGAAACATTTTTTAGTATTTCCGCTCATACAAACTTAGTAGGTACACGGGTTCCCTCCCTCCCTCCTCCCCCCCAACCCCCTGCTCCCCCTCCCCTCACCTCTCCCTCCCCATCCTCCAGTGCCCCCCCCAATCCCTGGAGAATTCTTTAATGTGCCTGCCAGTCTTTCCTCTGGTCTCTCCTCCCCGATGACATACAGGGAAAGGATTCAGGGAAATGCCACTGGGTCTTTACAGCTTTTAAACATACTGATTTTCATTTAGCTCAGTGGTAGAGCGCTTGCCTAGCAAGCGCGAGGCCCTGGGTTCGGTCCCCAGCACCAAAAAAAAAAAAAAAAAAAAAAAAAAGATAAAATTACATGCTGATTTTCATTAGTGTTTCAAAAGTCATTCAAAAAAGTATGTATTTCCTCCTTATTCTTAAAATATTAGACAAGTTAGAAACCACAGAAATCTCTATTTGCAAAGTTTTTTCCCCTATCAGAGCATTTTCCATAATAATGAAATCATTTTATCTCTCTGATACTCAATTTAAGTAGAAACTGAGCAATCTCACTTAACAGATGGAGATGCAGAAGCACTACTAGGCCCAGGTCCTAGTAAAAGGGAAATCTCCTAACCAAAATTTGCAACATTCCTTTTGACATAATTATTATTCTCCTTTTGACTGAGAAAGCAATTGACTAATTTTTCTGTGCCTTTATTTCCACAAATAAGAATCTAATTCAAGAATAAACTTTGACTCTGTCCTACAAGTATTAAATTGCTCGTTTAACATACACCTTTCTCTTTAGCCAGGCATGAGGGCACACTCTCAATAATCCCAGCACTTGAGAGGTAGAGGCAGGGAGAATTTGAACTGGAGGCCAACATGGGCTAAATGACAAAACCTTATCTCAAGAAACTAAGAGCTAGAGATGTAGGTCAGCGGTAGAGTCTTTACTTAGAATATACAAGGGTCTAGGTTTTATCCCCAGCATCACACAGCACATACACACACACACACACACACAGACACACAGCACACACACACACACCCTACCTTTCTTGTTAAACACTGGTATTTTCTTAGACTTTTGTGAGACTTTTTATTGGCTTGATTTTTTTTAAATTTTTTTTATTATTATTTATTCAACTTGCGTATGTGCGCGCGCGCGTCTGTGTGTGTGTGTATGTGTGTGTCTGTGTATGTGTAGAACCACGGACGAATTCGCAAACCACCATGGACGCCTCCACCTCCTGCCCTGGGATTCATAGGCTCCGCCCTACCAGGACCAGAAGCGCAGGCCGCCCCCGCTTCCGTCTGGCGTCCATACGTGGGATCTGGGATCCGAACTCGGGACCTTCCGCCTGCAAGGCGGAGGCTTAACCCCTGAGCCACCTCTCCAGCCCCTGGCTTGATTTTTAAATGCACTTAATTTTGTAATTTAAAATTGTCCCTATTTGTAGTAATACATGGCAATAAGCAACAGCAGAGACGTGAACAAATACATTTTGTATTCTCTTAGTACTTTCATTCATTTACCAACACAAATACAATGGCGAATAGACAAGTCCCGCCCTTATGGACCTGATGTTCTACCAAGTGAGATAAATAATAAGTATCAATCTCACAGCATAATCACAGCATAATCACATAACACTAAATGCTGTGAGGGGAAAATAAAGAAGCAGAGGACAGAGAAGGCAGAATATTTTAGATAGTAATCAGGAGGTTAATTTGAAAGCCAGGAAGGTGAGGCTGCCCTTGCAAATTTGAGGTACAGTGGGAGGCAGGTGTGACTGCTGGGGAGTAACTGGGCGAGGTAAAGATGAGGGAAGTGAGCTGGACTGAGAGACAGGAAAGAACTTTGGATTTCATGGTAGTGTAGTGAGAAGCACACAACCCTGGAGGACTTTGGGAGGGGAGAACAGCATTATCTTACTCATCTTTTTTTATTCTTTTTCTGCTTTCTTATGCATGTGGGGGGGGGATGCATGCATGTTTTTATGGGCACCTGTGTTTGTGTGTGGGGGGTGTTCACACACATTTGTGAATTTGCATTGTACATTTGTGAATTTGCATGTGTGTGAGAATGCATGTGAAATCCTGAGTTCGACATTATAAGTCATTCTTGATTACTCTTTCACCTTTTTCTTTTTGAGACAGGGTCTTTAATCAAACCTAGAGCTACATGTAGAAGATTAAGGTAGAGTTTATTAGAGGAGAGAAAGAATGGAACTCATGGACTCCAGATGTGGAGTGCCATGAGGGATAAAGGCACCCTGGAGAACTCATAGACTCTAGGCATGGAATCCATGAGGGACATGGAGCTGGAAAATAACTCATGTACTCCACATGGGAGTGCCATGAGGGCAGGGTCAAAAATGACTGACAGGGTCCGGACTATTTATACATTTAGGCAAGCGGGGGAGGGGAGGATGGGTTTTCCTCATTGGTTAGCTCACAAGGGGCCCTAACCCAATTGATCTTGTGCCCACCTTGAGGTGGGGCCATTTCTGTAAAGGAAAAGTAATCTGTATATCCTGTCCTAAGCAAAGGGTTGGCAAAGGAAATTGGCAAAGGGTGTGTTCATTCAGGGTAATCTGAGCAGTGGGGGATGGCCTTCAAAGACATTGAGAAACTGTCCTAGTACGGCTGCTCTAAACTTGTCTTAAAACCAATATAGTACCCCATCCTGAAGCTCAGGGACATTTGCGGAAGAGGGGGCGGTAAGATTGTAAGAGCAAAAGGATGGGAGGAGCAATGATTTGCAAGATTCTCCACACTAGTTAGGGCTGAAGCAATCATAATAGGACTTTGTATGCCCTGCGCAATGTCCAACACACTACAGACCTCACAAAGTCTAGCTTTGGCTAAAGGCACCAAGATCCTTGGAGACAAGGGATTGACAGCCACAGTAGTGTTCCTATGCTTAAGGGGAACACGAGAAAGGGTTCAGGGAAATACCACTGGGTCCTTGTACATCATCGGAGAGGAGGACCAAGAGGAGAGTTAGGCATACACAATAAAAGACTCTCTGAGAATTGGGAGGGAGGCATTGGGGGATGGGGAGGGAGGGAGGGGGAGCAGGGGGTTCAGGGGAGGAGGAAGGGGGGAGGGAACTGGTGTATCTATTAAGTTTGTATGAGCGGAAATAATAAAAAATGTATTAAAAAAAAGAAAAAAATCAGAACTTTTACAGATTTACTCTCTCATAGATCTTTATAAACTGAAGATTAAATACAATTTTCATTTAAAAAAAACACAATATAGTAGACTTTCAGTCATCAAGAAAGAGATGGGGAGTGTGGGGTGGTGGTGGTGAATTCTAGATATGCATAGATAAGAACAAGGAAAGAGATTGGTCTCAGTTTTCAGGACAACCGGAAAGATTTGCTGTTAAAATGGGATGATGAATGAAGAAAGAGGTATTTGAATCATGAGACGAAAAGAACTTAGAGAAAACAGATCTGGTTTTGTTTAGATTAGAGTTAAAAGAACTCTGTAAGGCTGGGAATGCAGTTTGATAGCAGAATGCTTAACTAGCATGTTCAAGGCATTGGGCTTGATCCCCCAGCCCAAGAAAGGAGGAATGAAAAAGAGAGAGAGAGAAAGAGAGAGAGAGATAGGGAGTTTGAGGCTGGCCTGCATTACATGGAGAAATAAATTTGAATTTCCAAGTGGAGATGTCTGGGAACCAGCTGGATATATGAGCCTGGGGCCCTGGGAGAGGTCAGGGTCAATGCATAGAGACTATTTAAAGCCTGGAGCTGGAGGAGATCGCTCAGGATGGGAGTGGAAAGAGAATGGGAAGAGCCCAAGGTCAGTGCTCCGGAGAAGTCTACTGTTCCAAATACCAGCGGAAGAGAAGGACCCTGTGGAGGAGTTGACAAAGAAGCTTCAGGCTGAATGAGTCTAAAGCAAACATGTAGCTAAAGCTAAGTACAGCTGGTGCTAAGGCTTAAAGACTGAAAAAGCAATCTCTATGGGAGAGTTAGTACCAGTTCTAAATTGAGCTATATTGAAACAGAGGCCAATAAACAAGAATTTAATGAGGGAGAGATGAAAAGATTATCATTCCCAAGACTGTACCTAGATTGGTCAAATCTCAGCGAAGAGGACCATACGTTCCTTAAAATGTTGCGTTGATACCAAGAACCAAAAAAGACAGCACACCTTTTTTCTAAAATCTTTTTTGTTGTCATTATTATTATTATTATTATTAATTATTTTATGAGAATTCACTAAGGAGTTAGTCCCTTGTCCAGGAAAAAGATAAGCAAGGCAATACCAGTTGTCACTTCTGGAAAATTCTCTGTTAAACCTGGTTCACTCTCAGAAACTCACTTGTCCCAAGCCAGCTGTTGAGCAATTTGGGGATGCAAATAAGCTGCTTCTCTTTGCCTTGCTCAATTCCCAGGCTCTTTCTAAAACTCAAGGTTAGGTAAGTGTTCCCGACTGTGAGGCTGCCCTCTTGGCTGGTTTCTCTTGTCTGCACCGTGACTCTGCTTCAGAGTCTACAGGGGACTGCAATGCAACAGATTTGAGATGCGGGGAGCAGTCCAGATGCCATCTCCTGGAAGATGACAGTGCCAGGTCTGAGAAAGGCGGCCAGCCCGAGGCCTTCAACAGCTTCAGAGAGAGAGGGACATTGCTTTCTCTTTTCTGTTTTTCTCCTTGTAAATAATGAGCTAAACCACGAATAGGTAACAAATCCTGTCATTTAGCTTCATTTTACAGTTGTACAGACTTTTAGTTTTTCCGGGAATGCTGCGGTTTTGTGATTTATGTACTTAATCACCGAGGGTGCTATTAGGACAGAGGTAATCAATTACAAACATCTAAAACACTAAGGTCAGACAGCTGCAGAGTTGTGATCACAGTCTCTGGTTTATGTGCAGGTTTAGCAATGAGAAATAATGATGGAGAGGATTTTCTGATGGTCTGTGCAGGAAGAAGAACTGATGGCTCAGGATGGATAAAGGGGCATCATCAATACCCCTGAATTTGTTCATACACCACTGGCATCTAGAAAACATGTGGAAACTATTCTCTCTTCACTACATATAATACAAATAGGATGATAATCATCAAGGCATTTTGAAGATAGATATAAAGCAAAATACTTGTATTGTTCAATGTATATTCAAGTTCTACCGCTTTTGTATATTACTCAACTCCAATGCATAGAACATAAAACAATTCAGTAGCTGCAGCTGCATTTCAGGATTTGATGCAAACTCTGGGATGGGAAGACTTTCTGAATAGAAATGCAGGCTGTCAGGATCTGAGCTGAGAGTAGCCAAGATACCATGGCCTTGGGCAAGACTTGCCTCCCTTGGTGATTTGGTTCTCATGCTACCCTAACTTCTTGGTATCACAGGATATTTGTATTTAATATTCACAGAACCCTGAGAGCAACACAAGTTATCAAATCCGTGCTTGTTCTTCTGACAGACATGGCTCTCTATGACCAAAGGCACAACTCATGGGGCTGTTGCAAGTTGATAAAAGAATGTTTTCTTTTTAAAATATTTTATCTATTGATGAGAGAGAGACAGAGACAGACAGAGAGAGAGAGAGAGAGAGAGAGAGAGAGAGAGAGAGAGAGAACATGCAAATGCATGCCATGATTCACTGGTGGAGGTCAGTGGATAACTTTCAGAAGTCATTTCTCTCCTTCCACCGTTGGGTTTTCAGGGATCATAATAAAGTTGTCAAGTTTGGGTGCAGGGGCATTCATTACCTGCTGATATCTCACCTTTACAAGACTATGTTTTCAGTGAAAGTCTTACCTTGATGCAGAAGTTTTCTACTGATAGTTCTCCAGAACTATCTTAAAGAACCTTAAGACCCATCTAAATAGATGGGAGAAACACTTTCTCGGATCCTGGCTTCTTTACCTGTTTCCTATTCCAGTTTGTCTCTCTGCAATTCTATTGCTTCCCTGGTTTTATGCTGGAAACATCTTAAGATCTTGATTTGTAAAGAAACTTCTGTTCTACGCAAACAGGAGAATGAAATTAGTGTACATATTCACCACTTCTTAATTTCTCTCCAGGATGTGGTGAAATCCTGGCTATGTCCTTGAAATTCAGTTAATTGTGTTCAAGGCCATGTTTTACATTCAATGACTCCCATTGAAATGACTAAATGCTGAGTGGACCTAAATCACTGCAGAGACATTAGATGATGCAGTGTTTGGCTTTGATAGGCTTGAAAATAAAAGCAAGTTATGTAGGCAAACCTTTACCCCATGCCCCCAACATGTACATATAGAAGGACTGGAAGTTACATATATAAAATAAAAAAAAGGGAATTGGTAGACTATCAAGTATCTTTCCTGAATTCTGCCACACTGATGGCTCTTGCAGGTGGAAGTGTTCAGTCTATGGAGGTGGAACAAAAGGACAGAGAAGAATCCAGGGAAAGGCCATCCACAGCCAGGGGGTGCTCGGCGAGTCCCTCTGCTCACCTCCAGATCGCCTCAAGCTTACCTTGCACTATCTAGTCTCTACTCTTTCACCCTCTCTCGTCCTTCCTTTCCTCTGCTACGCCACTTTCCATTTGTTTGCCCATAACTCTGAATGGAGAAGACAACCAAGAGAACTTTTCGGCACCCCCCGCACCCCAAATAATAAGCAGCGCGAGTTGATCAGACCCCAAAACGCAAGGGAGTAACAGGCAAGGATCCTCCTGACTTGCGGCAACGCCCCCTCCCCTCCCGGAAGCGAGGACAGTGTTGGGGGTCAGCTGGGAATGAAGCGAAGCCACTGCCGTAGTCTCGGAGGAGGATGCCTCTTCCCGGTGCCGCCGCTGCTGTTGCGGGTTTTCAAATGTTTGCACCACAGGCATGTTACAGAGGCCAAGGTCACAGACAACGTGCTCCCCCCGCTCCGGGGGGGGCGAGTCAGAACCCCCTCGGTCCGCTCCTGGCAGGCTCCCGTCCCGACCCCGGTGCCCCACCTCACCCGCGCGCCCCGCGCCGCGCCCCCCGCAGTGCACGTGCCTTCCCGGGACAACGGCAGGCGAGGCCTCGGCGCGCCCCCGCTCCGCGGCCGCGCGCGCGCTCCGCCCGCCTTCCTCGCGCGTGCTCGTGCTCGCGGCCGCGGCGGCGCGCCTCTTCTCCCCGCTGCGGGCGTCGCGGGCGCCGGAGGAGGCGGAGCGCGGGAGGCGGAGGCCGGGCAGGCGGCGGGCTCCGGCGGGGGCGCGCGCCGGCCAGCGGGGCGGGGGCGGCCCGGAGGCGTCCAGGCGAGGGGCTCTGCAGCCCGCGGACCGGCGGCCCCCTGGGGGGACGACTCCACCGCGGGAGGGCGCGCGCCTGAGGTGCGGCGGGGAGGCCGGGGCCCGCAGCCGGCGCCTCTGCCCCGAGCCTGACGGGGCGGCGAGGCGAGATGAGGCGCTGGCGCGGGGGGCGCCCGGCCGAGCCCCCGCGGCGGCCCCGGGCGGTCCGACGCTAGGCTCGGCGGCGGCGGCGGGCGGAGGGCGTCGGGCCCGGCCCGCGGAGGGCAGACACGGAGCGGCGAGCGGGGCGCAGCGACGCCGCGGCGGCGCGGCGGGGCCGCGGGGCTCGGTAAGGCGGGGGCGCGGGCGGGCCGGGGGCGCCGGTGACGTGGGCCGGCTCCGCGGGCCGGGCTGCGGGGGCCTTTCTGGCCTCGGGAGAGAAAATGCTTCTGAAAGTGAACGTGGGGATCGAATGATTTCGGGCGGGGGGGGAGACCCGCTCGGGTTTTCGCGGTCTCCCTTCCTGGGGCTCGTCTCCCTGGCCTCGCGGGGCGACGGGGCTGCGGGCCCACTGCCTCCGCGCGCACCCCGCGTTCCTCGGCGCAGCAGGCTTTGCGAGGGTGCCCGGCTTGCTGCAGCGCTTCCCGCCCGAGGCCGAGCCGCGGCCGCTACTCCCCGGGAATGGTCAGGCTGGGAGACCTGGGGATCCTCCCGGAGGATCCCTGGAGCGAGCGTTTCTCTCCGCTGCCCGCGGCCACGGCGCGCAGCCGGGTCTCCAGGGCGCGTGGGGGGTGGGGGTGGGCCAGCTCAGCGGTATGTCTCTGCTCCCCGGAACTCCGTGGAGTTTTCCCTTCTATCTTTCTAATTGGCTGAAGTTGCTGCTACATGTTGGACGGTAGTGGTGACTTGGTGCCTTCTTTTTCCTTTGACCCCCCCACCCCCCTCGTGGTTCCTTTTACATCTTGTTGACTAAATATTTATGTTACAGATTTTCTCGCACAACGCACAAGACGCTATAGGGAGAAATGAGGCAGATTTCTTAGTTTTAGTCGATCTCTGGTCCCTTCATAACCTCGCTTCTGCAGCTGAAGCTTAGGGAAGACAGAGGGCCACCACAGGATGCTTTCGATGCAGTTTAATAGTTAGCATTTGGGCAATTATAATTTTGTTCTGATGCAGGATTACCATCAGCTTCCAAATGCTCGGGGCACTGCGTGATGCTACACGGATCGCTGTCCCGGCATTGCCTGTCTCTTTTGTGTTCCACTCTTTCAGAGTTTTATTTGGCAGAGATGGAGACCTTTTATGTCCATCTGAATGGGAATAACTTTTCTCATACATTGGTTGTTTTTGTAAACATTGTCTGTGTTTGTGTGTTTCTATTGGAAGAAGAGAAGCAAATGGTGCTGTAGTGACTGGCTCTGAAAATCTAGGGAAGATGTTAGTTTGATCCAGTGACTAGATGTGTTGGAATATTTTTGAGTAATGATGGTTGTGGTTCATGAGTTTTCCTCATTGGGCAAGTAGATGCCTAAGTCAGAGTCGACATTTGTTCCTTGGACTTCAGTGGGAAAGCAGTTTAAAGTCATGATTGCTGCTACAGTACATCCTCAAAGTTTTTTTTCAAGTACTTCTTGGTATGTATTCCTTTTCATCAGCCTGTTCGTGAAGATGAGGTATTATGATAATGTGATTTGCATTCTCAGGAATGTCTGGAGTCTGATTCATCCTAAAGTTGGCTATGTGGTGATGCCTTACAAAGCAAGTTTCAGTAATGGTGTGAGGATGGATCCACCAACCATTCCTTTCGTGGTCCTGGTAGCAGTCCCAGAATAAAGCAGTACTTTGGACAGAGACTTGTCGAGCCACGGCCATGCTGGCAGCCCAGATTGCTATGATCCTGCACTTGGAGATGGGGACAGGGTGAAGCTTTGGGGGACAAAAGATGTAAGTGGGACAGAAAGGAAATGTTAATTGAAGAACTTTGTTCAGTTACATAACTGTTTTGTTTTCAAGGGAGAGGCCAAGAACCGGCAAGGCAGGCTCAGCTGTCATTAGAGCTTTTGATGTTGGTTTGAATTCCAGTAGTAATGTTCCTTTTATTTCCTTTTCCCAACCCCATATTATTCTCCATTCACCAGTAGCTTAGCTATACTAGGGCTGAGACTTTAATGGCAGTGCATTCATCCCTACTGCATTGTCTTTCATTCTTTCTCTTTTTTTTTCTCTCTTTCTCTGTTTTTGGTGCTACAATGAAATTGTTTTTATTGTTGCTTTTTTTCCTCTGTGGATGGCTTCTTTTTTTCTGTAAGAAAGTTTCAGACTGAGAAGATGCTCCAAAGGTTAAAAAGCCTTTGCCTTGAAAGCCAAAGAACCCAGAGGAAATGGTGGCTTTAATTCTGGCCCTGGAAGACAGCCTGGGAAACCCCAGAGCAAAGTAATGAGGTAGAGCAATCCATGATAATGCCATATGTTACCCTTGGTTTCTATAGGCACACATATAAGTGCTGTTTTGTATGCGTGTACACACACACAAGGACACATAAAAAGGACAGAGTTTCATGTGTTCCAGTTTGGCCTTGAACTTGTTATGTGGTTGAGAATGTTTAGGATTTAACCAATAACAATCTGTTGTCCTTGGAAATGTTCAAGAAGCAGCTAGACTGACAGACAGGCCAGGACTGCAGTTCAGTATCTTAATAACTGTGTGACTTCGTACCTTTCTTGGGCACACCATTGATGTTTCTGAGTTCATTTGCCTTATTTATAAAATAGGCATGAGAAAACTTGTACAGTCTCTTTATAGTTGTGGAGGATCAAATGATAGGATATGGAAATGTTTTATGAAACATTTTATGTGTAAGATAGCACTATTGCCATGTGTAAACCTAGTATTAAATACAGACCAGTTTCACCTGACAAATTAACTTGGGAAGCTGTTTTATTAATTTAGTTTCTCTTGTGATGCCGTGGACTGAACCTTGGGCTCTACCACTGTGCTTTATCCCCAGCTCTTGCCAAAATGTTTTAAGAGCAGTTTACAGAATGTAGATAAAGAACACAACTGTGTTAGGTCCTTCCAGCTCTGAATATTTGTGATTCTCTCTCTCTTTTAAAAGAGATTCTTATGTAGGACCTACAAGTTTTAGACTTTTTGGAATTTTCAGTTACTCTGGGACAGGCCAAGTTTATAGAGACTTTGAGTGTCTTTGTGTATCAGTTCAAAGATTTTTACAAGAAAGAATTAGTGAGTGGTAAAATATCTAACAGTGGTAGAGTGCTTGCCTAGTGTTTGTAAGACCTGGGGTTCAATCCCCAGCACTGCAAAAAAAAAAAAAAAAAAAAAAAAAAAAAGAAAAAAAGAAAAAACAACCACAACAAAAACCTAAAATGCTTTATATTTGCCGTATTGTGTTTGTGTATGTGTACATGTGTAAGATACACATGTGCACATTTGTGCAGTTTGTGTAGGTTCCTATGTTTTTGTGGGTTTGTGGGCGGAGGCCAGAGGTCAACCTCTAGTGTTGTTCTTTAGGAGCTTTTCAACTTGTTTTTTGAGACAAAGTGTTTGACTTGACTGACTTGGAGCTGGCCAAATAGGCTAGGGTGGATAGTTGGCAAGCCCTAGGGAGCTGCTGGTCTCTGTCTCTCCAGTGCTGTGACTATGAGTGTGAGCCACCATGTTCAGTTTTTTTTTCTTTTGCTTGGGTTCTGGAGCTCAAACTCGGGTCCTCATCCTTGCCCACCAAGCCCTTTATAGGCAGAGCCATTTCCTCAGCTCCTTGTTTTGCATTGCTTAGAATCTGGTAGGTAACAATGCAGATAGCACACTTGAATGGCCCGTGAGCTAAGGATGATTGTAAAATCAAGCGGTTGAAACTTCATGAATTAGGTAAATTATGCAAAATTTCATTGTCAGTGCAGTTGAATTTTATTGGGATCTGTGGGGGAGGAATTGGGGGTGTGACTCAGTTGTATGGCGGTGGTCTAGCATGTGTGATTTTGGGTTTGATCTGTAGCATCATAAGAAGTGAAGGCTTTATTGGGACACAGTGACATTCTTTCTTTTAACGTGTCATACAGCAGCAGAGTAGAGCACTTCCGACAGAGAGAGTATGATCTGCAAAGTTCAAAATCTTTACTTTTTGCCCTTTACAAAAAGTTTGCCAGCCCCAGATTTAGGACAACATTTTTTGCTTTAATTAATGTGCATTTGGAGCATTACGCATAATGAGCATTGTGAAGCCCTGATCTGTGGGAAGGTATTGATTTTTTACCTTGGTGTCAGAATACTTGAGTTCAAATGCCTGCTATGATATTTAAAGTTGGTCCTGGATCAGCTATTGTCTTGGTGGTTTGGGTACCTCTGTTGTAAGCAAGGAATGGTATAGGTAGTATTTACCAGAGAAGGTTGTAGTAAATATTAAATGAATGGTAACTGTCAGGGCTTAACATAACATCTGGTATATAGTGAGCAGGTGTTTATAGATGCTAGTCTAAAAAATGTCGAAAATACTGCATTATCTTTGATATTACATTATAGAGTTTTTCTCCCAAGTGGTATGCTACCTGTTAGAAATTTTCTCTTTTGCTGAAACTGTTAGTTCAGTTAACAGCTAACAAATAATTTCAGTTAATAGTTCAGTTAACAGTTAACAAATAATTTGAATGTTCTGTATGTATTGTATTGTATGTTTATAAAGCCTCTATATTTCAGAGCGTTAAACATGAGGGAAAGACAAGGTGAATTTAAATACCACTTCTATTTTGGTACTGAGATTTTTTTCCTTATTTATTTATTTATTTATTTTTGGAGAAAGATGTGTGAGAAGGACCAGTTTTAATTAGGCCAGGGTTAGATAACTTTCCCAATCTTGAGTCTTATGATGTGCATTAACATTCTAGAACATTCTTTTTTGGAGCTGAAATAATCAAAGGTAATTTTTCCTAATGAGAAATTTAGTTTAATATCTAGAGACTTTTATATTGGATTCCTTTCTCAAGTACATTAGTCTTAAGTTATCTTATAGTTCAGAAATTGGGTGTGTTTCTGAACTTCAAGTGCTGTAGTTAATCCCAAAGGAAGAGTGAGCAAGTAGAAAGACACCACTGTTCTGATAAAGTTAAACAAAACGAAACTGGTGTTGTTGTGGCTTTTGCAGTCCTGTATGTTGTTCACTTGTGTGGCCTTGGATGATTCTTAAATGCCGTGAGATGAATCAGGAGAGGTAGAGGAGGGTGGTAAGCTCTTCACACTGTCCTTGGTAAGATAGTGAATCGGAAGCGGCAGAATCTTTGTTGTGTCATAGCACCAGCACCTGAAGAACTACTGCAGAGGACTACTCAAAGCCTAAGGTGAGGCTTTGAGATTAACATACTAGCAGAACCAGAGATTTCTTATCATGACAGATGAAGATTAAACAGATATATTTTCCAAGGTAGCAGATGTAGGAGTTGATAAAGTAATTACAATTTTATAACTCTAGACAAGGACAGTGTGCTTATCCGGAATTTAAAGGAACCTATGTAGGACAGACAAAAGGATGGGAAAAATGGAGTGTTTGGTTTAACTTCTTATAACAAAGACTTGGAGTGTGTTCATAGAATATTCAGAATAGACATCATATTGTGCTTTCAGAGATAATCTAATTATTTGGCCTATGTCCATCCATTTGCTGGCTTTACATGTCATGGATTTTCATATCCGTTAATATTAGAGATTGTAAAGGTGAAAAATATGAGAGGAGTGGCATGCATTAGGGAATGTTGCAATAAGTCTAGTTTGTGGGAATACTCTGGATGAGAACACTGAACTAGATACTACATTTGTTTGTCCTGGAGTGCAGCCCTAATGGTGGACAGGTCATCCTGATGCACTACTGTATGCCTTATGGGTAGTATTGAAACAGTAATTCTGGTTCTTCACTTTGTTGCAGAAATGTATGAGTAGACACTCTTATGGTGAGCATTTTTCAGCAGTTGTGAAAAACATGTCATTTACCCAGAATATTAAATGCTGACAAAAAAGTAATAACTTTTTATAGGGGCAGGAAGTTTGAACTTGGGACTAGAGAACCTAGGTATTTGCCTTGGTTCTGCTATAGGCAGTCTGTGACTTTGGACACATAATTAATCCCAGATACATTTTCTACATTTTCCTTACATGTAAAATGAGGGTTTAGACTAGTGGTCTCTTATATCTCTTCTTGGTCTGTCTGTCTGTCTGTCTGTCTGTCTGTCTGTCTGTCTGTCTATCTATCTATCATGATGCTGAGGATTAAGCCCACTTACACTGCCACTTTACTGATGAACTGTGTCCCCAGACCTCTTGCATTAAAATTCTTTGATTCTCTGATTTTTGTTTTGGAAGGACTATTATTTTGTCCAGTTGCTGTTATCCTTCCAGAGGAGAACTTCAGAGGCCTTAACTCATCACCTTTTATCCAGGGATTCTCCACATTCTGTCTTCTTTATCAGTAGCCAGGGAATATGCACCATACTACGTACAGTGGAAAGTAGATAAGAAAGAACATGTTATCCAGTCTCTGCCCTTGGCATGTATTCATTTGGTTAGGGAGATAGACTATGTTAGCAAAAAAAAAAAAAAAAAAAAAAAAACAAAAAACAAACAAAAAAAAAAAACCAACAAAAAAAAACAAAACATATATATTTTTTCTTTTTTAATTTTTTTCTCCTACATTTTATTTTTTTTTCCTAATCATACAAGCTCAATAGGTACCCCCATCTTCTCCCTTCCTCTTCCCCTCCCCAGTCGTTCTCCCTTGCATTCTTTTCCCTTCCCTCTTCCTTTTACTTGCCTCTTTCCCTCCCTTTCTCCCAGTGCCTCCCTCTTCTTCCCTCCCATCCCCTGGAGCATCCTTTTGTGTGAATGCCAAACCTCCCTCTGAGTCCTCCACCCTAGTGGAGCCCCTTCTTGGGCTCCCTGTTAACATGGGAACTCTATTATGACTATTTAATCCCTTGCCTTTAAAGATCCTACTTCTTGGAGCCTTCTCCCCTGTGATCCATGCAAGACTTTGGGGGTCGTTGACATGTCAGCCATTGTGCAGATCAGGCACAGTCCAATTCTAGCTGCTGCAGTCCTAACTTGTGTGGAGTTTCTTGCATATCATTGGTCCTCCCCATCTTTAGGCTCTTACAGTCTTGCTGCCCCCTCTTCCTCAAGGGTCCCTGAGCTTTAGGATGGGGAGAGATTTGGCTGGTCTGGTTCCAGGTGATTAATGTAGGGTCTTTAGTGTTCTGAATTATGGTTTGTTGTTGTTTTCAGTTTTGCTAGAAAAAATAATACTTTAAAACGGTAGGCAGGAAGACAGGAGAATGATTTGGTGGTATGAGCCTGGATGATGTTTTGGGGTCTGTGCCACTGAATGCAGGCAGGATAAGCTGTATGGACTCTGAAATTTGGTAATTGTTTCTTTAACAGAAAAATAGCAGCTCTGAAAAAACCTACCTATATCCAGTTGAGAACCTCTCAGTCCAGGCCAGATCTCACATTTATTCTGTGTGATGCTTTGTTTACTAGATGGAAGGCAGGAGTGATGTATTTTAGTTTTCTGGAAGCGCACTGAAGGAGCATATGAGAAGTGACCAGAGAGATCAAAGGGACCCAGTTCCTGAGACAGCATTCACCGTAAACCTCTTTCCTTCATCTGTAATTATTTTCTTTCCTAATTTAATATTCTTTATTTACTGGATCGTCTCTTTTTTATTTTATTACTTTATTTAATCTTATTTTTCTCCCACATTTTATTATTTTCCTAATCATACAAGCTCAATAGGTACCCCCATCCTCTCCCTCCCTTCTTCCCTTCCCAGTCGTCCCTCATTGCACTCTTCCCACTTCCCCCTTTCTTTCATCCCCCCCCTCCCTGGATCATCTCTTAATAGTACATTTGGTTTATGTTACTTGCAAGCTGGGTAACTAATTATCTGCCAATCTCTTCATTTGCCTCAGGTTTTATCTTGACATGTGTCTGCCTAGCCAGAGAGATCCTTCCTAGCCTCTCTGATAGCAGGTGTGATATGTGACTCAATTCTGGCTAAATGGAAGTGAACAGAAGTAGTGTGTGTGCTATATCTAGGTCATGGCCTTAGAGAGGAAGCTAATTGCCTTACACTTCCTCTTTCTCCTTTTTATGGATGAGAATGTAGCACGTTAACACAGTGCTGGGACGTACTATTCAACCTTATAGATGAGAACTTTACCTCAGAGGGAGGTGGATGAATAAGATTGGTCCCTGGATAATTTTGTAAAGCAGAGACATGTCCTAGCGTGGGACTGTTCTTTTTGTCTGGATGGA
This sequence comes from Typhlomys cinereus, assembly GCA_023101885.1. NCBI lineage: Eukaryota > Metazoa > Chordata > Mammalia > Rodentia > Platacanthomyidae > Typhlomys > Typhlomys cinereus. The sequence continues at coordinate 2,870,868 of JALPQD010000110.1, read as the reverse complement.
TCATGAGAGGAATAAGGTTCTGTCTTTTGTGTCTTCACTACTTTAATTGAATAAGTCACCTGCCTTGAACCAGACTTGCTTCTGCATTTGCATTCCTTCTGTTGCTGTCTGATTTCTTTGTTTGTTTTTGAGCAGAAGTTTTTTTTGGTTGCTTATATTCAATGACTTTCTTTGAAATCATAAATTCTCCTTAGCTAGATCCATTTGTGTTCCTATACAATATATTTCAGGCCAGTTAGAACTACAAAGGAAGATCCTGCCTCAACAAACAAACAAACAAACAAACAAACACCAAAAAACCCCCCAAAAGTTACATTTATTTCTTTATTTCTGAGTGTTGGGGATGAAAGCTAGACCTCATACATGCAAGGTAAGCACTATTGCTGAGCTACATCGTTAGTGCCCAAAATTGTTTTAGCTAAAGACTGCAGTCATTGAATCTTGTTGGAGCTGGTGGCCAGTTTATTGTCTATGTCTTCCTGACCTCTTTATAAATGTTTTTTTTTAAATTTTTTATTATTATTTATTCAATTGTATGTGTGTGCGCGTATGTATGTGCCCGCGTGCGCGCGCACGTGTGTGTGTGTGTGTGTGTGTGTGCGTGTGTGTGTAGAACCACGGACGAATTCGGGAACCACCATGGACGCCTCCACCTCCTTCTGCCCCGGGATTCATAGGCTCCGCCCTACCAGGACCAGAAGCGCAGGCCGCCCCCGCTTCTGCCTGGCGTCTATACGTGGGATCTGGGATCTGAACTCAGGACCTTCCGCCTGCAAGGCAGAGGCGTAACCCCTGAGCCACCTCTCCAGCCCCTTCCTGACCTCTTATTGGTGTTTCACACTGGCTAGTGTCCAGTAGCCCATTTTCATTTTCTACATCCTTTTTATGAGTTTGTCTATCTCTCCTCTTTCTTCTCATTCACAATGGGTAATTTGGACTGTCCCTGGCTCTCAGGTTTCTCACCATTTTTACATTTCAGCTTACATTTCTGTGATTTTTTTCTCCCCTGGAACACCAGGCTTATGTGACTCAATGTCCCCTTTGGATATCTAGTTGGCAGCGCTTAGTATAGCATGAATCAAAACAGGACCCTTGATTCCTTTCATTTTCATTCTTCTCTCCCCTGCATCTTTTTCCCTCATGGAAGTTTTTTTTTTTTTTTTTTTTTTCTGGTGCTGGGGACCGAACCCAGGGCCTCGCGCTTGCTAGGCAAGCGCTCTACTACTGAGCTAAATCCCCAACCCCCCCTGCATCTTTTTCATCACAAGTGGGTACCATTGTTTGGCTGTGCTGACCAAAACCTCTTGACTTCCCTTCTCATCGCATATGAAGTCCCACTAGCTCAGCCCTTAGAGTGCAGACTGGTCCTTACTTCATCTTAGTTTCTTTTACTGGTAACCCTTGAGGCCATACTACTTTCTGTTCTGGAAAACTGCCAAAAGATTTCTGTACCTTTGCCCTGGTCTATCCTTCCTTTCATTCCTGTTACACAGGAGCCAAATTGATGGTGTCAATCAGGCCTTAACATTCTCTTATTTAAAATTTTTTTTCATTTATTCAATTGTGCGTGTGTGTGTGTGTGTGTGTGTGTGTGTGTGTGTGTGTGTAGAACCATGGACGAATTCTGGAATCACCATGGACGCCTCCACCTCCTCCTTGTTTACTCTGCCCCAGGATTCACAGGCTCCGCCCTACCAGGACCAGAAACACAGGCCACCCCTGCTTCCACCCAGCGTCTATACGTGGGGTCTAGGATCCGAACTCAGGACCTTCTGTCTACAAGGCAGAGGCTTAACCCCTGAGCCACCTCTCCAGCCCTGACATTCTCTTATTTAATGGCTTTCCAGTATACTTAAGCACAACAGCCAAATCTTAAATTGTGTCTTTGGAACAGATTAGCAGTTTTCCTTAGACTTCCTGCTCCCACAATGCTCAGCTCCATGAAGTAGCAACACCACAGTTTAATTTGTTACAGTTGATGAGTCTGCACTTGAACATTATTATTGGAAGATAGGATTCATTCTTGGTGTACAGTTGTATAATTTAAAGGCATGCATTTGCCATTGTTGTATATGCAGAATAATATTACTGCTGTAAAAGTACTTTATGTCTTGCATATTCATCTCTCCCTTTCACCTAGCCCCTCCTAGCTGCAGGTCTTTCTTTTCTTGTTAACTCCATAGTTTCGCCTTTTCCAGATGTCTCGTAGTATTTATTCTTTTCAGAGTGGCTTCTTTCACTTTAGCAATGTTTTTAAAGTTCTTACATCTACTTTTGTGGCTTGATGTACCACAGTCTATCCATTCTTCCACTGAATGATTTGTACTGCTTTAAACATCATGTGGAGGCTTTTTATATGGATATATTTTCAATTTTTTGAGTAATACTATGGAGCACATTTTAAGGATTGTATGGAAAGGGTATATTCAGTTTCATGAGATGTTGTCACTTGCTTTTCCAAGTGGCCATATAATTTTGCATGGCCACCAGCTGTGCATGAGGATTCCTTATCAGTATTTGGCAATACTGATGCTTCTTTATTTTTGCTATTCTAATAGGAAATAGGATGCTGTTTTTTTTTTAACTGAGTAAGGTAAACACACAATTCATTAGGAAGGTATACTTGCTGGTCCATTTGACTAGAATGTGTTGCTTTCAGAACAGAGTATGGCTATCTTCTTTCTCTCTAGACAGGCCTTACTGATTATCTGTATTCATACATAAGGAATGTAGTATTATGTAGGCACTCCCTCTGTAGCCTGGGCTAATTTTGAACTTGCCATCCATTTGTTTCCTCCTCTCAAGTGTTAGGGCTACAGGTGTGAACCATCGGACCTGACCAAAGACTTGGTCAATGATATCCAGGTGCCTGGATCTTTTAGAGGAATGGACAGCATTTTCAATGATGACAAGTAGAGAATCCAACAGGAAACAAAAGTGGAGATTATGACTATCTGGAAGAGGGAAAAAAATCACTTGAGACTCAAGTTTAGTAATTAGTTTTGTTCATTTTTGTGAGGAGGCAAACGGCAGAAGCTGATGGGAACTTTCTAAGGAAGAAGGTTTACTCCAGGGTAGCCTTTGTGTCTCATACCATTTGTCCCTGCATCTAGGTGCACCTTCCTGAGATTACTGAGTGCTGCAGTTGTGTAGTCTTACCTTTCTCCAGAATCAGAATGTCTGCCTCCCTGGAACCTTAGGAGGCAATCACTATCTTCCTTTTGTATTTTCAGCCTGTGAAATTCAGTTATTTAATAACTCTTCGGAAGTCTGATGTGTTCTCTGTTGTGTCACAGAGTCTAGACTTGACTACACCTTTTTATGTGTGTGTGTGTGTGTGTGTGTGTGTCTGCGCGCTTGTGCATGCATGCATATGTGCAGGTGCACAGCTGCATATTGGAAGCCAGAGGATGATGCTGAGTGTTTTTTTTTAAATTACCTTACATCTTAGGTTTTGAGACAACAAGATCTTTCACTGAACCCAGAGTTCACTGATTTGACTAGACTGACTTGCCAGCAAGTCCTGTAATTGATTCTTCTGTCTCCACCTGCCAGTGTAGGAACTGTAAGGACATGCTGCCCTGTCTAGCTTTTTATGTGGGGTACAATTCTTGGTGTTTACTCATGAGCCCACCAAACCAAATCTTTTAAACATAGTTTAACGTAGTTCCTCTCTGCATTCCTCATGCTACACAGATCTGCTTCGTTTTTCATTGTATAGCTCTCTAGCTGTCATATGAACTATAGCTGCCGTTTTATCTTCTCATTAGACTTTTCCTTTACCAGGCTAAATGTTCTCATTTTATTCAGTTATTCTTTATATGACAGGGTTGTTAGATCTGATTCCAGGTCCATTCCTAACTTTTTTTGTTGGTATTGGAACAAGAATACAAGTAGAAGCCCATGTGTTCTATGTCTAAAAATTCCCAAGTTATAAATCAAGATGACTGAGAAAGGTGTCCCATTACTGCTTAAAAGTGGTTTGGATGCAGTCAGAGAATCTGGATCCCTGAGTTCTGCTCAAGAGCATGGTGGAATGCAGAGAACTAGTCTCTGCTCCGAGATACCCTTCTCTTCTCCGACCCACATATCCACATATGCTGCTCATTTTGTTAGTCCCTGGTCTTAGGTTACACAGAGTGGTGCCCTTGGGAAAATCAACTCAGAGAAGAGACTTGAGCATATTCTAGAAGCAGGCAGGAAGTTCTGGGGTCCTGGTTAAGAGGAAGGCATGTAGGCTGAGAATGGGCATATTCTTTAGTCTGGGAGAATTGCTGGTCCCATCAGTAGGGTAGCCAGAGGAAGGCCAGCACATGGCTCTTCAAAGCTTGAGGTGCAGAAGAGAGGTCCCTGTTACTTGAGTCCAAGGCAGTGCTCTTCTGGACTTGATCAAGTTTGTCAGAATTAATTATTGGGGAAGATGTTCATTTCTGTCTTAAAGTACCCCCAATTGGACTTGGTGCTTTAGTTAGAATTTCTTAACCACTGGCCAGCCAGTGCTCTGAATGGGACACATATGGGCCAGAAATACTGATTTCTAGTCCTCAAAGCTAATTGTAAGGGACAGAGTGGCAAGAACTAGGCTGATCATATTTGGGCCTTGGCAGCATGACCTATTTACCTCAGGGTGCCTGTACCAGTTCTGTCATGAGGTGAAAAGGACTGGGAAACCCTGCTTGAGACTGGTAAGTGACTATTTTATGTACAACCTGAAAAGCATTTTTAATGAACAGTTTTTATGATACCTGACAATGTCATAACTGTCAGAATAGGTTTTGTATCCTTATTAATGAGAAAATAAATCCAGGTTAAGTGACTTGTCTAGCAGCATATTCTCACTCAAGTAGGCCAGCTGAAACTAGAACTCTATTTTTTGGACTCTTATTTTGGTATCTCTACTAACCCAAATTAATGTTCCTTGCACCTTTTTAAAATCATCTTTGCTTCATGTAGGGCATTCATCCAATTATATTTTTTAAAAAGAACTTTTCTACACTAATTTTAATTACATAGCCTCCCTTTATTTCTATTCTTGCCCTAAATATACAACTTACATTTACTTTATATTAAATGATATTTTGTAAGATTAGGCCAATTGATCCAGAATCTTGATTTTTTTTTTTGTGAATTCTAATGGATTTTATCCATTAGATTGGTACTATATTTTATAATTATAATATTTGTCTGAAATGATCATTCCCAAATCATTTATAAAAGATTAGATTACATTAGGGCAGGAAAACACGCACTGTATTTTTTTCATAAAACTAGTTATGATAAATTTCTGGTATTTATGTGAAATTCATTTTTCATTTTTATTTAGTACTGACTTTTACTAATCTTTACAGATATTCTTTAGTTTGAATCTGACAGTATTCTTGGTGGTATTCACATTTAGAGAAATCACTTGCTCAGGTTTATCCTGTCAGTGGTGGATAAATGCAGAATTTAGTTCTGGGGCTGTTTGATTTAGGTGCCTGTGCTTTTTTCAGCACTACTTTCTAAAAAACGATCTATCTATCTATCTATCTATCTATCTATCTATCTATCTATCTATCTATCTATCTATTTAATTTATTGTGTCTGTGTGTCTGTGTATATCAAGGGCACAGTGTGTCCTTGTGGAGGGCCAAGGGGTGACTTTGGGAATTATCCCAGATTGCTTCTACCTCCTTTTTGCTTTGCTCTGGGATTTCCCAGACTCCACCCACAAGGGCCGGAAGTGCAGGTTGCCATCGTTTCCAGCTGGCATTTTTACATGGGACTTGGAATCTGAACTCAGGACTTTGTGTTTGTGAAGCACATTTTTCACTCCTGAGTCATCTCTCCAGTCCACTATTTTGTTAACCTACTAGTACTGCTTTGTGAGTGATTGGTAAACACTGAAATTGGCCTGAGAAAGGAATTGTTTTCCAGATATGTATTCATACATTTAGTTGAAACAAGTTCTCTAATACTACTTATGAGTAGAACAGTATCTTTTACTTCAAAAATAAAAAAAAATTATCTGGAAAGAAATGTCAGTAGTAGTGCCAAGATTGAGAACTGTGCTTGCCTGGAGGTTGAGGCAGGTCATGTGCCTCTGTCCTGTTTCCATTTTTTTAATCTGGTGATATTAGAATGTGTGAGAGATTCCAAACTCCTGGTGCAGCCTCAGTTTCTAGTGTCAATCAGTCTATCTCTGTCCTTTCCTGGTTGGAAATAGGAAATCACTGAGAGTGGAGCATGATGTTTTATTGTGTTGTTTCTGGAAAATTTAGAAGTTTAAGCTTTTTTTTGTGGTGGTAAGGATCAAACTCAGGATGTTATGTGCATGCTAGGCAAATGTTCTCCTTTGAGCCACATTCAGTCTGACTTAATGTTAAAGACTTTGTGAGTGGGAATGGTTTAAGAGGAAGAACTGATTGAAAGCATGCAGCTAAGCTGGTCTTTGTGTATTGAGAGGTAGCCAGCCTTCTATGAGTAGCTATTAGTTAAAGAACACATTCAAGGGAACAGAGGTTCAGCATTTCTCTTTTCTTCTCTGTTACCTGGAAGGCGCCTTCAGAACTTGGGATGAATCCCGGCCATTGCAAGCACTCTACTTGAGTATGCATACTCATCTCATTAGTTACCTATTTTTGATAACTGATGATGATCAGATTCATGTGGTTTTCATTGTGTTAAGAATATGCGTGATATGATCTGACAGTTTGGACTTGTTACACTTTTAGTAACGCATGGGAACACCTTTAAATCAAACATTTATTTGCTGTCTACATGAAACTACCTGTAAGTCAGTGTGAAAACAGTGACTTTCATAGATATCTCTGAGGTTCAGTTTGTGGTTATAGAGACTGTTTTCTTAATGCAGATTGAGCTGGGGTGCCAAAGACGAAAAGACTTTCACTTTAGTGCCAGAGTGTAGGTTTACTCAATAGCTTAATCATCACCTGGATGACAGTTTTTCCTTTTCTGCTATGAATGTGAGATTATGTGTCCAAGACATTTAATATTTCTGGATTCCTAGTATTTAAACTGAAGGCCAAGTCATTTCTTGTTTTCTTGAGATATTTAAGTTCATAAGGGGATCGTAACTTTTTGTGTTTAGTGTTTGACTAAGAAGTTTATTCTTGGATGTTTGGTTTCAATATGTTGGCACCATTTGTTGTCTTTGGAATACACTAATTGTGTGTTTTAATATTCTGAAATAAAATAAGGTTTTCAGGACACAAATACCTTTATTTTTATAGTGTTTTTCCATCCTAGTGGAGCGTCTCTCCTGAATTTATGATTTATAAACAAACGCGCTGGTTTTTAAAGCTGTCACTTTTATCTCATTGTCATACAGTAAGTAATTTTGTAAAGTTCAAGATGTTTAAAGTTGTTGTATCTTGCTGATTTTTAAAAGCTTAGCAACAGCAAGAAATATTCCTATTAAAGATACATATTGTAAGCATTAGAAAAGATTATATCTTTGGTTAATTTATTTTTATTTAGTTTTTGTCGTGTGTGTGTGAGTGTGCTCGCATGTGCACTACTGTGCACATAGGAAGTTATACCAGCATGAGCTGAGGAAGCTGCTATACCATAGCCATAAGAGCAAAGGGAACAAAGACCAAGGCTGTACACTTGCCTTCCAACATGCCAGCTTGTCAAGTTCAACTAGTTCTCTTTCTGTACCTGCCTAGAGGATAGGTCTGTGTGGTATGGGCTGGGCTTTTCCACATCAATTATGTAGTTAAGACAGGCTTGCTCAGAGGTCTGTCTTAGCTAAGTAATTCTACATACGTGTGCTAAGAGGGACCTTATCGTGTGTCAATTTGACAGCTGAAAGTAAATAACACAGGTGGGTTCGGGGATTAAAATCAGGCTGTCAGCTTTTGTGGCAAGTACTTTTATTCACTAAACCATCTTAATTTACTCTCCATCAAATAGTGTACATTGATGCTCTTGGGAAAAGAAACATTCTCAAATATGTGTCTACCATTCTTTATTATGAAAATTAGTTCTGACCTAATGTTCTAAAAAGTAGCCAATTGTATAAAACTGTTCTAAAGTAGTAACTGTAGCTGTATGTTTCAGCTCTATATGTAACTATCTTGTTAAACTGTTCAGTAGGTATTTACTATATGCCTATAAAAAGTGGTTTTATGGCGGATGAAAGAAGGACTTTATGTCACTTGTACAGTGAGGAATTAAAACACTGTAGGAGCTAGAAGGAGTTAAAAATGACATAATAGAAACTTGTTTAGAAGTCGAGGAGAAATTAAAACTTGAGAATCTATTTTAATTTAGTCCACAATGCCCTATTTATTTTTCATAAGTAAATATTTGTGAACATTTTATTTGACTCTGTATTTTCTCATAGTTTGCCTGTTGTTATGAAGGCAGACATTGTTTTCCTGCTTAGGTGATGTCTTCTGGTTTATTTTGTAGTGACATGAGGATGGCCAACTTACAGACTTCAGTAAATTTACATCGGAATTCAAACCTATTCCTTGTAACTAGTGAAATGGATATACCATTACTAGTAGCATATTAATTGCTTGCCAAATAAAATTCTGTAATACTTATCATTAACATTAATATTCTGGGATCATTTGGTGAGATGTTTAGAGTCAAAATTACTTTGGTTAACAGAACAAGTTTTCATTTCAGCTGCTTGCTCTGGTAGAAGCAATTTCATGTATTTATTTGCTTGAGTGTTTTCTGAAGACTGTCTGATGAATTTCTCACTCCCAGTTGCCGAATGTAGGAGAGATGAGGAAATAGAAAAAAAATGCTTGGTTTTTACTAGCTGTGTTTCCTTTAGCATTTCTGTGTAAGCAAAGTGGGACCAGGCTCTCTTCTGTGGAGAAAGGATTCCATGTAGCTCGAATGTTTTATGAGAAGCTGACCTGAAAGTTAGAAAAGGATATCTAAATTGGAGTAAATTTTCAGAAAATCTTTGATATTTGTTTTAACTAGTTCAGTAACTTGAAAAATATGTTCTTACTGCTTCAGGATTATGGATTTGAGCAGAGGCAAAAAGCATGCTTGGCTAAGTGACTTCATAAAAGCAACAACAGTGGTTGGAAATAATTCTGAGTTACTGAATTTTTTGGGAACAAATCTGGAGTAACTTTTCCTTTTTTCTACTTTAGATCTTTAAAACATTAAAAAAAAATTAATTCAGTCCAGAAGCACAGTATGCAAAGTTTCAACCTTATTTCTGTTGTCATTGCTATGTGATCTTGTGCCACTTTTTAGAGTTTTCAGCTCTATTTTTCTTCACCTTAAGCTCATTAAATTAAAAAAAGGACTAATTTTTTCTGAAGAGTAGTGTTTCTCATGCTGATGATAACTCAGTAAGTTTCAAGTAGTGTTTTCAGCCTTGCTGAAGTGTTTGCATTGGTTAGAAGTTTTGTGGAAAGTTGTCTGTGTGGATCAGACTCTCAGTACTTCCAGCGTTCTTTCATGCTCAGCATCATGCTTTATCCAGTCAGTTGGTGTTCATGACATAGTGTGCAGTAGCTGCTAAAAAATGTTCCTCAAAATGCTTGTGTAACCCTTTCTCTGATTAACGACTGATTAATCTTTTGGAAATAATCTTTTTAGATTAATTATACAGCTCTAAAACTGTTATTGGGCAAAAAAATACATTTTGGAGTTTACTGTTTGCATGTAAAAGTAGTAGAGATTTACTTAAAAAGGGTGCTTGAAATATACAGTTTGTTCAATTATTTTATCTTATTAAAGTACAAATTGAATAAAGTCAACTTGTTTCTAAATGATTATGAATTTATGAGTTATAGTGAGTTGATTTTTTAGCTGTTACTGTTGGAAAATTAGCTTTATAACTTTAAAATTTCTTATGTGACCATATTAATTATTTTAAGAAGTAACTTTGATGTATAGTCCATAGTATAAAGATTCACAGTACATTTCTTCATTTTTTTAATCATATACTAATGTATTTTGAATAGAGAAAGATAACAATGGTGAGAAAAATCTCTGAGAAACCAGTCTAACAAAAGTTTTCAAAGCATGTTATAAGAAGTATAATAATTATAAGACATCATGAGGTCACTTCTGTCAGAGGTATTGTGTTTGACTAGATTTATTCCTTTATGTCCAGGTAAACAAATTATTTTTTAAATGTTTTTTTTTTTAATTTTTTTTTATTTATTCAACTGTGCGCATGTGCGTGTGTATGCGTGCGCGCGCGCGTGCGTCTGTGTGTGTGTGTGTGTGTGTGTGTGTGTAGAACCACGGACGAATTCGTGAACCACCATGGACGCCTCCACCTCCTTCTGCCCAGGGATTCACAGGCTCCGCCCTACCAGGACCGGAAACGCAGGCCGCCCCAGCTTCTGCCTGGCGTCTATACGTGGGATCTGGGATCCGAACTCAGGACCTTCCGCCTGCAAGGCGGAGGCTTAACCCCTGAGCCACCTCTCCAGCCCAAACAAATTATTTTATTTCACAAAAGAACATAATTTATGGTTGAAGTATACATGAAATACTCTAGTCCTTCAGTTGAATAATGCTTGTGTGGGCTTCAGTGTGCAATTGTTGAAGTCATTTCACTTAAGGAATGGAGACAAGAGTTTGTTTGTAATAACCATGGACTGAGTACAAAGATGCCAGTGACCTTTGACTTCTGTGGCTGCACTTCTGAAGGAGGATTGTTTGAGACTGGGAAAAGCTGCTGGTGGACTTGGGAGATGCTGTCTCCTTGTTTTATGCAGAATTGTTGAATGAAAATACTAGAACAAAAAAGTTCCCCTTCTTTCCTCCCCAAAAAAAGGCTCATTGAAAGAAATGGCTATTGGGTTCACAAGAATCTTGAGTCTGGACAGCAAAATCTAATTAAATATTCATATTCTGAGGTGGTAATCATTAAATATTGTCTTTCCTTAAAAAATGGTAACATTAATTATTGCTGTTTTATGCATTGTGAAGGCTGGTGGATTATCTGTGGCCTCCTCTTCATCAGTTCTTGTTATGTTCCTGTTAAAAATGATCTCCTAGTTCCAGAGGTTGAGAAGTACTAAATCTGGGTCATACTAATGACTTGGCTTTCTTTTAGATGGTTTGAATGTTGAGCATTGTTCTGAGACGAATGAATTGGTAATGGCATCTACAGTGCTTTTTTCTTTTCTTTTTTTGCTCCTCCCAAGGTAGTTAATAAAGATTTAGTAACCTTGTTCTATGTAAACATAGCATAAACACAGTACCTCTTTTGCAGTTATTATATCAAATGTCTGTCTGTAGTTGATAACAGCCTTTGATTATACTATTCTTGGTTCCACTAATCAGTAACAATCAAATTTGGTCTAGACAATAATGCTTTATTTTAAATTTGTTGTCCTTCAAAACGGCTTGAAGAAGATTTTAGTGAACTGATTCTGGTGTAGACCATCTTGTAGCTATCTTTCCAATGATTAGTAAAGCAAGAAGTTTGTGTTTCAAATTAATGCACTGATTTATTGTAAAATAATGTCTGTACTTTGATGTGGTCCCTCTTTCCCACTAATAATGCACTTGTGTGTGTGTGTGTGTGTGTGTGTGTGTGTGTGTGCGCGCGTGTATTATACACACACAATATATATGTATGTGTATATATATATAGAGAGAGAGAGAGGGAGAGAGAGAATGCTTTTAGATATTCTCTTTATGACCAGTGGTGAATGCCATAACTTGACTTACAGATTATGACATATTACAAAATTTGGAATCATACTGCTTAGCTGGAACCATGAGATTTAGGCTGTGACTTCATTAGCTGCCTTGTCTTGGATAAGGAGTGATAAGGAAGAAAATCAGTATGGTAGTTAGGATAAAAAAGTATTTGAATTTTTTAAATTTAAAAATATTTTAATGTGGGGAAGACTCGTGTGAAGGTCAGAAGACAACATTCAATGCAGGTTTCTTTTCCTGTTAGAACTGTCTTGCCAGCCCATGATTGATATTTTAATAATTTTTTGAAATGTGTTGATGCACATATTAAACTTCTAATTTAACAAAAGTTTAATACAGAATTTGAACTGATTGCTTTTTAGAGAATTTTTAAAATTCAATTGTGTGTGTGTGTGTGTGTGTGTGTGTGTGTGTGTGTGTGTGTGCACGCGCTTGTAGAACCACAGGCGAATTCGGGAACCACCATGGACCGCTTCCACCTCCTCCTTGTTTACTCTGCCCTGGGATTCACAAGCTCCGCCCTACCAGGACTAGAAACGCTGTCCAGCGTCTGTACTTGGGGTCTAGGATCCGAACTCAGGACCTTCCGCCTGCAAGGCAGAGGCTTAATCCCTAAGCCAATTCTCTAGCCCGCTTTTTAGAGAATTTTATCCACAGTATTTCATGGAAAGCCATTGGGAAGTTTAGCCTTGAGTCTCATCAACTACCCTCAAGAAATAAGAATTCACTGGCAAAATTGTTTTGAGATATTTTCTATCTCTGTCTTAATTGCCCAAGACAGGGAATCTCTTGTAGTCAGTTATCTGAGACCCTTCCTCAGGAATCAGAGATGTGAACTGAGGGAACTGTGCCTTGTGAAGAGGAAGCATTTGGTTCTCAGGGAAGATGGCTGAAAGGGTGATGTGAGGAGCTCAAGAGGGTTAAACAGGGATTTAGAAGGTGTGTACTGCTGCATGTAGCAACTTTTCAGACTTAGTTTAATGGGATGAGAGATCAGATTTTAAGGTAAGATCTGCAGGTATCACATGTCATTACCAGGTGAGAGAGCACCCTTAAATATCTTTGTAGGTTTGAAAAACTAAACTCAACAAATTTGGATGAATTGATGCACCTTTAATTTGGTATTATTTTTTATTTATTTAAATTAAAGTTAGTCCTGTAGTATGTATTTAGCTTTTAATGTGCAAACTGTTTAAGAGACAGCAAGTGGACAGAGAATCCATTTAACAGGATACCATAAAACAGCCAATTAACATTGCATGAATTGTATGTTCTTTTCTTTTTTGTTCTTGTACTGGAAATGAACCATGTCTTATCAACACTGGGCAAATACTATACCACTGAACTACATTCCCAGTCTCTGAATATTCCCATTTAAAACAAACAGACAGACAAAGATGGGCAGGAGTGTTACTAGTGGTAGAGTGCTTGCCCAGCATGTGCAAAAGCCCTGTTAATTTGAAAAAAAAATTAACATGAAATATGTTAAATTGCCATTTTAGACAAAAATCAAGACATTTATAAGAATAGATGACTGTACAAGGAAAAGATAAGAGGAATACTGAAGAGTACAGGAATAATGTTTAAAGACGCTCATATTCTGGAGCTGATTGCTATTAGAAAAGTGCCACATTGCAGTAGGTCCTCTGTGCCACATGTTCAGCATCCATTGATTCAGCAAGCTTTGAGTGACAGTCATTTGAAAAAAATATTGTGTCTGTATTGAAAATTTTTTTTTTTTTTTGGTGAGGGGAGAGTTACTGTTCTCCAAACAATAACAGCTCTTTTCATAGCACATACATTGTATTATGTAATTTTAAATGTTTTATAAATAGTTTGAATGTATAGAAGGGGTTTAAATTATCTCATTTTATGTAAGAGACTGGAGCATTTGTGAATTTGGGTACTATTTGGGATCCTAGAATTAATTCCATGTATATATTCAGGGGCAGCTATGTTTGATTTTGTGAAATGGCCAATGCCAAATTAATTTGGGTAAATTTCAAATAATTGTGTTTGAGAATTCATTGTTTTGAAAAAAAATGGTCATGAAATAAATACCGTCTCTAGGATTTAAGCTCGCTTTAAGGATTTAAGATAGCTTGGGACTCTGCCTCACAAGCAGGAGAAACTAAGTTTGGATCCTGAATCCCCCCTCATGCCAGGAGGAAATGGCAGTGGCCTGCACTTCCGGCCATGAAAGGGGGAGCCTGGGAAATCTCAGAATGAAGCAAAAGGGAGGTAGAAGCATTAAGTCACCCTTGGGGCCTCCACAGGGACACACAGTATTCTCTGACACACACATACATAGACACAGAAACACACACACATAAAATAAGTAAGTAAATAGATAGATAGATAAATATAAAAATACTTTAAAAAATTATTCAAATCTTTTGCAAATCTCTAGTTAAAAAATTTGCAATCTAAAAAACAAGGGTCTGGATACTGGTGCCTGTGTTGGCCATTATGGTGCCTGTACATCCCATGGGAAACATGAAAAATGCTTTGGTAAAAACTGTTGCCAGAACTGTGCCACAGAAGACTTCTAGGTCCATAACTCACAGGCTTGTCAGTTGTTAGAGAAGCATGCTCAGTATTGGCAAAAATGCTAGTAGGCCCTGGCTGTCTCAGTGTTAGATTCTTAGATGCCTGTTTTACCTCTGCTTTTCCCTTTACCTTCTAATAGAGCCTGAACTTTGGGAAGCAGAGGTGTGCCTGGTTAAAAGACACACCAGAACCAGGGATTCATCCAGCTAGGATAACTGTGTGGCAGTCCCTGGTTAGTGAGGTATGGTTAGAAATTGCTGGGTGAAATTTTTGGGAAAGCCCCCTTCTTTTTTTGAGACTGTTTTCCACTGTTTATCCCCAGCCGACCTGGAATTAACAGTTGGCTTTCCCTTGTCCCTGAGTTCTGGCATTACAGGTGTGTGTCACTTGGCACTTGGAAAAGCCTCTCTTTGTTTTTTAACCCCCCTTTTTTCCCTCTTGACTAGAAATTAGATATGAGGATAAGCTGTCACAACATTGTATAGACATTCAGGAAAAGCCAAAAATTTAGAGATTTAGCCTTCATACAGGATAAGAAATGCATGTTGCGTTACGTGTATGTGTGTGATTATTATTATTACTATTTTTACTATTTTGTAGTACAGGAATTGCAGGTATACTTGGCAAGTCTCTGCTGTTAAGGTACATGTCTTGCCCTATACAGTAGTCTTAAACTGGAAGACCAATGTTAGCAGGTGCCTTTCTCTGAGCTCAGATTTCATGGGAAGAATAAACCCTTTCCTGGCAGCCACTGTGTTTGGGCTTCCATATATATATCTCTAGTCATTATTCCTAGGGGACACAATGATCTACATGCCTCTGACGACCTACTTTCAGAAAATTTGGATTCTTCTGATTATAAGTTAACAAGGAATTTAACTCAAATCTAGATCCTAAAATTTTTGGAATTACTTCTTTTAGACTTGATTGAACCAGCTGGAACTGTAGTCTGATGGATATTGGCTACTGCTAGAGAGCTGAGAAATGCAAAGGAGTTTTTAGAAATAGCCTGTAGCATTTCCCACTGTCATTTCTTCTTCAATATCTAGTCTGCTTCATCTGGCTACATTATCTATTAAAACTATCAAATTCCCTCTGCCTCGGAGAGAATGCCACATAATTCCAGCACATTTAGGGTCAGTCTTGACTGGACAAGAGCAGGAGCTTGCTGTCCTGCTACTTTGCATGCTTAGTGTATTAGTTAGGGTTCTCTGGAAGAACAGAATTGCTAGAATGCAATATTATATATGTGTATATATATATATATATATATATACTTTGTTAAAATAAACTCACAATAAAGGTAGAGTCCATCAAAGTAACTGCCCTGAGCTGCTTCGTTCTTGATGGGAATGTCTCACAAGCAGAAGAATCTTGAGTAGGTCTCGATCCTCTGTTTCGCTGGAAGGTTTAAGACGATGGGCTCCAATGTCAGCAATGAACATCAAACCAGCAACAAGGCTTAGAGACAGGCTCCAAAGGTAGGGTGAATAGCAGTAAGGTGCAAAGGGCCATGCTCTGTGTCAGCTAATGATGCAGGAGCAGCAGTAGCAGGAGCAACAAAGAAGGTAACAAATCTGGAAAAAGTCAAGTTGAAAGTCAGGTTGACGCAGGATAAGGGAAGAGCAAGTCCCTCCTCCTTGCACTTCCTATATTATCTGTCCAACACTGGAAAGCACCACCCACTGTGGGCTGGGTTTTCCACATCAATTAGGCAAGTACCTGCAGACTTGTTCAGGGGCCTGCTCCAACCATTGATTCTTCACAGCTGTGCCCCAAACAGCCTGCAACTGTGGACAGTAGAATTTAACCATAACACTTAGGTTCACTGTGAAGATTTTGTCTTTTTTTTCTTATTTGTAATTAGGCTCTCAATTTACAGATATACACACACAGTTCTCTGGCTTTACAAATTGAACACCTCTGTGTAATTAGTATCTGATCAGGACCATAATAAGCCCTCCTGTTGCTCTGTTGAGTGTGATAGTCAATGTTAATTGTTACTTTGATGGGATGTAGAATCACTGAAGACTCAAGCCTCTGACCAAGTTTGTGAGGGATTAAGTGGGAGGAAACACCCTAAATGTGGATGGTGCCATTCCTGAGCTGGGTTCTGAGCTGAATAAAACAAGAAAGCCAGCAGAACACCAGCAGTCATCTCTTTCCACTTCCGACTGGGTGACCAACAATGTGTCTGTCCTGCAGCTTCTTTGGTTCAGCACAATGAGAGTTATCTTACATGTAATTATACAGTATTGTCATTGCCATACACCATTATTGTGTGACTATATCTCAGTTTTTGGAGGGCAATTTGGTTGTTTGCAGTTTTGATTATTGTATAGAATATTGTTAAGAATATTCTAGGGGCTGGAGAGGTGGCTCAGGGGTTAAGCCTCTGCCTTGCAGGTGGAAGGTCCTGAGTTCGGATCCTAGACCCCACATATAGATGCTGGCGGAAGCAGGGGCGGCCTGCGTTTCCGGTCCTAGTAGGGTGGAGCCTGTGAATCCCGGGGCAGAGTAAACAAGGAGGAGGTAGAGGCGTCCATTGTGGTTCCCGAATTTGTCTGTGGTTCTACACACACATACATACACGCGCATACATGCGCACACACGCATACATGCAAAATTGAATAAATAATAAATAAAAAAATAAAAAAAAGAATATTCTAGTATATGTGCTTTGATAAAAATGGTTGATAAGCATATGTAAATGTTGTCTTAAGCATATACTTGAGAGAGAAATCGCAAGATCAAAGATCATCAGCAACACAGTCTTAGCACTTCTTATTCTCACTGGGTCTTGTTTTTTTTTTTAACCTAATAATTCTGGTGGATATATGTTTTGTGAAGTGCCTTATTATGTCTTTTGTCCATTTTTCCATTAAAAAATTAGTGCGCGCGCGTGCGCGTGCGCGTGCGTGTGTGTGTTTAAAATGGCCCCTTCTAATCTCATTAGGCACAGTGTGCATGTTCAGGGTGCCTGTGTGCCTTGGTGTGTGAAATCAGAGGACAATTTTCTGAACTCTACCTTCTGGATTCTGGGGATCTTAGTAGTTGGGTTTGTGCAGCAAATTACTTTACCAGCTGAGCAAGTCATCTTTTATTTGTGAGAGTGGTTTTTTTTTTTTTGGTATAGTGGATTGTATTTCTTTGTCAGATATTTCTATTGGAAGTATCTTTTCCTACTCTCTCGGTTACTTCACTTTTTAAAGTATTATTATTATTATTACTATTGATAGGGTCTCATGGCTTACTTTGAACTCATGTAACAGAGGACAACTTTGAAGTTCTAATCTGATCTTGCCTATAGTTGCCCAGTTCTGGAATAGCAGACATATACTTGCACTGCCATACCTGGTTTATGCACTGCTGAGAATCAAAGCTAGGGGTTCTTGCATGTCACTCAAGCACTTAACAACTGAATTATATCTGCAGCTCATTTAAGTATCTTTGAAGAGTGGTCCAAAATGTAGTCCAACTTACAATGTTTCTCTTTATGGTTACTACTTTTTGTAGACTCTAGTGTCACAAAGATGATCTCCTATTTTTTTCTTTGTAAAACCTTTATCAGTTTTACCTTTTCCATCTAAATCTGTATTCTTTGTGGGAACTACTTTTATTGTATATCCGTGAGGTTAGAGTTTGGACATTTTCTCCAGATGGATACTTGTTGAGTTATTACCATTTATTAGAAAGATGATTCTTGTTTTTCAGTATACTGAGGTGTCAGCTTTACTCAAGTCTGATAACCAAATATGCACGTGCTCTTTGTTCACTCTTTTATTGTATTCTGTTAGTCAGTTTTTCTTCCCATTTGTCAAAACCACACTGTTCCAGTTATTGTAGCATGGTAGCAGGGTTGATCACTGTTTCTGTCAAGTATTCTAGTTTCTTTTGTTTTTAAAATGGCCCCTTCTAATCTCATTAGGCACAGTTATGTTTATTTTGTATGCCTTTTTTTTTCCCCATCACATAACTTCCTCAGCAAGCTGCCTGGAATACTGATGCTAATACACTTAGCCTTCAGGAGAACTCAGAGTCTCTGACCCTTTAATCAATTTACACATTTTTTGAGTAAAGAGAAAATATTTTCTTGGCACATAGATTATACATCACATTTAAAATTAGTACTCACTTTTGGTATAAATTACTGTAGTGTGTAGTAATCAGTTTAGTTAAACTTTGTGCATTTAATTGCTTTGATATTTAATTTTCTCATTTGTAAGTAATCAGCTATTTTGTATACCATTATGGCCAGCTCTGTAGATGTGCTGTTTGAGAATTAGTTTGCTTCAAAAACATGAAGCAGGAATGGTGACTGAGTCCATCTGGAAGAGTGAATCATCTTTTCATGACATTTAAAGGCAATGATCTTTGCTAGTAACAATCTGAAGAAGTTTCTTCTCCATATTCTATCTTCTTCTTTTCCATTTCATGTTAATTCATTTGGGGAAAATCATAAAATTTTCAGGTCCATATATCTTCAGAATTAATTATTTGCAGCTTTACTTATTTGCTTTGGGAATGGAGAATAGGAAGGAGGAAGATGATAAGTAAGAACTTGCAGAATAACGTGTTCTAAATCTTTATAAAATTGAGACTGTCTTGTAAAATTGAAATACATGACCATGTAATGGTCACAAAAAACCAGGAAGGGTGGGAGAGATGGCTCAGGGATTAAGACTCTGCCTCACATGCAGAAGGTCCTGAGATCGAATCCCAGGTCCCACATAAAAACGCCTGACAGAAACAGTGGCAGCCTATATTTCCTGCTCTGGTGGGCAGAGCCTGGGAAATCCCAGAGTGAAGCAAAAAGGAGGTAGAAACAATCCAGGATGATTCCTTAAGTCATCCTTGGTCTTCCACAGGGACACACAGTGCTCCCCCCATACATGCAAAATAAATAAAGTTAAAAAAAGGAGAGTAGATGAAGAGATACTCATTATATTATGCTCATATTGGTGACAGTGGTTTTCTCTTCCCGTTCAGTGAATGGGTGAGAGTTACAAGGGTAAAGTACGTGATTATTCAGAATTAGAATTGAAGGTGAGTCAAGCATATGAACTCTTTTAACCATATTTTCTTTTGATTACAGATAAGGAATGTACTTCATCATTCATAATGTAATTTTAATGGAATTAAACTTGCATAGTTAAGCATCCCATAACATTCTGTTGCAGTTAAATAAACAAAACCCTCCAGATTGCTGTGCTCCCTGATGTAGTCTTTTTATATTAATGTATTGTGGACTGAAGTTCTGTGCTAACGGATGAGGTGTCTATTTTTCCAAAGCAGCTCAGTGACAGGATTTTTTGTATAGGTCTTGAGTGCATATTGATTTTTCAAATAGTGTGTAAGCATTGGGAACAGAAAAGTAAGCAGAAACATGCCACCACAGAACTTTGTAACGGAATTATGTGCTTTAGATTTATAACATTTCTTAGTTGTACTTTACATTTTCTATCTAAATTTGCATTCCTTGTGGGAATTGCTTTTATTGTATATATGTGAGGTTAGTGCATATGGTTGTCTGTTTTTTTTTTTTTTTCTTGTAACAATATGTCATTCTACTCACCCTTGTGCATGGTGTGGAATACTAATAACCCATTGGATGCTTGAAATCTTAAATTTTAACAAACAATATGCATGCTGTTTTTCTAAACTTAGGCACCTATGATAGAGTTTAATTCATAAATTAGATGCCGTGCAAGATTACTTACAAGAATAGAGAATTTTTAACAATAACCTGTAATAAAAGTTATGTGAAAAATGATCTACGTACCTCTCAAAGCATCTCACTGTATTGTGCTTACCGTTCTTGGATGGCTTGTGATGATACAAGGCCTACATCATGAGGCAAAGTGAGGTGAGTGACAGAGAAGCAATGATGCACATGCACTGGGTCAGCGTGATAGTTGATTTGGTGACCAGTATGACTACCGAATGAAGTTGTGTCAAATGTTAGAACACAGGGGTGAAGTGGGACACAGCAGGACAGCATACTTAATGACACCACCCAGAGCAGGGCAAAATGTAAATTGTTCTTTTATAGAAATTTCCATTTAGTGTTTTAGGATTATGTTTCATTCTAAGTAACTGAAACTACAGAAAGCAAAATTGCAAATGGGGGTATCATAAATAAGTTTTGATTGCTCTGTGACGATGTAACCATTCTATTCCATTTAAGTATACAGTCCATATTAAGTATAAAGTATAAGTATATTAGTGTGCTATTATCCAGTTTTCATACATTGTAGCTATTTTACTTAGCATGTAATTCAGTTAATAGTGTATAACTTAGCAGCAGTTAGTCTTTTGCATTCTTCAAGGCATTTTCTCTCTGAAAATATCATGGCTCTCTTTTCAAGTGTTTGTGTAACAGTTACTCTTAACTATTGCTGTGAGAGAGCACTCAAAGTCAATCAACTTAAGGGAGAAAAAGAGGTTTATTCAGCTTACGGTTCCAGAGGGAAGATACAGTCTCAAAGCAGAGGTGGCATGGCTGGCTGGCCAAAGCTGGAGGAGGCTAAGTCACCGCAGACATCTTGAAAGCTGAGAGCTGCAGACTGCTTGCAGCAAAGGCGACTTCACCTGGAGATAGGGTGGGACTCATCCACCTCAAGGCCCACCCCTTGTGACTACCTTCCTCCAGCAAGTCTCCACCTCTCAAGGTGACATGACCTTGCCAAACACATGAGACTGTGGGGGACACATTTCAAACCATAACACTCCACCCCTGGCCCCCACAGGCTCATTGCCATCTCATTATGCAAAACATACTCAGTCTAACTTTAAAAGTCTCCATAGAGACTTTTACATACATCATTAGTCCCAACAGTCCAAAAGTCCAATGTCCAAAGCTTCTTGTAAAATCAAAAGACAAGTTACATACTTCCAACATACAATGGCACAGAATAAACATTCCCATTCCAAAAGGAAGGAATGGGGGCATATCCAGGAAAGATCAGTCCATAACAAGACTGAAAACCAGCAGGACAAACTCCAAATCTTGTAGCTCTAAGTCCAACAGGTGAGCCTCTCCTTGAAATCATCTCAGTTCCAAAGGGCTTTGGTTCCACCCCTCCAATGCAGCTGCCCATAGAATACATTGCTCTCTTCAGCTGACTCCTTCCCGGGTATACAGCTCTCCTTCGCAGGTGTCCCACGTTGTCTCTGGAATCTCTAACATCTTTACTTCTCAAAGGCAAACCAGGCTTTAACTCCACAACACAAATTGCCCTTCTTGGGCCTCTAAACTTCAGGCTTCTTGCCTCATGATGCTTGGATTCTGCCAATTTTTGAAATCTTGGAGGAGGACTCCAAGATCTCTTCTCTCTTGCATTCTTGATGCCTCTAAAACCAGAACCATGTGGATGACTTTGCCAAGACTGGCCCCCTTTAATCACAACTGATTCCACTTCTCTATGCTGACCCTGGGGAAAAGCTCTTTCACGCCTGGACAATTGTTTTGTAGAAGTGGATCCTTGCTTTGGAACTCCACCCTTTAGTACATTTCTTCTAAAAGGATTTGCATTCTTATGGGTGGGAGCCTTCTCTGAGGATCTTGCCCTCAAGCTAGGGCCTCTCCTATTATTCAAATGGAGAGCAGGCTTTGATTTACAAATGGAGCTTATCTCTTTAACAGCCATTTTGTTCTCTACTTCCAGCCTGATTCTTTGCTCTTTTTCATAATTTCGAAGACAACTAAAAAGTACCCATATCACATTGTCAAGACTACACTGCTTTGAAATTTCCTCCACCAAGCACTCCAGTTTAACTTCAGGCAAGCTTTCAGGACGAGGGCAAAACTTCACTAAGCTCTGGGCCAACACATGGCTCCACGCGTCACTCGTCCAGTTGCAAACACAGTCTCTATTCTCCTCTGGACCATCACAAGCTGGGCTTTCACTGCCTGCGTCTCTCACAGCATTGCTCTCCAAGTTCTCATGAGAAAGGCCCATTTGGCCTCCTCACCAAGAGGCAAAGACTTTCCCAGCACAAAGTCCCAACGTTCTCCATATTTCTCCCAACAAACAGTTCCAAAGGCACACTAGCCACATCACAGCATTGGCCATATTGCTGGGTACCAACTTCTCTCAGCTTCACAAACTTCACATTGTGGTACCAGCTGTTCTTAATCTCACAGCAATACCCCACTACCCGGTACCAATTTTCTGTAACAGTTACTCTTAACTATTGCTGTGAGAGAGCACTCCAAGTCAATCAATTTAAGGGAGAAAGAGAGGTTTATTTCAGGTTATGGTTCCAGAGGGAAGGTACAGTCTCAAAGCAGAGGTGGCATGGCTGGCTGGCCAAAGCTGGAGGAGGCTAAGTCACCGCAGACATCTTGGAAGCTGAGAGCTGCAGACTGCTTGCAGCAAAGGCAGACTTCACCTGAAGATAGGGTGGGACTCATCCACCTCAAGGCCCACCCCTTGTGACTGCTTTCCTCCAGCAAGTCTCCACCTCTCAAGGTGACATGACCTTGCCAAACACATGAGACTGTGGGGGACACATTTCAAACCATGACAGCTTGTGAAAGTGGGTTTCTCGATGAATGCTCACTGTATGTTCCTTGTCTCATTTCCCATCTACCTCTCTTCCTGTTTGCATTGGGAATAATACTTGGAATGTTTTTTATCTGTCTGCCCATACATATGTTATCATCACATTTGTTAACACAAATTCCATTTTTATTTACAGTCAAAATTTATCTACCAAACCATCATTAGGTTTCATTGAAGGAGCAATACAAAAGAGGTGGGAGATGAATTTCAGTGATGGAGCACATGCCTAAGATGAATTTGATCTCAGTGCTATAAAAAATAACCCCTCCCCCCACAAAACACAGCAGCAGCAATGGATAGTAGTGAATGATTTGTGTTACAGTTTCAGTATGTCTGCCAAATGCTAAAGTTTTGAATAGTTGGTCGTGAAACCTTTTTGAACATGGGACCTAATTGAATGATACAGAGTTATATGGGATCAGGTTTGTGGGGGAGAGAGTCTGAGCCACCTGCTTTCTGACCCATGAAAATAGGAGGAGAGCTGTGGTGCTAGGTTGCACTACCTCAAACCAAGACAGTCCTAGCTGTCATGCCTTCCCCACCATGATGGACTATTTCAGTGAGGTATTTTTTATAACATGTAAAAGTAGATACTAGCATTTAGTCATAACATGTAAAAATAGATAATATAATTAGGACATTTTATTATTATATGCTGGTATTGTGGGATGAGGAATGGATCTTTATCTTAACAGTCCTTTCTTCTGAAGCACATCTGGCCTTATGTAGTTCTATGTTCACATCCTTTAAATCACTATTAATTTTGTCTGTTTCCATCTCTACTGCTACTACTGTTGCTGTATTATAGAAACCTTCTTATTGTCTATTGCTCAAAATTTTGAATTCTAGTTATATTTCTTTTTGTTTTGTTTGTTGTGGGGGGTCTTGGTATTTTGCACAGACTGGTTTTGGCTCCTTTAGTCCAAGTGGTTCTCCTGCCTTAGCCTCCTTAGGTATGCTTCACCATGTTAGTTTCCTCCATATCGAAGTCAGAATAATTTTATTGAGATGTATAGATAGAGGAATTTAGGTTATATTCCTTGGTTGGGTTTACAGTGTATGTAGAGGGGAGAGGTTAGCATTTGCTAAGGCGTTTGTGTTTTAAGCCAAGAGTAGGCTTCTTTCTCGGCTTAATAATTCTATACCTCAATATGCAGCGTTGGCAAAATCAGTCATTTTATGTTAGTATGGATATAGTTTTGCTTTAACACAAATTCATATCACAAATTCTATACAAGTCACATGGTGAAAGGAGAGAACCAACTCCTACAAATTGTATTCTGACCTCCAGCGGTACCTGCACATACATACAAACTTGTATGTGTACACACACACACACACACACACACACACACACACACACACACACACATACTGTAACGGTTACTCTTAACTATTGCTGTGAGAGAGCACCCAAAGTCAAGCAACTTAAAGGAAAAAGAGATTTATTCAGCTTACGTATCCTGAGGGGAGGCACAGTTTCTAATGGCAGAGCCAACATGGTTGGCTGGCCAAAGCTGGAGGAGGCTAAGTCACTGCAGACATCTTGGAAGCTGAGAGCTGCAGACTGCTTGCTGCAAAGACAGACTTCTTCCAGAGGTAGGGTGGGACTAATCCACCTCAAAGCCCATCCCTCGTGACTGCCTTCTTCCAGCAAGGCTCCACCTCTCAAGGTGCCATAACCTTGCCAAACACATGAGACTGTGGGGGGGCACATATCAAACCGTGACACACACATACACATACACACACACACACAAGATTAACTCCTCTGAGGAGAGATTGCTACTTTTTAATGGTGATTTGTTTAGCAAATATACTTCATAAATTGGAACCCTATCACAAAAAAAGCTGAGTAATTGTTAAATAGAAACAATTCCAGATTATAGTTCATCATGGCAAGAAAATCATACTATCAGGAGACAAAGGGAACTGGCCACACCTTAACGAAGTCAGGAAGCAAGGGGCTCTTTCTAGCTTGCCAGAATGCTAATTAGTTTTCTCTGTCTTCATTTACTCATCCACATCAATTATACAATTAGACCATCTCCTACTGGTGGTCCAGCCATTTCCTCAAAGCACAATAGCTGGCAGTTAAGTCCCCAGTATATATATTTTTAGAGATATTTCATATTCAAGTAGTACTACAGTACTACTTTGATTAGTCCGGAGGCAAAGGCTTACTTATTCTTGTTGCCTTCTGGTCAGGTTTTTTTTTGGACTTGCTGTGAAGCCAGGCTGGTTTTGAGCTAGTGATAGTCATCTGTCAGCCTTCTTAGTGCTGGAATTATAGGCCTGGGCTACCACACACAACCTTCTTCTGACCACTATTTTGAGGGGAGAACAGTGCAATTTGTTGTTTTCTTCTACTGCTAAAAATTTAGACATGACTCCAGAACAAAGTAAAGCTGTTGGACTGAAAATAGAACAATTAGTGAAGTAGCAAAGGTGTTTCAAAATGATACAATATACCTCCGAGGTATATTGTATCCAGAACAAATAAAGCTGTTGGACTGAAAATAGAACAATTAATGAAGTAGCAAAGGAGGTTCAAGATGATACACTATACACTATACCTCTGATGTGATATTAACCTTAGTTTAGAATCTGCTCTGGGTTACATTTGTTTCCTTTCTGTTTGGTGATGATAATATAAGATTGAAGAACATAATTATAGTGGCTCATTTGTGGTAATGGCACTTTTTGCTGTTGATTTCAATCTGTAATATTTTCTGCTGTGTTTTTGATAGTATTCTGGTTATAAATATAATGAATTTATTATTGATGTCTTTCAGTATGGTTAGATGAATTTCTGTCAAAAATGTCAGTTAAATTACAGTTTCACTTACATATGGAATATAAGCAAATTAGGTGTTCTTTTCTATTTTCATGAATCCATTTCATGTATTTATGTAGGTTACTTTTAAAAGTTTTCTTGTACTTTTTACGTTCAGAGGGACATCTTCTTAGTGAAAGTATCCTCAGGTTTTGTGATGCAGGCTCATTTAACAGGATTGTGCTCCACGCCCAGGCTGCTGGAGTGTATCATTTGGCTAAAGGACAGATTCCTGAGACAAGGTGTCTATAGTGGACAAAGCAGTGGCACTTGGGTCAACCTAGTTTTCTTGTCGCCATCATCTTTTGGTATTATTTAATGTTTACTGATCAGGATAGAATCAGTTTACTTTCTTGACTTCTGTTTTAGAATTTCTTTAAGAAATACATACAGAATCACGATTTGCTAATTTAAATTAGTAGATATTTTCTGGATCTAAGCCAAATTCAGAGTTGAGTTTTAACATTCATTGTAACATTTCAATATATACTTCAGGGAACTTTTCCGTTACTGCTCAATAAATGGCATTGCTGCTATTTTGTTGTTCTTGCCTGTCCTTGATCAAGTCACTAACATTTTGGAGATCCCCACTGAGATTTGAAGAAGGGTTGCTGTAAAGAACCAGCGAAAACATTTACATACATACAGATGGTAAAAAGGGCAAGATATTTTGATAGATCTTAAGTGGCGAAACCTTGACTGCTGTTCTCCCAAATAATACCATGTTCACACAAAGTCGCCAGAGGTTTTTTTTTCCCCCTTTAGAGTTGCCTTTCTGGTGTGGGCAGTGATAGGAATTGGGAGCAAGAGAGCTCCACTCAGTAGACAAGTAACCAGAGTCAGGGTCCAAGAAAACCAGGCATCTGTATGTCCTGATAAAACTGGTAGTCAATTTCCAGAACACCAGAGTTGAGCATGGAAACTAAGATCCAAGAAAAACCTTGATTTGTCCAGATGTCCTTTAACCACCAGTCTTTGTTATTTTTTTACCTCCTGGTTCTTCTCCCCTTTGAAACTATTGGTCTACCCTTCCTCCCCTTTCCAGCAGGCAGATTTTTCTGAGTCTGCATTCTTCTGCCCGACCTCTAACCCTCTTACATAGTCAGAATCCCTCATTCATATTTACTAGTCAGATTCATCTCAGTTTGTTGCCTAAGTTACATATGGGTGGGGCCATATGTATATGTGCTATAAAAGATCTCTGCTTGTGACTGTCCTTTGGCAATTTACTTTTGAGACCTTCTCCCTGCTATAGGGAACTGTTCTTTCTCATAAGCTTTGTTTTCTTCTCCTTTTTTAAAAAAGAAGGAAAGAAGAACTCTACAAAGAGGTGAATTCCATGAGTAATTGATGGCAACTGAAAGCAAATCATGGAGCTCAGATGTAGCTCAGTGATGAGTGTTGACCTAATACATAAGAGGGTCTGGGTTTGATCCCAATATCTCAAAACAAAAAATATCCTCCCCAACCAAAACACAAGTCAGACTTGCACATAAATACCGGTAAACACATTAATGTGAAATAGTAAAAATATATATTTAAATACACACATAATACCCTTCCTTACATATCACACACATACACTATACCTGCATAGAGAAAAATAAACATAAATGACTGTATTTGTCTATTCATATGTGTAGATATGTACATGAATAGAAAAAATATGTTAAACTAATAGCAGTGACTTTTGAAGAGGGTACTTGGAGACTTAATTAAATTTTGAAAACATTCCCTGAAACTTAATTCCATTTTGTTCAGAATAAAATTGAGATGTAAGAATGGTTCTATCTAGGAGTGAATGAAGTTCCAGTTTCCTTTATACTTTTTCTATATTTTTCAGTTTTTTGACAATGAAAAGCATCATTCATAATCAGACAACAGCAGCAAGATAGTGTGCTGGGGTTCTCACACATGGTAAGCATGTGCTCTATCATGGACTGAGCTACACTCCATGTCCTCATTTTCTTTTAAAGTCCAGTTACAAGTCCTATCTTAGTTTTGAGTTAAAATTTCCTTGATTCAGATCTTGACAGTGGTGTTTTCTAGCCTTCAGACTCTGGAAAAGACTGCTTTACTTTGCCAGGATTTTCTTTTATTTGAAGGTTAAATAAGATGTGACATATATAACTAGTTAATTTCCTTCCTTTTTGCCTTTGTTTTTAATGCCATATTATTAGTTAAAGCTTTTCAAAATGGATGAAAAATACCACAAAAATTTTAACACAAACACAGAAATGGCCAAAACTGGAAAACTGAGATGACCATAGTTTCAAAGGTATCTGCCACACGATAGGAAATAAAAATTTTTCATTTGATCAAGACAGTGGTTTGTGATGGGAGAAGGCGGGAATGAAGCCTCACACTCGCATAGGAACAGATTATTTAGACATCCATAATGTGGTTCTTGTAAAAATTCCCCACCGTTCAACTTGATTGTTGGAAACTTGTAGATAATAGTGCTGTTTCTATTCATCATATCTGTCAATATTAAGAAACAAAAGTATGCAGGGTTTCAGGATAGCAAGTATTGTAGCAGTTACTCACTGTGCAAAATGAGATAATCTTTGGTAGTAGTTTCAGGTGTTGTGTTTCTTTGGCATAAGAGAAAATAGCAGCATGAAATTATCCTAGCAATGAATGATTTCATTCATCCTATACACATCTAGGTTCCTGTTTTGCAGAGTTACTGTCACAAGTTTAATGAGGAACATTAAATGATATCAAAGAGTAAAGTGGCAAGCAGGGATCGAATCCTGGCTCTACCCGACATGAGAGTGCTGGAGTTGCTATTTTTGGTGTTTTCATAAGTCTATGGTGTTCAAAGGGCAAAAAGGTTTAGTGGGTATCAGATGCTTCTGTGCCGTTTGTTCCTTATTTAGTCGTCTTTCTTCAGTGAGTATATTAGATCTTGTTTATGGCTATGTTCTTATAAGCTCTTGAGGTATAGCCCCTTTATGTGAATATTGAAAATGTTTAAGGATAGATTTTCATGTGGTAGAAAATAACCATGTTGGGAAGGCACTTTCCTGTGTGACCATGACTGTGAGTCAGCAGCAGTATCTCAGCTTATCGTCTGCATTTGTGAGCAAACATCAGCAACTCTATAGAAATGTTGATTTTAGTTCAGAGTTTAGTATTTAATTTTAGTTCAGAGTGCCTTTCAAAAGTATGTGAAATCTTTTGGAATTGACTCTCTGAGCCCATTTCTTTTTGGTATACATCTTGATCTCCCCTCTGAATATACTTATATTTATTAAATTAAACTGAGTCTTTCTCACCTTCTAGCCTATTCAACGTTTTCTTTGTCTCAATAGCATCTTTACAGTTTTAGTCTGTAATAGTCTTTGATTTATGATTTCCAACTTTAGGATGGTACAAAAGCTATGCATTAGTAAAACTTTTTTTTTTTCTTCTTGAGACACAACTCAAAGTCCAGGCTGGTCTTGAACTCCTGGTGATTCTAGCATTAGCGCCAAGTGCTGAGACTACAGACATGCATTACAAACTATCCTTTGTATTTAGATCTTTCTCCAGGCCAGCAATATTCAGTTTGGTTCCTTTGAGATGTTGGACATCAGCCATGTTCACAAAGGAAGACAAAACAGATAATCTACAGTTGTGCTGTGCTGCCAGTGTTTTTAAACTGTTATATTTTGTGTTTTCAATGTCCTATCACATCTTCAGCATGCCCATCTCATTGTATATATGACATACAGAACATTTATAAAATAGGTTTTGTTTTAGGTGAGCTTGCCTATTTGTGGGCTACTGTTAGTACTCCGAAAGTACTTATGGTAGATAAATTTAAGTTGTGGTTTTCTGTATATTAAGTATATTATGGGCATTTTGACTTAGGACATTTTCACTTTATCGTAGGTTTAGCAGTATGTAATCCCATTGCAAGTCAAGACTGTTGTGTTATTGCTTGCCTCAACAGCTTAATTCTCCAGGAATGTATCCTGTGGAAACCTATTAAACACTGTTTATCCAGTTCAAATTATTGTTGTCTTTGTACCACATCATTCATAAGCGGTAAACTGAGTGGCATTGAGTTGTCTTCTTAAATCTTAGGTTTCCAAGGCCAGAGACTGTCTTCTTTTCTCAGTATATACTGAATCATGTGCAGTATCTGGTATGCATTTGCATACACTAAACTGGATAGTCAAGGATATGGCTTAGCACAAATAAAGTAGGAAAATCCACATGGTTTCATTTGACTATACTATAGCCTGAACCATTGGCAGTGTAGATAGGGGTTGATAGAGGTGGATCTAAGAAAGGAGAGGGGAGAGTCAACTAAATTGTTGAATGTAGTTTAGAAGGTAATAATAGCTATTATATTCCTGAAGACTTGCTTTAGACATGTTATGAGCTTCACATGTATTTAATCTGCATCATATACCAGCAATAGCACAAGGAAAGAAAGAATTTATAATGACATAAGGACAGGAAGCTCATGCTCAGAAAATGTGTGTAGTTTAGACATTGGCAGAATGCTTTTACTTAGATTTTGCTTAGAAGTAAATTTAAATATTTAAATATCATGATAATCAAAATAATGAGAGTCAAGACACAAATAGAAACACCCCAGATTTCATCCTAAAGGAGTTGTTTTTTTGATGTAAATGTTGTGGATTTTGTGAGATGCTAAAAGATCTTATAAAGTCTAATAAATAGTCCCAATCACATAAACTTTTGATTGAATTTTATGACTTGATGATACTGGATATAACAGGAAGAGAACGTTTGTTTTTTCTGATTTTTTAATAAGTAAATTAAGGAATGCTTAAATTGAAGATAGAATGAGTAAAGGAAGATTGATTCGATTTCATTTTAAGGCCTATAGAGTTATGGTAGTTAATACCTATTATTTTCTGCCTGTTTTGCTGTTATAAATTATACTTTAGAAAGTTTTTCTTTTCGTAGAATGTAAAGGTTTTAAGATTTGAAAATATTGGGCTGGAGAAATGGCTCAAGGGTTTAAGACTGTGCCTCATGGGCAAAAGGTCATGAGTTCAGATCTCAGATCCTATGTAAAAACAGGTAGAAACAGTAGTGGCCTATACCTCTCTCTGTTCTGGTGGGCAGAGCCTAGGAAACCCCAGAGGAAAGCAGAAAGGAGGTAGGAGTAAGCAAGAATGATTCTTGGTCACTTTTGGTTCTCCACAGGGACACATATTGCCCTCTGATACACACAAAACAAAGTTAAAATTTGAAAATATTGAAAATGACCTTTATTTTGTGTCGTGTGTGTGTGTGTGTGTGTGTGTGTGTGTGTGTGTGTGTGTGTGTGTGTGTGTGTGTAAATTTTTCCTTTTGTTTTTGAGATAGAAACTCATGTACCCAGGCCGGTCTCAGATTGACTATGTAATTAAGGGTGACATTGAACTTCTGATCCTCCTGTCTTTATCAAGCCTGATTTTTGTGGTGCCAGGAATGAACCCAGGGCTTTGATCATACTATGCTAGTACTCTGTTAACTGAGTTACATCCCCAGTCTGTTCCTCCAAATTTTGTATTTATGAAATAATCTTTTTCTTCCTTTAGTCTAAATTTGGGAGTGAAATAAACTGATTTTAGAGATAAATTCTTTGAAGACAAATGAATAAAATTTGGTCCATTTTTTTTTCTCCTGGAGGAAGTATTGTCAAACTAATTATGTGTTTCTTTTCCTTTGATCTATGTATGTTATTTGTGAGTCTCTTTAATTTCTTAAAAATGCCTTATAGGCTACTTTGAAGTAATAAAGCAGGAAGTATGAATGCTTGAGAAGATAAGCCTGTGAATGTATTTAATTAATTACTTTAAATTCTATGACTGTTGGCAGCTTTCCTTGAATGATAAATAGACCTGGATCTACATATCATTTACATTCTTCACTGTACAACCTCCCTTCCCCACCCACTGCTTTTTATTTTTTTAATGTGTGTATGCTAGTGGATGCCCAGGGGTGACAGAAATCATTCTGAATTGCTCTAGTTCCTTATTGCTTTGCTCTGGAGTTTCCCAGACTCTGCCTTCAGGCTTGGAATTGCAGGCCACTTCCATTTCTGCCTGATATTTTTTTTACATGGGGTCTGGGGATCTGAAATCAACTCATTTTGTTTGTGAGGCAAAGACTTTAAACCCCTAAGCCATCTCCCCCAGCCCTGTAAACACCCTTTTTAACCAAGGCTATAGTTTAGGGAGGGGAGAACAGTAATTTTTCTGGAATATGCATTTTATTAGTGTTTTTAATTCCTTACTATTTATTGTTAATCATTTGCTAGATGCAAAATCTGCCTGATCTGTAGGGGAGGGATGAGTAAGACTCATCCCTCCAGCTTTGGTGCATTAATAGATAGTCTTGCCAGCTGAGAAAGGGATCCCTCCATCAGAGATGTTGCTTTTGAGTGTGAAATGAAGCAACTACCACTAAATGCTGACTTGGTATATATATATTCTCTCAGATGACCCACTTAGCGGCCTCATTCGAGGAAGTGAAGAATTCTGGATGAGACGTATACGCAGAAGGATGGGTACCTTTACAGTCTCATTCAGTGATAGGATTGATTTCCTGAGAAATCAATTTGAATGCTTGCACAATTTCAGGACTGAGTTAGAAATTGTTTAAATGGGTCAGACCAAAATTTTAATCTCAATATTCAGTTGCTCCTAGTGACCTTTAATTAAAAATAGTCTAATTGATAAGGGAGAACTTTAGTGGTTAAGTATTATTACACTGTTTCTTTTGGTTTATAGTTTTTTTTCAATTTCTAAAACTTTTTTTAAATTTATTCAATTGTGTGTGTGTGTGTGTGTGTGTGTGTGTGTGTGTGTGTGTGTAGAACCACGGGCGAATTCGGGAACCACCGTGGACTGCCTCCACCTCCTTGTTTTACTCTGCCCGGGGATTCACAGGCTTCACCCTGGACCAGAAACGCAGGCCACCCCCCCCCCTGCTTCCTCCTGGTGTCTATATGTGGGGTCTAGGATCCGAACTCAGGACCTTCCGCCTGCAAGGCAGAGGCTTAACCCTTGAGCCACCTCTCCAGCCCCTTCTAAAACTTTTTTGGTTTATTCTGTACGTTGATTTGCTGTATTCTGAAGTATTTGTTTTCATAATATTATGTCATGCTTTAGAATATACCTTTTTCTTTTCTCATGTTGTCAAAGGATCTTACTAATGTGATGATTTCCAATTTAGGCACTAAATCTGTGCTATTCATACTTCGATTGATTTTTATCTCAGCTGGTATCTTTTCTTTAATTTTTTAAAATTTATTTTTCACAATTTTATACCTATGTCTCATGTACATTGATCATATTCCTTCCATTATCTTCCTCCTCCTCCCCTCCCCCTTCCCCCTTGTATTTCAATGTATTTAATTAGGGTTGTTTGTATGAATGGGGATAGATTATTTATTGAGCAAGGACAATTTACTAGTAGCAACACCACTGAAGACCTTGACCTCATTTCCCCCCAGCAACTACAAGTTGCTTATGACTCCTCAGGTGGGTCCTTATGAGTTCCTTTGCCATTCTTGATGGCAACATTTGTTGATGGGCTCACCCTTGTACAGATTTTATTCAGATAGCCACTATTGTCATAGTTCACGTGTGCAAAGCCATGTCATGTTCAGAAGATAGTGTTTTGCAGCACTCCTTTTATTCCCCGCACCTCTTACCCTGCCCCCCCCCCAATCTGCAATGTTCTCTGAGCCTTGAAGGGTGATTAAGATGGCCCATTTAGGAGTCAGCACTCAACAGACACTTATTCTCAGAATGTTGACCAGTTATGTATGAGTTTCCGTATTAACCATCATCTACCGCAAACAGAAGCTTTTCTAACCAAGAGTGAAAGTAATACTAATCTGTGGGTATAAAAATAAATATCTGGAAGACAGAATGACACCATGTCCATTTAACAAAAAATATTTTCAAGTCTATGACTTTCTCAGCCATGGGCTTTTGAACAGGTTTACAGTACCAGGTATAAATTCCTTTTGCTGTGTGAGCCTCAAATTCTATCATGAAGTCATTGGTTACCTCCATAAGACTCATGCCACTCATTGTTGCATCAGTGGGCAAATTTTGCTTGGCAGATTGGTATTGTAGCTTATAGGGCTCACAGCTGAGTAAGATTGTTGATGATTTTTCTTCCCAGTAACCTATATGATAGCGTCTTCCCCACTATGAAAGTTAGCCCCAGGTGGTACCTTTTCTAAAGAAAAGACTTTTGATTTGGACTGCTTTATTTGATGATACTTCAATTAAACTTTTTGACAGTTCACTAATTATGCTACATTTGGATGTACTCTCTATGAAAATAGAAACAATTTCAGTTAGAATTAGCATTACAACTGACCTGTGAGAGAGAGACCCATCTTTAAATGAGTTTTTGATCCATGGAACAACTCTTTCAAGCTCAAGGTTACTCTGGTGCTTAAAAAACTATGAGCTTTGAAGATGGAGTTATATTTTATTGATTTATATGGAATGAATAAGTATCTGATCTGGATCAGCTATGAATAAAGATTGGCAAAGGTTTAATGAATAGTTGAATAGGTAGTATTGATTTTTCCTTTTCTGTAAACATTAATGAAATACTTTCCATTGAATAGTGTATTATTTTGTAAGTTAAAATTTGTCTTACATATGTTTTGTTTAGTATGTATGTATGTGGTGTATGCATATGAGTATTTGGTTGTGCATGCCTTTGTGTTATATGTGGAGGCCAGAGCAGAATGTAAGATGTTTTCCTTTATTTCTTTCTATCTTATTTCTTTGACACAGGGTCTCTCTGATTGGTGGTTGAAGTTTTAGTTAGGCTCGCTAGCTGGTTTGCGGGACCTGCCTGCCTCTGCTTCTCAGTGCTGGAGTTGAAGCACATGCAGCCATGTGCTGCTTTCTTATGGGAACTGATTTGAACTCAGGACCTTCTGCTTGTGAGGCAGTCTTAACCCCTGAATCATCTATCCAGCCTTGTTGGTGGCTTTTAAAATACCATTTTTAGAAAACACATAGACACAGATATGAAGAACTACAAAATATCTCTGTACTATTTGGCTGTTATGACTTTTAGAATCTAATGAAATAGTCTAAGAAACTAACCTTATATACAAAGATGTTAATTACAAAACCATTTATACAGATTGAATAGTGTTAAACCTTGAGTAGCTGTTTCTCTGCTCTAGTTTTCTTATTTATAAAATAGAGATTATACAAATTGAACATCTCTGCTCTGAAATACTCTACAACTTGAAATTTTTTGAATGCTACTGTCTCAAGTAGACAATTCCACATTTGGCCTCATGTGCTGATGATCTGTTGTCAATATGCAGGTGCACTAAAATATGTTTAAATTACCTGTATGGTATGTGTATAAAAGTATATACTTTTTTAGACTTATTTCCTATACTGTAGAAACACTTCTTCATGTATATGTAAATATTCCAAAATTAGAATAAAATCTGAAGTCTGGAACATTTCTGGTCATTTTGAATAAGAATATTAACTTGTGGCAGGTATTTTTCCTTATAGTGCTACTGTGAGGAGTAAATGAAGCCATGGATGTCTGGTGCCCAGCACAGTGGTGTATGTAAGGCATTTAAATAATTTGGCTGCTGCTGCTGTTTCTGATATATTTTATTATTTTTGATGCATATCTCATTGCCTAGGGACTTAATTTTTGTGTTGTGCCAAGCGTTATATTAGGGGCAATGGAAGCTAAATCAAAGTCATGGTCCCTGTTGATAAGGAACTTGGAGTTTATTTGGTGGTTGCAGTAGTGTTCATCACTGGCTCAAAATACTTGAAAAAATTAAAGAGGAAATATTTTAAAAAATTTGTTTTTGTTCTTTCAGAGTTTCATAGAAGAATTTATGTTACTTTCATTCTTGTTATCCAACTCTATCCCTCTCTTTACCACTACAAATCTTTTTTATTATGAGTCGCCCTTCCATTTTCATGTTTTCTTGCATTTTTGCTTACTGAGTTCCATCTGTGTGTTTATTAGTGTGTGCCCTTGCTGGAGTATGGGTCATATTTCAATGGGTAGGCTGTTGGGGAAGTATCTTCCTTTCTTCCCCATCCAGCATTAATTCTCAGTAGTCTCTCAGGGAGGCATGCCTCTTTAAAGAGGAGAGATTTATTTTGGCTCATGGTTCTAGAGATTTTGACCTGTGATTCATTGCCACTGTTTCTGGGCCTGTGGGGGGGTTGGGTAGTGGGGACAGAACATCATGGAGAGAACATGATGCAGCCAAGCTGCTCACCTTTTAGCTGGAAGTAGAGAATGAGAGGATAGTCAGAGGCAAGATTGCTTCAAAGGCAGTCTCCAGTGCCTTTTTTCCAACCAGGTTCTCCTTCTTAATAGCCTATTCAATATGAGCTTATCAGTGAATAAACGCCATGATCCATCCAGTCACTGCTCAGTGGGGAACACCAAGCCTTCAACACCTGAGGCTTTGTGGAAATATGGATACTTTATATTCACACTAAATGCTGGTAAATACAGTCTAATGAGAATGTTAATTGTAAGAAGTGAATATATGCCTATTCATTGGTAGGTGACACAGCAAGTTGTTATGAGAGCTGTGATGCAGGGAAACATTTTTTTGTGTTTGTTTGTAAGGTAGAAAGTACAACCTTGCTTTGAGCTTTGAATAAGAGAATTTTGGAAATTAAAGGAGAGGACAGGTGAAAAAAAAAAAAAAACCAAAATGGGCAAGCAGGACATGCATCTGAGAAGCAGAGGACTGAGGAGAAGGGGGTCTTCAAGTTTTTGGAATGGCTTCACTACTGAACTGGCAATTTTTTTAAAATTCATATAACATTGGTAAGTGAAGGCTCTTATGCTCTGATGAAAACTAGTTTTAGGAATACCAAATAGCTGTAGAATAGGGCAAAGACAACAGAGTTAAGAATTGGGAAGATTAGACTTGTCTTTATTCATTCAAAAAACATTTACTGGGTTGGGGATATAGATCAGTGTTAGAATGCTTGTTTAGTGTCCATTCTTTACTGTGTTTTATGCTTTGTTTTGAGGATGGTATTTATTTGATTTAGTATAGTGGTATTTCAGGATGTAGGTGATATGACTGAAACCATTGTGTATTTGTGGGAATGAAATATATGATAGATGTCAAATGCTTTACAGAGAGGTCTACTTGTGAACTTATATATTGAGCAAGGGAAAGGTAGACATGAAAGATAGTTTTTAGGTTTTAGATTTGAATGATTTGAGGACTTACTGTAAAATGAGGATGAGCTAGTGGTGGACAAGCAGTGCATTGCATTTGACTGACCGAATCTCCAGGAAACATTCACTTCCTGCTACTGGCAATGTAAAATTAGAACCAAGAGAGTGGATGGCTGGAGAAGTTAAGAGCATAGATTTGCAAGTTGTGTGTACAGAGGTGAAAGATGATGCCCTGAAGGAGTGAAGTGTTGTGGGAGAGAGCATGTGTGCAGGTGTGGTGCCAGTAACTGTTTCTATTGGTTCTGGTGGGTCTGGAACTGAACGGTTGATTTTGAAGAATTAATTGCTTTAGTAGTTTATCTGTGTTCATTAGCTTAAAAAGCTGGATATGTAGAGTATGTATGTAAATCGCATTACTATTAGGGCTAACTCATTAATATTTAGTGTTTTAGTCAGGATTCTCTGAAGACACAGAATCTATACAATGTAATATATAAAAATAAGTTTATTAAAATAACTCACAATAAAAATAGTGTTCTTCAAGGTAGCTGCCTGCAGCAGCCTCTTTCTAGCTGGAATGTTCCACAAAGCCAAAAGATCCCGAGGAGGCCTCAAGCCTTTGCTCTTCTGGAGGATTGAAGACGCTGAGTTCTGGCGTCGGTGAAGAACAGCTGGGCTTTGACGATGAACAGCAAACAGCAGCAAGGCCTAGAGACCAGGCTCCAAAGGCAGTGGGAACAGCAATAACGTGATGGAAAAAGTGAAGCTCCAAGTCCGCCAAGGAGGCGGCAGCAGCAACAACTGGAAAGCCACGACACTAAAAACGAATGATACGCAGAGTGGACTCCACAGCAAGTCAACACTGGATAAGCGAAGACTCCTTGCATCTCCTATTATCTGGTCCACTACTGGAAAGTACAACCTACAGCAAATCAGTCAAGTACTTGCGGATTTGTTCAGAGGCCATTCCAACCATTAACTTTCCACAGCTGCACCCCAAACAGTCTGCAGCTGTCAAGGTGACACCAAAATGCATCTATAACATTTAGGAATATTCTAGAGTATTTAGAATATTACAAATTAATATTTAGGATAAACTAGAATATTTAGAATATTTAGTTTTCTTTATGTATGTAGGAATAAGTTTAGAAATTATGTTGAATAGTATATATTCCTTATTATTGACTTTGACAGTCCAGATCCCTCATTGTTTGGATTCTTAAGACACTAGCCCAGTGAACAGATCTTGTCTGTACGTCGTTACAGATCAAGCAAGTATGAACAGGGACAATGTTCCTGTCTCCCAAGATTCTGTTTTGTTTCTCTCACTTTAACCCTGGTCCCGCTTACAAAACAAAGGTAATAGCAAACATTCTTTTATAATTAGCTTATATCTTATCTATTAAGTCATGAATTCAATTTTAAAGAGCAGAAGCACTGTGAGACTTTTGAGATATAGTCTCCTGTCTCCACCTATCTTGTCTCTGTGAACCATGCCACCATTTCTATTCCATAGAGATGACTATTTTACAACTCTTAGTTAGATTTCCTTTTCGACGCTTCTCATTGTATTTCTTTGTATTATGTTTTAACTGGTAGTCCTTCATATATATTTAAACGCATCATTTAAACTCATTAAGATACCAAATAATTTTCTAAAAACGAGGCAGTATTTCTCTTTTTTTTAAACCTTGAAAATTTTATCACGGAATACTTTGAAGGGTTTTTATAGCTTAATGTTTATTAAATCCAGTAGAATGATTTGTTCAGATTATAGTGCCTAGGTCTTGTACTGTGTGTGTGTGTGTGTGTGTGTGTGTGTGTGTGTGTAAGAGAGGCTGTTCATGCACATGCATGCACACATGGGTACAGAATTGCTGTGTCCCAACATATGTGTAAAGGTAGAGGACAACTTTGGATGTTGGTGCTCTATTTCCCCCTTGTTTGAAACCACCTGAGAGCTTTTATCTGCTAAACCATCTCCTTAGCACATCTCTTAGGACCATTTTGATGCTTGATTTAGATTTCATTTTTTTGTTTTCATGTAAAAGAAAAATCTTATGAAAAGAAAATTTCAATGGAATTTTAGTTACTATGTGTTTATATTTTTTAATTGAAATGTTGGTTTTCCCCCTAAAGTTCTTTAGTTCTAGGTAAACCATATTATTAGGTACCAACATGTGCTTAACGCTGGAGGAGAATGTATTGTGTGATGGGCCTGAGAACATAGGGGAATTTATTAATCTCTTTTTAATCTTCCTTCCTTCTTCCTTCCTTCCTTCCTTCCTTCCTTCCTTCCTTCCTTCCTTCCTTCCTTCCTTCCTTCCTTCCTTCCTTCCTTCCTTCCTTCCTTCCTTCCTTCCTTCCTTCTTCTTTCTTTCTTCTCGCTCTCTCCCTCCTCCTCCCTCTTGTTCTTTCTTTCATGTTTGTTTTTGTATACATGCACGCATGTTGTATATATATGACTGTGTGCATGCCATGATGGGCTTGTAGAGGTCAGAGCTGGAGTCGGTTCTCTTTTAGGATGTGGCTTCTGGGGATGGAACTTAGGTATGAGGCTTAGCTGCAAACACTTTTTATCTGCTGAGCCATCTTGAGGGAAATTATTTCCTGTGTAATAAGAGTCCAGAGAGATTACTGAAAATTGGTGAGGGAATATGACATATTCAGTAGAGTTCATAGTGGAGCAATGTGGTGTGGTTGTTTATGGAATTAGTGCCCTCAGGGTTCTGGGTAGGCTGGTTTGGAAAAGACAAATTTACATTATATCAAATACTACTCTTTCTCTTCTTCCTTTTCCTCTCTTCCTCTTTCTCCTCTGCCTTTCTTTTTCCTCTATGAGACAAAGTCTCATCACCCAGAGTTGTCAGTCTCATAATCCTCATGTTTCAGACTTCTGAGTGCTATGATTGGAGGCATTGTTCACCATACCCAGCTATACCCAGAACTTCCTCCTATTATACAATTAATAAAAATGTTACTTTAAGTTTGGGACTAGCATGGATTATTCAGGAGCACTTAGTCTCAAAACAAAAAAGACCTGGCCCCAAACTCATATTATGCTCAGATTTAATTCCAGAAATGTTTTATGTGTAGTCAATATGTAAGAAGTAGAAACTATAAACAGTAGTTCCTGCCCCAAACAGTATAGTCTGTGAGATAAAGAGAAGTTTGCACGAACAAGTTAGAATTATAGTTGTCCAAGAAAGCAACAGGATGCTATGGAAAAGCTTGATGTGGTTGTACAAGCCTGTAATCCTAACATTCAGGAGGCAGAGGCAGGAAATTGCTAGTTTGAGGCCTGTTCTTCAGAGTAAGGGATCCTGTCTCAAAAACAAAATGTTTTGGGATCACCAAGTGGACAAAAAAGAATTTATGCGTAATAAAATTTGTATGAACATGAGTTGTATGTTTTTGGGGAAAGTTTCTTAGTGTCATTTGAACTGGTTTTTTTGAAAAATGGTATATTTTCCATAGTTAGTAGTGGGAAGGTAAAGTTTGATGGGTTAAAGTGAGAGTAGTTGAGGAAGAATATCATAGAAAATATTTGCAAAATAGTCAGTAATGTGGTCAGGAGTCTATGGTGACAGTAATGTGGAAGTGAGGGGTAGTAGGTGGAGATGATGCCAAATCTGACATGCTGAGCAATTTGGATTGTATTTTGTTTGAAAGCAGTTGGAGGTATTTTATTTTGGAAGACCTAATACACAATTTTTATTTTACCAACACTATCATAGGTAGTTAATGAATGGTAGTTATAAACATGAGATTTGGGAATCCTTACTCCTGAATCATATT
Organism: Typhlomys cinereus; assembly: GCA_023101885.1. NCBI lineage: Eukaryota > Metazoa > Chordata > Mammalia > Rodentia > Platacanthomyidae > Typhlomys > Typhlomys cinereus. The sequence continues at coordinate 2,830,269 of JALPQD010000110.1, read as the reverse complement.
CTAAGTCTGTCACCTCAGAGTGATTTGGATAATGTGAGCAATCTTGAGATTACTTATCTGCAGAATGAGAGAGTGAAAATACCAACCTTGTAGATCTACTGTGAAGAATAATTGAGATTATTCTGAAGTGTGCTTTACGGTTTAAGACAAGAGGAAGGCCTACAAACATGTTAGCTATGAAAAATGTCATTCTGGGAAAGGGAGAGGCTAAATTACAAAGACCCCACAGGAAGTTATGAAGTCATTTTGTACTACTTTAGTAGATGTTTTAATATGCCAATCCTTTCAGACATTATTGGGAATCTAGTACTTCATTGCACTGAAAAAAATCTAATTGTTATTTATATGGTGTGTGTTTAAAATATATTTTATGAAAATGTAATTGGTTATTTAAAAAATCCATGTGTCTATGTATTTTAGTCATCTTTCTTGATGAAATGTCAGACACAGATGGATGTGGTGGGGGTAGCACATTGCAGGGACTAGGAAAACCATCTGCCTTTGAGTCAGGGGTTGAAGAATGACTACCTGTGTGTTTTTCATTCAAGGTGTGTTTGTGTGTATGTGATTCCCCCCCCAACTCCTATTGGGTCATGAGACATGAGTGAAAGTAGGGGAAAAAGGGGCATACAAGTGAAACAGCACTATTTAATTGGGTTACTTGTTAGGAATTGTTCCTGAGAAGATACGAAGGAGGGAAAACTCCTTTAGAGTAAAAGTGCTTGTGCCTTCAAAGCTTTCAGGGATTATACATAAATTTCTTGTTGAGCTTATTAGAAGAAATAATAATATGAATTAGGTTTGCTCAATCATAGAGAACAGTTAATGTTTGTCACAGCTGGAATTGAGAATATTGAAAATGACTGATTTTTAAAAATCTTGGGTTTTTCCTTAACTTGTTTTGTGGCTTACACCTACTATATTACTGGACTCTGATTTCTAACTTTCAAATTGTGTCTGAGTTTGGGCCACTTCTTCTTTGTCACTACCAGCCAAGTGTTACTGTCACTTGTTAATACTAGCGTAACAACCCTAAACTGGCTTCCTTGGTTGATTTTTTTTTCCTCCTCTGCTTTGGTCTGGACTTTATGTGGCAACAAGATTGATTCTTCCTGATGTAAAAGCAAGTTCATACTGTCAGTAGCATATACCATTTCAGGAATTCTTGGCACCCTGGAAAGCCCTACACTATCCAGTCCTGTTTCTGGGGTTTTTCTCCTATTACTCTATCCACTCTGCCTACTCCTCCTGCACTGTACCTGATCACACGTGTTCTCTCAAGTCATAACCTTTGCACCTATGTGGCTATCTACACCATGTGATGATTCACATGGTTCATTCAGGTTTCTGATCCATGTCATGTCTTCACAGAGGATTTCTGATCACTTTATGTAACATATCAGTCATAGATATATTCTCCATTCTTGTTTTGTGATGCTGAACTTGGACCCTAGGGTCTCATAAAGCGCATGGGTTTTTAAAACAGTTATCTTCCCCATTAGAAGGCTAAACTTCAAAAGAGCAGGAATTTTGCTTTCCGAAGTATTTTCCACTAGCCTTGATACAGTAAATATTTGTTTAAGATATGAAAAAGTTATAAGGAAAGGGGAACTTACATTTCTTTAGAGCTGAGGTTTACTAGTTATATCAGTACTTATTTTGATCTATTTAAGGAAGATGAAAACATGAAATATTATGAAACAGAACAGCTGGGGCACTAGAGGATTATAACAATATTTTCTCAGTTTTTGCATATTACTTTGTGGTATAAGTTATTTTTTAAAAGTTTATTACCTTCCATAAATTAACTTTGTGGTATTATAAGCTATTATAAACTTGATGGCTGACAAAAATTATTTGATTCTTATACATTTTCTTAGTGGTTGCTTATTTTTGTAGTTCTCTGGTCAATGAACTTCTGATTCTCATGTTTCTTTTCAGAATTGTAAATTGTTGACTTTACAACGTATACTTAGAAGTTTTCAATTAAAATATTTTTACATTTATTCATTTATGTGTGTGGATACATACATGCCAAGATACTTGTAAGGAAGTCAGAGGATAGCTTAGGAGAGTTGGTTCTCTTCTTCCACCATATAGGCTCTGGGGATCAAATGCAGGTTGTCCAGAGCCTTTACAGGTAGTCATCTCACCAGCCCAGAAATTTTCAATCTTAGGGCAAATTTCCTGTCTAGACCATGTTGTGACACATAGTCAAAATTTCCTTGCAGTTATTGAGAACTATATTGAACTTAAATAAGGGGCAAATAGAAAACAATCAAATGCTCTTTGGGATTAGTTTCAAGTTCATCATGCCTCAGTAAATAGAACAAGGTTTTAGACTTAGCTATACTTAAATCTTACTGGCATTGTTATTGTGAATAAAGCTTTCTTGTAATTTTTCTTAATGTATAAAATGCAGTAATATTATCTTTCTACAGTAATATCTTCCTATCACACAGTATTGGCATAAAATAAATTATAAATATGTAGATCACTACTTGGTATATAGTAAAAGATATTGTATCTTGTTATGAACATGGACTCGTGAGTGCATGTGCTTTTGTGGTTTCACAGTTGTATATGTGATTTGTAATATTCCGAAAGCAGTTAATACTAGCTTACATTTTAAAATTCATATGCTTGGCTGAAGAGATGGTTCAGGGGTTAAGACTCTGCCTCACAAGCAGAAGGTCCTGAGTTTGGATCATAGATTCCATGTAAAAAAATGCCAGTCTGTACTTTGGGCCCTGATGGGGAAATCTCAGAGCAAAGCAAAAAGGAGGTAGAAGCAATCCAGGATGATTCCTGAAGTCATCTTAGGACTTCTTGGATGACAGAATTGAATAGTTTTCACTTTTTACTTGTATTTTGGAAAATTAAATCATAAGAAAATTTACTTAAATTTGTTTTGCACTTTATTTTAGAAAACAGATTTTGAATTAACGAGTTATTTAAAATAGAATTGAAACTTATTAATGAGTAATTACTGCCTTTATTTAAGCTTTTTGTTTGTTTCTGTGTGTGTGTGTCTGTTTGCATTGTGTGTTTCTGTGTGTGTGTGTGTGTGTGTGTGTGTGTGTGTGTGTGTGTGTTTGCATCTGTGTGTATGGGAGTTCAGGTAGGTGCATGCATGCCTCAGGTATGTGTGGGGGCCAGAGATCAACCTCAAGTGTCAGTCCTCACCTTTCACCTTGTTTGAGGCGGTTGGATACACCAGGGTATCTGGCCTATAAACTGCCAGGGATTGTTCTGTCACTGCTTGCCATCCTGGAGTAGAAGTGATCCCGTTCTCACTGGAGTAGCACACATCTGTACTCCTACTGCACCTTTACATGAGTTCTGGGGATATAAACTTTGTAAGTCATGCTTGTGTGGCTAATGTTTTAGCTATGGAACCATTCTCCTTAGACTGATTCTGCTTTTAAAGTTTGTGTAAAGTTTTGAGTTACTTTTGAAGCTTTTAACTATATTTTAAAACTGCAGTATGCATGTATTTGGTTAGTGTGAACCAGGTGCACAATATGGTTTAGTAAATCAAATTATATATAGTAGTCTTTGACTTGCAGACATAACTGTATTAGATCACTTTCTATGCTTCTATAAGCTGTTTTGTTATATAGTTGCACTCAAATGCTTTTAATCTGTGTTTCTCAGGTAAGATAATTACTTCAATCTACAAAATACAGGTCTTGATGAACCAAGAGGCAACAATAAGAGATTTCTCTTAAAGATTTCTTGCAAATCTTATGAATATGAATTAGGAGACATTAGTATGCACACAGGTCTTTTGGAAACAATGATGAAAAATAAAAATGCACACTTGCTGATGATTTATTCAGTGTAGTGTGTAACAGCTATGTTCTGCTCATTATTTGTAGACAGTACCCTATTTAAAAAAAACTCCTTGGCTGGATATCCTCCTACACCTTTCTGCTTTGGCTGTGATGAGAAATATGAAAAAAAGATTTGTAATAAATGGATGAGAAAAGTGAGTAGACATTTAGTAAATAATTGAGGACAGTTAAGGACAGAATGTTACTATACAGTGAATCAAGGTATCCTCTGTAGGAATTTTTTAAATTGATATTGAGGTTTGTATAAACATAAATGAAAATATTGATCTTTTGTCCTAATTTGCTTTTTTCATGGGCTGTACACAGCACTAAACTGATGAAGGCTGCTGCAACAGACGTACCATTAAGATTGAGTATTGTTCTGAAACTTCATTACTTCATTAGGGACAGATATGTGATTAAAAACTGACCAAAAAGAGGGCTGAAAATGTAGCAGTGGCAGATCATTTGCCTAGTATGTGTGATCCCTAGACTGAATGCCCAGCACCATAAACAAAAGAAAAAACAAAGAATCCCAAAGAAATACAGGTGGTACTTATAGACTTTTTGCAGAACATGTGCTTTGTCTGTGTATATAATTTGTTTGAAAGTGATGTATCCTCTTGGTTTTTATGGATGCAGATAATAAAGGAGGTTTGTCATCAGTGTTTCCCGTGAAGCATTAATAATAAAGACTTTGTAAGTGGAATCCAATTTTCTCATTTGTATACTTGTTTTGTGAATGCATTTATTTGTCTTATGCGTGTATATGCATTTATGTGGGTATCTCACTGATCTGGAGCTTAAATCATTTGGCTACACCAGCTGGTCAGTGAGCTTCAGGGACTCTTCTATTTCTGACTCTCCCAACCAAGTGCTGAGGTTATAGATGTGTGCTGTCACTCCTGGCTTTTTATTTGGGTGCTGGAGAGCTGAACTCAAGTATTCGTGCTTGCATGATAAACACTACCAACTGAACCATCTCTCAAACCTCATATTATTTCTTTCTACACCTACACAAAATCCAGCTGATAATTGCTTAGTAAATTGCAAACCTTTCACTGGGGTGCTTGATGCCAGGGGTGACTTAAGTCTTTTTAAAATTTATTTGAAGCTCTATATTTGTCTGGAACATCCCTATAACTTTTATAGTACATATGCTACATTGTGTTCAATATTATGACAATAACCCCAAAAGTATGACAATAACCTCACGTGTTCTATTTTTTCATTTTGTGCTCCTTAATTTCTTGCCAGCTATGTATGTGTTGCATGAAGTAGTCATGAAGTAGTATGAACATGGTCAGGTTTTTACAGAAATCTTATACTCTTAAATGCCCTACACCTGGAACTATAGTAATCATTTTATTTTTGAACTTGTTTTTGTATGTGCAAACTACATGGTTGGATTTACAAAGAGAATCACAGGGGGATCTAACACCAAAGGGAAAACCTCTATATTTCCTCATTAAAAAGTTAAGGAAGACCACTTTCTTTTGTTAAAAATGTGAACTATCTTACTAGTAATTCAAAGTGGACATGAGCGTTGCAGGTGCCTGTGCAGTTTTGGTAATAATAGGGATAAATCTTTTTAGGCTAAAGTAAAATTTGCATACAGGCAGGATATATCATCCAAAAACCCGATTCTAATTGATGAAATTCTATTGATGAAAACTCATTTACAGTTCTTAAAAAGCTTCAAATAAGATTTTTCAGAACCGCTAAACTACATGTTCTATCTCTAGTGATAGTATTTTTGTTGTCTAGATTTTGAATGTATAAAATTAAGTACTTCTACTAGTTTATTTTTGAGAATTATTAAGAATTATCAGGAACTGGAGAGCTGGATCAGGGGTTAAGACTGCCTCACAAGCAGAAGGTTCTAAGTTCAGATTCTGGATTCCAAGTAGAAAATACTCGGTATAAATGGGAGCAGCCTGCACTTCCCCTTTGGAAGACCAAGCCTGAGAAATCTCAGAGCAAAGCAAAAAAGGCAGAGCAATCCAGGATGATTCCAGAAGTTACCCTTGGTCCTCCATAGGCACTCACAATATCCACTGACAGGCAGGCAGGCAGGCAGGGAGGCAGATAGATAGATAGGATTATCAGCACTCCTCACAACACAACACAACTCAGCACAATACATTTTCATTATCTTTTATTGTTTTTAGGTTTAAAATATATTTCGAATAGTTAATGTATCCATGATTTAAAATTAAGAAGAAATTAAAGTGTTTGTCTTATTCCATGTGTCCTTGAGTTACTTTAAAGCATTTGTAAGTGCATCTTGTAGTTATTATAGACACTTCTTTTAAGTAGAAATGGTAGCATTTGAAGATTTTGAAGACAAGATGAGCTTTTTAAGTTTTAAATTTTGGTCTGCACCTTGCAGTTTTTTAATATAATACTTGATTCACTATTGGTTTATAAAATGCCTCTTTCATCAGTTTTTAGGACTGCCTGGTTATCTGTTGTAGATGTCCCAATATTCATCCTCCTTTTTCCTCCTTTTCCCTCCCCTTCTCTTTTTTGTTTTCATCCTTCCTTTTTTTCTTTCTTACTCACATTTGGTATTAGACTTCTAGGTTGTTGCATTATAGCCTTGATGTTATAAAATATTTAATGTTTAAAACCATTTGTTTCTTACCTTCAGCTAAACTGTTCTATACAGTTCAGACAAAAACAAAGGCAAGTGTTGGGAACTGATTGAAAGAAGGTGGTCTTGAGATAATTTCTGATTATTAGTGGTAAGGAGTAATGGCAAGTGATTGGGGTGGGTACATTTTCCTCATGCAAGGACTCAGCCAGAGAGATGACCCAGATGGTGCAAACTGGCCTGGGTGGAAAGGTGATTGGGTGCAAATCTGAGAGTCAAAATTGAATAGTGAGTTCCGGGTGGAATGGGAAGGGTGTTGTGCAGGTCTGCAGCAAGATTGGGAGAGTTTTTGTGGTCTAGGAAGAAAGTGAGAGATGATGGGACAGCGTGGTGCCATGTAATAATTTATTAATAAATATGTGAGTGATAAGATCTTACTCAGAGTCTGGAAAAGTACCCTCTCACTGCCAGAGAATAGGAGGAGTAGCTAGGGAGAAGCTATTGCTAGTCTAAATGACAGACTGAGGATTCTCAGACTGTAGTGATAGCAATGGAGAAACGAGAAACAGATTCAGGAAATGTTTTGTAAAATTTGCTGATGAGTTAGCTTTGGAATTTGATGCAGAACTGAACTTTTAATTTTAAAAAACAAGCTCTGTATGGTAAAAGGCAGAACGTTGTAAATTCAGTTTGCTTAGTGATTTCAGTAGTATTTACTGATGATCTTTCAGGTCTGTCTTCTAGAATATTACATAAGATGTAGGAGCTGATTCTGAGTTGATACACATTTTCCACTACAGTTCTGTGACTGGAAACCTTGGTTCTCTCACTGTCTTCTTTTTTTGTTAAAGCTTCTTATTTTAAAGGTTTTATTATTTGTGGTGTGTGTGTGTGTGTGTGTGTGTGTCCTTGTGGAGGACCAAGGGTGACTTTGGGAATGATTCTGGATTGCTTCTACTTCCTTCCTGCTTAGCTCTGGGATTTCCTAGGCTCATCCCACTAGGGCCAGAAGTGCTGGCTGCTGCCGTTTCTGCTTGGCATTTTTACGTGGGACCTGGAATCTGAACTCGGATCCTTCTGTGTAATAGAGTTCTAATGCCTGAGCCATCTTTCCAGCTCAACACTGTCTTCTTGAAGATGTTTTCCTGTCTTCGCTGAGAACATCTGCCCACTAACTATTTCTTGACCTTTGTTCTGCTTCTTTCCTCCTTTGCTTCCCTTCTAGGAATGTACAGATATTGTATCAATAGGACCTGGCCATACAGTCTGAAACTGGATTACAGGTCTAGTCAAAATTGCCTGAGACCTTGGAGGTTTGAATTGAGGAAAACAATAAAGTCTTATTTACAATTTTGAATTTCAGAATTTTTGCATAATCCAAGTACATCTGTTTCTGTATAAACAAAAAGGTGAACTAGACTATTCTTTTGTGAATTGATCTTAGTTTTAATGTGAGGACCAAATTTTAACCAGATTAATTTTTGTAGATCTCATTTTGTTACACTGACCTTCAAAAGTCTAGAATTTCTTTGTCTTAACTCTGTACTCCAATATCAGTATCAGTATCAATGGTTGCTAGGTTGAAGGGTGTGCAGTCATTGTTAGTAAATTTTAGATAGAATAATCTTTAAATATTTGGTTGTGCCAAATTGTAGTTAAATCAATGTGTTTGAAATTTTGTCATTGTATGACCATTTTCAGGAGTTGATTACTTCAAGAATCTTTTTGTTGCAGAAAGTTTCAAATATATACAAAAGACAAAATGAGCTGTAGTGTACTTGCTATCTCCCTTCAACACTTCCTACATAATCAGTTTTATTTTAACAAAAAACTGGTTCTACACCACTTGGTGTGGTGAAAAATACCTGTATTTCCTATCTCAGGAGGTTGAAGTAGGAGGATCGCAAGTTTGAGGCCAGTTGAGCTATACAGTGAGTTCCAAACCAGACTGGGCTACAGTTTTAAAAATAAAACTAAGCATAAACAAAAACCCCAAAACAAAACCCTTCCATTACTTGGGATTATTTTGAAGCAAATCTTTAAAAAAATCACATAAGTTTTTCTATAGCTATTTAGTATATATCTCTGAAGAATAAGTACATCCTTAGTTACTTGGGTATTTATTTAACATATTTTATTGAAATATTTTTCTATTTTCATGTGTTTTGTGTTTATGGTATATGTGCATGCATCCCATATTTGTATGCAATAAATATTTTTATGTGGGTAAATTCATGTTGTGTGCAAGTGCACTTGTAGGGTGTGTGTGTGTGTGTGTGTCAGAAATTGTTATCAGGAACCATCCCTAATCACTTTCTACCTTATTTTTTTGAGGCTGTATATCTATATCCAGAACTTCTTTCTAGGGGTAATCTGGATAACAGACTTGCTCTCAGGCCTTCCAGGGGTAGGATTATAGATGAATTCCTGATCTTGTCTTCTTCCACATGCTGGGATTTAGGCACAGACCACCAAATTCAATGAACTTAATTTACTTATTTCTCCCTTAGGTTATATATACAAATTTAGATGATTGATTTCAATGAATTTTTATTTTTATATTTAAACATTTAACACTATAAAAGTCCCTCTAAGCACTACTTTAAATATGCCCTGCAAAAATAGTATTTTTATTATTACCTTTATTATTACTTTTGGCTCATTGTTTATATTTTGCTAAACCCAAATATTTTTGTTTTTTCCTACATAATGTTACCGAACTCTAATTTAGTTGTTTTCAGAAGACTTTATAAAATTTCAGTCTTTTTAAGTTCAAAGCTTGGTTTTTATAGCATAACACAGGCTCTATACTTTTGAAAATTCACATGTATTGATGTCAGTTAAAGCAGGTAACTTTAATATTATCATGTTTTTCTATATCTTTAATTTTCTGTCCAAGATGTTCTAGAATTGAACATGTGCTACATTCTCTGGCTGTGGTGTGGATGCTTTGCTCTCTTTATTCATTTCATGCATGTTGAAGTTAAGCAACTTAAGAGCATACATGTTGATGACTTACATTTCAGGGATTGACATTACATTTATTATTTGTAAATGTCCTCTTCTTACTTGGTATAATTTTTTTCCTGTAATGTTTTTGTACTTTGTCTTATATTGACTGCATCAATGCAGTGGAGTGGCTTTTCTTCTTCTTTCAGACTATTTGTGCCTTTGTTTTTAGGGTATACTCTATCAGCAGCATACAGTCGTTTTTTTCAGCCTAGTCTGGTAATATCTGATTTTGACTGACGTGTTACTAATATTTACAGTGGTTGCTAATTCCAATATCCAGGTCACTGCTTTTTTTTTTTTTTTTTGTAGTCTTTTTCCCTTTACTGTGGCCTTGTGATTGCTCCAGTAGCCTTTGTGAGATGTGAAGACCCTGTTTTCTGTTACCTTTCTTTGAGGGTATTAATTTTGGCAATAGTGCAAATTAAATTGCTTAATTACATTAAGTCTTGTTTTTATACCTTGCCTGGATAGTTCTTAGTCCAAGGGGATTGCATTAGCCCTGAAACACAATCCTTATTGCTAAGGTGTACACAATAAGCTTTAAATTTTTACCTCGATTTAAACTAAAAACAATTTTCTAATTTTTATCTATTTTTCTATCTATCTTTCTATCTATCTATCCATCTATCCATCCATCCATCCATCCATCCATCCATCCATCCATCCATCCATCCATCCATCCATCCATCCACCTACCTACCTATCTACCTACCTACCTACCTACCTACCTACCTACCTACCTATCTCAACTACTTTCTGCTTAGGAGGTAGAGTCTTAATCTCTGAGCCATCTCTATAGCCCCAATTTTCTTAATTTTTTTTTTAATTTTAAAAATTTTTTTTATTATTATTTATTCAACTGTGTGCACGCGCGCGCGTGTCTGTGTGTGTGTGTGTGTGTGTGTGTGTGTGTGTGTGTGTGTGTGTATGTGTAGAACCACGGACGAATTCGCGAACCACCATGGACGCCTCCACCTCCTTCTGCCCCGGGATTCACAGGCTCCGCCCTACCAGGACCAGAAGCGCAGGCCGCCCCCGCTTCCGCCTGGCGTCTATACGTGGGATCTGGGATCCGAACTCAGGACCTTCCGCCTGCAAGGCGGAGGCTTAACCCCTGAGCCACCTCTCCAGCCCCTAATTTTCTTAATTTTAAAAGAATGTTTTAAACCCATCTGGGATGATTAAGCAATGCTGAATTTTAGGTTTATTTTCTTAGATCTGTCACAGTGATACTCCTTTTGACAGGCACCACTGACGCCCCCATTCTTCAGTAGCAGCTATGTCTTTCATTTAGCATGTCAGAAATATTTTTGTTGCAAACTAACAAATACATGAAAATACGAGGATTTATTTTTTTTGGAAAAAGCAAGGATTCAACAGGAGTGAGAAGGCTAAGAGAGTTAATGGGGGATGTAAATGACCAAACTATATTATACACATTCAGGAAATCAGCAAGAAAACAATACATTTATTGCTTGGTATCTGGGTGCATGAATGTTATAAATGGGTGTATGTTATGTTCAGACTATTTATACTAGCAAAGTTGATAAAAATTAAAATCTCCAAGTAACCTAACTTTAGAGTGGACAAGTATACAAGACTCAGAAATATCATTGTTTCCCATGGCCCTTACATTATTTGTACCCTCCCTGTACCTTCTGTGCTCTGTATTTCTCTACAGATCTCAAATCTCAAGACAGCAAAAGATTGCTTTATGTCTGTGGTTGGATAGTTTATCATAGTGTAAGAAAATGGTTATATTCATTTAATGTGTTGGTATTTTAGAGTATGTGAGTCAACCATAAATTGCATGAAAAGTTTTCCTTAAAATCTTGCTAATTGGGGCTTGAGAGGTGGCTCAGGGGTTAAGCCTCTGCCTTGCAGGCGGAAGGTCCTGAGTTCAGATCCTAGACCCCACATATAGAGGCTGGGTGGAAGCGGGGGTGGCCTGCGTTTCTGGTCCTGGTAGGGCGGAGCCTGTGAATCCTGGGGCAGAGTAAACAAGGAGGAGGTGGAGGTGGTCCATAGTAGTTCCCGAATTTGTCCGTTGTTCTACACACACACACACACACACACACATACACAAACATGCATACACACATGCACGCACACACATACACGCACAATTGAATAAATAATAAAAAACTTGCTACTTAAGTTACTAAAACATGATTTAGGAGAAAAATTTAAACTGAAAATACATTATGTATTTTTATGAATATTCTTTAAAACGTGACAATGCTTTAATTACAAATAATTTGCATTTTATTTATGCTAAGGGTTTCCTTGAGTCTTGTACTAGTACACACTTTTTGTAAGAATGTAAAGTAAGTATGTTAATGAAAATTGTAGTTCAATAATGCAGACAGGATTTAAGTCAAAGACAATATGGATAAATGCCAATATTTGACAAAAGTGAAATAATAAGTATGATTGTAGTCTTTAAATTATACTTAGAGTGGCTGGAAGATGGTTCATTCAGTAAAGTATTTGCCATGCAATCATGAAGATCTGATTTTGGAACCCCAGCATGTATGTAAAAAGTTAATGGGGTGGGGTGGGGTGGGGTGAACCTATATTCCCAGCACTGAGTAAGCAGAGAGAGAGAGAGAGAGAGAGAGAGAGAGAGAGAAAGAGTGCCCCACAGGGCTTGCTGGTCAGTCAGTCTATATGATATAATGAACTTCAGGTTCAGGAAGAAACTTTCTTAAAAATACAATGGAGAAACAGAAAACACAAAAATAATTTTTTTAGAATTTAGATTTTTTATAAATCTTAGTACTAGTCTAGATAGTGCAGCTTTATATAAAGAACACAATATTGAATTGAAATTTTAACTTTTCCGTTTCCTGTTTTTTTGTCCTAAGGTAAATGATATAAAAACTCACAATGTTTCTTTGCTTTTGTGTACTCTGTATATGGCCAAATGTTCTTCTATAGGTGGTAGTGGCTATTAAGTAAGATTACATGTATTGCTTAACAGTTGATGGTTAGTATTAAAGATGTGTAAATATTGCTAATCTTTTTTGGTGTGTGCATGTGTTTGAAACAGGATCATACTATCTGTTTTATTCCGGCCTGGAATTTGCTGTCCTTCTTCCTTCCTTTAAGAAGTGCTGGGATTGTAGTCACTGTAGGGCATTAGCAAGTTATAGTACATTTCATGGGGATTCTCTCTCTCTCTCACCTTAAACTAGTTTGGAATTCTGGAATTCTCTGTGTTATGAATGCTGTAAGTATCTTTTAAAAAATTGTTTGCTTGTTCGTGTGTGTACATGTGCATGCCATGAAGCATGTGTTAAAATCAGAAGACAACTTTCAATAATCACTTCTCTCCTTCCATCATGTAGGTTCAGGAGATCCAATTCAGGTTGACAGACTTGTGAAGCAAATGCTTTTTTTTTTACCCACTGAACTCCATCTGTTTTTTTTTTTTTTTTTTTGAGTCGACTTTGTTTTGTATTAGGATAGCCTTTCCAGCTATTTTTTCTTTTTCGAGCTGGTATGTCTTTTCTGTTCTTTCATCTAGCATCTTTTGTATCTTTACGATGATATGTTGATTAATGATGGGAATGGATTCTGAGAAATATTTTGTTAGGCAATTTTGTCATCTAAACACCATAGATTATATTTAAATGAAGAAAGCTGTGGCCCTTCCTAATATCTTGTGTTGGACCACCGTGACACATACATTTGATTTGTCATCAAAATCACCTTATGCAATGATTGATTGTATTTAGTTAAAAAATGTCTCTTGTAGACAGAAGATAGTTGGATAATCTTTTATAAGTAAACCATTCCGTTCTCTCAATGGATGCTTAAGTGGAGGATTTAATCCATACACATATAACATAGTTACCGATGGGGTAGTATGCTTGCCTTGTTTTCTTTTTTTTTTTTAAATTTTTTTATTATTATTCAACTGTGTGCACGTGCGTGTGTGTGTGTGTGTGTGTGTGTGTGTGTGTGTGTGTGTGTATGTGTGTGTGTAGAACCACGGACGAATTCGCGAACCACCATGGACACCTCCACCTCCTTCTGCCCCGGGATTCACAGGCTCCGCCCTACCAGAACCAGAAGCGCAGGCCACCCCCGCTTCTGCCTGGCGTCTATACGTGGGATCTGGGATCCGAACTCAGGACCTTCTGCCTGCAAGGCGGAGGCTTAACCCCTGAGCCACCTCTCCAGCCCCTGCTTGCCTTGTTTTCTATGTGCCATGGCTTTCCTGTTTCGTTATTCCTCAGTGTAACATTCTTCTCTACCCTTGATCTTAGTCAAAAGGCTCAGGGACAATTCAGCATTCAATATTTTCTGTTACATATTTGCTAATGAAGTATTTAAAGTTTTTCTTTTCTCATACTTTACTTTCTTGAATTATTTTGTAATGACCCTAGAGATTATAGCTGTCTGTGGGTGTTTTAAATTATAAAAATACAGTATTAATTTAAATTCAGCAGCATGTAAGAGCTTTCTCCTATATAGCATCTTTTATATCTCCTTTGTTATTATTTTATGCAAAATGCTCTTTATACATTATGTGACCTTTTGCACAGATTTAAAATTATTGCTATATTCAGTTGTCTTTTAAATTTGATTTAAAGTTATTGCTGTTGTATGTAGTTGTCATTTAAAGAAAATGTAAATAAAAAATTGTTTCTTCTGTATTTTACATAATTACTGGTATCTTTAGTTTTGTATCTGAATTCTGTTTACATTCAGATATCCTTTTTTACATTCTAAAGAGCTTATTTAGCACTTCTTGTGAGCAGGTTTACTAACTTACAAATTCTGTTTTCTGGTTTTCATGGTTTCTGTTCAGTAACCAGCTCTTAGTTTCATATGGAGGCTGCTTTGTACAGGGTAAGTTGATTCTGTATTGTTGTTGCCTTGTCTTTTGACAGTTTATGATGTGTGTTTGATTTTTCTTTTAAGCATTTTTTGGTATTGTACCAATACTAGTAAGTATTGACATACTTTCAAGGATTTTAGTTATGCAGAATAATAGATTTATTATGACATTTTTGTACATGTATATAAGGTATTTTGATGATGTTCTTCCTCATTACTCTTTCCTCTCTATCTCCCTTGCTTGCTTATACCCTTCTTTTTCCAACTAGTCTTCTACTTGAATAGGATTTTTTTGTGACGCATTGAAGATTTAGGATTGCTTGTATGAGCATGCATTTAGGGGTTATTTACAAGAACATTGCCTACATTGCCTATACTAGGGAAGAAAATCAGTCAGCCTCTCTCTCTCTTCCCTCTCTCACTTTCTTTCCCTCTCTTCCTCTCTCTCTCTCCCTGTTCCTGTCCCTCTCCCTCTTTCTCCTCTTTTCTTTTTGTCTTGTTTTTCTGTTTACTTAATCTTAGTTGGCCTATTTTCACCTTGGCATTTGACTCTACTGTATTTACCACTTACCTGTTCGAGTATAAGGACTCAGTGTATGGCAGTAGAGTCAGGTCAGCTATTATGTAGTGTGTTCTGTTGCTGCACCATCACAAGGAAACCTGTCAACTCTTTACTAGTACTCAAAAAAAGAAGTCAGTAAATGAATTGGGTTGATATCCACTTGTTTCCACTTTGAAATCTCTGTACTATTGCTTTATGTAAGAAACTGTTCCTTTGTCTAAACTGTCCACATAATGCGGTGCTAATTGTTGGATCACAGACCATGCTGAACACCTAGGTTTGCACTAGGTTGTGCCATCCAGGTGTGTGTAAGTATGCCTCATACTGGCACAGGGTTTAATTGCCCAAGGATGCATTTCTCAGAATATGTCTTTGTTAAGTGACACATGACTATACTTGCTTCAAGGTAGTGTCAGATGTGATTTGGTTTAAGTGCTTATATATATGTAGATGCTCTGTTTTTTCTCCTCCCCAGTCTCTTCTTTCCATGAAACTCTTTCTTGAAAAGTGTAGTAGACTTGTCTTTGGAGAAATCTTGGTGTGGAGAAACTTGCTCAGCATCTTTGATAGGAGAATATAATTTATTCACTTTTTGTTTTGTGGTAGATTAGCTGATTTTTACTTCTTTAGCTGTTGATTCTAAAGAATGAGTATTTGATATTGAAATGAAATCTTTAGATTTTTTAAAAAGGTGAATAAATTAATAATAGTAAGTAGATACATTTTCTTCTCTCCAGTGCTGTGTCTTAAAAATACTACTTTCTCTTTTCCCATGATCTTTCTTTCCTGTCTCCATCTTTTTCCTGTAGTGTGAATATTTGACTACCATTATGCCCTTCTTAGCCTTAGCACAGCGATGGATGGTCTGGATACAAGGAACAGGCAAGAAGAATCAGCAACAAAACATAGTATCCTTCTGTTTTACTGATGACAGAATAATGACTAAACTTTTATCAAGTTGACTGATGATAAATTTTGTAGCATTTAAATGTCCCAAACAAGCTAGAAGCAGAGAATAGTAAAATTCATTCTACTAGACTTCTGTTCAGAAGTAGCCTTGAGCAGTCCACTCTTACTGAGTCTTAGGTTGTGGCTATTCTTATGAAGGAAAGTATATGCTGTAGAATTTTATTATATATCTGAAAGACTTAATATGGAAAAAAATTTATTATTTTCAGTGGAGGATGTGTGTATACCTGTACATGTATGTGTATGTGTATGTATGTGCCTATGGAAGCCAGGGAAACTTTCAAGAGTCTGCTCTCCTTTCACCTTGGTAAGGTGGAGTCTTACCTCAGTTTTGCTATTCTCAGTACTGTAGGCTAGCTGACCTGAGACCTTCTGGGCAATTTTCCTGTGTCTGTAAAACTTGACAAAGTAAATTACCATGTTATATAATGTGCCCTGGCTGAGGATTCTTGTAACTCATGCTTGGTGTGTTTTATTTATTACTCATAGTAGAGACTCTGCTTAAAATAATTGATTAATGCTAAGGGTAACTGCATACTTCAAATGGTTTCCTTCCCCCCTCTTGCTCCTCAGCAAACTCCAGCAATACCTATAAGTTGTTAATATTCCAAAGGTCATTCCTCCCTCAGCGCTCATCAGCAGCATGCTTTGAGTTCTCAACCCAGCATAAAGAGAGGCAAATGACTCAGTGGAGCAATAGAAGAAATAAGAGATACCAGCTTCTGCAGAAGCAATGTGAAGCCCGTCTGAAAGGGACAGAGAGTAGGCGTGGAGCTTGGACCCCTTGCATTCACTGCTGGTGCGAGCTTTAGGCTGAGGCTGGTCTCCATTATCCTCCCAGTGTCTTGCTGTAAATTCAGTGCAGGAGAACTATACACATGCATATTTTAACGGTTACTCTTAACTATTGCTGTGAGAGAACACCCAAAGTCAAAACAAAAGAGGAAAGGAAATTTATTCATATATTAGGATTTCAGAGGGGAGATAAAGTTTTCACGGTAGAGGTGATATGGCTGGTGGCTAAATCTGTAGGCGGGCTAAGTCACGGCAGACATCCAGGCAGACATCCACGTGGCTTGAATATTCCTGGAGAGACTTTCTTCTTCCTAGTCTTCTGTTCTGTGGTTCTTTTTATCTAGTTCACTACTGGGAGATTGCAATGGGATCTGGTGCTGATCTTTGTATTATCCAGACAATCTCTTCAGGTGGTCTCAGCTGATCTTAAGTAGTGCCAGGTGTGTCAAGTTGACACCCAGGATTAACTATCACACATCACACAGGCACACAGAAATAATCACTTCCAAATCTGTGATTTTTAGTAAGATTTTAGGAGGAAACAAATAGAATCTCACTTTGCAGCCTGGGCTGACCTCCAGCTCACTATTTTCTTGCTTTCGCCTTCTGAATGCAGAAATTACAGGCCTAACTTTTAATTTCATTATAATTTTCTCGTATTCATTACCAAATGAAAGTCTGTACTGTATTATTGACATTAAAGTTCATGCTGTATTCATTTGAAAGTTTATGTGGTGATTTGGTCAGAACAAAAATGACTTCTTTAAATTAGAGTTCATAGTTTTGCAGTTTTTTGAGCTGTAATGTAAATTTTTATTTTTCTTTAAATCATACTGGGGAAACTGTGCAGATTCTAAATCTTATTTATTTTATTTTTATTGCCTGATACCTCTTTCCATAACAGTTGGAAGGCATAGCATCTTCTGATTAAGTGGCCTGTGGATAACACCTCACATTAATAATTTAGGGAACTTAATGAATGCCGATGCCCACTTCCTGCTCTGGGAAAGTCTGACCAAATTAGTGTGTCTTGGGTTTTGGTCTGCCTCAAAACCATCTCATATAATTCTGCCTCCTTAGCCTTGAGGACTGTTGTACCATTAGCCTAGTTCCATCTGCTAGATAGCTGTGGAAAAGGATGTTACTTAGAACAAATATATCACCTTTATGAACTGTCCACAAGAACAGTTGTCAGACTTGTAACTTATAAAAGAATAAATCAGGTAGAAGTTGTTCAGTAATGCAGATTTCTGAGCTGTACTTCCTAGTTTTGGGCCTTCAGCCAAGAAATTGGGTTTTAGTGGCTGTGCAGGTGTTTATGATGCAGGTGGCTCACAGGCATGGGATTCAGCCAGGTGGGCTTGTAATCATTGAGAAGCTTCTGTTGAGAAAACCGAACTATGGCAGGATAAAATCTAAATCCATTTTCTGCTATTTTCCTAGTGGATAGTTTTTTTTTTTTTTTTGAATCTATATCACAACAGTAGCATCTTTCTTTATTGACTATTAAAAAGTGAGGTTGTTGGAGAAAAACAAATAACATTTTGCCATTTCTGTTAAAAACAAATTGATTGAATAGGATAGATTAGGGTAGAGTGTTATTATAGCCCACAATTTACAATTCAGTACTTGTAGTAAGCTTATTTTGGGTGAGAGTAATTTTACATCATTCAAAGTAATACTTTTGCCACACATCTGCTTCTGTTGTGATGTGCTGTTTTTGAGAATGACATGCCTACTGCCTCATTCTGTCCATAGCACATACATTAGGCTCTTTACTGGGGACATGTGATTAGTTTCTCTGACCCTAGAAAGGTATCTGGAATAATACTTGGATTTCCCTCTTCAGAAATCCATTCATGTTTTAGGTTAGCAAATTAATGTTAAAAATGTTCTTTTAGTTTTATCTTGAAATGAAAAATAAGCTCTTATTTTTGTTACACTGTTTTAGACAAAAAGAATCTTTTGCTCTTATCCTCTGTGGTAAAGTGTATTCAAGTGTCTTCCTGCTAGTATCAATCATACTTTTGTATACTGTGTATATCATACTATGATGTACACAGACCCTTTCATTGTTTTACCTTAAAACTCAACCCTACTATCCTCCCTCCCTCCCGCTCCCACTCCCGCTCCTGTCTACTGTTGGATACAGGAAATGGTGAGCATACATTCTATAGGGGTTTAAGCTGCATTACTCAGTTAATGATACTTGGGGTTTAAAAGTTAATCCAATTCTAGAGCATGTTCCAAATACAGGCAAAACAAATTCATTTTTATATGATTAGGTCTGCCTGGCCTAGTTTTCATGAACAATATGTGCAAGTGCTGTATTTATGAAATTCTCATTTTCCAGCATTTAATTCCTTTTCATTGTTTTTCCATGAGTTTTAGGGTAAAGAGATGTTACTGAAAACAGGATTCTTTAGGTTTATTTTTCCTTGGCAAAAAGTTCTGGAGCACTCTGAGGAAGCTTGGCTGACTAAATTACACATGATGAGAACAAGAATACACACAAAGAGCAAGTGAGCGAGTGAGAGAGAGAATTAAACATATTAATAGTTTTTGGATTTTAGATTGTTTTTATTTGTAGGTAGGGTATTTGTCTTTCTCGCTCCTTAAGATTGAATATTGTTATCTATGTAAAGTAGAGCTCGGACCTGTCAAAGCTCCACAGAGAAGAAATTGTAGTGCTTTTCTTTCTAATAGATGATATGCTAATAATATTGAAGTTACAAAAATTTAGAAACATTTGAAAATTATTGGAGGAATGATACTTGGAGACCCAAAGAAGAGAGTGTTGCCAGTTAGCCTGAGGAGTTGCCCGAGAGTAGTTTCTGTGACAGCTCTGCCTTGTGCTGCTTCATACCAGGCACAGATGACAGAGTCTTCCTGATGTTTCCCTCCTGGTGTGTGTGTGTGTGTGTGTGTGTGTGTGAGAGAGAGAGAGAGAGAGAGAGAGAGAGAGGAGAGAGAGAGAGAGAGAGAGAGAGAGAAAAGAGAGAGGGAGGGAGGGAGGGAGAGAGAGAGAGAAAGAGAGAGAGAGAGAGGAGGGAGGGAGGGAGAGAGAGAGAGAGAGAGACCCACTGAGTCCAATAAGAACTGCCTGCACTTGTGTATGCCTGGGCATTCACTGCTATATAGGTGATATTTCAGTAAGAGCATATTTCAGTATGAGGTGGGATTTTTTTCCTCTGCTCAACCTTGACCATCCACATTTGCTCCCAGAGAATAGCCACATGAAACCCCTCTCAGGTATTATACAGTGATGTTAGGCCAAATTTTGTGTAGTTCTCATACACATAAACTTATAGTGAGATTATGGTTGTGGTAGTGTTGTGTCTAGGGAGCACTGTTTGGTCTGTTTCTCCCCTTCTTCTCTTCTCACATTCTTTCTGTCCCCTCCTCCACGATGCTTCCTGAACATTGGGAAACCTTTGCATCTTTTTTTTTTCTTTTCTACCTTTATAAGCATAATGAGTGGTTGTCTCTGCCTCCCTTTCCTCTTCTACTCTTCCCTCCCTTCAACAATCCATCCCTCTTCCTCCCACCCTCCTGCCTTTCTGCTTGTGTGGGCCCCAGGGTTTTTTCCTTCAGGTTATCTGCTCTAATGAGGGCTCAGGTCTCTGTGTCAGATTAAGTGGTCTTCCTTGAGTAGGCGCACTGATAGAGGCACTCCTCTTCACCTGTCTAGCCTTAGGCCTTAAGGTTCCCACTGTTTATAATTATTTCTCCTGAGTTCCTTGCTGGTCCATGGAGGAATGTTGATATGTCAGTCATTGTGCAGGTCAAGTGAGGGTAGATCTCATTGCAGTAAGTTCCTGGATACAGTAGTCCTGACTTGAGTAGAATGACTCAGCCAGCAGTGGACCTCTCCACCTTTAAGCTCTTAAAATCTGGAAACCATTGCTTCTTAAGTTCAGTTTCATGTAGGCTTTTCTGAACAATCTGTAGGTATTTCTATTTTGCTTTCTGTTCCTAATAATCACTATAAATCTGACTCAAAGTTCCAGTATTATTCATGCCACACCTGGAATATTAGACTGTCCTGAACTTTCTTCCACAGTTACCTTTAACTCAGCCTCATTCAAAACCTCAGGACATGAAAAACATGTGGACAGATTCTTCATCAGAATGTGCTGTGAATGACCTACCAATCTCATTGTAGTCCTTGTTGCCATATGAAACTTCATGGACTGTCCCTTACTGTCCATATTTCTCCCTGCTCTCTGGTCTTCTGAGTTACTGCTGGAATTGCTGACAACATTTTAGGGCTCCTTCAGCCACATCTCCAAGTCTGCCTAATTTCTCCTGAAAACTAGTTCCAAGGTCTGAAGGCCTCACAGTTGATTTTACTTATGGCACAACCCTACTTCTCTGGCACCAGTATTAGCCATACTTTGTGTTGCTGTGAGCAGTATCTGACAGAAACAAATTTAAGAGGAGAGATTTATTTTAGCTCACTCTTAATTTCTAGAACCCTCCAAAATAATACTATCTGGAGATCAGCTGTTCAGTATATGAAATTTTTCATGGGGGGCCACTTCATAACCCCCATTTTTTGATATTAAATTAGGGTCTTTCTGTGATTTAAATACTTACATTGAAAGTTGACTTTCCCAGTCTCCTTCCTCTCAAGTCTGTCTTCCCTTCTAAGCTCTTCTCTCTTTCCTCTGCCTGTAGTTCTGACATTTAAAAATTGATATTTTTATCTGAGGAGATCAGGGAAGCCTTCTCAAGGGTGATGGTACTGAGACCATAAACAAAAAGGAATTTACTAGTTTTGCAGCAGGGAGGAACTGGGAAAACTGCAAAGAAAGGAGGGGTTTTTGTTTGGAAAATTCATGCATATTTGTACTGGAGAAACTTGTCTTCAGGGAAGAGGTCGGCACATTCCTGAGCATGATCAGTTGAAGTCATACTTCTCATGTCAAATAGAGGAAGGGGTGCCTCCTGGGTAGAGAGTTGACTCATGGTGATGCCCTTGATGGGCAGAATTCACTGTGGGCTAGGCCTTCAGGGTTTCCTAAGCTGTTTCTGTTAGTGATCCCTTTTCACTCAATGCAATACAATTTTTTTTTTAATGGGTAGAAGGACATCAGGCATGTACTGACCACAAAGCATGCATGTGGAGGTCAGAAAATAACTTTCAAAAGTCAGTTTCCTTCCACCATGTGGATCAGTGGATCAAACTCATGACCCCAGGTTAGTGTGGACAAGCCTTTACCCATTGAACCATCTTGCTCATTTTCATTCAGAATATTTTATGTGACTCTAGAGGTATAGGTATATAAGATATGTGCCCAAGTAAATCATAAAGAAATTTTAGTTAGTCTTTGGTGTATAAACTAGTTTTATCACTTTTAATATGATAGTAAGTTTTCATACTAATGAGATAGATATGCTTTGAAATGAATCGAATTTGAATTGAATCTTATTGGTTCAGTATTGATACTGCATGATGTAGTACAATATCAACATTTATTAAAGTTGATTTCTATTTCAAATTTGCAAATTCTGAGAATACCACTTAGTGTAAGTATTTGTAGTACAAAGCAGCAAAAGCATGTTTGGGCCATTTTGGAAATTTGTTGGAGGTTCTGCCCTATATCCAAGAGAGAATTCACTAATAGATTTTTTTTTTAAGTGAAACCCAAGTTAGCAAACCAAACAGTAATTTTTAAAATCAAACAGCATAGTCAAAGACTAGTAATTTGATATTTGCTGAGTAATGATATTAAAGTAATAATATTTGCTGTGTAATGATATTAAAAATTTGGTTTTCATAATTAAACCTTTATATTTCTTTAGGAGCAGAAAACTTGGCATGTACCACAGTTCATAACATAAAAGTTTCAAATCTTAGCAAAGGTATTTGATGTGGAGTCTGGCATTATCTAGTATCTATGCACAGTGTGTTGTGTTTAGAGCCACAATTGAAGCAAAAATCTTACCACACATAGCTGCTAGGGGCACCTCAAATTTGTTTTAGTTTGAATTAGTTTTCGGTTGTTTCTTATTCAGAACTTCTTTCCTAGTGCCAGATTTTTAAATACCTATGTTTTTAGTTACTTGAGTTCCTCACGGGCCATGACTCACATTTTAGGAAGGTGGTCTCCAGTCATCAGAAGAGTGAGACAATGTGACCCTGTGATTGTGTTTGGAGGGTTGACTAAAACAGCACAATGATCGATTTGGGTGCAGGTGATTGTCCTGAAAGTATATAGCATCTGGGTAACAGCTAGCACTTAGCTCTTGGGATCACGGTCCCCTTCAGCACTTGCTTCATGAAGAATAAAGCATATAACAAGAAAAAATGTTCCCTTTTCTAATTTCCAACGATTTTATTTAATTTTTTACTTTCATTATCATACAGATATGGATATGATATATGTGCAAGTGCAGGTATGTGTTTGCTACAGCACTCATGTGCAGGCCAGAGGACAACTTTGTACAGTTGGTTCTCTCTACCCACTTTTATGTGGGTTCCAGGAATCAAATTCAGGTGCTCAGAATTGTGTGGTAAGCACTTTTACCTGCTGAGTCATCTCTTAGGCCCCTAGTTTTTATTTTAAAAATGTTATTTAAAACACATACTCCCTTCTCCCATGAAACTAGACTGTTTCTTGTCTCTTCATGTTCCCATTCAATGCCCCAATTTACCTCCTTTTAATATTTCTTATGTAAGATTAGTCATTTGGACTGTCATAGAGCAGTGCATGTATTGGAAATGTTTGTTTTTAAGTAGCTTATGTAGCATGAAAATGTCATACTATTAAAAATGCTTCCTACAGTATAAAAATTTTGTATATATTTTTTATTATTATTTCCGCTCATACAAACTTAATAGGTAAACTAGTTCCCTCCCTCCCTCCCTTCACCCCTCCCTCCCCATTCCCCAGTGCCTTCCGCCCCAATTCCCAGAGAGTCCTTTATTGTGCATGCCTGACTCTCCTCTGGGCCCTCCTCTCCTGACGTACAAGGACCCAGTGGCATTTCCCTGAACCCTTTCCCATGTTCCCCTTAAGCATAGGAACACTACTGTGGCTGTCAATCCCTTGCCTCCAAGGATCTTGGTGCCTTTAGCAGATGCTAGACTTTGTGAGGTCAATAGTGTGTTGGACATTGCGCAGGGCATGCAAAGTCCAATTATGATTGCTTCGGCCCTAATTTGTGTGGAGTATCTTGCAAATCATTGCTCCTCCCATCCTTTTGCTCTTACAATCTTACCGCCCCCTCTTCCGCAAATGTCCCTGAGCTTCAGGAAGTGGAGAGATTAGTCTGGCCTAGTTCTAGGTGGTTGATATAGAGTCTCTGAAGTTCTGGATTGTGGTTTGTTGATTTTCTTTTGCAGTTTTGCTGCTCCTGCAATGCCCTTCACTCCATCCTGGTGGGCATTGTATGTCACCCCCTGGCCAGAGACAAAAAGCTGTTAAACTGGAGTCTTGTTATAAGAGCACATTCAAGGGTAGATGTAATAAAAGTAGGAAACCTCAGTGAGGGAGGGGTCAATCACCCATTTGCAAAATGGTTACTTTTTATCTGCCAGACTATATGCCCTCCCCTTCTGGTGAGATCATACCTCCTCAGTTGTAAATGATCAGGAACGAACTTCTGTGAACTTAACCAGGTGTCACATTACTTACTTGCAGTCCTTGATGGAGGCCTATTTTCTCTGCTGTAACATGGTCCCCTCTCTCCTTGTTTCTGGTGTGGCCCTCCAACCCCATCCCTCCTGTTCATAATCCTTGCAATTACCCTACAGTATAAAATTTTAACTCAAGGCAGATGAAGCACTGAGATGACTTAGTCTAATACTTCTGCTTCTGTGAACCAGAGTTCATTTAATGCAGTTGAGCATGGGCACTCACATTTTAGGGGCTGGTATCTTGATTGTGCTTAGTTACTTTCCTCTGCTGCTTGTGGCTGCACCTGTGCTCAGGTAGTCACTGATCTTTGCATGTTGTCATTTGCCTTTGGTAGGTAGTTTAAACAAGTGTAAGATTAAAGTTAGCTGCTAAAGGTAATAAGCCACATCCTTTATCAGTTAAAATAGTTCCTGTGGTATGTTTCTGGTGAATAAGTGACTTTTGCCATTTGTGGTGAAAATGGAATTCCATTGAGCATAGCACCATGTAAATGCCTTGGGGACATTTTTCAATTATCTTTTAGCTCATTTGACATCATTTATATTTCAAAAAGACTGTCCAAGTAAATTAAATATTTGATGGTCAGCTACATAGATATAATTTGAAATTATTTTTATGAAATAGAAGTTCGTTATGGATTTTGAAGTATATTATTTTTGTGGATAGTTAGTTGTAAGCCAGATTGAAATATAATTTGGATTCAAATTAATTTGAGATTAAAATTAATTTTATAACCTGTGACTGTTAATTACAGTATCAACTTGACAATCTGCACTGAGCTTTTGTATATACCTATGAAGACTTATTTTGACATAGACTTCTGAGCAAAACTATAGGGGATTATCTAGCTGACGTGGGTAGACCTAGCTCATGATTTGAGGGACCATTCCTTGAGTAGGTGGATAAGATGGAGAGAGAATTGGTTAAGTTCTATTAAGATAAAAAATTTTGTCCCTCTCCCAGTTCTTTCTGTGGTCATGTTGTCAGCTTTAGCTGCTGATATTGGTAAGATTCTCCTGCCTTGTGGACTGTAACTTTGAGATGGAATAAAACCCTCTTTTTTTGAATGCTTTGGTCAGATTTAATCATTGCAGCAGTATGAAAATGAGACTAATATGGTTTTGGTACCAGAAGAGTGGAATGTTGCTGAGAAAATAAAACAGTCCAGGTCCAAGATAAGGTTTGTTTCTTTATGTGTAAGTTGAACAAATTTTTATTCTCCAATTAGAACTGTTTGTTGCCTCTGGGTCACACATATTTACATATATTACGTTCTGCATCATGAAGGACCCCAGAATATTTTATTCAATAGCTTAACAAACTCTTAATTTCCATCTTGAATGTTTCAGTTGTACAGCATTTATACTAATGGTGTCATTTGTACTGTTTACCAGCTATGGTTGGCTCATGAAGACTCTTGAATAAGAAGAATGGAGAAATAAGTGTAAATTATGTTGAGGTAAATTGAGCAGTATGAATACTAGTGCTGTAATGATGTTGCTACAACTTAAAGAGAATAATTTGGGCCAAATAACCAAGAATTCTAAAATACAAAAATCAAAAGAAAACTTTCAGATATTCAGAGTTCTCTAGCAGGAAATTAGCTTCCTATGTATGTACATATTATAGATACAGACTTTTGCTCTCTTTTCCCACTTTTGTTTTCATATTAGTAGGAGGGTATAGTTGATATTTGTAATGTTTTCTTCATTTAGTGAAGTCTTAATAATATATAGGCTTGCCCTTCTATATGAGTTGATTAATTCTGAAATTCATGATTAAAAATGGTAATGTAAGGTTTGTCATTCTTCATTTATGGATGATATTGCTTTCATTTAAATTATTGATCATTGGGTTAAGTTTTGTGCTTTCCCCTCTTTGTTTTGTAAATATCTGGTCCCTACACAAGAATAAACTGAGGAACTTCTTCAGATGTAGATTCTGGAATCTGATTTCTGGAGATTCAGCAGGTCTTTCCTTCTCGCAGCAACCACTGAAAGTCTTTTGGTTCTTTGGGAGGGCTTGAACCTCAGGTGAGTCTGTTGTCCAGTTGAATTTAGGAATCAGAAGTGAGCATGTGGTGCAGTTGTTACATATAGTCTGAGAATTGTTGAGTTTTGATATGTGTAGAAGACAATTGAGATGAGTAGGGAATAACTTCTTTTATGTTAGATATATTATTATTATTGTTGTTGCTTTTATTTCGATTATTTTTCTTATTTTTGAGACAAAGTCTCATTGTTTCTTACACTGGTCTTGGAATGTTCCTGTCTCATATTGCTAAGTACTGGGATGACAGGCATGTACCAACATGCTCAGGTCCTTGTAGTTTTATTTTTTTCCTCATCCCTTGTGGTCTGGAATGAACTCTGAACCTTTGGCACTTGCCAGGTTCAGTGCTCTACTAGTAAACTACATCCCCAGCCTTTGGTTTTATTAGACAGAGTCTTGTTATTTATTAAATCTGGCCTAGAACTTATTTTGGATCCTCTTGTCTCCAAGGCTGTGCCATTATAATTGATTATGCCCTATATGGTTGATGGTAGTAATTTTAGTCTGTGGAAAGACTTGAAACTTCTGATGGGCTGTAAGGGATATACATACACACACACACACACACACACACACATATATAGTATGTGTGTGTTAAAAAATTATGCAGTTGTTTTTGCTGTAGTGTAAGATACATGTTTCTGACACATCCTTTGGAATCATTCATTAAAAGTAAAAGTTCTGGAAAGCAGAATTGCTTATATCACTCAAATCTAGACAACTCTTTCCACACTACTACAAAAATGATCCTAAAAAAATAAAACCACAGTTAAAAAGACATGTAAATATACTGATAAGTAAAGATAAAAGTAAATACAGGATTTTATCTTTAATGTTGATGGTTGCTTGATGGGGCATAAAAGAGTTTAGGCTGCTGGATTACAGAGTGAGATTACAAGGAGAAAGTGTGCAAAAGAAAGGAGACAGTGCCATTCAGAAGCAACAAAGTGGCACAAATATCCACATCACAGCTCTGCATTCAGTTTAAGTTAGTGAACTCTGTGTTAGGCTAGTATACATCAGTGTGGGGGAGAAATTGTCAGGTATAATTTACATTCCATTGACACCATTTCCCTCATGTGCACCAGTTCACAGGAAGGTGTTGCAGGGGAAGAGATTATGCTTGACAATAGTGAGCAGTATGCGGAATGGTTTAGTGGGTAAGTGCATGATTTTTGAAGTCAGACTTCTAGCTCTACCTCTGTGTCCTTAAACAGATAGCTTCTTCTTGCTCAAGTGAAGAAAACTTAACTTCAGAATATAGAATCTTCAAGGTTTTTTTATATAATTATTTGAATCTATGAAATCACAATAAATGCTAATCTTTGATTAAAGTTCTTTGGATCTTTTGATTGTGGATACACACACACACACACACACACACACACACACACCTTTGGTCTTTTTAGCAGAAAGATGCTTCTGGACAGATTTCTTCCATACCATCATAGACATCTGCCTGAGATTTCATTAGGCAAATTTTCTTTATTTTTTCCACTTTTTTTTTATTCTTTGTTTCACACCTCAATCCCCAGTCCCGTTTCCCTTTTTCTCCCCTGCCAGACTCCTATTTCAAGTGTTTTCTCATGTGATCTGCTGGATTTTCTCGAGTTGCCTTTGATGACATGTACTTGAATACTTGTTGGAGCATGAATCATGTATCATGGGTATACCACTGAAGAAAACATCTTTCATTTTGTTCCTATCAACAGTAGCCCTCATCTGTCTCTCAGGGAGGCATCAAGCCTATTGAGATCTTTCCCTTTTTATGGTGAAATGTCAATAGGACAATTGCTGTGCATGTTTTGTGGAAATATACATAGCCGTGGTGAAATTATGAATGTAACAGCTCTATCATGTCTAAAAGACAATGTCTGGCTGACCCCTGCCCCATTTAGTCTCTTAGAATCTTACTGCTCCTTCTTCCTTGTTGTTCCCTGAGCCTTGGGATGGGTGTGGGGATTGCTTGGTCATGCTGTTCAGGGTCGAGCAGTCTACAACCATTTATTTTCTGCACTTTGGTCAGTTGTGCTTTTCTGTTATAAACACCTTCCTTTACAGAAGGAAGCATCTGGGTCCAGTGCTGAGCACTCCTCCAATCTATGGGTATAATGACAGTTGTTTAAAAGGCAGTTTGATATAGTGTCTTTATTCCTAAACCTTCATACCTTGCACTCCTCCTAGGACCTACATCTTCTCCCTTCATAGATTTTTGTTCTAGATTACAGTATCGGGAATGTGATCTCTGATGAAAAAATGGGCCTTAAATCTGATCAGAAAATTGTTGTTTGTTCTTTTGACATTTCTTTGATGGTTGACTCTTGCCAGAGTGATTATTAGAACTTGCAGCTTTCATAGATTGATGAGACTGTTTATTGCTTTTCTCTCCCAGTGGCTTCCATAGTATTTTCTGGTACTATGAAAGCTATCCATCAATGAAAAAACTTCCAGAATAGTTCCATATGGTGTTTTTTGTCCATTTCCTGTGATTCACATGTGTTGCATCTTCAGTAATAGGGTCTTACTGTCAGTTTCTGGAGGACAACCAAGAGCAAAGCAAAAGCCTGTTTGGGGTGGGGGACTTTGAGACCTCTTTTCTCTCTCTCTCTTTCTTTCTTTCTTTCTTTCTTTCTTTCTTTCTTTCTTTCTTTCTTTCTTTCTTTCTTTCTTCCTTCCTTCCTTTTCCTTCCTTCCTTCCTTCATCCCTTCCTTCCTTCCTTCCTGCCTTCCTTCCTTCCTTCCTCCTTCCTTCCTTCCTTCCTTCCTTCCTTCCTTCCTTCCTTTCTTCCTTCCTTCCCTCTCTCTCTCTCTCTTTCTTCCACTCATACAAAGTTGTTAAGTACCCCATTCCCCTCCCTCCCTCCACCCTTCCCTGGATCCCCTTACTCTCTTCCCCCCTTTTCCCTTTCCTATATCTCTCCTGCCTCCCTTTATCCCAGTGCTCCCCCCCCATTCCTGGAGCATCCTTTAGTGTGCATGTCAAACTTCCCTCTGGGTCCTCTTCTCTGATGAGGTGGAAGGACTCAGTGGCGTTGCCTAGAGCTCTTTTTTGTGTTCCCCTTTAGTATAGGAACACTATTGTGGCTGTTAATCCCTTGCCTCTAAGAATCTTAGTGCCTGTGATCTATGCTAGATTTTTGGGTTTCAGTGATATGCTGGTAATTGCGCAGGCCATGCAAAATCCTATTATGATTACTTCAGCCCTAACTTGTATGGAGTATCTTGCATATCATTGTTCCTCCCCATCTTTAGGCTCTTATAATCTTACTGCCCCCTCTTCCGCAAATTTCCCTAAGCTTTAGGATGGGGAGAGATTAGGCTGGCCTGGTTCCAGGTGGTTGATGTAGAGTCTCTAATTTTCTGAATTATGGTTTGTTGATTTTTTTTCAGTTTTGCTGCTCCAAATAGAGTCTTATTATAAGAGTAGATTCAAAGGTAGATGGAATAAAAGTAGGAGACCACTGGGGGGGATCAATCTCCCATTTGCAGAATGGTTACCTTCTATCTGCCAGACTCTATGCCTTCCTTTCTGGTGAAATCATACCCTATCAGATTCAAGTGACTAGTAAGGGGAGTCTGCGAGCCCACCAAATGTCTTATTACTTGCAGTCCTTGATGGTGGCCTATTTTCTCTGCTGTAGCATGATCCCCTCTCTTCTTGTTTCTGGTGGGGCCCTCCTTCCCCTTCCCTCTCTGCTTATAATCTTTGTAATTACTGTAGGTATTACAGAGATTTATCTTTGAGTGTGTCATTAAGTGGGTTTGGTACTAGGATCCACCTATTAGGGAGTACATACAGCACTTAATTTTCTGTGTCTGGGATACTTCACTTACTATAATTTTTCTAATTCCATCCATTTCCCAGCAAATTTCATTAATTCATTGTTTTGATGGCTGAGTAGTATTCCATTGTATAAATGTATCACATTTTCCTTATCCACTCGTCAACTGTTGGGCATTTGGGTTGATTCCATGACTTTGCTATTGCAAACAATGGTGCTTGTGCTATCAAGGTGAATTTTTGCTGTATGGGGGATTATTCCAAATAGTGGAATAGTAGAGTCATATGGCATTTCAATCTTTAACTTTTTTAAGAATCACCAGATGGCTTGCCAGAGTGGTTGTATAAGACTGCATTCCCACCAGAAACGTAGGAGAGTTCCTTTCTCTCCACATCCCCTCCAGCATTTGGTGTTGTTTGTATTGTGGATTTTTGTCATCCTGACTGGGGTGAGATGATATCTCAGGGAGGTTTTGATTTGCATTTCACTGATGGCTAAGGATGTGGAGCATTTTTTAAGATATTTGTTAGACATTTTAATTTCTTCCCTGGTAAAGTTTCTTTTAAGTTCCAAGGCCCATTTTCTAATTGGGCCATTTGTTTCCTTAGTGTTTAGTTTTCTAAGTTCTTTGTGCACTCTGGGTAATAGAGCTCTATCAGATATGTGGTTAGTGAAGATTTTCTCCCATTCTGTGGGTTGCCTTTGTGCTTGAGTTACAATCTCTTTATCTGAACAGAAGCTCTTCAATTTCATAAGATCCCATCTGCTGAGTGTTGGTTGTATTGACTGTGCTGTTGGATTTCTGACTAGGAACTGTTGGCCTAGTCCAATCAGCTCAAGGGAATTCCCTATCCTTTCAACTAAGGTTTTTATAGTCTCTGGCCATATATTGAGGTCCTTGATCCATTTGGAATTAAGTCTTGTACATGGTGACAAGTACGGGTCCAGTTTTAATCTTCTGCATGTAGATATCCAGTTTTGCCAGCCCCATTTGTTGAAGATGCTGTTCTTTTTCCATTGTATTTTTTGGGCCTCTTTGTCAAAGATCAAATGGCTGTAATTATGTGGGCTTATATCTGGGTCTTCAACCCTTATCCATTGATCTGTGTGTCTATTTTGGAGCCTTTACCAGGCTGCTTTTATAACTGAATTTTTAGTATAGACTAAGGTTTGGTATGGTGATACATCCAGCAGTGTTTTGTTACTCAGGATTTCTTTTGCTATCCTGGGTCTTTTGTGCCCTTAGAGATCTTTCTGACCAATAACTTGTCAGGAACTATCACATACCTGTTACTCCTAGTATTGTTTAATTGCTCCTGGGTTCTAATTGGAATATCAGAGGGCATTTTTTTTTTGCCCTTTTTTCAAATGCTCTTTTTTATTTATAAAAATTGTTTAACTTGACATGGATTGTTCATATACTGTCCACTAGTCTCAAAATGCTGGGCTCAAACCTAAATTTTCTGCAGTAGCTGGGGCAACAGAAATGTGTTACCATGCTCATCTGTGACATTTTTCCTTCAGAAATTCGGGTCTAACAGAGATGTCAATAACAGCACAAGAATTAGCTGACCAATGAATTCCATGTCTCTGCTGCCTCAGTACTTAGGTTATAAAAGGTTATATGGGCATCAGGGATCCAAACTCAGCTCTTTATACTTGTGTGGCAAGCCCTTTATTGACTAAGCCATCTTCTAAATGCTCTTTTTCTTTTTAAAAGATTTTTTTATTTAATTCTTGCTGTTTATCCTAGCCTGGCTTCAAATTCTGATTTTCCTGCCTCAGCTTCCAGAATGCTGGAATTACAGGGATGTGCCTCCATTTTTCAGAGCCTCATTTTACATTTTGTGAAATTTTTAATTGAGAAACAGAAGTAGTGTTTTCATTTTAAGACCCTGTTGGTTCAACCAGTAGATTTAAAATGCAATTTATTTATTTTTTATTTCCAGCCAGGGTCTTATGTATGCTAGGTTGGTCTTGAACTCAAAATTTTTGTATCTGAGGATGCTCTTGAACTTATGGTGCTCCTGTAGTCCACCTCATAGGTATTGAGATTACAGATGGACATTAACTCACCCATCTTATATTGAGTTAGGGGGTGACCTCAGTGCTCTGTTCATGTATGGCAAATATTCTCCTAGCTGCTCAACATTCTCTGTGTGGCCACTGGGTATTCGTTGTTTGTTTGTTTATAGTTTTCTAAACTATTTCTCAACTAAGAAATTAGCCCTAATGCGATAAGATTGTAAGAGCACAAGGATGGGAAAAGTAACGATATGTAAGATACTCCACACAAGTTAGGGCCGAAGCAATCATAATAGGACTTTGCATGACCTGCGCTATGTCCAACACATTATTGACCCCACAAAGTCTAACATGGACTAAAGGCACTAGGATCCTTGGAGGCTAGGGACTGACAGTCACAGTAGTGTTCCTAAGCTTAAGGGGAACACAGGAAAGGGTTCTGGGAAATGCCCCTGGGTCCTTGCACTTCATAGGAGAGGAGGACCCAGAGGAGAGTTTGGCATGCACAGTAAAGGATGCTCCGGGGATTGGGGGGGAGGCACTGGGGGATGGAGAGGGAGGGGAGAAGGGAGGGGAGAGCAGGAGGGTCGGGGGGAGGTGGAGGGAGGGAGGGGACTGGTGTATCTGAAAGTTTGTATGAGCGGAAATAATAATAATTAAAAAAGAAATTAGCTCTTGTATATGTAACTAAGATTTCTTCATTACTATTGTCTGAGCATATTTAGTATCCTACCTCCTTTTCTTCTCAATTTTCCTTCCTTTTTTTAATGCCTTCACATTTCTTAGCTGAACAGATGTCTTTCATACAGTGTCTTCCCTG
Source organism: Typhlomys cinereus (assembly GCA_023101885.1). Taxonomy (NCBI): domain Eukaryota; kingdom Metazoa; phylum Chordata; class Mammalia; order Rodentia; family Platacanthomyidae; genus Typhlomys; species Typhlomys cinereus. The sequence continues at coordinate 2,797,326 of JALPQD010000110.1, read as the reverse complement.
GTCTGTATTCCGTGCTTCTGATTTCAACTAAATTAAGTACTGATTCAGACAATTTTTATCCTATGATTCTAGTGCTTAATACTCAATACTCTTAAAAAAACTTGCTTTTTAAATGGTCATTAATCAAAATAAATCTTAAGCTTTAAATCATTATTACTGGGACTTGAGAAACAACTCAAGGGTTAAGCCTTTGCTTTGAAAGCAAGAAGACCTGAGTTCAGATTCCAAATATCTTGTAAAACTGACAGGTAGTAATGATGGTGACTTGTGCTTCTAGCCCTAGAAGGCAGAGCCTGGGAAATCCCACAGCAAAGCAACAAGAAAAAATCCAGATGACTCCCAAAGTCACGTCCTTGGGCCTTCACAGGCATGTACAGTGCCCTCTTATATAACCCCTCCAAATCATTACTAAGGAGAGTTTAAGGGACTAAAAATTTATTGTAAAACAGTGGCGTTTTCAGGAAAGAGTAGTAATTTGTTCCACTTACATGATAATACTATGATTAAACCTTCCGTGGCATGCACATTTCTTGGCCTGTGTTACACCCATTTTATTATATATGTATATTTTTTTATTTATGCTCTGATTCCAACTCATGCGATGGTTCCACACACATTCCCAGGTGAGTCATAATCTTTCTTCAGTTAAACCTTTGTGGAGATAGCCTTATAAATACACACACACACACACACACACACACACACACACACACACACCCCTTCCTCCACATGAATTTCCATGGAGATTTGAAATCATGTCAGGTTGACAATGACCATAAAGCATCACATGAGCTAACATGTAAAAGGCTTAATGTATTTGAGCAGAGGAACACAATCAGGATAAGATGTGCACCCAACTTCCCCAAAGGGATGACCTCAGAGACCAGGAGGCAACAGATGCTTTGTACACCCATTTTATTATTAAGCTCTGTCATATTATGCTATGTAGTTATTGAAGGATTATGTTGAAATCAATTCTGAATACTTTATATTGAAAGTTTAGTTCCCGAAAATCTATGTTTTAGATGCAATTTCCACCTTTTCTTGGAAAGTGATAGTGCTTTGAAAATAGAAAGTTGCTGGATTAATTTCAGCTTACATTTTAAAAATCATGCTAGTATTTTCAATTTAAAACTTGAAACGACAAAACAGATAATAACCACAGACTAGACATGAGGGGTTGTCCTTCCTATTTGTTTTGTGGAGAACTCTTGTTTGTGATTGCTTTAGACTCTCAAAACTGTTTTAACGTTTTCTGATTTTGGACATTTTGGTACACTGTTTACATTGTATCAGTTTTCTTGTTGAGGGGACAGGTGAAAGGTTTAGTTCACCTTTGCAGAACTGTCAGCTGAACCTAAGCATATTTGACTTCTAGATTCTTGACTATTTCCTAGGATTTATCCTTCTGAATTCTGTATGTCATGATTCCATTTAGTATGTTGTCTCCAATCTTTGTTTTCTTTATTCCCTGTAATCATTTAATCTTTAAAACTTAAGAGTTGGAAGAATTGAAGGTTATTGTACTCAATGGATTCTTTTTTTACTTCAATAGTTTTCATATAACTGATGAGTTCATTTTAGGTTACTAATTTTTGTCTTTCACCTAAATAGGAACAATGATGTTTCTATCCTGTATTTTAAAGATATTCTGTAATTTATATATATATATTTCATGTTCTAAAATGGTAGGAACTACTCAGAGCAACAAATGTATGGGCATGAAATGTACAGATGTGTGCAAGTATTGTCCTTGTCCTTAATAGATTGTGTGTGAGGACAGAAATATTGTAGGTGGAAGTAGAGATGAAAGTCCATTTATTAGAAACCATTCAGCAGTTTTCTCATCATTCTGGGTTTTAGGTAGTTGTCCATTTTATACAAATGGCAAAGTATTGAAACAATATGGCCCTTTAATCGCTATTTTTCTGTGTGTGTGCCTGCATGTGTACGATGTTGTTTATTTGATTAATATTTATTTTAGATGACTGGTCAGTATGGCAGAAAATATTAAACTGAAGAGTTCAAAGATTTTTTTAAAGAATTATGACTTGGAGACGGGTATAGCTCAGTAGAAATCATTTGCTTGCCATACATGAAGCCCTGCGTTCAATCCTCAGCAACCTTTGCTCCCCGAAAAGGATGATTTAAAATAAATAAAATAGCTAGAGGAACAGCAGTGTTGCAATATAATCAGCAGGATACAGACTAGCAAACATTTTACAGGATCTGATTTCTCTAGCCAATATGCAACAATGGGAAGTGGAGCAATGGGGGTACTTAAATGAAAAGAAACTTTGGAGAACTGAATATATCCTGGGTGCATTTGTTTTTTGATTCAAACAAATAAACTGATTTAAGTAAAGAAAAAAATAGTTCAGAACACTTGGACAAGTGCTGACTGACTGGATATTTGTGGTAAAGTATTAGTGATTAATTTCTATAAACAAAAATATTGCTTTAGCTATTCAGATAAGGTTTTTAGGTTTTTAGAAGGCTAAGTCAGCAAAGTATTTGCTATGCAATCAGGAGGAACTGAGTTAAATCTGTAAACCCATATTTAAGAATAAAAAACAGGTGCAATCATGTGCAATTGCAATTACAACTCTGGGGGGGGGGCTGGGATAGATGGGACCTTGGGGTCCAGTGGCAGCCAGCCTATCCTACTTGGTAAGTTTCAAGTCAATGAGACTCAGTCTCAAAGCGAGTTGGATGGGGCTTGAGAAGTTACATCAAGATCTCTGGCCTCCACTCACATGCTTCCCCCCACAAAAAATTTTTATATTTTTAAGATATGTTGAATTATTTAAGGATTGGAATTAATAATGATATTCAGGATATGTTGCCATAGGAGAACCCAATGAGGTGAGAACGACGGGGGAGGGGGAGAGGTGATGAGATCTGCCATTTGTTTATTATTAAAGCTGGACAATAGATACTTGCTGGGTTACCATTCTTTTGTGCCTTTTTTTTTTTTTTTTTAGCATCTTGACTTGTTTCTTAAAAAGTTAGATTTAGATTGAATGGCATTTGAATACTTCCCAAACATTAAGTAGTAAGTGCTGTAAAGGATAATAATATCAGGCTGACATACACCATGAAAAAGATATGAAGTGCTAGTGAGCATTTTGATTTCTCTTCTAAAGGAATTAAACATTTTTAGTAGCTCCAAATCTGTATCCTTGAAGCATTTCTTCTTTCATAATACCTTTCATTGTTTGACCCTACTTGGTTGCAGATACTGTCCTGTATAGGGTATGTTTTATGTCTTTTAATCACTTCAATAACAGCATGATTAGTATGATCATTCTGTTAAGAAATCAAACTGCAGATCTAGCAATAAATCTTAAGTAAATTACTTAAATTGATTTAGGTAATTGTAGCAGGAGTTTAAAGGATCTGATCTCAGATTCATTAAAAGTCAGAAATTATTTCTGGAGTTAAACTGTAGTCATTCCACGTGTAGGTTGAATACATTTTCAATGGTCAAAGAATAATTTAGTGAATTACTTACTAGTATGCAGAGCTAGATCCATTTCTTAATATGTTTATCTTGCCATAGGAGAATAATGGTATAATTAGAAGGTTCTGAATTGACACTTTAAAAAAAACAGCCATATTATTTTGTAAGTACTGTTAGAGACATCTGAAAAGGTACTTTGTATTCAGCTTCCTTTTTGAAAACATCAGATGAAAAGAACCACAGATAAAACAATAGATGTCTGGTTCTAGCAACTTCAGAAGAAATAGGCAGACATTCAGTTCCTAATGTTCTATCACTAAATTTAAATGCAAATCTGAAGTTTGAAGAACTGTTTCTGCTCCTCTGTTTTATTTCTCAGAAAAATCTCTTTATTATTATTTTAGATTAGTAAAGTTTATCAGAGAGATTTTCTATAATTAGAGGAAAATGGGACAAATGCCTTTCGTTTCCAGAAATAAATTATATGAGGATTTTATAATTATAATTGATTTTGGGGGGGTTAAAATGAAAGAATTGCAGATGGGAGGAGTTGCAGTATGCTTATTTTAATGGGATAGTAATGTACCTCAAATTGTTGTGTAGAATTACGGACTTCGCCTTGTTACTTTAGGATGGGATATTGTGATGTGAGAATATTGCTTGTGACTTTATAAGCAGTCAAGTGTTCTTTAATATTGTAAGTGGCCAGTCATTGTTGATCTTCACACTGACCCTTCTACTCTTGCTGGAATATTGTACAGGAACAGGTCAGTTAGGCTAAGTAGTGGGCTGTAAATTTGCTTTAGTTTTAAACTAGTGCTCATCAAGTAGAGTGAACTATCCAGAAGGTAAAACACCCAAGTGAAACATTTGCTTTACTGGTACATCTTCAACTGTGCTGGTAGGAGAAACTCTAATAACGTTATGTGATCACCTTGGCTTTTAAAGCACACAGGCTTTATGCATGCTGGCATGAACACAGCCTTTCATCCTGGTTGGTCACTGAACTCTTTCCAGCACTTCTGCTGAGGTGGTCTGTTGCACTCACAAGCTTTTTCCTTAGATCAGTTTAATTGAATTCACATTTGGCATTTTCCTTGTGGTGGCAACAGGAGGAGGTCTAGTTTGAATGCCTCTCAGGGGTAGTGTACTTAATGTTCAGTTTTTTACAAAACTATAGTTCCTTTCTAGTATTTATTTACTCGTGTGTGTGTGTGTGTGTGTGTGTGTGTGTGTGTGTGTGTGCGCGTGTGTGTCACTGTCAGAAGAGCGTCCCTGTGGAGGACCAAGGGTGACTTACAGAATCATCCTGGATTGCTTCTACCTCCTTCTTACTTCGTTCTTGGATTTCCCAGGCTCTGCCCACCAGAGCAGGAAATATAGGCTGCCACTGTTTCTGTCAGGCGTTTTTTATGTGGGACCTGGGATTGAATCTCAGGACCTTCTGCATGTGAGGCAGAGTCTTAATCCCTGAGCCATCTCTCCAGCCCAAGACTATAGTTTCTTATAACCATGATTTTCTTTTTGTTTTTTTTTTTTCTTTTAGAGTTTCATACATAAATATAGTGAACCTTTGATATTTAAACACCTTAATCCTAAATCCTATCCTCCTTCCTTTTCCTAATACAATCTTCTCTGCCAGTCTCCTTCCTAATTTCATGTTTTTTTCACATGTGTGACCCACTGAGTTTCATCAAGAGAACCCCGGTTTTCTATCATCATCATCATCATCATCATCATCATCATCATAAAGCATTAATTTGTCATGTGTATGTATGTGAGGATCAGAGGACAAATGGTGGGAGTCAGTTTACTCCTTCAATCAAGTGAATTCCATCAAACTCAGATCATCAAACTTGGGGGCAAGTGCCTTTACCTGCTGAGCCATTTTACTGGCCCAGGACTCCAAATTTCCATAACTTGTGTGGCTTTCCTTTTACGTATCTCACTATGACATATTGAAAATTTTAGCCAAGAAAACAACTGCTTTTTTTTTTAGCTTATACTTTCTTTGGTTTTGGATACCTGTGGTTAACCAAAGTCTGAAAATATTAAATGGAAAGTTCAGAAATAATGTGTAGATTTTAATTTGTGAGCAATTCTAAGTAGCTTGATGAATTCACTTGCCATTCTGCTCTTTCCCACCCAAGACCCAGGGCAGATGTGGACTGTCTTCTTTACAGTGTGTACATACTGCTTGCTAGTCACTGAGTAACTCTCTCCTTTATCAACGTGGACTCTGGCAGTGCAGTGCTTCTGTGCAAATAGACCATTATTTTGCTTATCAGTGGCCCCAAAGTGCAAGAGTGGTGCTGTGAGCAATGCTGAAAAAAATCTATAAAGTGAAAGATCTTGACCTAAGGAAAGAAAAAAATAAGCTTAAGTGGGAGGAATACTTTTTAAAATTTTTTAATTTTTTATTTATTCAATTGTGCGTGTGTGTGTGTGTGTGTGTGTGTGTGTGTGTGTGTGTAGAACCACACGTCGGGAACCACCATGGACCGCCTCCATCTCCTCCTTGTTTACTCTGCCTAGGGATTCACAGGCTCCGCTCTAACAGGATCAGGAACGCAGGCCGCCCCCTGCTTCCACCTGGCATCTATACGTGGGGTCTAGGATTCGAACTCGGGACCTTCTGCCTGCAAGGCAGAGGCTTAACCCCTGAGCCCTCTCCTCCAGCCTCAGGAGGAATATTTTTTATTGTTAGTGTTTCATATGTGAATATAATGAATTTATGATATTTTTACTTCTTAATCCCAAAATCCTAACCCCCTTCCTGTTCCCATTAGAGCCCTTCTCTCCTTCTATTTCCCTCCCACTTCCAAGTCCTTTTTGAATGTGTGACCCACTGAGTTTCTTGTGACTTACTTTTGTTGACCTGTGCCTGAGTACTTGTCAGTGAGCATACCCTTGAGGAAGGCATCTTCCATTGCTCCCCATCAGTGTTAGTCCTTGTAGTCTCTCAGGCATGGAGCCCTTTGAGATTTATTTTATTTATTTTTAATTTTTTTATTATTATTTATTATTTATTCAATTGTGAGTGTATGTGCGCGTGTGTGTGCATGTATGTGTGTGTATGTAGAACCACGGATGAATTCGGGAACCACTATGGACGCCTCCACCTCCTCCTTGTTTACTCCGCGCCAGGATTCATAGGCTCCGCTCTACCAGGACCAGAAACACAGGCCGCCCTCGCTTCCGCCTGGCGTCTATACGTGGGGTCCAGGATCCGAACTCAGGACCCTCCGCCTTCAAGGGAGAGGCTTAACTCCGAGCCACCTCTCCAGCCCCGAGATTTATTTTGACTTACGGTTTCAGAGGGTTTTAGCCCATCATGACATGAACAGCATGTCTGAGGAGCGCAAACTCAGTTCATAGTAGTGGGAGCATGTGGCAAGAGTATGCTTACATTATGGCAAAGCAGAAGCCAAAAAAGCAGCAGCAGTCATGAGCCATACATAATGTTTCAGTGTCCTAGTGACTAACTTGACAATTTGGCCCTACCTCTTAAAGGTCAGTAGCTTTTCCAAATAGTGACACCAGTTGAGGGACATTTCAGATTTTAACCATAACACTTCACAATTATCAATGGGACCCAAGTGATAAGAAGGCATTACCTTAGGTAGAACTTATTTTCAATAAGTAGGTTTCTTGTCAACTTGTAAATAATGGTAGAAATTGCAATGACAAGGTTTTCAAAAGTCAAAGATTTGCAGATTGAAAATATTTTCTAAATTTTTATAATCATAGTAATGAAGAGATTTTTCTAGTTTAGGTGGTGATGATGGCTGTCATTTATTGAGCTACTTAATCATATGATGACTTCATTGCATGCATTATTTCTTACCCAGGCATTAGCCTTACATAGTTATTATTTTTCACTGTAAAAGATTACAAAACAGAGAGTCATTGTAGCTACTAAGAACACTCTATTTGTAATGTCAGAGTTGAATTTTGAACATAGTTGAATTTCACTTAAACTATTTTTCCCAGTTTTATATATAGATTTGGAATGTGACTATTTTAAGACACATATTACATTATGATAAACCAGGAGCCAAGAAAGCAGCAACAACCATGAACCATGCATAATGTTTCAGTGTCCTAGTGACTAACTTGACAACTTGGCCCCACCTCTTAAAGGTTCATTAGCCTTTCCAAATAATGGCACCATTTGAAATGAGGTTAAGATAGACTTTTAACAAACAGGAATTCATTTGCTTCATTTGGACAGTTAAAGTTAGACATTTTTTGGAACATACATGTTCAGTAGAGCAAAGTCTATTCCAAAACAAAATGTTCTGTTTGTTATTTATATATTTTTGTTTTATTTAAAGTAACATACAGAGGGTCATCTTAAGTTAATTCTTAATTTTTAATATCTTTATGACATAAACTTGCCATAGTATGAGTAACAATTGTTTGTTCTGTAGATAGCTCTAGCTTTCATTTAAAGCAAATAGCAATGTCTATGGATCCAGAATACATGAATAATCTATCATAAATAAGGAAATAATTGTTCTTTCAGAATTTATTGAAAATGCCTGCAAAGATGATCACTATAAAAACAAATGCAGGGGCTGGAGAGGTGGCTCAGGGATTAAGCCTCTGCCTTGCAGGCGGAAGGTCCTGAGTTCGGATCCTAGACCCCACATATAGGTGCCGAGCGGAAGCGGGGGGATGGCCTATGTTTCTAGTCCTGGTAGGGCGGAGCCTGTGAATCCCGGGCAGAGTAAACAGGAGGTGGTAGAGGCGGTCCATGGTGGTTCCCGAATTTGTCTGTAGTTCTACACACACACGCATACGCACATATGCACATACGCACAATTGAATAAATAATAAAAAAATTAAAAAAAAACAAATACATAAGTAACCAACATTTAGAATGAGTGCTATTTTAGCTAGTTTAAAATTATTTTATGATAAAAGTCACTTAGGTATTATTTATTATGCTTTGTGCAATTAGAGGAAAATTTTCCACCACTGGAAATATTTTAGAAGAATTATTGTGTAATTTTTCTTCCTGAAACAGTTTTCTGATCCATGTATATAACTACACATTAAATAGTATTAACATTTAGAATATATTTTATATTCTAGTAAATTTGGAGTTAGGGTTGTAAAGCATTTTGGGGACAAAGCATGGCACTCAGTAAGAAGATGTCTGCAGACTGTATGCCATGCACTCCATGGAACAGTTTTCATAAAATCAGTTTCTTTAGAGGCAGAACAGAGGGGGGTTGAATGAAAGTGTCAACTGTGGGTCTACTGCTGCTTGCCATTTGAGCATCTGTCTATGCTTGGCCTAGCTGTAAACCAGTTTCTACTGCTTGCACCCACATAAGTGTACAGAAAAAGGATGAAATGTGGAATGGATTTTGGTCAGTGGAATCATCCTGCCAGCACTTCTCAAAAGAAAGTAGCAAAACGAAATTATGAGATCAGGGAGGAGTTGGGCTAATATGTTGAAGCTGGACCAAGATGAGAAGTACATATTCTTTCCACAAAAGTAACATTATAGTGGTTTAGATTTAGAGCTAGGTTTTTTTTTTTTTTTGTATCTGGATTTGAACTTAGGACCCCACTCTTTTTTTTTTTTGTATAGAGTCTCATTAATCAAGGCTGTCCTAGAACACAGTCTATAGTCCAGACAGGCCCTGAACTTGAGATCCTCCTGACTCATCCTCCTGATAGGTGAGATAATAGGCCTGTGTGTTCCAGGCCTCGTTTGAGCTTGACCTAATTCTTGAAAAGCCCTGGGCAACTGGTTATGCTAAGCAGTGTCTTCACCTAACTCCGGGGGTCCTGGTACTTTCTACCTCTTCCAGTGTCTGTAAGAATGGCCCTGATGCAGAAGGCTCAGCAGTGCAGGCTGTTGAATAGGTACTCGGTGTTTGCCAATTTTACAACTTGAACACTGTTGCTCAAAAAATAAGCTTGTTTGAGATTTGTAAGCCAGATATAGTGATGCAGGCCTGTAATCTCCATGCTAGGAGCTAAGATGAGAGAATTACCTGGAGTTGTAGGCCAATGTGGAATACCTTTTGAGTACTAGTCCAGCCAAGTATACATAGCAAGGCTCTGTCTCAAAACACAAAAACAAACTTACAGTTTTCTTTAAAGTTGAGATTCTTAAACTACAAGTGGGAATGCTGCTGATTCCTGTGAATTAGTACAGGGATGTAAAACTTGTTTGCTCAGGGTTTTAAGCAAATCAGAAAAAGATTTGGGAATACAGCACAGTGATAGATCACTTGCTTAGCATGCATGTTGACCAGCATTACAAAATAACAGCACACATTTCAAGGGGGAAAAAAAGGTATCAAAACCATCTGTGGTGTTGGGCATGATGGGGTCTTGCTCATTCTGGTAGCTTCAGTGATGGACTGCTTTGTTCTCTCCTCTTGTTTATGCTGCCAGATTTTCATGGACTGCTGAAGTCACAACAGAATATAGAAGCACATGGATCTACATAAGCAATTTCCAGAGTTATTCTATATAAACCAATCTGTCCATTAGTGTTCTGTGTAGAAAAATGTGTTCTCAGATTTATGTGAGTCTAGACTGCACAGCAATAATTTTGATCATCTGTGAATGTTCATGTGAGATCTAATTATTCAGGTCAAAATTTGCTATGGATTTGTCTTGGTAGAAACTGTCGAATATCTTGCAAGATGTTCTGTGTAAAATGCTAGGAATTTTTCCAAATCCTTTACTGTCAAAAGCAATTGGTTTTCTGATTTTATTTTCAGGTTCAACAACAAATTTTAGTTTCTAGCTGAAAATCAGTACTATTATGTAAGTTGCAGTTTTGCAGAAAAGATAAAACATAGTATAAGTCAAGTCACTCAATTCATTTTTGGTATTTTCAAGTGAGAAAAGAATGGTCCCTTGGGTTTTTGTTCTTTTGAAATTTATTTGGACTTAATGGAAAAGTTATGACTGAATAGTTGGCTGCTACTTAGTTGAAGACAAATGATCCACCTGAAGACAGGTCAGTGACTGGTATAAACACTGCTGTTTTCTAAAGCACATTGCTGTTGTTGGTAGTGTCCTGGTGCCATACCTTCACACATTTCCTACTAAGTCATTTCATTGCCAGTGGATGTCCCAGTGTAAACATGGAAATTCTTTCATGCTTTTATTTGATATAAACAAACACTTTTGGCACTTAGTATTTTCTTTAATGGGCTTTGGATAGGCTTGGCTTTTCTGTCTCATTCTGGACACTTGATCACAAGTATTCTTGGTACTTATCACTGAAAACTTCTTTTCAGTGATGATCTGTAACATCAGGAGGCATAAAGCTGGGCAGGTTCCTAGACAGTGTTTATCTTATCTTCCCTATTAATCGTGACCCTTCTTAGCTCAGAGGTCTGTAACTGTGCTTTGGATTGTGCCTAGTGCAAGACGTGTGTGTGTGCGCGCGCGCGTGCGCGCGCGCGTGTGTGCGTTTTATCCTTCCTAGTTTTTTGTTTATCTTTTTTCAAGTCTTTTAAAGTCTGAGATCACAAAATGATGCAAATAAGAGCTGGCTTTTGGAAAATATTTATTACTTGAAAACTCTGAGATGAGAAAAAAGATATTAAAATGGAAAATTAGCAAAAAGTCACCTTACTTTGGACTCTGGTTCTGGTTATATAGGTCACAGTGCCTAAGGCAGTGGGAGGGTCCGAGGTGTGACAGGTGCATAGTCAGACACAGTGAGTGTGCTGCCCGGGACTTCCTGTCTGCTCCCAGCTGTAAGGAAACTAGCACCATTACCTGCCTTTGGTAGAGTAGACACACATCAGTAGAGCTGAGCCATCTGAACAGATCCCGTGCTGGGTTCCCGCGCTCAGTTCCATGCCTTGAGGATCTTACAGGATGGACTCAGACAGTGAGAGCAGCACTTCAGGGGATGACAGTGTCTTTTGGTTGGATTCTGAAGGTGTAGCTCAGTTGGCCGGTGGCAAGGAAGAAGAAAGGGAAGAGAATTTCAGGTAATTAAGGAGTTATTTGCTTTTAGTTATTTGTCTTTCTGTTCGCCCTTTCTTCTCTCTCCTCCCTCTCGTTTTCCATCCTCTACATTTTAGCCCTTTTTTCAGTAAAGTTTTCTGTGTTTAGTTTGGGGTAGAAAGGGAAGATTTCAAGTTGTAGCTAGCAGTCTTCATTCCACAACTTGCCCAGAACTTGTAAAATGTATTTTCAGTGACGTATTCTAAGCAGGAAGAGAAGGTGTTAAACAGGTTTTGTAGTAATATTTCAGGAATTTCAAGTACGACTCATAATGAACTACTACCCCTTCCTGTGTCTGATTTGTATCTAATAGATTTGATCTGAATTCATGTCTAATTGACTCTTAACTTTCTTTTTCTTAAAATGTGTTTTGAAGTGTGTGTGTGTGTGTGTGTGTGTGTGTATACAGAAGCATGTTGTCTGCATTTGTTGCTTTATGGATATGTGAAGAACTTGATAAAGTTCAGAGCAGTTATTCCTTTGAGCTTTGGTTCTTATTCTTCTCTCTGAGCTCATTTCTCACCTTTTCACCTCAACCCTTTCTTTGTCTTTCTGGGCTTTTGAATATCTAGTTATAACTCAACACTTAAGAGTTTTGGAGGATGCCTCCTGTTAAGCAGTGGCAAGAAAGAAGTCTTGCCAGCTTGAGTGTAAGTCCTTTGCACGGTCACAGAATTTAGGGAGCCTTTTCTTTTTCATACAGGGTTAAGGAGCTAATATATTTGTAGACATTAAAAAAATCTCTTAATGATGCTTGAAGTTTGAACTACCATCAGTGCCACCCACATAGGCAATTAAAGGTATTTTATAATTTTACATATGAGTACGTGGGTATGTGAACATATTATTTTCATCAGTTACTGTCTTTACATTTAATGATAAAAACAAGTCTGTCTCTCAAGTTTTAAGATTTCTTTATCTGCAGAGTTTATTTTAAAGCCTAAATTAAAGAGAAATAGAGTGTTAGGAACTCTGGTTAGCTTACACTGAACTGTTACTCAGGGCTTAAAACAAATGAAAAGTTATTTAAAATTAAAAAATGCTCAGTATATGCAACTTTTATTAGTCTGTCATGCTTTTTTCTTCTCAACTCTTTTATTCTCCCCCAGTTTCATTTAGCCTTCTTGATTTGCATAAATCTTATCTTTCTTTTTAGGTATGCTTATGTTACTCATATCTTCTAGTTTGTATTGTTGTCCGTATCTTCCTAACAATATTGTTTTACTTATATTAAAATTTACCCATTTAGAGATGTGTTGGTAATTTTGGGGTATTCATCAAAGGAAGAAACTACCTAGGACTGGTTTTATTTGTTGATGCTTTGTAATAGAATAGGTCTGGTGTGGTGCTGTAATCATAGATTATTTCTTAGGCAGCTGGAGCCCCCTCCCTACCCTGTATTTTCCTTTGACATTTAAACAGAGGTTTCCTTTTCTTAGGGAATATGTAACAGCATATTTATTCTGAGAAACTGAACAAGTTGTGCGCAGTTTTAGGAATTCATGAAACCATAGGGCATTCGTTCTTGCTTACAATTCTATTTCCTATCTACATATCAAAGTATCTCTTCCAAACCAAATATGCCTTTGAGATTTGATCTTATTTACAAATTCCACAAAGAGATGTGGGTAAGACCCAGTTTCTCATAGTGTTTCTCACCTATTCAGCAGCAAGGCATGAGGAAACAAGACAGCAGAGGCTTTCACAACATCCACTGCATGTTCCTGCTGAAATGCCCTGCAGAAAAATGTGTGTGGGCGTGGAAGGTGAAGGATTGGTAAAATAAGTTGCAACTCTTAACTTGATACACTCTTGTATCAGAGCTGTTTTTGCAAAATCAAATTTATAATTAAATGTATTCCAAAGTTTTATTTTTTTGTTTGAAATCAATGTTCATATATGTGAAACCTCGAAACCATTATGTTCATTGAATTTATACTCTTTGCTTCTCTGTCTCTGTCTCTCTCCCTCTCTCTCTCACACACACACACACACACATACACAAACACACATACACACATATTAATGAGTTGAAGGCAGAAGATTGTGCACTCTTCTTTTTCCATGAATAACTTTTAAGGTAGGCTTTAAATATGCTCGTGAAAACCACCATGTCACTTGAGGCTTGGGAGCAAAGCATTCTGCATCCAGAATTTGTATTCCTGGTGGCTCTGTTTTGAGAAGACACATTACTTTTAGAGGGAAAGGAATATTTGTCTACTAGTTTTTGGAATAGTTTTTGTTTTTTGACTTGATGAGAAAAAAAGATACTTTTTCTTACTTTTTGCACTGTGGAAGTTGCTCAATCTAGTGGTTAAAGGTTCAGACTTCTCACCACAGACTCGGATCCCTCGCATTTGTCTATTTCTCAGTCGTACTGTGAAGTTAGGATTCAGTGCTATTAACCTCATCATCTTGCTGCAATGCTACTGCTTTTAGACTGTTGAGAGGTCCTTAGAGTCCTTAGAGTAGTCCTTGTAGTTTATTAGGAAGGTCTTTCTGTAAATCAGAAGGAAAAATACAATACAGAAAAGGGAAAACGTAAGTGTTTTAATTCTGCAAGAAAGAGAAACCTTTTTTTTTAGAACTTGTTATGTGATACGTATTTGGCCAAATATTTTTGTTATGTTTAAGTTTTTGGTGTACCTGCTGTCATCTTCTATAGTAACTGATAACTTCTAAGAAGCTACATGTGGTATAGCACAGTTTGAAGATTCTTTCTTTAGAGATATTTCTTTGCATTTGTGTTATAACACTAAAGCGAAGCCTTATACTTAATATTTTGACCTTTTAAATATGTGACTTCTGGGATATCTAGGAATTGTGATTAACTCACCATTGAGATAAGCACTGAGGGTCAAAATATTTATGACAGAATCTTCAGCTGGGCATGGTGATACAGGCCTGTAATTCCAGCATTTGAGAGGCCAGAAGAGGAGCATAGGCCAGCTTGGGCTACTTGTGAGACAGTATCTCAAAATTTTTTTATTGCTCTCTTTAATATCAGTTTATTGGTAGGTAGACAACTTGGCAAGTAGGACATGTAATTTGATACAGTTATAGAGATGATACAGTATATAATTGACCTTTTAAAAATTATGTATCTTTAACCTATAGACTCCTGAATCTCTTAGTCACATCTTTGTTTATATATATATATATATATATATATATATATATATATAAAGACAATTTTTAACTGAGAATAGAAAATTCCAGAAAATTTATTTATTTATTTACTTGTTTGTTTATTCTGTGTGTGTGTTTGTTTATGAATATGTAAGAGTGAGCACTGTATGTCCCTGTGGAAGACCAAGGGTGACTTGGGGAATCATCCTGGATTGCTTCTATCTCTTTTTTGCTTCGCTCTGGAAATGCAGGCTGCTTCCATTTCCACCTAGCGTTTTTACATGGAACCTGGGATCTGAACTCACTACTTGCGAGACAGAGTCTTAACTCCAGCCCGAGAATAGAAACTTTTGACTCTAGTTGAACAGAATTATCTAAAATATACCTTAATTTGGTGAATGTCCTTATTGTTTTTCAGCATTATAAAATTAATAATATATTTCATGTTCTTGATTGACTTGCTGGTTACTTTATTGGAATAATGCCCCAATTGGGGAAATATTTCACAGTCCAAGTAGATAATGAGAGCCTGGACAATGGTATTACATTTCTTCTAGATTTTTACTTTTCTTTCAGACCTAGGATGAATTACTACTCTAATGGCTAATTCCCCTGGAAACTCATGAAGCTATTTCATAATTTCCTGCTTTTTTTTTTCTCTCGACTTTTTTGTCTTCTGAAGTTCTTGGTTTTCAGATACCCAGTCAGTTTTGATTAGCCAGGAAGACTGGAGAGAAAATGCTAACACTTAACCATTAATGCACTTACCAGTACCCCACCCATGTCCATTGTAAACTTTTTAACTTTCCACAAGCATTTCATCCTTAATCCATCACAGAAAATATCAAAAGGTTTGTATTTTGCCAGAACCACTATATTGCTTTGCAACATTGAATATATGTTTTAGGATCTATTTTAGACCTCGAGATACTCATTTTAGCATTAAATACATCTCTCACTGAGTATATCCTTTTCAATGGTAGAAAAATAATCAGTTGAGTCCAAGTTGAGTATTCCTTAATCTCAGAAAATTTTATGCAGTACTGTAGTTGAGCCTGTGTTTATAATTTGTGCTAACCATGAGGAATACTAATACAAGAATTTCTCAGTGTTTCAGGAATTAAGACTTTGGGGATAGAGTCCAAATGGGTCTTTCAGTAATCTGTTGATATGTTTTTTCATGTTCAAAAAAGCCTTACAGAAGGAAGGAAAGGAAGCATTAGAGAATTTAAAAGCTATATAAAATTATGAAAAGTTCTTGGTTATTACATTGCTTATTTAAAGGAAAATATTGGGTTAGGGATGTGAGTCCGTGGTCTGGTACTTGCCTAGCATTCCCCATGCCTTGACTTTCAGCACAGAAAAAAAAGTCAATAAAAATCGCCCAACCTGTGCCTCCTTGCAAACCCTGAATTCTCTAAAACATTTAACTGTATTTTCATACTTAAATTTTTAACAACTGACACATTCAAATTTTACTCAAGTATAATATAATCTTTTTTTGTTTTTTGAAATAAAAGACATCAATTGGCTGCCTTCCTAAGAGTAAGCAAAATTGTCTCAAATACTTAATTTCAGAAGTTCTGTTATTTATTTTTCATTGAGAATGCATTTCTTTTTCATCTCATGTTCTTGTGTGTGTGTGTGTGTGTGTGTGTGTGTGTGTCCCTGTGGAGTAACCCTTGGGAATTATCCTAGATTGCTTCTACCTCCTTCTTGCTTTGCTCTGGGATTTCCCAGGCTCTATCTACCAAGGGCGGAAGTGCAGGCTACTGCTGTTTCCATCTGGCATTTTTTTACATGGGACTTGGAATCTGAACTCAGGACCTTCTGCTTGGGAGACAGAATCTTAACCCCTGAGCCATCTCCCCAGCTCTTTCTTACGTTCTTATTCAGATACTGTTCTTTGAAATAAAGTAATTTCTTTTTGACTGTGTATTCCTCCTGTCATGTCTTTTCTCCTCTTCCTTACTTATTAACAAAAGATATTCAGCTGCTTTTACTTCATTTTCTCAGTCTCATTCCTTCTTTAGATGAATCTTTTTAACTCTTGTCCTGTCATGTAATCCTACTCGTGGCTTCTAGCCTTTAGAACATTTTCTCTCCTGCTGATTCCTCTCTTCTTTATCATGTGATTAACATATTTTATCTGTTCAAGTACTATGGTGATAATGTACAAATTTCTTGTATATGGTCAAATGCCAATCAGATTTTTCTTTTCCCTTGTTGGTGTGTTAGGACAGTGTTCTACTACTGTAACAAATATTTGTGGTAAATCACAGTTTGAGACATTTAAGTCCATGGTCAATTTGCCTTTGGGTTTGATCTTATAGTGAGACTTCATGCAGGGAGCCTATGGAAAAGGAGGCTGATCACACCTCCTACCTGCCAGGAAGCAAAGTGAGAGGAAGGAGATCTGGAATCTCAATATCCTCAAGAGCTAGGTCCCATTTATCTTATTTCAATGATGCTTCACTTCCTAGAGGTTCTATTACCTGTTAATCGTTACCACAGGCTGCTGACCAAGCCATCACAACATTCCATATCTAAATATAACACTTAATACGTAAGAGTTTCTTTTTATCTTTAGTGATATATATTTTGACATTTGTTCTTTAGATTGGAACACAAGATTAGGGTTTTGTTATTGATCATTATCAATTAAATTCATTGTTTCTCTTCTATTTGTGATATTTTTCTCACGTGGAACTTGCACATTAGTTTCTTAATCTCTTCTTTCATATGTATTTCTCTTCATATTTAATGTTGTGACTTGAAGTTTTCTTGTTATTTGTTTCTTAGCCCAGTTGTTTCCAATTCTAATGTTGTGACTTGAAGTTTTCTTGTTATTTGTTTCTTAGCCCAATTGTTTCCAATTCAATCTTCTAAATTTACGTTTTCTTCATCTAGAGAAGACGGAAATGTTAATGTGTGTATGCTAAAAGTAGGTTATGTCTTGAGCACACTGCATTCATTTAGTAGTCACATTGTTCTGACTGAACAACATATGTCTTTAGGTGCTGAGTGAAGTGTTTACCTTCTTTGTCACTTACCTTAGAGCATCAGTTCAATTTGTTTAAAGAGTGTTTTTTATGTTTTAGTATTATAAATAATTAATATAAATATTTAATATAAATAAATTTATTATTATATTCCTCACCCCAAGGTTTTGAAGAGGAAACATATCTGAAGGAACCCTTATATTATATTTCCATTATTATATGATAAGCTCTTGAGATAGACAGCCTAAGAGAAAGAAAGATTTATTTTGACTCAGTTTCAGAGTGTTCAGAGAATAGCCAACTGGCTTGTGGTGAGGTGGAATATCAGATGGGAAGTTTGCCACAGAGCAAAGCTGTGTTCATCCCTTGGTAGCCAGGACATAAGGGCAGATAGAGGAAGACCAGGGACAAAATAGGCCTTACCTCCTAGAGTTTCCATTTCTCATTATATTTAACATGTGAGCTTTGAGGGTACATTTAAAATGCAAGTCATAGTCAAGTACCTTGGTGAGAAATGTCTCTTTGGGATAGAGGATGGTTAGGGTGTATCTGCTTAAACCTGTGCTTTCTTTTTTGGTTTACCAATCAGTATAATTCCATTTGCTTTTAATCACCCTGAAGCTTAATGCTTCTGGCCTGCTTATGTCAACCATACCCATTTTGTCAAGGGTTTATTTCCTTTGTTTAATTACTAAGTTCCAGAGTTTCTAAAGAGAGATGTTTCTTCACATATATGTAGTTTGACAATGCAGGGTGCATTGCTGGGGCCTTCCTCACCCCAAGGTTTTGGAGAGGAAACACATCTGAAGGAACCCTTAGTAGGGAAGAATCTTAGTGCCCATCCTCAGTCTTTTGGCATCTAAGGATGTGAGGCTGCTGAAGTGATTCATTCTTCAGTCTGGAAAGTGGGGTCTTGAGAAAGTGGTCTGCTACACCGAGAACGATGTGTGAACATTTTCCTTTTTGCAAAGCAGGCTGTTTGTAGTATTTCAAACTATCAAATAAGTTAAAAGAAAAAAGTACTAAAACAAAAAAGGTAAAATGTCAGAAATAAACTTAATAAAAATCTTTAAAAATTATTTTAAAATGACAACAACATAACAGAAAACCTCACTGAACATAGAAGTCAGGGATAAATGGACATTCCTTGTTCATAATAGTATGGCACCATAAAGATGTTAGTTCAGCTAGTTTGTAAAGATAATGTGAGGAGATGCTGTTGAATTCAGTTGATTTTCATTAAGTAATTTAGTAAGGAATGATTTAGGAAAGAGAAAAGGATAAACTTGGGCAACTGAATATTCTGGGATAAAGCCTCAGTAGTTCAAATCTGTGGTCTGGGAGGTGCAGACAAGGCATGGTCATTGGTGATGAAAAGCTCAGAGATTACCCACACCTGCAGGGACTAAAGAGGGCTGCCCCAAGCCAGCGGAGACAAGCTGTGACTCTGCGGTGGTGAAAATGGAAAGTAAGAAAAGTTGGAGTCCTTATATCAGCAATAAATAATACATGGTTAAAGGGTTAAATGTATTAAATGAAACAAGCTTCAAAAAAGAAAACATGGGGAGCATTTAAAAAGGTTTTGATCAAAGAAAATATTTTAAACTATAACTTCAAATGCCACAGCAAAGAAAGGAAGGATCAATTAAAGCTCTTTAAGTATTAAATATCTGTATTTCCAAAAATGAAAGTAGGAACAAATGACAATGTAGAAAAATATATGTATAAGTAATTATTTTCTTCAATAAATATGGTAAGAACTGTGATACAGTAAGACAAGGAAAAACATAGAAAATGTATAAAAAGAATGTTTTTACTGTTAAGAACTTGTCTACAGAGTCCAGAGAGATGGTTCAGAAGTTAAGCCTCTGCCTCTCAAGCAGAAGGTCCTGAGTTCAGATTACCAGAGTTTACATAAAAACACTGGGCACAAATAATAGTGGCCTGTGCTTTGGACCCTTGAAGCTAGAGCCTGGGAAACTCCAAAACAAAGCAAAGATGAGGTAGTACAATCCAGGATGATTCCCTAAGTCACCTTTTGGGCCTCTAAGGGGACAGTGCTCTCTGACATACACAGACACACACACAGACACACATCACACACACACACACAGTTTGTCTACAGCTTCTCTGACATACACAGACACACATCACACATACACATACACACACACACACACACACAATTTGTCTACAGCTTGGATGTAGCTCAGTAAGTAAAGTGCTTTAGAGTTCAGTCCCTAGAACCCATGTGTACAAAACTTCTTGTAGTGATACACAGTTGTAATCCTGGTGCTAGGGAAGTGGAGATGGGCAGATCTCTGGGGCTCCTTAGCCAGCCAGCCAGCCTAGTTTATTGACCAGTTCCAGATCAGTGAGATTTTGTTTCAAAGGCAGATAGTGCCTGAGGAATGACACCCAAAGTTGTCCTCTGATACACACACACACACACACACACACACACACACACACACACACACCTGTTCTCTTTACTAGTCTATAGTCTCATCTGTAACAACAAAAGATTGGAGATCAAGGATCCATTAGTAATGATTACTTAAATTAATTATGGAATATCTGGGTGGTGGAATACCATACATTTGTAGAAGTAACAAGAACCTTTCTGTATTTATGGAAAGTTAGAAAATATTTGAAAAAAAAATCAGTTACAACAGCATGCAGACCTCTAAGAAATAGCATACTTACACATTATTTTTGTACTTTTTAGATATGTTCAAGTAATTTAAAAGTCTAGAAGAATATTTAAGAAGCAGATTAATGTGGGAGTGGGAAAAGACAGATCATGATGTTTGATTTTGTTTGATAAAGTTGTAAAATAAAACCTATTAAAATATTACCGTACCAGACATTTTCAGTTGGAAGTAGCCAAAATTTAATTCCAGTTGGCTTCAGAGATGTATATATCATATTTACCAAAGCTGCCCCCATCAATGTTAGTTTTTTCAAGTTTCTGTGACTTTGGGATATTTTAGACCTATTTAAGTACACAATGATCTATATAAACTATCCAGCACAGAACATCTATATTTTTAGAGGTCTTGCAATCAGATATTAATATCCTTTGAGGGCAGGATATTAATATATCATACCCTAGGATATCAGGTAGTGACTTTTATCCTTTTCTGGCATACAGACACACAGAGAAGCCCCATGGTTTCAGTTTTACCCCTTCACCCACAGGCAAGAACAGAGAGCAGCACACTCACTATTGTAGGCCTCAGAGCTGTTCTTCTTTTCAGTGGAATCGGGGCATATTCTTAGCCAAAAAGACAGAAATTAACTAAAAAAAATCTGTCCTTCATTGTCTTTGAGAGAGAATAGATGCTGATCTCTTACCTACCGAGCATCAAGGAATTGTCAGACTCTAATGCAGACTGCCGGTCACTGTTGCTACCAGTTGGGAATAAGTTGCTGGTTGCATCACAGCCAAACTTGACAAAGATCAAGAAATAAACAAAAACATACATAGGGAGAATGAAAAGAGAAAGGCAAAACTCTCTCTGGATTAAGAAGAGAGACCTGGACTGGAATCGTCCCTGAGGTGTGACTCTGGGCAGTGTTTTGTCTTCAACAGGCATTCACCTGTGCTTCTCTGTAGGGCCTCAGAATTGCCAAGCATGGAAGACAATGAGCAAGAATCTATATATAAATAGAGTGTATGTGTTCAAGATTTAAGTAAGCTTTCATAGAAAAAAGGCAGTAAAATTTCTCTTTTAATTTTGTTGTTTTTTTTGCTATTTTAAAGTCAATTTGTTTTTTATATTGGTGCTTTTAAGAATTTTTCCCTCTCCGTCTGGGATGTGGTCCAGGGAGGACCCACTGCTCCTCCTGATGTGGCTTCCAATACTAATCAGGATGGAGCCAAGGGTGGCGCAGGGACAGCAAAACTGAAAACAACAACAAACCATAATTCAGAACATCAGAGACCCTATATTAATCACCTGGAACCAGACCAGCCAAATCTCTACCCGTCCTAAAGCTCAGGGAAATTTGCAGAAGAAGGGGAGTTAAAATTGTAAGAGCCTAAAGATGGGGAGGGGCAATGATACGCAAGATACTCCACACAAATTAGGGCCACAGTAGCCATAATCGGACTTTGTATGACATGTGCAATGGCTGACATGTCAGTGACCCTCCCCCAAACTCTAGCATGTATTACAGGCATTAGGATCCTTAGTGGCAAGGGATTAACAGTCATAATAGTGTTCCCATACTAGGGGGGAGCACAAGTTAGGGCAGTGCTACTGAGTCCTTACACCTCATTAGAGTGAAGGACCCAGAGGGAAGTTTGACATTCACACTAAAGGATGCTCCAGGGAATGGGAGGCAGGGAGGGGGCACTGGGAGAAAGGGAGGCGGGTAAAACAACAGGAAAAAGAGGGGGAGGGTGTAAGGGGGACTGGGGAGGTGTGGAGGAAGGGAGAGGACCAGGGTACCTATAAGTTTGTATGATTGGGAAAAAAATAAACATAATAAAGGCAAAAAAAATTTCTCCTAAGGTTTGTTTTTTAGTAGTTTGGCTATAATACTCCTAGAATTTTTTTAAAAATTAAAGTTTGGTCATTATTATTATTCGTGTTATTATTAATATTATTTGCAGGCCCACACACAGGCCAAGGCACATGTGTGGAGGTCATAGGACAGCGTGTAGGATAGCTTCTTCGCGTGATTTCCAGAGATTGAACTAAGGTTATCAGGCTTGCCAGCAGCATCTTTACCCATTAAGCCATCTCATTGGCCTGGCTAGTCTGTTTCCAAAAGTCCTGCTTGAGATCAGTGGAACTTATTTGATGACTTTTTAATCAGTTTTACAAGTTGTCTAGGCATCATTTAGAATTTTTTTCTTTACACTTTTTCACTATCTATTATTTCTAAGTTAACCAATTTAGACATGTGAGACTTTTTATGTCACATTTTTGACTGTTTTTTCTTTTTTTTCTGTGTACTTCAAAGTTGTTGTCTGTCTTCCAGTTGACTAAACCACCTGTTTAACATTTCTCATTGTTGTATTAAAGACATCTAATGAATTTTTAAATTTTATGAGTATTTTTTCAGTCTTAGAAATAAGTATTTGTGTCTTAATTTCTTGTTAAAATTCTTCACTTCTGTTTGTTTTCCATTTCTTTGAACACATTGATCATAAATATTTTAATAACAGTAAAATATTAACTGGATGCTTCCTACCAGCTTATGTATCTCTCTGCCCCACACTTGGCCACAGGTAATTAATGCCTGTGATTGACTTCATCTTGGAGAAGCCTATGTTTCTGTATAGTTCATTCTAGTTGAATGCTCTCTCCTCCTGTACCCCATGCCTCCTAGTAACTTAGGATTTTTTAAGTGGGCTGTATACAGCTTTCCCTCATAAGCAGAACCACAAGTGTACCTTAATATCCTTTTCTGATCATTTTAAAATCTGAATTAGTGATAACTCTTTTTTCTGACCCCTTCTTCCTTCCTTTTAAAAATTCGCATCACATTTATTGGATACCAGATGCTGCAGATAGGAAATTTGCATAGAGAATGTTGTCTTTCACAGGAGAGCTAATATTTTCCCTGATATTGGCACTCCTGATATTGGCAAGGCTTAGTTGTAGGCTTCTTACACTTGTCTGTTGCACTGTCATCCTCAGTTCTAAGACAGACTTTACTGGAGTCTCACATGAGACTTAGACGGCTTCTTCCCCCTTCCTCCTTTTATTTCCTAACATCCCATTGGCTTTGGTAAACTCAGGCTACAACTTGTGCATTTTCAGCTCACATGTAGGATTATAGTATTATGCTGGGTGTTTTTCCTGTCATTGATTTAGAAATATCTCTGATGCTAGAAGAAAGATTAAATGAAAAAAAAATCACTCCATTGGGCTTTCTTTCTCTCATTGATTTCAGTCTTGAGATCCCACCTGTTCCTTCAGATACGAAGTTTTATGTTTTTCTCACATTCATAAACCCTATTCCATAAAATTGGAACCAGAAATAGTACCTTACTTTTTCTTCATTCTGAAGTTTGTGCACACCAGGTTTGTGTGTGTGTCCCTCCATCCCTCCCTCCCTCCCTCTCTCCCTCTCTCCCTCTCTCCCTCTCTCCCTCCCTCTCTTCCTTCCTTCCCTCCTTCCTTCCTTCCTTCCTTCTTTCTTTTCTCCCTTCCTCCCTCCCTCCTTCCGTCCCTCCTTCCCTCCCTCCCTCCCTCCCTCCCTCCCTCCCTCCCTCTCTCCTTCCCTCCCTTTCTCCCTCCTTCCTTTCGTCCCTCTTTTTCTCCTTCCGTCCCTCCCTTATTCTTCCTCCTTCCCTTTCAGCAGAATATTTCACTAAATTTACAAGTCACCTACATCTCTAATGTGCTAAGAGTTACAGGCATGTAACCCATGCATTGGTTTTTACATAGGTGTTGGGATCTGAATCAAGTCCTCATGCTTGCACAGCAAGCACTTTACCACCTAAGCAATCTCCCAGCAGCTTCCTCAAGTTTTTGTAATTCTTGATACAGTTCTATAGATATTGCTTCAGAGTAAATCATTGCTGTTGTGGATCATTTCAGGGTTCATATTGATGCTGAATAGATTTAATCAGGCCTTGTATAATAATTACTATGAATGTTATCTATCTAGTTGTCTCCTGAAATGAAAAGTAGGCACTTTCTATATCAGAATTTAATCTCTGGAAGCCAGAGTAGAAATAAAGGATCAGTACTACTTACTCAAATACTTTTAACTAAACCTAAAATCAGACACATTATTTTATTTGGTGTTTGAATTGTGTGTATTAGAACAATTTCATAGAAATTAAAATTCTTATAAAATCTTTAATGTTTCAATTTCTAGGAAGATGAAGTCTTCGGTACATTCTGAAGAGGATGATTTTGTCCCAGAACTACATAGAAATGTTCATCCTCGAGAGCGGCCTGATTGGGAAGAAACACTTAGTGCAATGGTAAGCCAGGTTTATACATATGGACATGTGTATTTGCATAAATAGAAAGAACTGAGGAAGCATCATTCAAAGAAAATAGTGAAATGTTTTTGTTGCTTTGTGTATTTATTGAAGAGATTTACTGATCAAGCAATGTTCTTAAGCTCTGCGGGCGTAGTAGTAGGTTTACAAGTGGTACAGTACAATGTGAAATGTCAGTTGTTGGATTGGTTGGACAGTGGCCTTTGTGGGAAGGTGAAATATGGGTAGTCTCCTGAAAGATGTGAAGGAGCATGCTTATCTGGCATGCATCATTTTAGGCAAGGAAGAAGAAGTTAAAGGCTGCATCACAGGATGGAACAGCTAGACCATGCTGCTGAAATTGAATGAGCCCGGGAAGAGTAGGAGGAGCTGTGAGGCAGAGAGCAGGTCATGTAGTTTCTTATGATCCTTTGAAAACAGCTTTGGCTTCTTATGTAGAAACCATTTGAAAGGTATTTGGCTGAGGAGTGACAGGAATTACAAGAAGTCCAGGTTTGCTAATAACTAGTGGGATGTAAAAGAGAAGGAAAGGAGAGCAGTTGGAAGGGTGGTATAGTGCTCAAACAATGATAGTCCTTTAGCCTTTATGGTTGCAGGCACAGTGCAAACTTGCTACAGTCTGGATATAGTTTTGCAGATAAAACTATTGGTTTTTGTTAATGAATGTGAGTGAATAGTGTGAGATAAAGAAATGTCAAAGATGATGCCAAGTTTTTCAACCTGATGAACCTGAAAAATGAAATTTTCTGACTTGCTCTTTTTAAGGAATAGGTATAAAAATCAACAGTGTAGTTTTCCATGAAGTATATTTGAATTGCTCATTCAATTTCTTTAAAAAATTTCGTAATTTAGGTCTGCCTTACAGTAAAAATAATGCAAGTCTTTTTTATGAGGTATAATATTACTTTATTGTAGTTCAGTTAATATTCCCTGTCATAAGAATTCAGTGCAAATGTTCAGGTATCATTGTTGGTCTGTGAGACTTTACATGTGTCATTTTGTGTATTTTTTTATTCAGGTACATTTTATAAATATTGACATCAGGTCATAAGTACTTGATCTTTAAAAAACAAGTAAACAAACTAGAGATTGAATCTAGGGCTTTGTGCATGCCAGGTGAGCTATATTCTTAGCCCCAAGCATATGATCTTGATTGAGCAAATATTCCATTTGCATTATTAGAACTATTAGAATGTTTTCTGTTCATATTTGTCTTTCACCATCTCTTTCTATTGTAGATTAATCACTTCCACTTGAAGCTTAGGTAGAAATTGCTCAACTGTACAGTTACATGAAGTTTGTAATATGGAAATTTCCTTTGCACTTGCTTTGGGTCTGAGAAACACTACTGGTGGTTTGAACTTGAAAATTTTTTTCATTGAAAATTTGTATGGGAAAAAAATCTCCTTTAAGATTCGATAGTTTGGAAGTACATAAAGTAACTTGATTATTTGTGATTATAAGAATATTGGTCACCCATATGTATTTATCACAGCATTTCTGATAAAATGATTAAAATTTTAGGTTGAATTCATTTAGAAGTATCAACCACAAGAATCAGTTACCAAAACATTTTTCTGTTCAGTAATAGAGTTCAAAAATATATCCAATTAAGTCACTTTCTGTTCCACGCAAAATTCTACCAAATTCAGTTATATCTTAGTAAATTTGACTTCAGGTTGTGCTGAACTAATGTCTACTCAAGTTACTGGTGAATATCCAGTCTTGTAGATGTCCCATGGTTCTGCTTAGATGTGTTAATGCTTCAGCTACTTCAAATTCATCAGTACCATTGGTTGTATTTCTCAAAATGAAAGAAAACTATTCAGAATCATTTGTCTGAACTTTTAATCAGCTATTAATATTACTCCCAACTTTTCAAGCAACTGTTTTCACTAAAAGAATAATGGAGATAAGCCAGTTTGTTTTTTCTGGGTACATTTCTTGGTGTGTGACAGTCAAACATAATTTAATTAACTCATCATTGGTAAGCAACTTTTTCAGCAAAAGAATGACCTTGAAATTTGCTTAGGTCATAATCTTTTGTATTTTGTAAGAGTATGACATTCAAAAATTCATTCTTCTTATTTTTACAAGTGTGCATGACTTACACATGGAAATTGCAGTCAGTCAGATTATGAGTTAATATTACAGTTTTCAATGTGTCACACAGAAATATGAAATGAAGTGCCCTGTGATAGCTGTCATTGCAGCATGAAAATGTCCATAAATAATAAGTAAACAAGTATGACTGTAGTTCAATAAAGCTTCATTTATGGGCAGTGATATTTGAATTTCATGTGCCTTCATGTGTCATTTAGGTAGTCATTTTTATTTTGATTTTTTTCTCTAAATATGAAAATGTGAAAAGCACTTTCACCTGGATAGCTGTGATAAGGGATGCTATATTGGGTGGAATGTCTAGTTGTTTGGTCCCTTCTTTGACATATAATGACAACTTGAGAGATAAACTTTCAGGTATATCGTAATTGTGGGTGAGCTGAATGCAGTTGAGCACAGCTATGAGTGTGGTCCAATATAAAATTATAAGCTTAACTTAAAAT
This sequence comes from Typhlomys cinereus, assembly GCA_023101885.1. Taxonomy (NCBI): domain Eukaryota; kingdom Metazoa; phylum Chordata; class Mammalia; order Rodentia; family Platacanthomyidae; genus Typhlomys; species Typhlomys cinereus. The sequence continues at coordinate 2,770,197 of JALPQD010000110.1, read as the reverse complement.
ATGAAACTTCTTTGTGAGTTATTTTTCTTGAGCATGAACTTTATAGGTGATAATGTTTTGTAGTATGAAAAGGTTAGATGTGTTTGTTAAATGAAAGGCTTCCAGACAGAAGATACTTTTCTTTTACTTTTTAGAGTATGTTGTTCTTTCCTGTGTCATAATTCTGATTTCATTTTATTAGTCTTATCAATTATGAATGTATCTATTTTCCTACTAGTGTTTTTGAGGATGTATAGAGATAATTTTTATCTTATATTACATAAACACACACACATCATGTTTTTCACTCAAATATGTAATGAACATGTCAATGATTTAACAATTAAAGTAGCCCTTAGATGCTAAAATTGGTTCAGTGATCTAAATCATCTTACTTTTATTGGACTGTGATACTGAAATACATGCAGATGGAAACAAAATGGTTCAGCTCCACTAAGTACAATTTGTTATTCTTTGGACAGGGACTATTTAAATTTCTGTCATATACCTATTAGTTAGCTTTCATCTTTCAAAGTTATAAAAGAGAAGACACATAAAATCCTATGCGCATACTGCTTTAAGTAATCCCTGGAGATGCCAGGACCCCTTGAGAATACTTAGTAGAATTTTCACCCATTTTGAAGTCTTTAATAATTTTTCCTTATACTTTTATAAACTTCTGTAGATATACATTTTATTTATCAATAAATATAGTGAATTTTAATTTGAATCAAAAGAAAGGAACCTTTAGTTCTCTCTATTGAAATGTCATATGCAAGATGATTGAATTCTCCCTTCTGTATTCCACATTGATTTGTCTGAGCATGAATTAAAATTGCTTTATATCACATTCTGACACTTTGTTTGAATATCCTAGTATAGGAGTTATTTGAAAGCAGGTGCTGTAGGTTTTTTTTTTTCCCATTAAAAACCAAGCAGTAATCTCAATACGTGGTGCCTTCCTAAATTATAAGCGTGTATGGAGGTGAGGGTGAAGATGTAGTTCAGTTGGTAGAGTGCTGGCCTGGCATGAGAGACTACCTGGATTTAATTGCTAGTAGTGCACAAAACCAGATATAGTGGTGCATATCTGTAATCCTACCACTTTTGAGGTGGAGACAGGAGGGTCAGTTCAAGACCATTCTCAGCTATATATGAAATTTAGAGTTCTTGTCTGGGCTACACTGGATCCTGTCTCGAACATAAGTTTTCAGATAATGATAAAAAGGACTTGAGATTAGAGCCACTATTCTACTGTTCTCCAGAAAGTCACATTTATTTTAAGCACTGTAGTAAAGTTTGCAATCTTTTCACCATTAACAACCTCAGTGAAATGTTACTTTGAGAAATTAATTTTTTTGAAAAATTTATTAGAGAGCTAAGGAGTGAGCAAGCGGGCATATGTGCCATGATGAAAATTGGTTCTGTCCTTCTACTATATAGACTCTTGGAATGAAATTCAGATTGATAGGTATGTATACAGGTGCCTTTACCTATTGAGCCACATTGCTGGCCTAAGAAATTTATTATTAAGAGAAACTTTTCCAAACGTTTCTCTAAAACAGTTCTATTTAATTAAATTTTAAGTTGATATAGGAATTGAAGGACTTAAATGTTAAATTTGCATCGTACTACAACTCAAATATTAGCTGATTCAGAAATTTCTGAACTGTTGAATTTAAGGATTTTTATAATCAGCCACTGTTTGGTCAAAGCAATAGTAAAATCTTAAAATGGTGCTTTCTTTTGATCGATTAGGTTGTCTTCACAACTTGGTAGCCAAGCATTTTAAAAAATAAAGTTGGAAGTTGTGAAGATGGTTCTGTAGGTAAAAAAGACTTGCTGCATATACTTGAAGACCTGAGTTTGGGAAGGTGGACACAGGTCACATTGGAGCAAACAAAATTAATGATAAAGTGAATGGTTCTGACTGGAAAGAGCCACTTGTGCTGACAACAACAGCCCTGAAAGCAAGGTACAAAATATCAACTTCCAGAATGTCAAAGAGTTTTCAAATGTGAGAAAAGAGTCACTGCTCAGTATAGTTGACCATTGCCCCTCTCCCCCACTATGCACAGACATACCTACTCATATACACTCATATGAACACACTCACAGACTCACTCATTCATTCACACTTAGAGACTTACAAAGGTTGTATACCCTTTTAGACTGACTTCTCACCTGCTGGACTTAGGCTTCCACAGTCCTGATCCCTCCAAACTCTTCTCTGTTCTTCAGTGCACATTACATCTATGTCCCTATTTCCAATACCATAAGTATTCATTCTCCCAACTTTAATTACTTTTGAAAATCACGAGTTACCCATTTTCACTAATCTCACCTTTCTGTTCCTTGCAGCAAGTCTCTTGATCTAGCTTTACTCTTTTTATTAATACCACTGACTTTATTTCATTCTCCATAGTTAAAGCTTGTTATTGTTATCCCTCAGATGATTTCATTTTTCTTAAATGCCAACATCCTTTTGTACTTCACCATTTTGACTCTTTCATAACTGTTCAGTGCTGAGCATTCTCCCTCATTGTTGGTTCTGTAAGTTCCTTTGCCTTAGAGAGTGTTGTCCCAAGGTCTCTGTACAGTGTTAAGTGGTGCCTTGTGTGTTACTTGAAGATACTGACTTCGTATGATATTATTTCCTTTCCCATTGCAGTGTAAACCATGAAGACAGAGCTTATTACTTCTGGAAAAGTACTGCTTTGATGAACTGTATGTGGTATAGGAAGTTTCCAATAAATATTCACTCAATAACTGCAAACTGTTATTCTTTGTACAAATTCAGTGGCATCTTTTCCCTTAAACCACTTTGAATTTCTTTGCTGCTTTATCTAACTTTTGGACATTCATATTAATTTCCTTTTTGTTGTTTTATTTATTCTCCTCATTGTTTTTTTCCTCTCTCTTTTAAATGAGACTTATTGATACATCTTTATCAGACGGTCACAAGCTATTCTTTGAATTTCAGCTATTTCCTTTGTACCACCTGCCTTTTCTAGCAGAAGAGAAGTTGAAAAGAGAGCAGATTATTGCCTCTTGAGCAATACTGAAAAGAGACAATTTTGGAGGAAGTATGTATTTTGTTATTGCTCCTTGGACAGATAGAGGCCCACTCTCTGTGGTACTTAGACTGGTTCTTTTAAGTTGTATAAGCATGTAATTTGCATAAAAGAAAAGTGTTTGGCAGATACTTCAAAAACGATTATCTTTGTTTTATTATTTATCTTTGGCTATGATATATAGCTGTTTTGGTTTGATTGATGAATGAATTTTAATTCAGATGAGTGCTCGTGATGTCTGTCATCTTAGTGTCATCTTAGTCTCTAAATGCTGTTTTATGTACCTGTTGTTTTGTGAGCAATCATAAATGCAACATTGACTAGTATGCGTAACCCAGGTTTTGAAATTTTGCAGATATATTCAAAGCTATAAGGTAAACAACTTCAAACTTCCCTATAGTTCAGTACTTCTACAGTGCACATGATATTATTGGTGGAAATTCTGTGGCACAGATCAAGTGTTGTGGATCAATAATGATAAACAATGGACTGCTGAGAACTCTGGGATATATTGTTGGATTGTGTGAAATTGCTTATTTTATAAGTCAAAAGAGCTATTTTCATAAGGGTAGGACTAAAATTCCTTGAATTGAACCAATATTTAAGTGTATCATGTTGTCAATGAGTAAATGAAAAACTTCTAATATCAAGTTTTTTAAGGCTTTAGGTTACCTGGATGTTGCTTTTAAGATAGAAACAAGGTGACGGTTACATAAAACAGAGTTAGAATAATGTTTTTTTTTTATTTCCAGACTACTGGGATTATAGACGTTTATATAGATGTGCTTTATTTATTTATTTAGAGAAAAATGCTGAATGCTTGCCATGGTGCACAGGTAGAGGTCAGTGTCCATGTCTCTCCTTCCACCATGTAGGCTTTCCAAGGATTAAAACCAGATATCCAGGTTTCCAAGCAGGAACCTTACCCACTGAGCAATTTCCCAAGCCCTATTATTGTTCTTAAGTGTTCATTATTCCTTTTGATTTAGTGGTTTGTCTTTCTTGACAGCTCAGATGTAATAGCAGTTATTTCACATTTAGTTGGTAGTGTATGGTGTGTGTCTGTGTGTTTGTCTTCCTTCTATGCCTGTCAAAGTATGAGTGCCTGTCATATATGTAATTATGTCCTCAGGGTTTAGTAGTGGTCATTATAGTTTTGGAATTTCTTGTCTTTCTGCAGGAAGTTGATCCCTACCTACTACATTTCTGACTCCCTTGCTAGCAGACTTCCAGGAATGTCTGGTTAATGGGACATGCCAGTGAAGGATTTGAAAGCAGAAAAAGGAGAGGAGCCAGGGTCTGTCTGTCTATTTCCTCCCCATCTCCATTGTCGTCCTAGCATTTTTACTAGATAATTGATCATTTAGCTGGTCTGTAAACACACAGATTCTCTTACTCTCTCATATATTGGTATAACACACACACACACACACACACACACACACACACACACACACTATATATATATAATTTCATGGTAGAAGAAGTTTTGTATATTCCTGAATTGGCTAAATATAAACATGCCCTTTGGGGTTATGTGGACTACATAGTCTCATTTACAAATTATTACACTTTTTCAGATGGCTTCTGTAAGATTGAAAGAAGGATGAAGCTAGTTAGTTTGCTTTCTCATTCTGTTTCCTCATTGCTTCTCCCTTCCTCTGTTTCTTTCTTCTTTTTTAGTTCCCTTAAAGACAAAACCACCAACAATTCTTACAAAAAGAATGCATAACAGTCACCAAATCATTCTTCCAAAGTTTAAGATATTTTTGGTATATTTCTTTCAAGATTTTGTATAATGCAAAGTTTTTAATGTAACATTCAGATGACTGTGTTGCTTTTCTCTTTAACTTAATATTCTGCCTCAGTGCAGAAAAATCTGAATGGTTCCATTAAACATTGTGTGTGTGTGTGGGGGTGTGTCATGGATAAAGAAAGAGATCTTTGGACCTCTGAGTGGTGAACACAGTATAGGGACACCTTCCCTCCATAAGGGTATATAAAACCATACTGCTATGCAAGAGAAAGGAATTCCACTTTCTCTCTTTAAGGGAAAGGGGTGATGGATTTGACAGCTGCAGAATGGGATATAGATCACATTAGGGCATGCATACTTGAAATAGCATTCCAAGGGAGCTAAGAGAGCTAGTTATCCAGACCTGGGTATTTTCCATCAATTGCTTTTCCCACCTGTGGAACTTGTACTTTCTTCCAGAACTTGCAGTTTATTCCAGTATATAGTTTATTCCCAAAAAGGAACTTTATTTAGCAGGAAGTTTGGGAAAGAACTGAAGTCATTGCATTCAGTGGAGACGAGCTTCTGAGGCTTAGTGTTATAGACCTAGGAAGAGAAACTTAATTTCATGAGAAGTAAAAAAAGCATGTAAAGCCTGAATTCACTTTGGGGAACTCGGGGTCTTAAAGGTCCATGATGTTGGTATTATTTTCTGTTCAGTGTAAGACGTCATCACAAGCTTAGGATTGAAAACAGTAGGTATTTATTATCTCACAGTTCTGTAGTCTGACTAGACTGGAAATGCATTTTCTGGTCAAGGTTTTCTAAGTCCAGAATCAACCTCCATTGGGTTGAGCTCTCATCTGGAGATGCTGTGGATGAATCCACTCCCTACTTCACTGAGGTGCTTGGCAGAAGTAGTTCTTGCCCCACCACCCATTTGCTTGCTGAATCCATCTTGTCTGTGACCTGAGTTGTTTCTCAAGTGGTCCTTCCAGTATACAGCAGTGGTCTTCTTTGTTCTTTTACTAGCTAGAGATAAGTCTGCTTTTGAAGTGTCCTTCCTAAATATCTTTTTTATTTTAAGATTGACTGGCCTGAGTTCTTAGTTACCTCTGCAGAGGTAATTCACAGCAGTAACTGGTTTCTTGAACGATGAAGGAGTAGGCAGAGGGCTTGTTTAGAATTTTCCTACCACCGCCGTGCATGTTTGCTTTGGCTTTGTGTTTCTTAACATGTCTGCCATATTTGTTAATATTAATTGGTAGAAAATGGAGATACTCTATATCAACCACCTAGGACTAGGTCAGCCTAATCTCTCCCCATCCTGAAGCTCAGGGAAATTTGAGGAAGAGGGGGCGGTAAGATTGTAAGAGCACAAGGATAGGAGGAGCAATGATATGCGAGATACTCCACACAAGTTAGGGCTGAAGCAATCATAATAGGTCTTTGTATGCCCTGTGCAATGTCCCACACACTATTGACCCCATAAAGTCTAGCATTTGCTAAAGACACCAAGATCCTTGGAGGCAAGGAATTGATAGCCATAATAGTATTCCTATACTTAAGGGGAGCACAGGGAAAGGTTCAGGGAAAAGCCACTGGGTCCTTGTACGTCATCAGAGAGGAGGGCCCAGAGGAGAGTCTGGCATGCACATTAAAGGATTCTCCGGGGATTGGA